>CM029615.1:10254913-10854913 GCA_017311315.1 Dendrocalamus latiflorus | reverse complement strand
GAGGACAGTTCCGATGAGGATGAAGTTCCTATCCCCCAGGAATGGAACCGGTTTAATGCGGAGGGTCTTTCCGCACATGATGAGCATGAATCACAATGGGAGTACCATGAGACAGAGGTTCGGTTGCATGCTATGTTTGCTGACAAGGAAGCGCTGCAGGATGTCATCAAGCTTTGGGCCCTTTCAATGCAGCGGACATTTCGCGTCGTCAAATCAAGCCAGGAGCAGTACACTGTGACGTGCGAGCAGACTGGTTGCCCTTGGCGGGTGCACGCCCGTAAACCTAAGTATGAGACTCATTGGATTGTGTCCAAGGTTGAGCCGCACTCCTGCATTCTAAACACTGTCTTGTCCAGGCATCGTAACCTGACGTCCGGATTTATTGCCAATGTCATGTATGGGGAGATAGTGCAGAAGAAGGACATGGCAGCCACGCATATTGTGGTAGCTATTGAGAATAAATTCAAGTATAAGATTAGCTACGCGAAGGCGTGGCGGGCCAAGCAGAAGGCGTTGGAAAAACGTTTTGGCACTTTTGAGGCGGCGTACGACAACCTTCCTCGTATGCTCAATGTCCTGCAGGAAAGGAACCCGGGCACGTACATCGCCCTCCACGAGAAGCCGTCCATTAGTCCGCCAGGGTATGCGGTGTTGCAGAGAGCAATGTTTGCATTTGGTGCTAGCATCGAAGCATTCAGACACATGCTGCCAGTGATCTCAATTGACGGGACCTTCTTGACAGGCAAATACAAGGGGCAGATCCTGACGGCCATAGGCGTTGACGGTAACAATCAAATATTACCGCTGGCCATTGCATTTGTGGAGAGTGAGAATTACGAGAGCTGGCTGTGGTTTCTCAGACATGTGAGGGCTGGGGTTGTAGCCACTCGGCCTGGTGTGTGCGTAATCCATGATCAACAGGGAGCATCGTTTTGAGGTGATACTCCATGATAGAGCCGGATTTGGGACGGCTCGTTCACTTGTTACCCACGAGGTATGTCTTGCAGATCATGGAAATGAACCTAGCTGCACGTGCAACAAGCTTAAGTTGTTACACAAACCATGCTCTCATGTCCTCGCTGCATGCGGGACCGTGGGTATGGATCCTTCGAACTTCATGTCTGAGTTCTTTTTTAAGGGGAGGGTACTGCAGGCTTGGTGTGGGGAGCTCCGAGGGTTCAGGGTGGTGGAAAACTTCGCCACTTTGGACATTGCATCGAGGACCTGGGTTCCGGATGTTAACATGTTGAAGGGTGGAAAGGGTCGGCGACAGAGCCGACGTATTAGGAATGACATGGATGAATCACAAGCTGGAACACCGGGTGCACGTTGTGGTCGATGCGGTCAGGAGGGGCACACAGCTAGACGATGCAATGCATGTCCTGATCAGTAGTTACATGACTTTTCTGTAATGTAGTTGGTTATGTACTTATTTAGTACATGTATTTGCTGTTTGTTAAAATGAGATACTTTTGTGGCTTGTGCATAAGACAATTAATTCATGACATGCTTAACAACATTGCACATTATTTCGATCGACCCTCGTACATACTACGGTACAACCATACACATGGTTGCTTATATGCCAAATGATCCTCGTGGCACCCACATGGAGAACTGCTGAAGTGGACGCCTCGGACGGGGCTGGCCATCGTGGTAGTGGCACGCACATATGCAACTTGGGTTTGCACAGCAACATGTCGGTTCGTACGAGCTTCCTATGTTGACAACCTCCTCGTTTCCCCTCTCGCGTTGCATCTGTTGGCGGAGCTCATTGTTCTCCTCATTGAGAGTCTCCATTCGGTACTCCAAGTCCATTATTCGGTCCCATAAAGTACCCACATAACGGTCAATATACCGTTCATGAGGAGGGTCGATCCAGCGGGAGAAGTCGCATTTCGCCATCTGCGAAAAAGGACAGTAAACATGGAGGGTCCATAAGCAATAAAAAAAATGTACTATTAGTAATTTGTACCCCGGAGCGTGGGCATCGGAAGAAACGGCGCCCGCCATCGTTCGGCCCTTCCAGGACCTGCACGACCACGTACTCATTGTGTCTGCATTTCGGCCACGCTGGTTGCGCACGCCGGCTTGGTACCAAGCGGTACTGTGGACCGAACATCTCCCTCCTTTCCAAGGGAAGGTCTTCCTTCGGTGACCCATATCCGACTGGCCCCTCATCTTCCACCATGGTATGTTCCACCACGAAATAGAAGGTACTTCTTTGTTCGATTTATAGGGTTTTCTGGCTACAACTTCATGGGACCTCAACCGTGCTATTTATATCGAATGGCGGGACAAAAGAGGGCTGCTTTGCCCAGAGACATGACAAAAGCGCTCAGCTTTACTCGGTGAGATGACAACACATGCCAGCTTTACGCAGTGATATGACAAAACGGGGCAGCTTTGCTCAGTCAGATTACAACACATGCCAGCTAAACTGCCTACATAAAGGCTACGATCTGAAAAGCCTTCATAGGGACATTTATTGCTACCCTGGAATCCTGAGGATACTCTAGGCCTATCGCTACAGAAACCAACAAAATAGGGGCGTAGGCTGTAGCCTTTACAGTGAGTGTTCACGTCATAGGCATGTATCCTTTCCAGTGAGTTTTCATGTCACCTTTGCTTGTTGTTTCAGAAATACAGACTACAGGCTCTGAAAAGCCTACATAGGGACATTTATTGCTAAACTGGAATCCTGAAAAAGCGAAAATATTCATACGACCTCCTCTCCATGGACTATGCCCACTGCACCAGATAACCTGCGTACATAAAGGCCTCCTATGTCTTCCATACCACATCTCCTCCTCAAGCCCTCACAATACTACTACACAACAATGTTTTCCTGGAGGTCCGACCCATTTGGAGTGCCGGAGTGGCATGAGCGCCCGAAGTGCCGCTGCGGCTTTAGGACGATGTTGGGAGTCTGGACGGATCAAGAAGAGCGAGCCAAATACGGCCGTAGATTCTTCAAGTGTCCAAACCTGGATGACGATTTCATGGTAACGACGACAACTAAATCATTTGTTTCTCGTTATCGTTTTTCAACTTGATCCATGACATCTACCACACCACACATAGGCTTGCAGGTTCATCGAATGGGTGGATCGGGTGTCGCCGACATGGCCACATAACCGGGCAGTGGAGGTGGAAATCAAAGGACAATACTTTGTCAAGATGACTCAGGCTCGCGAGGTGGAACGACAGATGCGGCATGAGCAAGAGCGCCGCGTGAGGGTGGACCAAATCCGTCTGAAGGGTAAGGAGGATGAGCTGCAAAGGAGGCGGGAGCAGTTAAGTCTGCGTGAAGCAGCCATCAAGCGTCAGGAGGAAGAGCTTCAAGCTCGTGAGGCAGCTCTCAAGACCAAGAGTGATCGGAACAAGGATGCAGCGGAGCCATCTTCAAGGCGCGATAACAAGGGGAAACAACCACGCTACACCCAGTAGACCAAATGTAATAGACCCAGTAACTTTTATTCCCTAAGGCAGTACTGTCGGAGTTGCTCTTGGTCGCATATCATGCTATATGTTGTGCATGTAATAACAATGTACGCGGCATGTTACTCCCAACTGTATTATGAAGTTTATTTCTATTGACATAAGCTTATTATCTAGCATGTTCGCATTCAATGATTCAGATAGCAAGTGATACCGGTTCTCTCCGTAAACTATTTCTCAGCAACATCAAAATATCACTTACCACTCTATGTATCTATCGTTCTACGGTCAATCATTCTTAAAAAAATATTTCGAATTTTTTTGTGCATCTACAACATACAGTGCACATAAACTTTTATTACAACTATACCAGATTTTTTCTCTGTTTCAAATTACAAAATTGCCAAAACTCTACAAATTTTAGGGGGACTGAATGAAGTCGCCTACCTACTGGGCGACTGCATTACAAGTCGCCCAGCCATTGGGCGACTTCGTTAAATCGCCCAGTGAGGAAGCGACTCCCTGATGTCGCTTTCCCGTGAAGCGACATAGCTTCTTGTCGCTCTTCGGGTGGGCGAAATTCTCGAGTCGCTTCCCTATTGGGCGACTCGAGGCTATTTTTGTAAAAAATGAAACCGCGGGTATATTTCTGTATTTCTGAATAAAAAAAAGTTATCCGTACAAAAATTTCCGAGAATGGTACTGTAATTTTGGTGGGTACAGAACCTTGTCGCAACTCCTCGATGTGCCACGTCATTAGCGAAGCATTCCGGCCCGCGCCGGCAGCAACTGGACAGCAACCTATAAATGTGTCCGCTCCTCTTTCCCCACGCACCTCCTTTATCTCCATCCTGTGGCCATGGACGCTCCACTCCACCCCACACCACCACCTCCTCGAACCCTAACCCCTCCTCCCCCACACACCTCCCTCTATTCCCCCCATGGCGGCCATCACCACCACCGCCGCCGCCGCGTCCTCCTCCTTCCTTCACCGCCGCAACTCCTCATCATCAACCCTGACACCACGCCACCTCCTGCTCCCCTTCCGCCGCGCACAGCACCAGTACCACCCCATCAGGCTCGCCTGCCGCGCCGCCGAGGTGTCCGGGGCGGAGCCATCGGCGCCACCTGAGGCCGGGGACGCGCCTGCGGAGACCGGAGACGGTGGCGGGGGAGGAGAAGGGGGAAGCAACTGGGTGCCGGTGGTGCCGCTGGCGGCGCTGCCGCGCGGGGAGCGGCGGGTGATCGTGCAGGACGGGGACGAGATCCTGCTGCTCTGGTACAAGGACCAGGTCTATGCCATCGAGAACCGCTCCCCCGCCGAGGGCGCCTACACCGAGGGCCTACTCAACGCCAAGCTCACGCAGGTAAACTGCTCGGCCAAATGCCCGCCCGTGTGGCGCGCCGGTGTAACAGCGGCTTGGTCATTGCTCTGTTGTCTTTGTCCCCGTGAAGTGAAATTGTTTTTTTTTGCGACGTACATTCATCAACGTCGCAGTATGTTAGTCTCTTAAGACTAACAAGCGAGTTGGGTATAGTTGGCAAGACATAAACACAACTCATGTTGCAACTCTCGTCGTCAGTATATTCATCAAAGCGATTTACATATCATGTCAGAGACTTAGGGTTTTGTAAGCTGCAACTCCTGTTCTAACTATATGGGTATATTTTTCAAAGTGAATGTGTTTCATAGAGGGTCTATATATGAATCGAATTGACCGACAGTTTCTGTTATCTAGATATCATGTCACAGAGGGTGTTGCCCTTGTATCAGTTAGGTATCAGGACTATGAATTGGGTGAAGTAGATGCCAAAATCGATTTATTGAAGAGATGGCTATCGGTTAGCGAGTTGTTTGAGCAAACATATATGGATTTTGCCCAAACTTCAGAATAAGTTTTAAGGGGGATGATTACATGGTATACTTCTACATTTATTTTGTGCAGTTATCTTGCTTCCCTTTGGACATATTCTTAATAACCTTTGAGACAGCCAAGACCTATGACCTAACAGTTTTGAGGTTCAATTGGAATGATAGAATAGAAGTACCAAATCTGCGAAGTGTCATGCACTTCTCTTGCTGATGATATAGATTCAAACAAACCTTTCTCTGAATTGTATGCCAATTACGATGTTGAATCAACAGTTTTATTTGTACAAAAACAACAAGTCGACAACTATAAATGTGTTCAGGAACTTGATGTGAGGAAAAATACATTTACCCTGAGCGCTCTCTCTCTCTCTCTCTCTCTCTCTCTCTCTCTCTCATGAATGAATGAAAGTTCTCTCAGTTATGAACACAAGATGAATATTTGGTTTCCTAGTGGAGTTGACATAAAGTCCTATTGGTTCTCACAAAGTTCTACACCTTGCCTTGCACAGGAACCATATTACTTCTATTTTCTTTAGTTCATATTACAAATCTGAAATCTTATGAGTTAGCCTTCCTTTTGGCCATATCAAGCTCTAACACTAAACTCTATCACTTGAAGGTTATTAAAGACTGAAAAATAGCAAAAGTTTCTTTTCCAAAAATTCGTGTGCTTCCAATTTGTTGACGAAAGGAAGTGTTTGCTATGTTTACTTCGACTTTGTTGGGCATCACTTGCTTGAATGAGGTATTTCCTGTTCCTTTCTCAAAGATGTAACCTTATGTTGTTTGTCTTTCAGGACGGTTGCATTGTTTGCCCAACAACAGATAGTACATTTGATCTTCGTACCGGGGAAATAAAAGAATGGTATCCCAAAAACCCTGTTTTAAGGGCTCTTACACCTGCTTTGAGAAAACTATTCGTGTACCCTGTGAAAATCGATGGAGAAAATATATACATCAGCATTAGGGGAGCTGTTAGCTCTGGTGGATCAGCAGAGATTATTTTCAGTGGGAAAGCTCAACCTGGGGTTACTGCAACTGATGTCAACATTGAAGAGGTCTCATTCATTCCCTCACTTTTCCCCTGCTCCATTACTTTTGCCCTGAAGCCTGAAGACCATACTTATACATTGCTTTTCTCTTTCCTTAGATTATCCCTGCTTACAAACTAACTTTAGTCTACTCTATTGTCAGCAAAAAGAGGATTTTGTAGAGCTGTTTACCGCCAGAATATAACCCTTCATATTACATTTTCAGGTGAGAATGGTAATCGATGAGGACGTCGGAGGTTTTGGTTTCACTGATGAGAATGAACTGATCAATGGAAAAGCCGCTATAATTGGCTTTCTCTTATTGATAGATTTTGAACTTTTAACTGGTAAAGGCCTTCTCAAGGGAACTGGTTTATTGGACTTCATCTATGCAGTTTCGAGAGCTTTGAACTCATAAAGAGTTAAAGACGTTTGTTCTTTAATGTGAAATGTTATCAAGGTATATCACTACTCTTGTAAGTCTAGATTTATGTGCCTACAATTGTGTACATGAGCAATTGTAATTGAACATTATGTTTTAAGGAATACAAGATATACCTTTTCAGTGTGTATTTGACAAGTATCTATACGTAATCGTGCATTCAAATTATCTTCCATGAATCCGAAAATGAAAGGTATATACTTGTTCGGCACTGAATATGTAGCATAGTAGACTATGCAATCATCTAAGCAAGAAAAAAGGCCCACATGCACAGCCCCATAGTAATCACTAATCAACTCACTTTTCCATAACCTACTTGTGGTTCATGTGAGTTTCAGGTCATGGGAAGAGTAGAAATGGATGTTAAGCGAACCAGGGAAGCAGATGGTAAATATAAAACGCATGTCATGGGAAATAACAAAGCAGATGGTACTACAGTATGTAGAAAAAGTCCGCCGATGGAGTTTTCATATGTACTCGGAGCATGTACCTGTGCTCATACTGAAATAGAGTGGGTTCAAACAACTTGGAGAGCATCCCTTGTGAACAATGGGAAAGTTCGTTAAGATAAAATGGTACTTCGTTTGATCAAAATTATTTCTTCCTCCTTGACCAAAGAATGTTTGATCAAAATTATTTCTTCCTCCTTAACCAAAGAAAATGGTAAAATGGTACTAAAGGTCATCAGAACTTATCATGCAAACTTCAACTGGTTCTGAAGATAGTTCTTTCTGCCAATGAAATGATGTTAGATAAAAATCACACATTTAAATTGTTATATTCCAATGAAATGATGTTAGCTGATTACCATGACGAGTGAAACAATGCATGTTCTGAAGCTTCTTTGATGCCATCCCCCAACGTTCTGTTTTTCTCTCATTTTGTGCTTGTATTGCTGCCTTGGTGGGATGGCATATAGAGCTCTTTGTTTCTGTTGGAATAACGCTTGTATTCCTCATGTGGCCAAATGGCCAATATATATACATGTACATGTGGTATATATGCAAGAAACCCCTTATACAATGGGGTAAATACACAGATATATAATACACATCTAACACCCCCCTCAAACTTATGGTGGATTAACAACATGAAGTTTGGAGAGATGAAAACTGTGCTGAGCTCTGGTTTGTGCCTTTGTGAAGAAATCTGCCAACTGAAGCTTAGAATGCACATACTGAAGAGCAACAATCTGGTCTTGCACCTGTGTCCGCATGTAGGAAGCATCAACACCAATATGCTTTGTAAGCTCATGCTTCACCGGATCTTTAGCAATGCTAATAGCACCTGTACTGTCAGACAAAAGAGGAGTCGGTGCAGAAAAAGAAACACCAAAATCCTTAAGTAACCATCGTAGCCAAGTAACCTCCGCAGTCAACAAAGCCATAGCTCGCAACTCAGCCTCAGCACTCGAACGAGAAACTGCTGTCTGCTTCTTAGTCTTCCAAGCAATGAGAGAACCACCAAGAAAAACACAATAAGCAGAGAGAGACCGGCGATCAGAGGGATCACTAGCCCAGGTAGCATCAGAATATGCCTGGAGCTGTAAAGAGCTGGAGCGAGAGAAAAAGAGACGACGAGAGATTTCCACGAAGATATCGTAGAACGCGAAGAAGATGACTATAGTGGAGCTGAGTGGGAGCAGAAACAAACTGACTCAAGATATGCACAGGGTACAAAATGTCAGGGCGAGTGACACCAAGATAAACAAGACTCCCAACAAGATGATGATAGTGAGTAGGATCAGCAAGAGGCTCACCATCCATGGGACGAAGATGAACATTAAGCTCCATGGGAGTCTCAGCTGTCCGCTGATCAGTAAGAGAGGCACGATCAAGAAGATCCTAGATATACTTTTCTTGGGACAGATAGAAACCCTCAGGAGTAGAATAACCTCAATCCCAAGAAAGTAGCGAAGAGGACCTAGATCAGACATAAGAAACTGCTCATGAAGCCGCTCCTTGACAAACGTGATATACTGAGGATCATCTCCAGTAATGATCATATCATCCACATACAAAAGGAGAAGCGTCCGACCACGAGATGAAGTGTGGATAAAAAGAGCAGGATCATGAGCACTCGCCGAAAAACCAGCTGCAGTGACAACAGAGGAGAAACGATCAAACCAGGCACGAGGAGCTTGCTTAAGGCCATATAGAGATCGGCGAAGACGACAAACCATACCCTCAGGAACAGAATACCCAGGGGGTGGCTGCATGTAGACCTCCTCACGCAACTCGCCATTAAGAAAGGCATTATTGACGTCCAACTGAGAGATGGACCACTGTCGAACAGAGGCCACAACAAGAAGAGTGCGAACGGTGGTCATGTGAGCGACAGGAGCAAAAGTCTCATCATAGTCACGGCCATGCTCCTGCTGAAAACCACGCGCTACAAGACGAGCCTTGTAACGCTTAAGAGAACCATCAGAGCGAGTCTTAACCTTATAGACCCACTTGCACGTGATAGGAGTAACACGCGCAGGAAGAGGAACAAGATCCCACGTGCCAGTACGCTCAAGGGCAGCGATCTCCTCCGCCATCACATGCTGCCACTCTTGATGAACAACAGCATCACGATAAGAAGTCGGTTCGGCAAGAGCAGCGGCAGCAAAATCAAAACGCTCAGGAGGCCGAATAGACTAACGATCGCGAAGAGCATAACGAGGAGTGGCCGAAGGGGATGACCCGTCAGAAGGGGAGGGCATATCAGAAGGATCCTCAACTCGCAGGCGACGAGTATAATAGAAAGGATAAGAAGGAACAAGATCAGGAGCAACCTCAGGAGAGGATGCCGGTGGTGAAGAAGGGGCGGACTGAGAAGGAGGCTCCGGAGAAACCAAAGACTGTGGTGGAGTGGTGACTATAGGATTGGAAGGAAAAGTCAGAAATGAAAGCGGCTCAACAACAGATGCTGAAGTGGAAGAAGGAGAAGGACGAGGATAGAAGGGACGAGACTCATCAAAAGTAACATCCCGAGAAATCCGCATCCGTCGGCCAACGGGATCCCAACAACGATATCCCTTGTGCTCAGCACTGTAGCCCAGAAAAACACACTCAATTGACTGAGCGGTCAGTTTGGTGCGCTCACGAGGTGCAAGAAGAACATAGCACACACACACCCAAAGAGGCGAAGTCTGGAATAATCAGGAGTCTGGCCACAGAGACGCTCAACTGGAATCCCACCCTGCAGAGCAGAGGAGGGCTGAATATTGATCAAGAAAGTAGCAGTAGAACAGCCTCAGCCCAAAAATGTGGTGGAACAGCAGAAGCAATCATGAGAGCACGAGCTGTCTCAAGAAGATGACGATGCTTGCGCTCAGCCACACCATTATGAGCATGAGCACCTGGACAAGAAAACTGAGAGAGTGCCCTGCTCAGCAAGAAAGCCACGAAGGACTCCCGACAAGTATTCTCCAGCGGAATCGGCGCGAAAAACATGAATAGGAGAGTCAAACTGAGTGCGAATCATGGTGGCAAAGGTCTTGTAGATAGATAAAACCTCACTACGAGATGACATAAAATATATCCATGTATGGCGAGAAAAATCATCAATAAAAATGATATAATATCTATGACCTCCTTTCGAAACAAAAGGAGCTGGTCCCCATACATCAGAATGAACAAGGTCAAAAGGACGCTGATACACTGACTCACTAGAAGGATAAGGGAGTTGCAGTTGTTTGCCAAGCTTACAACCCTGACAATGTAGAGAAACATCACCAGACACAGACCCTAAAAGACCTCGATGAAGTAAAGAAGCCATGCGGGAACCACAAAGATGTCCTAAGCGATGATGCCACTGAGCAAACAAAGCGGTGGAGGCTGCAGCAGCTGTAGAGGTGGAGGCGAGAAGACTAACTGGGGCAGCGGAAGGAAGGCGAAGCCAGTCAAGCTCCCAAAGCCGTTGGGAGTCACGGCGGCGAGGGCCAGTACCAACCAGAGTCCCCGTGCGACGATCCTGAACACAACAAGAGTCAGAGTCGAAAATAACACGACAACCATGATCAGTGAGCTGGCCAGCAGATATGAGCTGCATGGTTAGTTTTGGAACATGAGACACAGCAGGAACATGAAAAGAGGTATTTGAAAGAGTGCCTCGTCCTGTGACAGAAAGAGAGGTACCATCTGCTGTGTGGACAGTGATAGGAGCAGCTAAAGGACTAATGGAAGTAAGACAGGTGGAATCAGATGTCATATGAAAAGAAGCACCAGAATCAAGAATTCAAGGTGATGTACCTGAGGAAGGAGAAGTAGAAGGTGGTCTCTCACCGGAAAACTGAGCAGCAGAACCAGCAGAACCAGACGATGCAGAAGCAAACATACGGCCTAGCAATGTGAGAAGCTGCTGAGTGTCAGGGGTACCAGAACTCGGCTGAGAGGAGGAACCTCCAGTGCCCCGCGGAGGACGAGCACCACGACGAAGATCCTTCTTCTTGTAGCAAAACTGTTCCACATGTCCATCCTTGTTGCAATAGGTGCAATGAAGGCCCTTACCAACAGCAGCTGTCACTTGTGGAGACACAGCTGGTGGAGGCAAAGGCACAACGGGTGTAGAAGCCGAAGAAGCCACCAAAACTGAAGGAAGTGATGATGATGATAGCAGACCCGCTCCACAAAGTCGAATCTCCTCAGTACGAACAGCTGCAAGGGCCTCCAACAAAGTCACACGTGGATGATGAGCCAGCAATTGAGCACGAGTCTGCTCAAACTCAGATCGGAGACGTGTCAAAAAGTCGTAGATGCGGCAAAGGTCCATATGAGACTGCTGATGCTGACAACACTGACAGGTGCGGCAAACATCTGGCCCCAAAGAGTCGATCTGACGCCATATCGCAGATAACTGAGCATAGAACTCGTCCACAGTGGCATCGCCCTGCTGCAGCGACTGCTCCTGTCGCACAACAGCAAGATACAAGGAATCACCAGATGGCTCGTAGCGGCTGCGTAGATGCGTCCACATCGCATGTGCGGAAGTCAATCCAATGACATCACCAGTGAGATGCACCTCCATGCTAGCAACCAAAATGGCAGAGGCACGGGCATCTTCATCAATCCATGTCTTGGAAGCAGCATACTAAGTCTAAAAAGTCTCCATGGCATCCTCAAAAGTCTCAGAAGCCTTTGTACGAGCGTCTTCGGAAGCATCCTTCGGGAGTACAGGCTCAACAGCTGGAGTAGGACGAGACGGGCAAGGCAACTCGCCTGTAAGAAACTCCCAAAGGCGCTGACCACGCATGTGGATGCGCATGTGCTGAAACCAGTCCCGATAATTGAGACCATCGAAGATCACCGGGCAACGAGGAACGGAGACGGTGCCTGCAAAAGAAGACATTTTTTTGGGCGCTTTTTTTTGCGCTATTTTTTTGTTTTTTTCTCGATCGGTTTACAAACCGATCAGGCCACCAATCCGACCCACCAAACCGACTGAGTCCCCAAGCATCGGCCCACAGGCGGCGACCCGCAGGCGATCTTAGGCGGCGGCCTGCGACGACGCCGGCAGCGGGAGCGGCAGAATCGGCGACGGCGCGGCGGGGCCAGGGACGGCGCGGCGGGGCTGGCTCTCGCAGCGGGGCCGGCGACGGAGAGCCGCGACGGCGCGGCGGGACCTGCGACGACGGAGACAGCTCTTGCGGCAGGCCCGACGACGGAGAGCCGCGAGGCGCGGCGGGGACTGCGACGGCAGTGACGATCGCGAACAGGAGCAGAGCAACACCGATCTTCACCGATGGCCGGCGGCGGCCAGATCTGGTGCGGGAAGATGAGCTCCCGAGCGACGGCTCCAAGACGAGCTCCCGAGCGGCGGCCTCAACGGGAGATCGACAGCGACACCGATCTGAGCAAAGAGCCCGTGACAGATGGTGGAAAGCGAGCGGCGGTGGAAAAAGAGCAAGCGGCAAGCCAGGCAAAACCCTAGGTATAACGAAACCCTAGGTATGAAAACCTACGCTCTGATACCATGTTGGAATAACGCTTGTATTCCTCATGTGGCCAAAGGGCCAATATATATACATGTACAGGTGGCATATATGCAAGAAACCCCTTATACAATGGGGTAAATACACAGATACATAATACACATCTAACAGTTTCCACTTTTGATTTCATCACCTCTTTTCTGTTGAGAAGATCTTCGAGTGGTTTATGCACATATTGGATGGGAAAATCAGAAATCTAGGGTTCTTGGCTGCTGTTCCCGTCCTTTATTCTCCCTGGTTCTAAGGTATTGGTTGTACCATGTGACGCCTCTCTTAACTCGTACAACCATCCTTGCTATGTAGGACAAGTCTTTTCAGTATGTACTGTAGAATTAACTTGGGCTCCTGATTCGTAACAGCTTGAAGATAAAACATCATGAACAGTACACATCTGGAAAGTTCATTATGCTCAAATGTTAGTAAAATTCACCGAACAGCAATGCAACCAGTTTTGGGCATCGTTTTTTCTGCACCTTTTTTTTATAGAGCTACCTATGATGAGCTCTTGCTGTTCTAATGCAACAGTGTTAGCTAATTAATTTGCAACTGAAATTCGACCTTCCTAGGGCGTGAATTGTCTTTGCCTCTTAGGCACAAGTCTCATTGATGTAAGAAATGGACGTTGTAAACTTTTTCATACCTGTTCTGATTAGTTTTTCTTATCAATGGGAAGCATGTGCTCCTAACGCCGAAGAAAAGAAATGTTGTTTCTGTTGTGGCTACAGACCAAACAGAGAGAGAGATGGTAGTGGAGAGTGAGATGAGTGATGGCCTCCAGCTCTCCCCACGGCCTGTATCCATATATATGTACACATGCGGAATGCTTTTACAGTTATACCCTTACATCTGGTTATCCCCTACGGGGGCACTTATGTCATTACACATAGCCTATCCTGGGCCTTACAACCTCCTACCAGGCCTGCTGGGTTTAGGTGGGGGCCACCCCTACAACAGGAGCCTCTCATGGTAAAGGGCTTCACGGGGCCGAAGCCATGTTGTCGAGTCCTTTGGCCCCCTCTGTCCCTGCGGCCTGTGAACTTTTTCGAACTTGACCTGGGGCTACGGTGCAGCCGAAGTAGACGCGCGCGCTCCGTCCCCTACCCTTCGAACGGGTGGTAGCGGAGCTGGCGCCTAGCCGAAGTAGACGCGCGTGCTGGGGGCGTTGCACCGGCGCAGGTAAGCGTAGCGGGCCCGTGAGCCGCCGCGTGTGCCTTAAGTGGTAAGGGACGCGCTGCGACGCTCGCTCTTCTGGCCGTCCACGTGGCGAAGCGTGCTTGGCGTGGTGCGGGCCTTGAGGCGTCGTGACCATTAATGCGACGGCGGACTCCCGGCGGTTGGACTTCTGCCGATTGGACTTCCGCCGGTTGGCTTCCCAGCTGTTGGGGTATATATACGGCGTTGGTGCGGCGTTGTTCCTGCATGTATTGTGATAGAAGCTGCTCCCCTAAAATGGGCCCCTTCCGTGCATCAACATTCCTGGGTGACGCTGAGTGGCTTGGGGGATGTTGATGCACAGAAGGAGGTCCATTTTTCTCGGGAGCTTGGTCAGCGCCGGTTATCGATAGCCAGCCGCGCTTCCTGTCCTCGCGCCGCGTTTCCGCATGCGACAGCAAGGTTTGCCCTGTTCTTCTTAACAGACCTACCTACAGTCGGTGTTCCTGACGGAGCCCGCCCACATTACCTTTTATGTTGATGCACTGTAGGTGGCCTGTTAAGGAGAACGAGGCAGACTTTGCGAGACAAGACCCTCGCCTTTGCGGTGCCCTGCCGAAGTAGGCGCGCGCGCTCTGTCCCCTACCCCTCGAACGGGTGGCAGCGGAGCTGGCGCCTAGCCGAAGTAGACGCGCGCGCTCCGTCCCCTACCCCTCGAACGGGTGGCAGCGGAGCTGGCGCCTAGCCGAAGCAGACACGCGCGCTCCGTCCCCCACCCCTTGAACGGGTGGCAGCGGAGCTGGCGCCTAGCCGAAGCAGACGCGCGCGCTCCGTCCCCCACCCCTCGAACGGGTGGCAGCGGAGCTGGCGCCTAGCCGAAGCAGATGCGCGCGCTCCGTCCCCCACCCATCGAACGGGTGGCAGCGGAGCTGGCGCCTAGCCGAAGCAGACGCGCGCGCTCCGTCCCCTACCCCTCGAACGGGTGGCAGCGGAGCTGGCGCCTAGCCGAAGCAGACGCGCGCGCTCCGTCCCCTACCCCTCGAACGGGTGGCAGCGGAGCTGGCGCCTAGCCGAAGCAGACGCGCGCGCTCCGTCCCCTACCCCTCGAACGGGTGGCAGCGGAGCTGGCGCCTAGCCGAAGCAGACGCGCGCGCTCCGTCCCCTACCCCTCGAACGGGTGGCAGCGGAGCTGGCGCCTAGCCGAAGCAGACGCGCGCGCTCCGTCCCCTACCCCTCGAACGGGTGGCAGCGGAGCTGGCGCCTAGCCGAAGCAGACGCGCGCGCTCCGTCCCCCACCCTAGCTGGTGACCTCGCATCGCGAACACCGCCACGCGTGCGGTGACTTGAGATCTCGTGATGCGGTCCTGCGCTGTAAAGGTTCCTGGGATCACGCCGGCCCCCGGTCTGCTAGGGTTAGGTTCCCATACCGTGCGACCCGCCCCGGCGCGCACAGGGCACGTGGCGTCTTATGACTGGTGCGCGGCAGGATGTAGACGGTTGCGTGCTCGCGGCCGCTCGCCTCTTCCCTAGGCGAGGGGGACACGGGGCGGGCGATGAATGGCACAGCGCCGAAGCTGTTGTGATCCCCTGGCCCATTAGTGCGCCTTTAATGACGGCTAGGGAGCGTCGTGCTGTGATGGCCCTTGGCACTTGTGGTCGTGGCTGTTCAGCTTTGGGTATGGGGAATTGCGCTGGACGGGCGTTTGCACGACTGCGGTCGCGTCCTGTACGCGGACCGTCGCGCCACTTCGGTATTGGGGGGAGGTGGCTTAAAGTAGCCCTCGTGACCGCGCCCCCGCAGTTGCACGCCCCCTTCTTGCTTGCCTCGCCTTCCATACTCGCGTAGTATCCTTCGCCGCTATCCTCTTTCTCCGAGAAGCAATGGCGGCTGATGGCAAGCGTGGTCAGGCGGGTGGTGTCTGCGGCATCCGCCGGCGGTCTTCGCTGTTGGAGGTGAAGTACGCGCTCCAAGAACGCGACCCGGCGGCGGCGGACAAGGAATGGTTGGTGGCGGAGGAGGAAGGCACGTTCTCCAGCGAACTAGGCCCCTCTCTTGTGACCGAGAAGACGATCCAAGGGCTTCTGCGTGCGGGGAAGCTGTCCGAGCTCCAGGAGGTACGATTGCCCGCCGCCGACGAGACGGAGCCGCATCCCGAGAGGTCGGAGGCGGTCGTATTCGTTGCCTTTTTCGATTCGGGGCTCCGCATCCCGGCGGCGGCTATCGTGGGCGACGTGCTGCGGACCTTCGGGCTGGAGCTGGCGCAACTGACTCCGAACGCCGTGGCCCGGCTTGCGGTGTACAGCTGGGCCTTGCGCTCGGGGGCGTGCTGGCCCAGCGCCTCGTTGTTCGCCCACCTTCACGAGGCACGGTGCCAGCCCAAGGATCGGAAGGACGGGACGCTGTCGAGCTTCGGCAGCGTCACCTTTGTTCTTCGTCCGACTTGCAAGAAGCTCTTCCCTGCGAACTTCATTTGCGGGAAGTGGGAGTCCTTCTGGATGAAGCGGTGGTTCTACCACTGCGTGGAGAGCGGGAGCGGTCTTGAGTGCACAGGCCGACCGATCGCGTTCAAGCCCTCGCCCGGCCGGACGCTCGAAGATGAGGACAGGCGGAGGGCCCGACGGCTCGTAGGCGTGGCCGCCCGCTTCAACATGCGCGACCTCGCCGAAGAGTACGTGATGTACGGCGTGGCACCGCTTGCCCGCGACTGGCGTCTTGCCGCCGAGAAGCGTCGAGACGACAATGTTTCGCCATCGATCTGCTTGCTGCCGGCGCCCTCCAGTCTTCGTAAGCCTTGACCGTGTCTCTCCTTTGTTCACGCGGAATGCATTATATGCTGATGCTATCTCCTTTGCTTCAGGGATTTGCTTGGAGGAGGCGGAGCAGGCCGCACGCGTATTCTTGGGGCCGTACACCGGCAGGGAGCACGAGCAGCGCGCGTCTGCTATCGCCGAGGCGGGGCTAGGGCGAATAAACCGCGTGTGCGAGGCCCTGGGCCTTGCCGTGCCGGACCGTGTCGCTCCGGACGACGGTGCAGTGAAGAAGAAGAAGAAGAAGAAGAAGGAGGCGCCGTCCCGGAAGAGGGGCCGAAGCGGGGCGCCTGCCGTGCCTAGTGCGGCAGCTGCTACTGCTACTGCTGGTGCTTCCGAGGGCGCGACGGACGCAGAGTCGGGATTGACGAAGTATGCCGATTCAGGCTTGGACGGCGCGGACGCCAGAGGCGAGGGATCTTCGGCGAGCGCCCTGGACGGCGGGTTCGCCGCGGGCAGCCGGAGGGGGGAAGTCTCGCCGCCCGCCGAAGTCGCCGAGACGGAACCCGTGCGTACCGGCGATGCTGAGGTGGAGCCTTCGACCGTGGCCGCTGTGGTGCCGGAGACACCCTCCGTGGGGGCGCGCGAAACCGTGCTTCCCTCCCCAATAGCAGCAACAGCAGAAATCGAGGCGCTCCCTGCAAAAACTGCCACAGCGGAACCTTCGCCTCCGGGTGCCGCGGCCGCGGGGGCCTCTCCGGCGGCGACTGCTGGGGCGGTGTTGCTGCTGCCCGCCCCGGCTAAGCGGCCGTGTGTGCGGCCGGAGCTCCACCGGACGCCGCGGGGATTCGCCGTGGCGACGGGCATCAGAAGCTTGTGGGACTCCGATGCAGATGCCGAAGACCCTGCAGCATGCGCCCCCTCTGGGCCTATGACCACGCCGCCCGTCGTGGAGGAACAATCGTCGCCGACGCCGAATGTGGAGGCTTCTGCTCGCTGCGGGACCACGCTTTCTGCGGGGGCTCACGCCACCGCCGCCCCGTCTGGTGATAGGGGGCGGGTCCCCGCAGTCCTCCTGCTACCGAAGGTAGGGTGGCTTAGCTTACCCTGGTGTATTCTTGTGCGCCTTGCGGTGCTCATCCACATCCCTGTTTGCAGTGTCGCTCATCTCGAAGGAGGAGCTCTTGGAGGAGCATGGGAGCGCCGCACGTGCGGGCCCCGCGGACTTCGTGCCTCCCCCGGAGACGCTGAGGGCGTGGCGCGGGATTGTGGATGACGCGGCTACCAGCGTCGACCAGCAAGTGCTGCAGGCCTACGGCGCGGGGCGCCTCGGGGACGCCTTCGAGGTGTCTGGGGTGAGGGTAAGTACTCATACGATCCCGCCTGGGCCGGCCGAGCTTGCTAAGTCTTTCCATTGTGCAGACGCTTGTGCTGGGGCAGGCCTTGCAAACGGCCTATACTCGTGCCCAAAGGGCGCTTGAGGATAGGTTGCGGGCCGCCGAGGAGCTACGCGAGGCCTCGGGAGCCCGTTCCGCCCAGGGCGCCCGCATCCGCCAGCTGGAGGCGGAGTGTGCCGAAGCGAAGGCGCACGCCGAAGGACTTGCTGCGTCCGCGCGGGGGTCGGCCGCGGAGGCTGCGCAGCGGGAGTTTGCAGCAGAGCGGGACGACTTTCTGCAACAGGTCGCCTCGCTAGAGAAGGAAAAAGGCGAACTCGC
The DNA here is from genome assembly GCA_017311315.1 of Dendrocalamus latiflorus. Taxonomy (NCBI): domain Eukaryota; kingdom Viridiplantae; phylum Streptophyta; class Magnoliopsida; order Poales; family Poaceae; genus Dendrocalamus; species Dendrocalamus latiflorus. Next base: position 10,836,534 of record CM029615.1, on the reverse strand, counting down.
CCTGGCTCTATCGGAGCGTGATCGGACGCTTGGCGAGGCTTCGGTGGTTGCCTGGGATGCCATGCAAGCACTGGAAAGCCATCTCCAAGGGCTTGTGGCCAAGGTGCCAGACCACGCCTTCGGCCCGGAGGAGCTGTTGCGGACTCTCCGCTGGGTCGGAGCTGCCGCCAACGTCGCGCGCGGCGCTGCGACAACCTTCGGCAACCACTGCGCGTACACATCGGCATGCCTGGTGTGCGCGCTCCTGCAACACCGCGGTTGCACACACGTCGCCGGGCTGGAAGACCCCCAGCTGGAGATGCCCGGCGGGGCCGGGGTGATGTCCGGTGCCGTCCGCTCCGCTCGCCACGCCATCAAGCCCTTTTATGAACGAATCTGAGATTACGTCGGGGCAGACGCTGCGCGGGTCGAACTCCGGAAGTCACTTTACGGGGAGGGGGGCCTCGGCCAATTCCTGGACGAGGTCCCTCGACGTGACGAGGGCGGCGCTGAGGCCTCCGAAGGCGCCGGGAACTCAGGTGTGACGCCGTGGTGCCTGGGTGTAGGCGTGCGTTGTAATGCCCCCTCTTTTTGTGAATGGAGTACACGCTTGCTGCATGCATTCTGACTTTCGCATATGTCCCGGGCAGCTTCCTTGCTGGGGCCGACTTATTGCGGCCGACCTTGCGACCCGGTGACGCCTTCGATGCTGGCGAAGGGCCGAAGAGTCGCTGGACTTTTGGGCGGGCCGACCTTCTTCCGGCGGAACCCCGTCCTTATCGCGTGTTAAGGACGAGCCTGCCGAATAGCTACTTAGAGCGGCAGGGATGTAGTCGGGCCTCTGTACTTGGAAGATTTTCCCGATATATAGATCTGATGATTAGGGCATGCGCGGTCGTACTGTGCGGAGCCAAGATCCCCACCTTCCAAATTCGCCGTTGGTGTGAACCGTGCGAGCGTTGCCTCCTGCTCGTCGCCCGGGTGCCAATGCGCCCGCGGGGTTCGCACGCTGAGTACTCCGTGGAACTAGCGCGTGCAGCGGCAGTTGTTGACACTACGACTTGCTTAGAGTCCGTAGCCTGGCGCGTGCGACAGTGGACCACCGCACAACGACTTGTTTAGAGTCGCGTGGACTAGCGTGTGCGAAGGCGGACCTCCGCACCCCGACTTGTTTAGAGTCGCATGGACTAGCGTGTGCGAAGGCGGACCTACGCACCCCGACTTGTTTAGAGTCACGTGGACTAGCGTGTGCGAAGGCGGACCTCCGCACCACGACTTGTTTAGAGTCGCGTGGACTAGCGTGTGCGAAGGCGGACCTCCGCACCCCGACTTGTTTAGAGTCACGTGGACTAGCGTGTGCGAAGGCGGACCTCCGCACCACGACTTGTTTAGAGTCGCGTGGACTAGCGTGTGCGAAGGCGGACCTCCGCACCACGACTTGTTTACAGTCACGTGGACTAGTGTGCGCGAAGGCAGACCTCCGCACCACGACTTGTTTAGAGTCACGTGGACTAGCGTGCACCCCCCCACCCCGAGGTGGGGGTAGCCTCTGGTGTATCGCATATACCACGTGCGCGCCGGCGCTGAGGCCAGCCTCTGGCGCGCAATTCGCGTGGGATCGGCGTCCACGTCTGATTTATACTCCGGAGAGTACGCACAGGGACGAAGTCCCTGGCGTGCGCGAGGTTCGCGTCTTGTTTATACTCAGTAGAGTGCGCAAGGAGAACATCCGCGTCTTATTTATACTCCGTAGAGTACGCACAAGAACGAAGTCCCTGGCGTGCGCGAGGTCCGCGTCTTGTTTATACTCAGTAGAGTGCGTGCAGAGGCGTCCCCCCACACGTCTTTGTTTATACTCATGCCCGCATCTTTGGCGGAGAGTGCACACGCGAACGTGCGTCTTCGTTTATACTCATGCCCGTGTCTTTGACGGAGAGTGCACACGCGAACGTGCGTCTTCATTTATACTCATGCCCGTGTCTTTGGCGGAGAGTGCACACGCGAACGTGCGTCTTCGTTTATACTCATGCCCGTGTCTTTGACGGAGAGTGCACACGCGAACGTGCGTCTTTGTTTATACTCATGCCCGTGTCTTTGATGGAGAGTGCACACGCGAACGTGCGTCTTTGGTTTATACTCATACCCGCACCCCTGGCTACGGAGAGTGCACACGCGAACGTGCGTCTTTGGTTTATACTCATACCCGCACCCCTGGCTACGGAGAGTGCACACGCGAACGTGCGTCTTTGGTTTATACTCATACCCGCACCCCTGGCTACGGAGAGTGCACATGCGAACGTGCGTCTTTGGTTTATACTGCGAGAGCACACGCGCGGGCGAGGCCTCCGCGCATGCTCGCCGCGTATTTTTGCACAGCGGTAATAAGTTGGCGACAAACGGAACTTTATTACATTCCCGTTTGCGCGGGTGAGCGATTACATAGGAGGGGGGGTTACTAACCGTTTGCGCTCAGCGCGGCCGGAGCCTCTAGTAGCTGCACTATCGGCGGGGCTTGCGGGGTCGCCTCCGGGTGCCGCCGTGTGCCTTCGCACGGCGGTGCCGATCCTAGGTATGCCGCTACCCGCCGCGACGGGGACATCTGGTGCCGTGCTCGATACGCCGGGCCATGTCCTGGTCGCTCCGAACGGTAATGACGGCTCGCGGCCCCGGAAGCTTCATGCATAAATAGCTGTGATGCGGTACCGCCCCGAAGGCGTTGAGGATTGGACGCCCCAATATGGCATTGTATGGGTATGGGAGGTCGACGACGTCGAATGTGGCGTCTTCGATCCTTTCATTGTCGCCCTGGCCGAAGGAGACTTGCAGGCAGATTTGGCCGAGCGCCCGTAGGTGTTGTCCTCCAAAGCCTTGCAGCGGGACTCCCGATGGGCCGAGGCGACTTCGGGGGATCCCCATCTAGTCGAAGGCTGCCGCGAACAGAATGTTCACGGAAACTGCCGCCATCAACCAGGGCGCGTCCCACATCGCATCCCGCTATTACGACCCGGATGACCAGGGGGTCGTGGTGGGGAAGCTCCACGCCCTCGGCCTCGGCGTCGGCGGGGGTGAACGTGACCTCATGCTGTGCCCAGTCCGGCGGTGCCTGTGCTGGATACGCCGCCACGTGGTGTAGCCTCCGCACGTAGGCCTTTCGCTGCCGTGCCGAGGCAAACTCCAACGAGGAGCCCCCGGAGATGACGTTGATAACCCTTCGATGGGTGGCCTCCAGAGCCTGTAGTTGCAGAAAGCCCTCCTGGGGCTGCTGCACGTGGGCCTGAATCCGCAGAGGACCCTCATGGAGCTGCGTCCCTTGTGCCTGGATGTGCACGGGGGCTTCGTATGGGTGCTGTACGTGGGCCACCACGGGCGGACGTGCTTCCAGATTCCTGTCCCTGGTGATGCTATCGCGGAGCGCCGCGATAGAGGTGCACGTGTGGGTGTCGTGGTTGCCGCGGCCGTGGACTACGCACCACAACCCCTGTTGTTGGTCGTCATAACCTCCACGGCCTTTATCGTCGCGGCCCCGGCCACGGCCGCGCCCCCGGCCGCGGCGCCCCCGACTGCCCCGGCCCGTGGGAGCGCCTTCGTCGGAACCGCCTTCGATGTCGAGGACGTACCGGCCTCGCCGCGACTTCTGCTGGCCACGCTTGGGCCTATCGGACGACTCCTTGTGCGGGGCGTCCCTGCGGTCGGGCGCATCCCAGGACGACTCCTGCTTACGTTTTCCCTTCGAAGAACCGTCCTTCGGCGGATCTTCGGCTTTTGCCGAGGCTCCGGCCTGGTTGGTGTCGGCGTCGTCGCCTTGCCTTTGCCGCGCGTCTTCTTCCGCCCTGGCGTATTCCTCCATTTTGTCAAAGAGCTTCGTCACCGTTTTAATTGGCTTCCTTGCGTTGTACTCGGCCATCGGGCCCGGGTGAAGGCCCTGTATGGCCGCATTGACAACGCTGGTTTCATTAACGTCTTTGACTTGGCAATGTATCTTCGCGAAGCGCTTGAAGTAGTCCCGGAGCTTCTCCGAGGGCTTCTGCTTGACGGCGAAGAGTTGGTCCGCGTCGACCCGCTCGACATAATTTCCTTGAAAGTTGTTGTGAAGGCGGTCGCGGATCTGCGCCCACGCGTAGATGGAGTTCGGCTCTATGGTAAAAAACCAGGAGAGCGCCACTCCTTGCAACGCGAGGGGGAGCCCCTTCGCCTTTATGGTGTCATCTCCGCCCGCGGCCTCGATTGCGGTTTCGTACACGCGCACGAACTCGCGGGGGTCCGTGTCACCTTTGTAGGGCTCGATGACGCTGGGGTATTTGAAGCCTTCAGGCCACGCCGCTTGCTGAATTCCTGCCGAAAGCGGGGACTCTGGATCGACGCGCCGCAGCGGGACGCGGCTGGATGTGGGGGCGTCGCGGCTATCCGCCCTTTCCGGCGTGGGCTCTGGCGCGACCACCGGCGCGGCCTGTTGGCTCCGAGCCTCTTGTATGTCTCGGACAGCCCCGCGAAGATCCCCCAGCTCCTGCTGGAACGCTTTGAGGGCCGCCAGCAGGGCGCTTTCCTTCCACCGCCTATGCGGGCGGGGTCGCCGGTACGCCCAACGGACGGATCGGCGCGGGCACGACCGCGCCGCGAGCTCCCGAGCTGCCGGTCACTCCGTTGTGGCTACCTCGAACTACCCGGTCCGCGCTACCGGCGAGGGTTGTGGCGGGGGCGGCGAGGTCGGCTGCCGTCGCGTCGGCGGGGTCGGTTGTCGCCGCACCAGCGTCGACGTCTTCGACCACGGGGTTCGTCGCCGCAACGCCGGTGACAGGGTCGGTCGTCGCGGTGCCGGTGACGGGGTTGGTCGTCGCGGTGCCGGTGACGGGGTTGGTCGTCGCGGTGCCGGTGACGGGGCTGGTCGTCGCCGCGCGAACGTCGACGTCTTCGGCCACCGCGCCTGCGTCGCCACCCGCGCTCGCCGCTGCCGATGTCGAAGCCCTGGTACTCATGCGACGCTCCGGCCCAGCCGCCTTCTTTCCCTTCGCCGCCGCTGACGAAGCTTTTTTCGGTGCCATCCTTTTTCAGGTTTCGGGCTTACTCCTGTCCTTCCCACGGACGGCACCAACTGTTGTGGCTACAGACCAAACAGAGAGAGAGATGGTAGTGGAGAGTGAGGGAGATTAGTGATGGCCTCCGGCTCTCCCCACGGCCTGTATCCATATATATGTACACATGGGGAATGTTTTTACAGTTATACCCTTACATCTGGTTATCCCCTACGGGGGCACTTATGTCATTACACATAGCCTATCCTGGGCCTTACAACCTCCTACCAGGCCTGCTGGGTTTAGGTGGGGGCCACCCCTACAACAGTTTCCATCCTGGCTGGTGGTTTGATAAATTTCTAGATTCTTTCTTGTCTTCTTCATTGATTGTGCTCAATGTGACCCTACATTCTGTGAAATTGAACACTATCCATACGCAGAAGCTATACGGACTGTGGACCATAGCGATCAGATAGAGTGTGAAACATAAAAAAGACTCAAATCATTTGAACTTTGAAAACGTATGGGCCAACTGATAGATTAAAACCATTTTAATGCTGCACTCAAACCGTCGCTCCTGTAGCGTGTTCTTGCTCAACTGCACTGTTATCTGAGAGTTCATCTGCCGTGCTCCCACTCTCAGCTGCAATAGTCTGGACTTGGTCTTCTTGTCTCCACATTATTAGCAGTTCTTTCAGGCTCGAGTGAATAACAAACTTATTACTGCGAGCCCTTATGTAGAACAATCATGTACCATCCCGAGTGCCTTGTTTTTTAGCACCATTTCAGTCAGCCAGTGTGAAAGTTCAGTTATAACAATATATGCTCTTCTCCCAAAAAGGGTGCAAACAGTGCAACCAGTAAATCTGGTTTGTCAATTGAACCAAGCCTAGGTTAGGTGGCTAGCGCTGCAGTAGTGCAAGCAACCCACCTAGATTCGATCCCTAGGAGTGACCTATGTGTCTCATCTAAATAATTAGAATAGGATACACATGTTCAATGGAAAAGTACGTGCATGTGCTACATAAGGTCTTGATGTCTTCGTAAAATTCCTAAGCATTTGTTTGGAGTTGCGCACGTGTGTATGCGTGTGGTGGTGTGAGTAGGGTGTGAGTTGTCTGTATGGGTCTGCTTTGTACCTCTGGTTTGTCAATGTCAACTTAGTATAGACTGTTTCAAGTATTCACGTACAGCAACTTTGACTACCAGGTCAGTTACACTGGCAGTTGAAATCAACCTAGGGTTACATCAAGGGAAAAAAAAGCAGTGTCATGCTAACATAAGAAAATGTTAGACATCACATGTCCCAGGTTCAAGTGATAACAAAGTTTCAGCTTCATTTCAGTACGAAGTTCAATAATGCTCAGATATGTTTTCTTACATGTCCCAGGTTCAAGTGATAACAAAGTTTCAGCTTCATTTCTGTATGAAGTTCAATAATGCTCAGATATGTTCTCTACAAACAACCTTTATTTTGTGATATTCATGCGCAACAACTCTGTCCGAGGGGGCATCGGAGCACAAATTGCGGTGGATGAGGTCAATAGTTGCTCTCCTTAAAATATTTAAAATCAACGATACACAGATCCTTCTATGCATTCTATTTATTTTTTTTCTGCCACAACAGTTAAATTGGCAGCTAAAATCAACTCAGGATTACAAAAAAGGAGGCAGTGTCATGCTCACACAAGGAAATGCTAGACAGCACATGCCCGAGGTGAACCCAAATCTCAGACTGAATCAGACAACTGGACAGAAAGCTCTGCACTGATATACATTAGCCTGTTGTTTTGCGGCACCCTTACTAGACCCCATCATTCTGTCTACCTAAGTCTCTGTTAGTCCAGTAAATCCAGAATGTGATGGGGCTCTTGTATCCATTATCTAAATTTCGAGTGCTCCTTTTGTGCAGGAGCTGGGAACTTCCCAGACTGAAACGATGTGCTAAAAGGTTCTATTCTGATCTCATGTTTCGTAATGTTTGCATCAGCATAATTTTGGCCGGGAATGCCTGTGTATAGGGGAAAAAAGTTCACTCCCATATGGTTCGCGCTGATTTGCACATGAGGTGGGGCCCACATGTTAGCCTCAGCCTATGGGATTTGTACGTGAATTTGTACGCATAGCATTGCTCCATTTTATACTTCACATTTTTGCTACAACTAAATTCCAACGGTGTAATTTTTCACCGAAAGGGTGCAGTTTGTTAAACAGGCAACCTAACGTCCCGCTCATTTTGGCTTGAGGTTCTGACTTCTGGTTTATTTTTCACTATTCATAAATTTTGTCTTTTTCTGAATTTTTGGTTTTTTTAGTTTTTTGCCAGTTCTTTTTTTTCCCGTATTCGTTTGTGTTGTCCGTGATAAGCTAACATATTTTTTCTATTTTAATTTTTTTAAATTTAATTACGCCGAATAAGCCACCTTCAGCTACAATGTAATTTTAGTCAGCTATAGTGCAATTTCAGTCATAAGCCACTATTTTTATCCTAATCGAACAGAGCCTAAGGTTCAAAAATCGAGAAGTCACGTGATCGAATCATGGAAAATTGACAAATGAACCCACGTGATATGTATTATTGGGACTCAGTTCGTTACTTTCCCTAGTGCTATCCTAGATGGAATTGTTCACGTATTTGGTATGATAGCTTTTTTAAAAAAAATTAGTTTTCAAACGTTCATTTTTATAAAAATAGTTTTGTCTCTGAACTCGAAAGGCATGGCAAATGACACCTGTCACTGCCACGCGTAGGGAACTCGGCAAGGATAGGGGTACGCTACAGGGCAGGTTGGCACGGTAGTAGACGGGCCTAGGGGTGCTGCCGAACTCTAGCTACTCAGTAGTAGCCTGTCGAGCCACCCTTAATTGGTAAGACGCTGCCGAGCAACCTAGGCTCGGCAAGTGGCCGAGGCAGGCGGCGATGGGGGGCTTAGGGGTTCGGCCGCTCGGTTGTAGCACTGGCTCGGCAGCACCACACGGTCAATTTAATTTTGTTGTAATTTGGTGAATGCCCATACAAACTAGTTAAAAACACGTGCTTTGATATACATTAAGAAATCCTATTATCCTTACCATGTTTTGTTCGTGTGTGCTTACAAATTTTTTAGGAAGGTGCAAGGGGGTTCGAAGGGGCAAATAAACCACCATCACCAACTCTTTGTATTAAGTAGTAGAGATATGTTATTACAAATAATTATCATAATAGACCATGTGTAAGCCAACAAAGCACTTCGCAATAAAGGTTCGAATTATATAGCGTGTAGGGTTTGGTTAGGTGTGCATGTTTGCGTCACTACTCGTACGATACAAATGGCAACATGCACAAACTGTCAACCCCAATTACAGCTAAGATACATGTGTACCTTTTGGAAGTCATAGTTGTACTCATTTGTCATACACATTTAGGTCCATCGGTGTCTTTCCCTTCTCTCCTTTGCGGGCTTTAGTCCTCACAACCTACGCCTAGTACTCAGCTTCTACAACTTGTGTAGGTTTGTCCCAATCAGAAATAACATGATATTCAGCAGGGACATTAGGGACCACCGATGCCTTACCCTTGTCCTCCGCCAACCTGGCCTTTCTGCTGTCATTCGGGGTGTAAGGTTTTCAATGTGTATATCTCTTTAGTGCCACCGTGTAGATGAGTATGTGTTTCTGCTCGATGAATGCTTTGTCGTACATCTTCAAACCGTCGATCTATTAGAAGAAGTAGCAACGCTCCGTAATCTACCGGCATGCATGGAGTAGGTTACAGATGTGCGAAATGAAATATACAATATGAATTGTCAATATGTGCTTACAAGAAGTTTGCCACATGTGTAGTGTGCCCGGGTGGCTGGGTGTGTGGACTGAATGATACATGTTGGATTGCCACAATTGCACTGCGGCCACAAAAACTTTGGCAGCACAAGTGCATCCTTGTAAGAATTATCATGGTACGATCTCTTTTTCTTGGCCACCCACTTTCGCTTGTAAAGCATCTCTCTGTAGTTTGACATCTCTAACAACGATGTAGTGGCATCTTGTACCTATGCTCTCTTCTTCTCCTCTCCCCCTTTTTTGAGATAAGCTCGAGTGGAATCTTAGGTCCGGTCGTGGGGGCTGACCAGATTTTATAGGCAGTCAGTGTGCATTGTTCGGAGTAAAGCTTGTACATGTTGGCATTTCACTGTAGAAAGTTGGTGAATGTCTGATCAATGAGAAAGCTATCGCGTGCTATCAATTCGGTCAGAAAAGCTGGTATGTGATGTCAACTTGCTACAAAAAGCAGGTATGTACTATCAACTCTCTACAAAAAGCTGGTACATATTGTCAAATCACTAGGGAAGTTAGTGCGTGCTACAAACACTCTAAGAAAAGCTGGTACATGTTGTCAAATCACTGGAAAAACCTAGTGTGTGCTATGAACTCGCTGACAAAAGCTAGTACGTATTATCAAATTACTAGGGAAAGCTGGCACGTTATCTTTCACATATCTAAGCCACAAAAGAAGCTAGTGAGATTACCTGCACAGAGAGCTGGTATAGGTGGAAGGCATGGAGCCTACTTGCCACTAGTCTAGGTCACCTGCTTCTACGTCTCCCTCTTGTTCATCTTCAACTGCTTCATTGGAATCGTCATCATCTGAGACCTCATGGTGGCGTGGTGGCGCGTCATAGGCAGATGATGGCAAGTCATCACTGTCGCCGCCGCCAAAGTGTGAGGCATCGACATCGCCGTGGAAGTGTGAGCGTGTGGATCTAGGGAGATGGAGCATGGGGAAGAGGTATCGACATCGATGTAGGAGGAGGAGGCAGCGGCGGGGGTGTGTGGGGAAAATGTAAACTAACTTTTCCATTAGAAAACGCACACAAACCTCCTCCGAGAGCATCCAATCACCCAAATTGTAGAGATCAGAAATGAAATAACATGCCTTCATCGTCGGACACCACCATGCATCCATTGGCGCAGATCGACCGGGCTGGGATAGCTCTGGGAAATCAGGGTAGTCGAAGTCATCAGCCTGCATGTTGAACTCGAGGAAGGTGTAGGCATCACCGGCAGCGGAGGCGGAGGGGTCGGGCTATGAGGCCATCTGTTCAAGGGCGACAGCCACGGCCCAGGAGGGCAGCTGCGTCAATATCCCCAGCGGGCTAGGAGAGCTCTGGGAAGTTAGCGTAGTCGAAGTCACTGGCCTACAATTGTTTCCTGCGAATGGAAGGAGAATCGCACGAACCGCGTCAATCCAACTCAGGATTCTGAGCTCTCCGCGTGAGGGGAGGAGTGGTGGCAAAAGGGAGGTGGTGACACACAAATTAGGGCTGTGTGTTAGGGTTTCAGGAAGCCGTACCGGATATGTGATGGCCGAGCGCATGTCATTTTTGGGGCGAGAAGGCGGCGAAGACAAGTGGAGGAGGCGATCGGCCCCGAAGACGATGCCTCGGCGATGGCGGGGGGCACGGTGCTGGGGTCGGAGGGGCACAGTGCTGGAGGGCGGGGCTACGCAGGAGAGAGGCCGCCGATAGCTGCCGTAGATCTAGGGCTTCCCCACCCGACCCCGACCATAATCGCCGTCGCAACTCCAAGCCCTCCGATGGATGGGGACGCGTGGGGCTTGCGGTGGTCGCGGCGGCGCGGGGACTCCTCACGATGGCGGTGGGGTGGGAGATGGCGGGCGAGACGGAGGTGGCCATCAGGCGGAGGAGTTTGTTGGTTCTGGGAAATTTGGAGGCGAAGGATAAGAATCATTGAGGAGACCGCGCGGTAGTAGGCGGCGGTTAAGATATATAGAAAGTACGAACCACCTATATACGGATTTGGACGGTTGATTTTTAATCGGACGGTTGAGAAGAGAGGAGGAAGAATGGACCGACGACCACCAACTCACATTTTTAAGTAGTAGAGATGTTATGCATGTAATCAAAAAGTACGCGGCATGTTACTCCCGACTATATTATAAATTTTATTTAAATTCAAACAAGCTTATTATCTCGTCTTTTCACATTGAATGATTCATATAGCAAGTCATCTAACAATATTAACATACCGGTTTTCTCCGTACACAATTCTTAGTAACATTAAAATATCACTTACCATCGTATGTACCGATCGTTCTAAGGTCAATCGTTCCTAAAAAAAATTTCTAAAAATTTGTTACGCACCTACAACATACAAATGAACATAAACTTTTATTACAACTCTAGCAGATTATTTTCCAGTTAAAAACTACAAAATTAACAAAATTTACAAAATTCACGGGGATTGAGTGCAGTCGCCCAATGGATGGGCGACTGCACATCAAGTCACCCAATGGGGGGACGACTGGAGCTCTGTCACCCCCCATTGGGCGATTGGCTCTAGTCGCCCCCCATTGGGCGACTAGAGCCTATTTATATAAAAAATGTTGCTACGGATATATTTCTATAATTTCGAATAAAAATATATTATTTGTACAAAAAATTCGTCAAAATCACGCAAGATCTCGTAGGCAAGTAGGTGAAGAAAATCTTAAGGTTCCAACATTTCTTCTAGAATAGATTGTTTAGCTTGTGGATACAATCAAAACAGTAAATGCTCAGGCGCGTGCTTGAATCATGGACTAATCATATGTACAGTGGCATATCACTTATGTCAATCTTATACGTACCTTTCTTATCTTTTTACACCCATCGTGTACCTTTGTTACTACTTACTAGTAGTTTCGAGGACAGGGTTATTTTGGCCTTGTTATTTATGATTTTTAGTTTATGCTATAGTAATTAACTTTTAAATTATATGTCTTTTTAAAGCAAAGTATATAAGTTGATTGTAATAGATATTACATCAAATTCATCTATATTGGCCAATATCACATGCGAGTCTCTCTCTCTATACTCTCTCTTGCGAACGGACAGAATTCAAAAGGTTCTTTTAGGCTTGATACTTATGGTTTTTGGTTTATGTTACAGTAATTAGCTTTCAAATGATGTGTCTTTTTAAGGCAGGGTCTATAATTTGATTGTAGTAGATACTGTACTGAATTTATCTATATCAGCCAAAATCATACGTGAGTCTCTCTCCATACTCTCTCTTGTGAACAATCAGAATTTAAAAACCATAAGTTACAACAAAAAAAAAACAATCGCGATGGCCGAGGAAGGTGGAGGAGGCCGTCAATGGTTAGAGATGGCCACTGACGTCGGCAGATCTGAAGACGATCCGAGCAGAGAAGGACCGGCCCAAGCAGGGGGCGACAGGATCTGGCGACCCAAGGTCCACTGGAGTGGGCAACGGCAATGTCTGGCGTGGGCTGGCACGAGTGTCAGCGTGGAGGCGCCAGCTTGGTGGGTGCTGGCGCAGGCGGCGGCGTGGGCGCATGGCGGCGAGCGATGATGGCCGGAGGAGCTGGACGACCAGTACGGCATGGAGGAAGTCGGATCAGATGCAGAGACGTCGGATCTGAGCGGGAGGTGGCTGGAAAATGATGCGAAGATGGGGGGAGCCTGGATCGGAGGTGGCTACCCGCGGCTTGGCGGCGGAGGTGCTGGATCCAGCGGCAGGGAGGCTGGAGGTAGTCAGATTTGGCCCGGTGGCGCCGTGCACGTCAGATCAGTGTGAAGATGGCCGCCTCAGGAGTGGAGACACTCCTCCCGGGGGCAGCATAGTGGAAGACGAGCTGTGGCACTAGGATTTAGAAGTTAGAAAATCTAAAGCTCTTATACCATGAAGGTTCATAGAAATGAAGCACTTATCTAATTCATGGGTATACATGGATATATATATATATATATATATATATATATATATATATATATATATATATATATATATATATATATATATATATATATATATATATATATATATATATATATATATATATAGACACACACACAATGGTGATGCTAATATGAATATATGTAGCTAATGTGAATACATGTAGCAATGGTACAGTGAATACATACAACATCATCTTGAACTAGGGCATCACCATCAATCGAGGTGTCACCATTAACGAGGCGTCACCATCAACGAGGCGTCATCTTGACAGTGTGTCAGTAGGAACACCCAATCTAAGCTGACTCTTAGGCCCAGCACATTAACACACTCCCTTCTTCATTAGCCATTTAGTAATGGCAGTGAAGCGCTCACAGCATTCACTAAACAGGGGCCTACCTCTGATCCTGCCTGACCTGTGGGTCCAACACCTCTGCAGCTATCCGGCGCTGGCAGTGGCAGTGGGGCAGTGCCGCCGCATGTGTGGCCTGGCTTTTGTCCATCTACATTTTCTTATGGTTTTGATAATAACTCAGTACTGTCAGTCGTAGTATATTGTGTTTTTGGATTGATTTTTCTTCGCTATGATATTCGTTGTCCATATCCTCCTAATTCATTACCCAAAAAAACTCGTAATTAGAGGAGGTTATCGTGTTCTCTTTTCTTCTTCCGATTTTTCACAGTGCATCCATGAAACTTGGTTTATATAACTGTGGTGTACTGGTGTTCAATGTCTTTCAGTACCCACAATTTAGCCTATGGTTCCATATTGTAAGACTCATTTATAACACAGGATTTTCAACAGAAAAAAGTTCAAATCCCGCAAAGTCCAAGAAATGTGTATGTTCCCACGCCTGTCTTGAGAAGTTTCTACTATCCAATCTAAGTTAACTATTCACGAATGAAGCTTAAAAGATACTTTGCTCTATGTAGATCGTGAAAGGTTCTATGTAGCTAAAATTTTTAAGTTTTAAATATTAATATATATTAAAGTATATAGATTGACTACATGAACATAATATCATTGGATTTATCTTACAAATTTCTTTCATAATATATTTTTATTATTGTTGCTAGTATATTATGATAATAAATCATAATCAAAGTTTTGCATGAGAGACCACAAAAAAATAAAAATAAAAAATGACTTATATTTGCGGGTGGGAGAGTAATTCATGAATGAATAAATGTGCGAATGGAGTAAATTATTGGATTTACGAACAGGCAGCATCCAGGCTACCCGCAAGCAGTGCCCGCAAGATCGACCCCGTGCGGTCCTTTTTGATTTGCGAAGCTTAGAGCAACTCCAGCAGGGCCCCTACTTGAGCCCTCAAATCTCCTCATCGAGCCCTCATTCCTGGTGGGTCTGGAGGGAGCCCCTACTTTTGAGGGCTCAAGTAGGGCCCCTGCTGGAGTGAGTTTTTTGCCTCTCGGCCCTCAAAAGTAGGATGAGGATGATGGTGGGTCCTATGTGTCATCCCCTCTAAGAATGAATTTGAGGGTCCTGTTTTGAGAGCTTCTGCTGGAGTGTAGCCAAAAAAACAGAGCCCTCAAAAGTAGGGAGAACCCTCAAAAGTAGGGAGAACCCTCAAATAAAAAGTAGGGACCCTGTTTTGAGGGCTAAGTGCTCTTAGACCCACGAAATATCGCTTTCCTGGACTTCGAGATGCGTGCCAAAGTCGGACGCAATGTTCAGTCAGACACCGCAGTGCCCGCAAGATCGACCCCGTGCGGTCCTTTTTTGATTTGCGAAGCTTAGACCCACGAAATATCGCTTTCCTGGACTTCGAGATGCGTGCCAAAGTCGGACGCAATGTTCAGTCAGCGCAGGTGTCCTACAGAAGTGAATACTCTTACGCCCCTAACTTTTGCTCATTGTCGCTTTTAGTCCTCAATCGAAATTGTCCCGTAGACAACATATACTCAACTAAGATCAAAATTTCAGCCTCATTGAGTCTTGAGTTTTTCTTTTCTAATACTCCCTCCAATCGCAAAAGAATATTGTTATAGACTTCAGCACGATTCCAAAGGACAACTTTCACCATAAATTTCTATTATAGTGATTTATAAAACATAATAAAATCTACACATATCATTTTCATGTGTTCAATCTCAATGTTGAAAACAATATTGATAGTTCAATTTTAACTGCACATGCTCTAAAATGACATTTTTTTATGATGAGAAGCACAATTTAGTTGATTATTATGTTATGGTGCTAATCAAGGTAGTGGACACCATCAACCTCCAGTCCATTTGAACCAAGATAGAGATTTTGAACCAGAGTCGAAACTTTTCAAATGAAAATTGAATTGTTAACTAAAGAAATTTGAACTTTCACAAAAAATCGAACCTTTCGACTAGGAATTGCACAACAAATTAAAAATTTTCAACTATAAGTTTTGTATTTTTCAATTGCTCTTTTCGACTGGAGCTTGCAACAAGGAAAGGCGACAATGCGAAAGTCACCGGTGTTGACGAGGTAGCTGCAGATAGGCGGTGGCGCACACGACGTAGGATGGTGGGTGGAGACGCGTATGGCGGGGTCAAACTGGGAGCGATTAGGATATTGGAAGAAAGTTATTCAAGAGAAAGGTGAGAAAGAGGTGATGGTGCAGGGCATCTATGGCTAGAATGGGTATAACAGCGGCAAGTGAACAAAAAAAGAAAAGAAAAGAAAATTCGCTATCGCGCGGTGCGAAAGAGCGATTGCATGGAGAGAGCAAGAGAGGGGATAGCGTAGGGTAAAAACTCCTCTCCTCGCACTAACAAATCGTGAAAGCAGCGGACATGGGGGATCCCATTTCTCGTCCGTACGCCTCACCGTTGGGATGGGCCCCGTAGTGGCTGCGGGGGCTATCCCGCTGGTGGAGCATGAAATCCCGCCTTCAAATGTTGGAGTGTTAGTTCAAAAAAAAAAATGTTGGAGTGTTGGACTAGAAAGCTTGTGGGAAAAAAATTTCATGAAAAAATACCAGCAATAAATCTACTGCACTTATCGGAGGGTGGTAAGGTAGATCCATGGTGCATTGCTCGAAGTAATTTACAAGGTCCTGCTTTACGTGGGGTCACTTAGTGCCAATTCTTTATTTCGAACGTCTAGTTTAATTAACCTGTGAATCCGGCGAAGATTGAGACTGATGTCCCTATACATTCTCAAATACAAAATAAAAACCATTGATGTGTGTATGTACAAGTTAGGATGTGGAATTACAAACGTGTGAAAATTGAAGATGGGGCGAGGTGGAGGGTTAATGATCTGCCATGTGTTGATTCCTAAGTGAAAACAAATCAAGCTTAAGTATTTTTTTTGTATTTTTTAAATAGACTCTACTATGGATGTTTACACCTGTTTGAGAGTGCCACAAGCATTAGAATATTTTCATCCACGTTTGATGTAGAGTGGACACTCAATTCAACCAGGCAAAAGATTAATTTTATCAGTTCTTTACTTCTTTACAGTATCTATATATATTCTAAATTTTGGATTAATTTGTGTCGCATAAAAGGGAATTTAGGAGCAAATGAGGAGTTAAAAGAGCTACAGCCAACAATATATAAATTAATTTAGTTAGTAAATGTAGGACTGATGGTGGAGACCAAGGGTGAATGATCTTTCACTACTGCAGAAAAGGTTATCACAGACGGTTAAAAAATATCATCACAGACGGTTCTGTAAGCTGTCTGATTTTGACGGTTTTCGAACCGTCTGTGATAGTTAACTATCACAGACAGTTATGAGTTAATAACTATTTGTGATATACTTTTGTATTCCTAAATATATTTTTATTTATTGGCTAGCCTCAGGAAATGTTAGTCATGCCCTCTGAAACAAGCAAAAACACAATAGTATATGTATACATCTAATTCACATTCATTTTAGAAACAAGAATATCTATTTCACAAATCTAGGAGGGCATTAGATCCTTCTCCACATATTACTTGATAAGCATGCTCTTGAAGTTCTTTCATACTTTGTACACCGCTAACAACGTGTGTCGTTGTACGGAGGCCTAGTGTTCTTCAGGGATCTCGAACGATTAGAAACTTTCTATCACCAGCTCATCTTTCTGATCGTCGATCAAGTACTTCCACAAATAGTAGGTGATATCAACCCGTTTCTGTGTAACTATTCTGATCATTCTCCGGAATGCGGACACTGCTCGACAAGGATTGATGGTAAACTGGTCCTTGGGCATTTCCGATAGTCCTCTTCCATGGTGCTTAGATTTTCCAAAGGACAGTGCATCATACACATGAGGCAACGATAATGAAGAATGAGTGGACAACATCTTCATAAGATAATAGAAATGACAAAGAAACAGAGAGTATTAGTGAACTAACTGCTAGTAACAAATGACAATAAGAATCAATTCGAGCCTCGCCCCTACTGCCTTCTCGGTGGCTTGGATTATTGAAAATTAGGCGGTTTTAGCAATAATTTCATTTTAATTCCAATTCCAAGCATTAATAGTAAAGCACATATCCAACAATATGTAAATGACATGAAGACAAACTTATTATCTCTCAAAATATATAAAACATTCAAATCATTATACATGATAATATGCTGAACTGTACAGGAAATTGGGCATTTATGAACTGCATATTGCACAGATTAAACTTGTGAATTTGCTCTTAGTTGAGGAGTTGCACAAGATTAAATCTTGGCCTTCTTCCACTCTTGTCAATATATCAATAATCAAAGTGATTATCTCTTTACTATTTTGCTAGTCTGATAATGTATAAATAACTTAGATAAAAGACAAAGTTAATTGCCTGCTATAAGCACAAATAGAAATAGAGAGCTACTACTGCAATGCCAACAGAGTTTTGGCAATAATCAGAAGTATATAGCAGATATATGCTACTACGATATCAACTGAATTTAGCAATAATTAGGGCAGTAGTAAACTATACTGAAACAGAAGTATCTATCTTAGCAATTGACAAAATCAAAAGCCAGTAAAATACTTCAATTGATAGTCACAATGATCTCTAATATGACAAGTTTCCTCATTGAACAATCTATTATGAAAAAGTACTACCAGTGCTAGTTCTATTCACATATTTTAAACTACTAGCACAGTAAAATTTATGCAGGATAGAAATTTCAGAAAGTAAAATCTCACTGGACAGTGGCAATCCAACCCACCGAGAGGGTAGTAAGGGCAAGGATCATCGCAAGAACAATGTACCTCATGAGCTGTGAGGACAGAGCAGAGCATTGAGGTCATGACTGGGAGAAGGTGGTGCGCTCGGGGGAGGAGGTGGCGTACGTGCTAGCAAAGGAGGCGTGCTCGGGGGAGGAGGTGCACTAGCGAGGAGGCGACGGGCTTAGGGGAGAAGGCGGTGGCTCATGCTCGGGGGAGCAGGTGGCAGCTCATGCTTGAGGAGGAGGTGGTGGGTGATATGCACACGCCTCGACTTAAGATGCACGCAAATAGTTGGTCCCGATCTTCCGTCATAGGAGAAACCCGATAATTTGAGTTGCGACATTGATGAAGGGAAGGCTGGTCATGATCCAATCATGACCAGCAACCTCGTAATCGCTACACTACTCCTCGATTGGTTATCAACTGTGTCAAATACAATTGGCTTGTTCATGAAGAATGGCTCGAGCAAATTTAAGAGAAAATACAAGAGCAACAGCGGAAGGATTTTTCACTCAAAGATGAATGATTGATTGGGGAGACTCAATTGTTCAAGTGGCTAGTCGAAATACTAAAACAATAGGTGCGGTAGCGGGAGTAGATCAATAGGAGCGGTAGGCTTGAAGCCATAAACAACCTTAAATGGACAGAACTTTGTGGTAGAATGCATGACCCGATTGTAGACAAACTCAACGTGTGGCAAGCACTCCTTCCAGAGCTTCAAGTTCTTCTTTAGTACTGTCGTTAACATTGTACCGAGTGTGCAATTGACAACCTCGGTTTGTCCGTCAGTTTGGGGATGACTTGTAGTTGAAAACAATAGCTTTGTCCCAAGCTTTCCCCACATCATCCTCCAAAAGTGGATTAAAAATTTTGCATCTTGATCTGAAACAATTGTCTTCGGTTCTCCATGTAGGCGAGCGATCTCTCTGGAAAACAAATCATCAACATGGGTAGCACCATTGCTCTTATGAGAAGGTATAAAATGAGCCATTTTAGAAAACCTATCAATGACAACAAATATACTATCCCTTCCCCCCTTAGTCTTTAGTAATCCTAATACAAAATCCAGAGATATATCCTCCCAAGATACTTTTGGAATAGGAAGAGGCATATATAAACCATGTGAGTTTAAGTGAGACTTAGCTATTTGACAAGTAGTGCATCTTCCCACGTAGCGTTCAATGTCACGCCTCAACTTTGGCCAATAGAAGTACGTGGCCAGCACATCCTTGGTCTTGCGAATACTAAAATGTCGAACAGAACTCACAGGAACACAAAGTTTGTTAGCTCTAAATAAATAACCATCATTTAGCAGATATTTATCCCAACATCTCCCTTCTTTGCAATTAGCATAAATATCTCTGAAATCCAAATCAATAGCATATAGTTCTTTTAAACTTTCCAAACGAAGAATTTTACAATTAAGTTGGGACAATAATGTGTACCGTCTAGACAATGCATTAGCCAATACATTCTCTTTACCTTTCTTATGTTTCACAACATATCAAAATATTTCAATATATTCTACCCACTTAGCATGTCAACGGTTCAATTTACTTTGGCTACGAATATGCTTCAATGATTCATGATCCGAATGTATGACAAATTCTTTTGGATAGAGAAAATGTTGCCATGTTGCTAACACTCTAACCAAAGCTTACAATTCCTTGTCATATGTTGAGTAGTTCAGAGTTGGACCACTAAGCTTTTCACTAAAATAAGCAATGGGTTTCCTATCTTGTAGGAGAACACCTCTAATTTCAACACCACTAACATCACATTCTATCTCAAAAAGTTTTATTAAAATTAGGAAGTTGTAGAAGTGGTGTATTGGTTAACTTATCTTTTAGCACATTGAAGGCCTCCTCGTGCGCTCTCCCCCATTTGAATGGCACACCCTTCTTTGTCAACTCATTGAGTGAGGTAGAGAGTGTGCTGAAATCTTTCACGAACCGGTGATAGAAACTAGCAATTCTATGAAAACTCCGCACTTGTGTGACTGTTGTAGCTGTAGGCCATGCTCGTATAGCTTCCACCTTCTGTTCATCCACTTCAATTCCCTGCGCAGTCACAACAAAACCAAAAAAATACAACTATATCTGTGCAAAAGGTGCACTATCAAGGTTACCAAACAAGTGAGCCTCTCTCAAAGCAACAAAAACTTGGCGCAAATGTTCCAAATGTTCATCCAAAGACTTGCTGTAAATTAGTATATCATCAAAGCAAACCACCACAAATTTTCCAATAAAAACTCTCAACACTTCGTTCATTAAGTGCATAAATGTGCTAGGTGCATTAGTAAGACCAAATGGTATAAGCAACCACTCATATAACCCAAATTTAGTCTTAAATGCAGTTTTCCATTCATCACCTAGTTTCATTCTAATTTGGTGGAAACCACTACGCAAGTCAACCTTAGAAAAAATAGTAGAGCCACTCAATTCATCAAGCATATCATCTAACTTAGGAATAGGATGATGATATTGAACAGTAATATTGTTAATATCTCTACAATCTATATACATCCTCCATGATCCATCTTTCTTTGGCACAAGTAACACAGGAATAGCACATGGACTTAAGCTTTCATGCAGGTACCCTTTTTCGAGAAGATCTTACACTTGGCGCTGAATTTCTTTTGTCTCCTCAGGGTTGGTTCAGTATGAAGGTCAGTTAGGCAAGGATGCCCCTACAATCAAGTCAATTTGATGCCCTATTCCTCACATTGGTGGTAGCCCTGCTGGTATCTCGTCTGAAAAACATCTGTGAAATCTTGCAACAAAGAAATAATCGAACCGGGCAAAGTAGAGGGTAAAGCATCAGTTGAAAAGATAACATCCTTGCACACAAGTGCATAACACTCTTGGGATTGGATTTCTAACTCTCACATCTCACTTTTTGTGACTAACAAAACCTGTCCCTTTAGTTGTATGTCTCTTTTCTTTTCACTCTTTTCTTTCTTTTCTCTCAATTTGGGTTTGTGGCTGTCACTCCCTATTTTGTGGATATCACTCATCTCTCTTTCTTTTTGCTCACACCCAGCCCTATCTAAATCATCTTTTAGGATTTGTTCCAGTATCATTGGAACAAGTGAAACCTCCTTCCTATGCATAAATGAGTACTTTTTGGAATGCCCATAATGAATTGTGTCGTTGTTATACTGCCATGGCCTTCCAAGAAGTAATGCACACGCTTGCATCAGCACCACATCACAGTCCACAAAATCAGCATAGCTACCCACTAAAAAGTGCACATGAAGCATTGCTGTTACCTTCAACTTGCCACAAGAATTGAATCATTGAATATAATATTTCTGTGGGTGTGATCATGTGGTCAAACCATGCTTCTCAACCATCTCTGCACTTGCAATATTGTTGCAACTCCTGCCATCAATTATCACCTTGCACAAGTGCTCTTTTATCACAAATTTAGACTGGAATAAGTTGTAGCGCTACCCCTTCTCCGCTTGCTCCATTTGAGAGCTAAGAACACGGCAAAAAATCAAACTCGTGTGACTTGCATCAAAAGTAATCTCATTTGAGTTTGAACCTGAAGCGTGCTCCAACTCTTCTTGAGCAGATTCTTCTTCTTCTACCTCACTAGCCGACGTATACTCCCCATCTTCTCGAATGATGAGAGCTCACTGATTTGGGCAATTACGCATGTAATGTCCCTTCCACTTGCATTTGAAGTACTCTATTTCCCTTGTTCTTCCTATGGAGGCAACTGATGATGCACTTTTGGAAGGGGCAGCAGCAGTCTTTTTCGAATTAACAGGCTTAGGCAGCAAAGAAGTAAGGTTGCTTGATGTTGTGCTGTGGCCCGAACTGAACCATTTCTTTTTGGGCTATGAACTGGTAGATTTCCATGGTGTTGTATCTCTAGAATTACCATGGCCAAGACGACTTCTCTCCCCTTGCACTTGCTGCTCTGCTTTGCAAGCATAATGGAATAATTCATCCAATGTATCATACTGGTGAAAATCGAGGATGTTCTGAATCTCCTTGTTCAAACCACCCAAGAAACAAGCCATCTTTGCATTGTCTTCCTCCTCTATATTGGCTCGTATCATGCCAACTTATAGCTCTTGATAGTAATCCTCCACGAAGTTACTTCCTTACCTCAACTGCTGCAACTTGTTAAGCAAATCACGCTCAAAGTAAGATGGAACAAATCTGGAAAGCATTACCACTTTAAGCTCATCCCAATTGCTTGGTGCATCTGGCCTTCGCTTGATCAAACTCCACCATATGGAGGCATAGTCGATGAATTCACTTGTAGCAGCTCGCACACGTTGATTCTTTGGATACTCATGGTAGCTAAACTTTTGTTCCACGTTCATCTCCCAACCCAAATAAGCTTTTGGATTGTACTTCCCGTCAAATGAAGGAACAACAAATTTGATCTTACCCAAAGAATCATCTCTTCTCTCTTTGTTGCGATGATGTGCATGTCCTCCATTGCCTCCCATCCCTCGGTGATTAAATCCAAGATGTTGACGATCACAGTCCAGAACAACTTCATCTTGATCAGCCAAATAGTTGTCTTCTATCTCTTCATTGGCCACGTGCTGAAATACGGCATTCAAGTTTGCTCTTAGTTGAAGGGGAGCAGCTGTGCTTGCATTCTTATTTGCTCCAACAAGCACTCGAGAGACTTGAGGCGGTGGGTGCTGTAATGGAGGGTCCTGCTCAACCTGTTCACAACATCTTTCAATTTCACCAATATGATTCTCCAAAACATCCAAACATACAAGAACTTGATCATTAAGCATTCGGTTGAAAGTGCCTGCAAATGCATTCATCAAAGCTTGTGATCATGGGGATAAAGGCACCCCGGCCTTCATGTTTACACCATCAGTGTCTTCATTCTCATCACCCTGTCGTGCTCCACTACGAGAACCAGTAGTTCCTGTCATGGTTAGAGTGACCAAGAACAAATCCAACAAACTAAAAGAAATATTTATGTGTAACTCTCAACCTTATAATTCTTACCAACCGAAGCTCTCATCTTTCTCAAGATTGCTTGTGTGTTGCTAGTTCATGGTAATTTTCAAACGGAAGTCAATAAAGCGATTGCAAGGTACCAGGACACGAGATCAATGGCAAATTTGTGGAGTTCTAGGTAGGGATAAAATTTTGTAGCAAAGGAGTAAACAATCAGTAATTCTAGAAATTGCACAAATTGAATAATAGTTCATAATTAGCTCTTAACCTAAGTTGCTGATCTAACAATTAATATTTAGGCTAGAAACATGTATATATGAGTGTACGCAAATAGTATGATCAAGATATGCAGTCCTGTAATTGGCCTACAGTTTTTTTGGTCTATCCTCAACCTTTATTTTAATTTTTCCTCTCTGTTTTCTTCACCAATACCAGACTGTAGCACAGATGAATATGAAAATATCAAGGAGAGCTCGACCCTAACAAGACAACAACAGCTAGGGTAACTTGCAATATTGATCCAATCACTACCAAATTTTGTAGGGAGGTGGAATTTTGAGTTAGGAATCTAGCAAAAGTGATTCGGGAGGATTCAGATCTATGGATTGAAAGATATAGAATTTTTGGTGTTGGCTGCATAGAGGAAATTTCTGGCAGAAACAGGGTAGAGGCTGTTGTTCAGTGGTGTTTTTTCTTGGTCTAGGTATTAAGAACTCCTTTTTTTTGGATTTTTGCCTTAACCAAGATATAGATTAGAAACTAGACACGACTAGTATGGATGAGAATCCAACTAAGCAAACTGAAAATAATAGATTGAAAGCAACAACGGGTTAGGAACTGAATTTTTTTGGGCTAATTTTCTGGACTTTAGGTAAACAAAATTAATCAAATGAAACTAAGCGATAGATGAATTCCTACTAGCAACATAGGCTTTGATACCACCTGATATGCACATGCCTCGACTTAAGATGCACGCAAATAGTTGGACCTGATCTTCCGTCATAGGAGAAACCCGATAATTTGAGTTGCAACGTTGACGGAGGGGAGGCTAACCATGATCTAATCATGATCAGCAAACCTCGCAATCGCTACACTGCTCCTCGATTGGTCACCAACCGTGTCAAACACAATTGGCCTATTCATGAAGAACGGCTTGAGCAAATTCAAGAGAAAATACAAGAGCAATAGCAGAAGGATTTTTCACTCAAAGATGAATGATTGATTAGGGAGACTCAATTGTTCAAGTGGCTAGCAGCAACACCAAAACAAAAATAAAATCAAATCTGCCAACTAATGGGGTCCACCTCTGACCATATAGGCCAACACAACTCATGGAAACAAACAGCAACATGAAAACGAAATAAGCATACAACTAGACCTTGCCATGTATTTCCTGATCACTTGACAAATTCTGCACCTTTCCTTGTGTTGTCTTAATTAATAGGACGTGAGCAAGCATGTGAATCTTGATTATTTGGTTGGTGCACATAAAATAGGATGGCTTTGGTGCATGGGATTTCCATGTTTTTGGCTGCATGCATGCATCTTGACTAAATTTTTCTCCTCTTCACATGCAGCAAAAATATTGTGTGGCTCTGATTCTTTCCTGTGTGCAGATGCATTAGCTCTCCTTGTTTCATGAAGTAACAAGCTATTGTTCTTCTTCTCCCTCATCGGCCAAAGCTTCTCTAAGATTTCCCTCACATATAGAAATAAGTAAACAATTATTAGGCAATATCATTTGTTCTATAATTAAATAATTAATTTTCCCAAGAAATGAATTCACCTATTGCCCAAGGTGACATGCACGAGCTCGTGAGATTGAACCTTGCATATGTGATTGTTTTTGCATTTCTTCTGATCCATGTTCTGTTGTAGGTGTTGATGGATGTGTGTGTGTGAGCTAGTGATGTCCTCATCAGTGGGCTCAAAGGAGGAGGCAGTGTGCTTGGGGAGGAGGCATGTCCAAGCACGCCAGAGACGAGGTGGCGTGCTCATGGAGAAGGAGCACCAGGGAGCAAGTGGTGACTCGTGGTCGGGGAGGAGGTAGTGGGCTCAAGAGTCTGAGTGCATGGGAGCACGAGCAAACCCTAGAGTCTGAATATTAATAGGTTGAACATCACAAACGGTTTTAAATTATAACCATCTGTGATAATACACATCACAAATGGTTCTATTTTAAAACCGCCTATCATAAATTCATATCACAGATGGTTCTACTTTAGAATCATCTATGATAATAAACATCACTAACAATTATACTTTAGAACTATCTGCGATAAATACACAACACAGATGGTTCTAAAGTAGAACCGGATGTGAATATACATAAATGCAAATTCACATATATATGACTCATTCTCATATACATAAATTCAAATTCACATATATATTACACATTCTCATATACATAAATGCAAACTCATATATATATCACACATTCTCATATACATAAATGCAAACTCACATATATATCACACATTCTCATATACATAAATGCAAACTCACATATATATCACACATTCTCATATACATAAATGCAAATACAGAACATATAAAACATAAATATTTCATTCATCATTTAACTTACTTATTTCCTTTAAAATTAGCCCTTCATGATGATTGACGCATATATAGCTAGTTTCATCTTGTTGCTCTTTCTTGACCCTTATGCCATTTCTGAAAGAAGGCAACTCATCAAATTGATTGTATTCTTCCTCGTCCACTATATTCTCAACTTCGACAATCCTTCTTTTTTTTTCTGAAGAACTATGTGGCACTTCTTATTTGCGAGTACGAATGACTCATCTTTGTATGTGACACGTTTGAGGTCCACGGCGGTGACATCATACTTGTCGACCTTCACCTATGGAAGATGGACCCAATGGCACTAAAACAGGAGGATCCTGAAAAGCATGTAGTCGATCTCCCAAATCTCCTCGATAAACCCATAGTAGGAGCTCCTCAAACCATCGATACTAAATGCATCTATGCGGACACCGCTGTTCTGGTTAGTGCTCTTTACATCCTGAGCCCATGTATAGAATGCGTACCTATTTATATCGTATCCTTGCCATGTCACAACTATAAATGTTGGCCCTTTAGCCAACCATATCAGCATATCACTTCACGAGCTCCTAGCGAGTCGCTCATTCAACCATTGGTTTAACTGACTATTTTGTTAACTTGCAATCCAAACATCCGGCCACTCCATATTCTATTGCCGAAGCACATCCTTGTGTTGGTCAATATGCAGGGACACTTCAATCACGTGTTGCAAGACTGTGAAATGGGCTTGAGCACACGCATCCATATCTAGAGTGATTACTTTCCTTTCGATGGTCCTGATACCCTCAAGCCTCCCCTCATGGTGAGATCGAGGCACACCTATCAGTTTGAATTGAGCCATGTAATCAACACAGAACTCAATGACCTCGTTGGTTGCATAACCTTCAATGATACTACCATCCGACTGAGATCGATTCTGTACATAGGACTTAAGAATTCCCATGAACCTCTTGAAAGGGTACATACCACGTAGGAACACAGGCCCGTACATCTTTTTATCTTCCACACAATGTGAACAATAAGATGGACCATGCTATCGAAAAATGATGGAGAGAAATACATCTCAAGATGACATAGTCATCAACATCTCATCTTGCAGAGCATCTAGTCCTTCGGTATCGATGACCTTCTGAGCAATTGTGTTAAAGAAATAACACAGCCTCATGATTGTTTCTCAGACTTAATCGGTAAAATACTTTTAATTGCAATAGGGAGAATCTGTGTCATCAGCACATGACAATCATGAGACACTAGTGGACAACAGGTCATTACAGATGGTTCAAAAATATCATCATAGATGGTTTTATGAGCCATCTGAGTTTTTAGGTTAGTAATAATACGAGATCATCACAGACGGCTTTTGAACCGTCTGTGATGCAGTCTATCATAGACGGTTTGCAATAGAAACCATCTATGATATGTAGTTTATCACAGACGATTTCAACTACAAACCATCTGTGATATATTAATATCATAGACGGTTTCTACTACAAATCATCTGTGATAAACCATATATAACAAATGGTTTCTACTACAAACTGTCTATGATAGTAACTATCACAGATGGCTACGAGTCAATAACCGTCTGTGATATTTTTTCTATTTCTAAATCTATTTCTGTTAGTTAGCTAGCCTCAGGAAATGCTAGCAATGCCCTGTGAAATAAGCAAATCAACACAATGTATATACATCCAATTTACATTCATTCATTTTAGAAACAAGAACATCTATTTCACAAATCAATTAACAGAAATAAAATACAAATACACACATGAACAATTATTCTTAATGTTATCCTAGTAAAATTTATTCTACATTGTGGAACTCCCCATTTTCTTTTATGACTTTAAACATCAAGAAGTACGCACACTGTCCTCGAATATGTTTGAGGTTGGCCTGTTTCAACGGAGTTGTAGTGATGGATGGAACCAATCGGTATGAAGATCAATGTCGTGCATACATATATAAATTGATAAGTCTGAAATAATTATGACAAGATTGACAACCTCAGGATTGTTCTTCATAGAACCGATGAGTAGTTGCATGTTGTGACAAACATAGAATCCACAAGTGTTGTTGCTCGGTGGCTACTGGTGGCACTATAAAAATAGAATTTGTTAGTTCGAGAGACATTACTACGAAGTGTTGTATATGATTAATGTATACTAGCGAATACAAGAAATCTAGAATGTGTTGCAGGGCATCGATCCCTCGGATTTTTGTACCTTTGCAACGTACGTGGTGAACGACCTACATGATTCCAAAAAGTTAGCTTTAGTCATTGGGAAGGAATGAAAGACTGCAATAGTGTAACACCCCAGGACCCACATTACCCTGGGATGCTACTAAGACTGCTCTACAACTAGCCAATTTATAAAATAAATTAAACTGGCAACAATTACTAAACAAGATAGTATAAGCGGAAGCATAAACAACTAAGGAATAACAGGATAGTGATAGCAATTCACTATTTAAAACATCCTCCAACATTTTAATCTAAAACATAGTTCACAAATTTAACATTATTAAGATAATGTAAACAAAGCTATGCAAGGTCTAGAATCCTTTCAACTTTATTACAGCATAAAAATATGATTCACGTGCATCAGTGTGGTGCCACTCTACCCTTCCCATGCATGCTCAAAGTCCACCTGTAGGGAGGGAAAAACAAGGGTGAGATAAAAATCTCAGCAAGCAAACTGTTTAACAGGCTATCCAAACTACAAACAATTATACATCATTATTTATAATTCCATACAACTACAACCATAATGCATGTCTACAATTATTAAACCACCACAACTTCCGTATTCATACCTCTTCAATTTCAGATTTAATTGGCATATGCATACAATCATTCTATCCACGATTAGATGCAAGAGAAAACATTTAATCTTCTACAATCCACAATAGATTAATCATCAACATTTAATCTTCCACAAATAACAATGTTTATATCCTCAACCTCAAATCACCATCAATGATGGTAAAGCATTTAGCAAATAAATCTTGTTTGACCACTTTAAATCCTCGACCACTACCACTACCAAAAGCAATAAAACATATGTATGTCTTACTTCAATACTTTATTATTTCCCACATCCACAATTGATATCATCAATTACTACAAGAGAAAAGAATCTCATGCCACCATCACAACCCTTACCATACACAAGGAAGGAACCGCATTCCACGACCACAACCACAATCCTTATACCACAATTAGCTCACATGAGCCAATTCCACATTACAACTATGAAGTTGTATATTCCACATTACAACTATGAAGTTGTATATTCCATAAAATAACATCACCACAATATATTGCATATGTATGCAAATGATCTTTCCACAATGCAATGTATATGAATGCTTTCATGCTATGCTCCACATCACTCTTTCCAGGGCAGGAATTGAGGTGCATCGTATTAGGCAATATACGATGCTTCCCGCGGGATAAGAGGTGCATCGTATTACGGCAATATATGATGCTGTACCGGTACGGTCGCGGCTAAGTGCGGCGACATCCACATATGCATATGACATGATATGACATGAATGATATGATAATCTTAACTCACATCAATCCATCTTCAAGGAACACTATCATGCTCACAACGTATCCACATCCACCACATGTTATTTTCATGTTCCACATTATAACATTAAGCAAGATTTCCACATGTCTACTAGCAGATTATCAACATATCAATGGATAAATACTTGCTACCATCTCCACAATTAAGATATCATGCAATCATGGCATAATGTATCAAATTATGATAATAATGTTAACTGAAAGTAGAAGGAATAACAAGTTAAACGGTAGCAACCACCGCTACGTTTACTTGCCTCAATCTGACGAAGCGAAGTAAAATCAAGAGCGCTGAGGGACAAGACCACCTGTCCAAAAGGCATATCTCAGCACAAAGCCACAGCATACAAACACGACATAAATAATTAAAGACGTCGCTAGAACCCCGAACCCGCACTAACTCCTCTCCTCTCAACAATTCAGCAAATTACCCTCTGCAGCAGCGCTGCTTAACATTTTCGTAACTTTAAAAATATTGATCCAAATACAGCAAAAGATACCTCTCTGGATTCATCACTTAAAAACCTACATTTTTCATGTATAACACATATTTTTATTTTTATCACAGATAGGTGTAATTTAATGCCCAAAACAGAGGAAGAACTCTGTTCTGGCAGATTGGACAGCGGTATTCAATTGCGTCCCAGCAACAGTACAGGGGTCTAAAAATTCTGAATTTTATACAGCACCTAGAAATATAAATTATATACAACTTTGTCAATTACGGCCATGACCATAAAAAACATTTACTAACCCAAATTCACATATTACCGTCGGTCTGCACCAATCTGCTCGCCTGACGAACAGAAGTATTCCCGACCCTGTAACTCCCAGATCCCACGGCAGAAAATTCCAAAAAAAATACAGGAGATTCATCTGGAAGTCCTCTACAACTTTCCTTTTGGGAGAGTCTGCAGGACAATTCGTTTACTAGGTGAAAACCGCGCAAACAAACGCGCTGCGTGAATCAGTCTATAGGCACAGCAGCTAATCTCTAATCGGGCAATTAATCTATTAACTACCTTCAAAATCCGTGCCAAGAACCCTAATTATTCAGAAAAACAGAGGGTTTGGGATGGGAAAAATTACCTAGATGATCCCTTGAGATCACCCCTCCTCCTCCTTCTCTTCTTCTTCCTTCTCTTCCCTTTCTTCTCCTTCCTTCTTGGCTCCAATGGACAGCAGCTTGTGGGGGAGGTGGGGGCACCAACCAGGGAGGGGGGGCTGCGTCCAAGAGGGTGGGAAAGGGGGGTGGCGGCTGGGTGTGGGGAAAAGGGGGAGGAGGGGGAAGCCCTAGGGTTAAGTGGGAGGGGGTGCGGCCACCCCTTGGGCCTCCGGCCCCAAGGTGGTCGGCCCACTCTCCAGGCAGCCCACTTAGATGTTTTTATTTAAAATTTTAATTTATTTTATTCCCTTTATACTGTTCTACAATTTTTACTTTTCCCTTCCCGCGTTTTGCCGAAAAACCGGCGACTCCGCGATTGTTTTAAAATCTTACGCCGTATCGACGATCAGGGTATTACAAATAGAGTTATCTATGGATTAAACATGTTTACCTGTCGATTACTTGTTGGACAACTATGTTGTCAGTTTTGTTGTTCTTTAGAGAATCAAGGTATATTACCCTATTCCATTTTGGTATTATTACAATTAGAATCTAGTGGAACCTACATAGGTATGTCATGATCATTAAACCTAAGTTCATGTTGCTTATAAAGTACAATCAACAAGTACAACCACTAGTGTAGCACTTACCCCTGGTTGTAGGGAACAAGTATAAATTCCTTGCCGTGGTGACCCTCCAATACCTTTGTAATGTAATTCTCGACAAAGGATGCACCCTCCTTGATGATATCCATGGCGACCAAGTATGGGTCGAGGAAACCAACTGGTGATTTCATTAATTTGGCTTCACTCACCATGTATACACACACACACAAAACAATAAGTTATATATGACATTTATTAGCATTACATAAATGTAGACCATGATTGTACACACTTATAGTGTCCAACATCGAATGAGTGAGGCGTTGAGGGCGTCGAGTGTGAAGAGAAAGAATAAGTCCTCAAAGGTCACCGTGAAGATACAGTCATGAATATTGTACTATAAATGATGCGGCATGAACTTAACATTGACATCCGAGCACCGTTGTTCCTCCGACTTGTTTGCTTGTTCCATGTAATACATATGCAGTTTCTAGCAAGATAGTCCTAGAGTTAGGAGGGCTCTTTTGGGATGACCAACGGCTTGCCTAGCACTAATCTTTAGGCCAACGGTAAGTAGGGGATATGATCATCCATCTTCTTTGGTTTGCCCTTGCCGCCTCGGTTGTAGGTCATATTCACGGTAGTCGACCGAGCACGAGATGTAGATGCACTACACCCTTGCTGCATCTGCGTAGTAGCGTTGGTGTGGATCGCGCTTGTGGAATTGGCACTAGTGCAAATAGCTCCTATGGACTTCGCACCAGTGTAGGTAGCTCGAGTGGACTTCACACTGGTGTAGATGGCTCTCGTGGACTAGGCATGTAACAACCTAGCTGTTTATTTCAATTTCTAAAAAAACATTATTAAATTAAATTAGTTTGGTTCAAAATAAAAATAAGTGTTTTAAGTTTTAATTTTGAATTGCCCTGATTTTCTGTTTTTAAAAAGGATTTGAAAAGTAAATCAAGTAAAACCCAAAAATATTATTAAATAAAATGCTATTTTGATTTTCTATAAAAATCATATTTCAAATTAATTATTTGGATTTATTTAGCATTTATCTGGTTTTCTATGTTTTTCTAGAGGTTAAAATCTATATTGAAATTTAAAAAAATATTTTAAGTATAAAAATATAATACCAAATTAAGTAAGCAATAATTTCCTAAAGTCCAAAACATCTCCAGAGATTTCTGTGGATTGTTCTAGAATTTTGGGCTTTATTTGCTATTTTTCTGGGCCCTTATATATTTTCTTGGGCTTTTCTAAAAATCCAAATTAAAAATTTAAATTTCCCGCCCCCTCTCTCCGGCTGACGCGTGGATGGCCAGGATGCACCCACGTCATCGTTTGCCCTCATCCGACTATCCCGGCTCATCCCGCCTTCCCTCTCTCTCCGTGTGACACATGTCAGGCCCGGATTGTGCCACGCCTTCACCCAGCCCATCTCTCCTGTCTGCTGCCTCTTTTCTCTCTTGACCGCCCAATCTTCCTTCCCACCACGCGTCTCCATCTCTGCCGCCCACTCCCTCCCTCTCCCTTTTCTCTCTGCGCCCCAGGCCCGCCTATCAGGCTTCTTCCCCGCCGCCCCTTCTTCCTCCTCCTTCCTTCTTCTCCCCTCCCCTTTCCTTCCTCACTCCGGCCAATCGAGTCTGTGCCAAATCTGGCCTTTCCCCGCTGCCTTCTCTCTGGTTTTGGAAACTGCACGCACCGCCAGGGTCAAATCCCCCGAAATCTGTGCCCCTTTCCTTCCCCCTTCCTTTCCTTTTTCCCCTCCACCTGAATCCCCGCCACCATGATTTTCAGTGAGCAATCCTTGCTGATTGCCCCCGCTGTGACCCAATTTAAAGGCCTCCTCAGCCCCTCCTCCCTCTGCACCACACCTACCTTGCTTCCTCCTCCCTTCCTGTGATCCCGAGCGCCCCCGCACTGCCTCCACCGTTCGCCACTGCGCCAGCGAGCAATAGCCGCCGCCTCGGCCACCTTCAAGCCTCATCGTCGCCCTCCTTGGTCTCCCCACCTCTCCGTGAAGCCCATGCGCCCCTCCTTTATGCTCGGACGCCGCTGGAGTGCTATCGCACCAGAGCACCCAAGTCGCCTCCTCGTCGCCGACCATCTCCGAGCACCCCGAGGCCTCCTCTCCCTCCTTCGCCCCTCGCTGTCGCCGCCGGGCCCCCAAACACTAGCGAGCCCTCATGTCCAGAGTGCTGCTCCAGTCGGCGAGCCATGTTGGCAGCCCAAGCTCCCATGGCATGCCACATGGCGCCCGGTGGCACGCCACCTCAGCTGGTCAACGCTCGCCCGCTCGGTCAGCAGCCGTAACGGCTATCTGTGCACGTAGCAGCCACTTCAACGCCACCTAGCTGCCACATCAGCAAAATAGCCCAGTCACCAGCCACATCAGTGCCATGTCACCCTCCCTGCCATCTCAGCCCCCGTTGGTGCATGGACTCGGTCCACATAAACCAGGCCCACTGGTTAGTCTCGGTTAACCAGGGCTGATGTCATGCTGACATCATAAACCTAAATTTTCTGTAGAAAAATAATTCTGCCAAAAAATAAATTCTCCTACTGATGTCATAATTCCAATTTTCTGTAGAAAAATAATTCCAGAAATTCCAGTTTATTCATTTTCTCTGATTTCAAATTTCCAAGAGCCCGTTCTCCTTCATCCTAACTCCGATTAAGCCCATTCAAATTCCTAAATTCATAAAACATTCCAATCTATCCATTTCGGTCCTCATTTTGTTTGGAGTTTATTTGAATTTATTTAGATTTTATTTGAGTTTGCTTGGGTATTTTAACGTGTAGACAACGGTGATTCGGAAGAATTCTTCGACGATGATTTGCACCCAACTGAAAAGCAAGGCAAGTCACGCACCTTGATCATGTTGATCCCAGTTTGCGAATAAAATTATGTTGATTTAAATTATATTGCATGCATATGTTTATTCAAGTATTTAAATTCCAGTTTTAAACTTAGTTAATCTCCAATTGTTATTGACACCTTTGATCTTGTGCAACATTATACCTATCACCTTAGAATAAAACTCTAGTTAGTACACTAGTATGTACTAAAGAATTTTATATCAAATGTTTAGACCTGCTTAGACATAATCTTTATTTTGGGATAACCTTTTCACATAAAATGATAAGCTTTTCAAATGTATTCTTGACTTTCGGTGAGTTTAGAAGGATTATGAAATATATTGAAATAAAATATAAAATCTGGTTTGGACTTAGGCTAATGGTTAGGTGGTGGGTGTAGGCATGCACTGTTGTTTGGTGACACAGTGTTGATTGTCGGGCACAGGGGGTATGTGGTTGAGCTTAAGTCATTTAAGGACCGGTCTGTGAGCTACAATTGCAAAGCCTTATCGTACTAACACAAGGCTAGTATGGGACAGTTCTGGCTGACTAATTTGCGGGTCCCAACCTGAGTCTTGTCGTAGGTTGAAAGTGAGAGTAGCGTAGGCCATGAGAAGTGTCACTTGGCTCAAGAGGGGGTCCCAGTCTGGTGGATTCCTTGCTAGGGTGAAACCTTAGTGTTGACTTGGCCAGGTTGAAGGCTTTGCATTGTAAAGACCTTGTCATGATCTCTCCGTCGCACACCTAAGGAAGTGTGTTAATCGTATGGCAATATGAGATGATCATGTCTTATGAGTAAAGCTGTATAACTTCTGTAGAGTGTATGATCTATCTTGGATAGCCATGCCCACGGTCATGGGCGAACTGAGTAAAAGTTTTTCACGGATTAGACTTTGGTTTTCAAAAATGGTTTATGATGGATGGAATCCATGAGAGATTCAAAGCATATAGATGGATGGAATCCATACGAGATCTTTTGGAAAGGATGGTCCGGGTGGGATGTGCGTGGTTAGGTTAGTGTTTGGTTGAAGCCTGCACTAACGGTATTAATTTCATTTACAATTACTGTTTTTACCTACTGTATTAAATTCAGCATTTTCAATCTATTTACTGTATTTTTTAAATGTTATTTTATGCCCAAATAACCCTATATGCCTTCCTTTGTTGCCCTTATCATTATGTTGCATTTCTCCGTGTGACTTGCGGAGTACAAGTTTGTGCTCACTCTTGCTATCTCATCACAGAGGAAGACGACTTTGACTTCAGTGAGGATCAGAACGATAGGCCGCGTCTTATTGTCGTTTGCCTGTGGGCAGGCTTAGTGGGCTTCTTCCGCTTCGGTTTTTCCTTCCGCTACTTATATTTAATATTGGCTTATGTGCCGTGGATGTAAACTTTGGCAATCATGCCCATATTTAGTTAAATAAATGTCATTATGGTTGATATTTATCTTTGTTGTTCACTGTGTGCACTAGCTAATCCTAGACTAGTGCGATTTACACAGAGGATCTAGGAGTTGTTGCCCCAGGGTCCGACATGGTATAGGTGCAGGAGCCTCTAGGTAGATGTGGCTCTTGGGCTACTGGACGAATGTTCCAATGGCTTGCCCTAGAGTCATGACCTCGTCATTGCGAGCATCTGCAGTAGGATGACCTTGAAATTGGCAAGAGCACCGCCCATATTCACTTTTGCAAAACCTGGCACTAGAGATACACCATGTACCAAGGCCTTGGGCCTAGATGGATATGCCTAGCCCCAAGTACCACACAGTGCAACTGAGATATATCTCACTTGGAGCTTGCACTTCGTAGCCACCTACAAAACGATATAAAATTAGCTTCTCTAACAGGCATATCTATGGATTGAACATTCCAAAGATAATAATTATTACCAGGATGTCATTGATAGGAAATCGGTGGTCACTTTCCAAGGTAGGGTTGGATGCGCAACTACTCCGACGGTTGGGGGCTTCCTAGCACAGGAGCAGCGGGGGCTTCCTGCTGATTTTTCCCTTACCTTTGCATCTCATCCTTGACCAACCTTTGCATCTCGTCTCTGATTTTTCCCATAATGTCCTCTTGTAGCTGTGCCTCGTGCTCGGCTTTGGCTCTCTTTCTACTCCGATAAGCTTCAGAGTCCTCTGGGAAGCCAAGTTTCTAAGAAACATAAAGACCAAGGCCTCTCGCGTGACCCAGATGCTCCTTGTTCCCAGGCTAATGGAGAGTAAATCTCTCTCCCTAGCTGCCTCGAATGAGCCTTGGGAAGATTCTACACTCAGCGCTTCCAGGCAATGGGACACTTCCTCGTCTGTGGGGTTTCGAAAGGGGATGGCCCCCGACAACATGGTAGATGACCTCGCTCTTATTCAGCATTGAGCGTGCTCATCAGGGATCCTGACAAATGGAGGGGAGGTCTCCCGTAGGATTGCCTGCTCATCCACCTACCTCCATTGCGGGATTTTACCCACATACCCAGAGGTGTCGAGTTTGTGGGGGTGCGTGTTTTTGCCATTGCAGTTCCAGGAATGGATTCTTGCTGAAGGGCATTAGATCTTTCTCCACGTATTGCTTGACAAGCAAGCTCTTGAATTTCTTCCATGCTTTGCACGCCACTAGCAATGCATATTGTCGCACCGAGGCCTAGTGTTCTTTTAGGATCTCGAACGATCAAAAAACTTCCATCAGCAGCTGACTTATCTGAACTTCGGTCACCTTCTTATACGAAATGAACATGATCTCAATCCATTCCCGTACAACTATTTCAACTATTCTCTGGAATGCGAACATTGCTTGGTGAGGATTAAGAGGGGTCCCAGATGCATCAACATCCATGATGGTAAACTGGCCCTTGGGCCTTTTCGATAGTCCTCTTCCATTTAGGGATTTTCCAAAGGACGGTGCATCACACGCATGCGACGACGATGTCAAAGAATGAGCAGATGACATCTTCAAAATATAATAGAAGTGAGCAATTCTTGAGCCAATTCTTGCTGAATTTAGAATATGATCACATATTTATGTGACAATTTCTCTAATCAGTTAGGCTTTGAACTCTAGACTACCTTGCCGAATATTTGAAGATAAGCAACAGCGTTATTTTGTCAAAACTATTTACTTCAAGTAAATTGCATTCATATCAATAATATATTCATGCTCTATGATCTCCGAAATTCAAAATATAAGCTCCTTTTATTAGCCAATTAGGCTTATTTTGTCATTTAAATGCTAGTGGAATTATGCTTTAAAATGAGCAATATATAGATATCAAACTATTACCTCTCAACATAAACAATGTAATCAAGCCAAAGGACAATATGCTAAACTAAGCACAAGCATGAGCTTAGTTTACCATGAATTCTTCCTCATCCACTATATTCTCAACTCCGACAATCCTTCTTTTACCATGAAGAACTATGTGGCGCTTCTTATTTACCTGATCGGTTACATAGAAAACTTGAACAACTTGGTTAGCAAGTACAAATGGTTCATTTTTGTATTCAACACGTTTGAGGTCCACGGCAGTAACACCGTACTTATCGACCTTCACCTGTGGGAGATGGACCCAACGCCACCGAAATAAGAGAATCTTGAAAAGCATGTAGTCGAGCTCCCAAATCTCCTCTATGAACCCATAGTAGGAGTTTCTCAATCCATCAGTACTGAATGCATCTATGTAGACACCGCTGCTCTGGTTAGTGCTCTTTACATCCTAAGCCTACGTATAGAATGTGTACCCATTTATGTCATATCCTTACCATGTCACAACTGTAAATGTTGGCCCTTTTGCCAACCATGTCAGCATATCACTTGACGAGCTCCTAATGAGTTACTCCTTCAACCATTAGTCGAACCGATTGTTGTGTTGTCTCACGATCCAAACATCCGGCCGTTCTGGATTCTGTTGCCGAAGCACACCCTTGTGCTAGTCGATATACGGGGACACTTTAGTCATGTGTTGCAAGACTGTGAAATGGACTTGAGAATACACATCCATATCTAGAATGATTGCTCTCCTTCTGTTGGTCCTGATACCCTTGAGCCTCCCCTCATGGCGAGATAGAGGCACACATATCTGTTCGACCTGAGCCATGTAAATGACACAGAACTCAATGACCTCTTCAGCTGCATAATCTTTGACGATGCTACCCTCCAGCAGAGAACAATTCCATACATAGGACTTGAGAATTCCTATGAACTTCTCAAAAAGGTACATTCTATGTAGGAACATGGTCTCACACATTTTTATCTCCCACACAATGTGAACAATGAGATAGATCATGATATCGAAAGATGATGGAGGGAAATATATCTCAAGATGACATGAAGTCATCGCCACCTCATCCCGTAGAGCATGTACTCCTTTAGGATCGATGACCTTCTAAGCAATTGTGTTAAAGAAATAACACAACCTCATGATTGTCTCTCGAATCTTGATCGGCAAAATGTTTCTAATTGCAATAGGGAACATCTGTGTCAGCAGCACATGACAATCGTGAGACTTTATGCCAATTAACTTCAAATCTTCCATTGAAACAAGTTTCTTCATATTGGCAGAGTAACCAGATGGAACTTTCTCACTATGCAAGCACTGGCGCAGTTCAGTTCTCTCAGCCTTGGACAGAATGTAACAAGTAGGGGGAAGGTAGGTTTGTCCTTTATTGGTCTTTGTCGGTGTTAACTTAGGCCTGATGTCCACATCAACCAAGTCAAGCAGTGCGTTGACACCATCCTTTATTTTGACATGAATGTTTAGTAAGAGACCAATCAAGCTGTCACATAAATTCTTTTCAACATGCGTGAAGTCGATGCAGTGATGAACTTCTAAGTGCTCCCAATAAGTTAAGTCCCAGAATATTGATCTCTTCTTCTAGACGATCTTCTCACAGGTCATTGATTTACGTCTCTTTTCGAACACAACATTTAAATCCTTAACAGTAGCATAGATCACTTTTTCGCTTAAATGCCTTGGAGCTGAACTGTCCTCATTCTCTCCATCAAATTATTTTTTCTTCCTACGGTATGGGTGAGCCCTCTGAAGAAACCTTTGATGATGCATGTACATGGTTTTGGGTGAGTGCTTTAGCCATATACTCTCGGTATCATCTAAGCAGTGAGTATAGGCTTTGGCCCCTTTTGTACTCTGGCTCAACAGGTTAGCAAGGGCAGAACAATCATTTATGGTGTAGAACAACAAGGAGCGTAAAGTGAAGTTCTTTCATTTGTATGCTCTTATACCTGTACTCCTTTGATAATAGTATTTTTAGATCTTTCACCAACGGTGCTAGGTACACATCAATATCATTCCCAGGTTGCTTCGGCCCTTGGATAAGTATCGATAGCAAAATATACTTCCGCTTCATACACAACCAAGGAGGAAGGTTGTACATGCAGAGAGTTTTGGGCCAATTACTATGTCAGCTGCTCATGTTAACAAAAGGATTCATTCCATCTGTTCTCAATCCAAACCTTATATTCCTCAGTTCTGCACTGAAGTCTGCAAACCTCCTATCAATGTTTCTCCACTGGGTGGAATCAGTAAGGTGTCTTAACATTCAACCTTCTTACACTCTTCCAAGTGCCAATGCAGTAGTTTGCCTCCTTTGGATTTGGAAAAAACTACTTTAAATGGGGAATTACAGGAAGATACTATGCCTCATCCGATTGATTCCTACGCTTGTACGGGGATGCGTTGCACATCGAACATACATGCATGTTTGCATACTGTCGAGACCCGAATATGCAAATTCGAACTCTCCTGTGTATTCTGTACTAGTCCAGGATCACGCTAATGCACACAGGTAAACATAGATGAAGTATCGACCATATCATGGTTTACTAAGAAAAGACTCAAATATTATTAATTATCAGAGTTGCGACCTTATGGCCAAGCTTACAAATAATAGTATGAAGGGCTTAAAGAAACTAGCAGCGGAAAAATAGAAATAAAGCGTAATAGCCCTTCGACATGCCCACAGGCAATCGACTGGGGAGTGAAGTCCTAATCCGTGAAGTCGTCAAAGAATCCTCCTAGTAGCTCTTACTGATCTGGTCCTTCTTCCTCAATTGAGCAAATATGGATGAAGCCGTGAGTACATAGAGTACTGAGCAAGTCATTTCCAAAGGATGGCTAAATGTTATTTTGCAGAAAGCAATATTTTTAGAGTAAATACAATAAATAGATTGAAAACACAATTTTGGAAAGGATGTATACAAATAATTAATGAATCAAAGGAGTGAATAAACCCCAAGTGAATTAACCATTCACTTCCCAATCAACCTGCTCTCAACCCAACCAAATTTTTATGAAAAACCTACCCCCGTGTGAAATCACCGAGCATTGTCCATGACTGAGGACACGTTTATTCGAATAGTTTTATCAATTCCTGGTAGAATTTATAACAAAATAGGTCATAAACTACCAATATAAAGGTTTTATAACAAAATAATGATGCATGATAATTTAAAACAAAATAATACATAATAAATTTGAAAATTAGGTTCAACATGATCAAAGGACATGACTTACCATGGCCTTGCTCAGTTACCAATTCCTGGTCTTCTGCTCCTAGTGCTCCTTCAAAGACATTATCTAACGAGAGAGAAACCGAATGAGGTACAAATAAAATCAAATAAACTCCAAAAACCACAAAACTAGAACCAAAAGATAGAGTTCAATTTTAGATGAATTTAAGGAAAAGAATTGGGTCAATCAGAGCTAGGACGGAGAAGAACAGACTCTTGGAAAATCTAATCTAAAGGAAAAGGCTGAAAATTCAGAAATCTTACTGTGCTGTAGACTCGGTGCACAAAAAAGCTAGCCTACGGGGGACCTGACTCATAAAACAGTGCACTGTGCATGGCTTGCTGACATGGTATCCACATGGATGACACATGGCAGACACATCACGCTAGGGCTTACATGGTAGTGATGACCAGGCTCAATCCACCGGTCTACGGCATAGTGGATCTGACGTGGCTTGGTGACTCGACTGGGCCCACAGGTCAAAGGATCAGCTCATGGTGGATGGTGTGCACAGAGGAGGCAAAGCGACGCGCGGCGTGGGTACGCGATGACGTCAGTGGGGCACACAAACTGAGGCAACGGCTGTGGCTAACTGCGGCGGGGATGATTGGTGAGGGCAGCAGCGTGCTGACCGTCGACGAGGTGGGTCAGTGGAGCGGGCCGAAAGAGGAGGACGGCTCGGTGGTGGACTCACCGATGGCAAGGGCGACTTGGCGAGCAGCGGCGGAGGTGCAACGGTGACAGCGCACATGCAATCTTGGCAGAAGCAAGTGACTGCGAGGAGGCATAAAGCGAGGTGAGGGCTTGACTTTTATACACAGACATTAAGAAGACCGTGGGTGGCACAGACGACAAGTCCGAGATGGGCATGGCTCAGACGCCGAGGGAATCTCAGTCAGAGGTGGTAGCCACGAGAGTCCGTGAGGACAATGACACTCACGTCGACAGGTGGGCAGCCAGGATACAAGGGTGCGAGCGAGAAGACATGGTCGATGGTTGACACGTGTCAACCATCCAACAGGGAGGATGGTAGCCGATGCTTGACACACGCTGAGGCGGGGTAGGCGGGTGTGGGCTAACGTGTAGGCTAGGCTGGGAGGAAAAGATGGGTTATGGCCCAGAGGCATTTTTGGGGATTTTTAGGGCTTTTCTATTTTTGAAAATTCCCATAAATTCATTTGAGCTCTAGAAAATAGCAAATAAATCCAAATAAAATTCTAGAAAAATCCTTGGAACATAAGGAACCCAAATAAAATACTTTCACCAAATGTAAATGTTTAATTTAGTCATATTAAATCCTTTTAATTAATAAAAATTTATTTTAAGCTTGTATTAATTCCAGAAAAATCCAGATGGTGAATTTTATTTTAAAGCTTCAAAAAGGCTTTGAAAATGAGGATGTTACATATACTTTTTACGGTAGAGTATATATTCATTCTAACATGCATGTATTCTTTGTACTTCCATTTCCATTGGACAAAGAATCTTCTTGGCTTTGTAGATAGTTTTGGGAAACTCATTTTCCTTAAGAAGCATGTCTACTAAAAGACCTAACATTGCTGAGAAACTCTTGTCGGTCCAACTGTTGCTTGACTTTAATTTCAGCTATTCAAGTACAGCTAACAACCTCGTGTACTTTGACTTGCAGCACGTGAACAAAGGTTTCTCCGAGTCCTCCATCAAGCCCCGGAATTTAACATACTCTCTCTCATCACAGTTCCCTTCTGCATCACGAAGCATCTGATCTAGGTTATCATTATCCAGCCTATCCAAATCGAAACCACAATCAACATGATCATCCGACGGTATATCATTGGCTTCATCAACGATGTTATTATTACTACCTTCTTGTGTAATCAACTCTTCACCATGACTGGTCCAACATGTATACTCGGCTCTTAAACATCTTTAGATTCTCGCAGTCAATGCATGGATAGTATATATATACCACCTCCTTATTGAACATATCCTCACCGGCAGCTCTTGTAAAAGCAGAAACGCCATTAATGTACTCTTCACTCGTACGGTTCCAACGTACATCCTGCTTCGGTCCTACGTTACGCATATAACAATTTAGTATAACATATTCAATAAATTAATTACTATACTATATATGTATGATCTAAATTAAGTAGCTATATGTAGTAAAATAATTATTAGACTAAACCGTAAACCCTAAACCATGCTAGATGTAAAATAATCTTCTCTCTACATCAATTTAGCTAGATCAACCATCTTCAATTCTCCTTTCACCAAAAGTAATAAATCTAAATTATAATGAAATTGGAAACAAATTACTAAACATAGGTAATCAAAAACTTAGTGGATCTAACACCACCACACTTGACTGTTCGACCGTCAAAAACTTAGGTAATCAAAAACTCAGCTATGCATTATGCGCATTGTGTGCCAATATTTGGCTGCTCGACCGTATGCAGGAACTGTTGCCAGCATGCGTAGGCTATTCGTTGGAAGGAGATCTAACACCACCACACTTGACCTCTAGTGCCGCCACGCATTCATGTCACCATGCATTAGCAGTGCTGAGCTCAGCTTCGATCCAGTGGTAGTGTGAGGACTGCTGAGCGCCAAGGGAAGCCAATGGAAAAAATAGTGGCAAAAAATTAGGAGAAAAGAAGTGCCTCAGCAGAGAAAAATTAGGAGAAAGGGACCGTGATCGGGAATTTCATCTCGTGGGTAACGATCTAGTTTTCTCCTCAGTTTGTTTATTTAATTAGATATTAAAAAATCCAGATTTGTGGGAGGGGTTGTGTGTGTTCGTTAGGGGGAATGTATAGTAGATAGGTTTAGTCCACCTTGTTGTTTTATTGTAAATTCGGATGTTGTATGGCTACACTTTGGGAATAGCATATAGTAGAAAGTTGTAGAGGATTTTGATAGATTTCTGTAGAATTTTTATTCATGTCAATGGATAAGTAGATTTTGAGATATAAATTTTATAAGCCCACTGTCTTCAAAATTTGTCGTCTTTTGGCAGCACGTATTAATCTATAGATTAAAAATAGAACATGAAATAATTTGGGAATTTATTCTACAAGAAAATTGTAGGTAATTTCTTAAGGATTATGGAACATCAAAGAATATGATTTTTCAAATGAGAAGAATAGAAGTTATGAATTTTGGGAGATTGCTATTCAAAACTGGGTTACTGCTGGACGCAGTTATGGGAAAACATTAATCTAACTGATTTAATGGTAGAATTGAATTTTGGGCATAACTAAAGAAATGGTAGATAATTTCCTTTAGATTCTAGAAATATCATAGTTCAATATATTTTATTAAGTCTGTTGTCTAGAAGATGAGAGATCCATCTTCTGTGTTAAAACAGGGTTTAGATGATTTAATCTGAACATTTGATCAACTAGGAAGTTGTAGTTAATTATGTATAGATTCTAGAACTAGTATAGTTTGCCATATTTTGATGTGGGAGTTGAAATTTATGATATTTTTAGTACCGAGACGGCAAGGGTGACTGCCTGGTAAAGGGGGAAT
Source organism: Dendrocalamus latiflorus (assembly GCA_017311315.1). NCBI lineage: Eukaryota > Viridiplantae > Streptophyta > Magnoliopsida > Poales > Poaceae > Dendrocalamus > Dendrocalamus latiflorus. The sequence continues at coordinate 10,792,937 of CM029615.1, read as the reverse complement.
GTAACACCCCAGGACCCACATTACCCTATGATGCCACTAAACCACTCTACAGCTAGCCAAATTTACATTATAAATTAAACCGACAACAATTTTCAACCATGACGAACTAAGCGGAAACATAATCAACTAAGGAAGACCAAGATAATAATAATATCAAATTCAACAATTAAAACATCCTCTAACAGTTTAACCAAAAGAATAGTCCACAGGTTCAACATTATTAAATTAAAAAACATCCACGAATAGCTAGTCAATTGGCTAGAATCCTCTCGACTTTATTACATCATGAATTGATGAACCAAGTGCATTACTGTGGTGCTGCTCTACCCATCCCATGTATGCTCAAGAATCACCTGTAAGGGGGGAGGGTGACAACAAGGGTGAGATAAAATCTCAGCAAGTAAATTGTTCAACAAGTTATCCAAACAACAAACAAGCTACATCAACATTTATGTCATTATATGACTACAACCACATTCTACTTCCTCGTTCATTAAACCACAAGGACTACCACGAGTCCTGCCTCATATGGTTTTAAAACCATTGGCATACGAATGCAATTCCTCCTTCCATAATTAAATGCATATGCATGCTATGCTCCACTGCACACTTACCCAACAAGGTAAGCGTGTGCATTGTACTACGGCAATGTACGATGCTGTACCGGTACGGCCGCGGCTATAAGTGGCGACATCCACAATGCAAATGTTATGACATGTTATGAATGATATGATAACCATAAACCACAAGATCTCCAATCTCAAAGGGCATCAACATGATTAACACGAATTTAACCTCAAGGAAACATCAACATATCCACCATGAATTTATATCCATGTTCCATATTTGGCACATATAGCAACTATCACATGACTACAAGCAAGTCATCCAAAACATAGCAATCAGTTATTATTTTGCCATTACAACATCATTTATAAATCAAGCAACCATGGCATATTACTTTAAAATACGAGAATCATGTAGATTGCAAGTAGTAAGAATAACGAATTAAACCGTAGCACAACCACTACAATTACTTGCCTCTACCAGCGAAGCGAAGAAATCACACGCGTTCAGGAGCAAAACCACCTGTCCAAAAGGTACCTCTCAGCACAATGCTACAGCATAGAAAACGTGACTTAAGAAGTAAAGTTATCGCTAACCCCCAAAACCCCACAACATCCCTCTCCGCTTTCTACCCACTGTAGCAGCGCTGCTTAACTATTTTCTAAAAAATTCTAAAAAAATACAGTAGAAGGGCCTCAGCGTCCTCTACAATTTTCCTTTTGGGCAGACCAGTAGCAAAAATCATTTCGTAGGTCTAAACTGCGCAAACAGTCGCGCTACGCGTATTAATCTACAGGCAGACAGCAGGAATTCCCTAATCGGAGAATCTAATTGCTAATCCCCACTAATTCTTAGGCTAAGAACCCTAATTATAGAAAGATTAGAGGGATTTGGGATGATGGAGAGTTACCTAGTGGATCCCCTTGGGATCACCCCTCTTCTTCTCCTTCCTTGCTTTCTTCTCCTTCCTTCCTTGTTTCTCCTTCCTTCTTGTTTTCTCCTAGCACTAAGGGACAACAATGGAGGAGAGGGAGAAAGTGGCGCACAAGGGGGGAAGAAAGGGGGTGGCGGCTGTGGAAAAGAGGGAGAAGGAGGGGGTGCGGCCAGGGTAAGGGGGAGGGGCGGCTAGGGTAAGTGGGAGGGGGGTGTGGCCACCCCCTTGGGCCCTTTGGCCCAAGGTGGCAAGCCCTCTCTCCCTAAAATATTTTTTAATTATAAACATTTCCATTCATTTTTTAATTTAATGCTATCCCACAATTTATTTATTTATTTTTGTTCCTTCCCGCGCTTTACCGAAACCCCGAGCGACTCCGCGATTATTTTAAAACCCACGCCGAAACGACGTTCAGGATACTACATTCTCCCCACCTAAAAATGATTTGTCCTCGAATCCAACTCCTCAAACCACAAGCAAGAGAACAGCAAGGAAAGAGCAACCAAAGAAAACCACGAACCACAACTACGAGTACTCACCAGCCTCGAAGAGCTCGGGGTACTTCTTTCGCATTTGATCCTCAAGCTCCCACGTAGCCTCCCTCTCGGACTGATTCGTCCAGAGGACCTTCACATACTTGATGGTCTTATTCCTCAAGACCCGCTCCGATGAGTCTAGGATACGCATCGGTCGACTCTCCACCGTGAGATCCTGATCCACCGTGACCTGTTCTAGGTCAATCTTGTGTTCAGGGTCCCGTAGGTACTTCCTCAGCATAGACACGTGGAAAACATTGTGCACACCACTCAGCGAGCTCGGCAACTCCAAACGATAAGCCAATCTTCCCACATGAGCAACCACTGGAAAAGGGCCGATCTACCGCGGGATAAGCTTGCCGGGGGTACCAAACCGAACAATACCCTTGGTTGGCGACACCCGCAGGAGCACAAGGTCACCAACCGCAAACTCCAACTCTCGGCACCGAACGTCCGCATAACTCTTTTGTCGGCTCTGAGCGGCCAACAGGTTCTGCCGAACCTCCTGCACTTTCTCCACAGTTTGCTGGACAAGGTCCGGGCCAAGCAAAGACTTCTCGCCCACTACATCCCAACAAAGAGGGGAAACACACCTCCGCCCAACAAGCTTCAAAGGGAGCCATCTTGATACTCGCCTGATAACTATTGTGAGAGACCATGTGGTCATGACCCCATGTTTGTGATGAGTAATTGACGAGGTGTTTGGAAAGATTGAGTTTGATTGGTTCATTTCGTGCCATGACGGCATTTGGCTCAGTCGGGTTGGTTAGACGGTCTTATTGCATATTATTCTTCCCGATTAGTCGTTTAGGCCATTTTATGCCTAAGTATGATTTATTGATGCTATTTATGCTTGCATGTGTCGAGCGGTGCTATTTGATGTATTTCTTGTCTGTGATGGCTGCAGGACGTTGAGACGGAGTCGTGGCAAGGCACGAGGTGACCGGACTAGGCGCGGGCGGTGCCGAGGTCAGAACGGTTGAGGTGTGCCGAAGACGGTGAGGACTCGAGGTGGTTGCGATGCTTGGACGGCAAGACACGAGGAAACTTCTCGAAAGGTGCAGGAGGGGCGAATTGGTAATTTTGCGAGGCTGCATAAGCGGGAGCGGGTTCCGTTTGGATTTAGCGGGCAAAACGGGTTGGGAACCCATTATGCAAGGGCTATAAATAGGAGAGGTGTGTGCAGGTGCATGTATCACTTGAGAGATGGCTTGAGGGATTGTTAGGGTTTTGCTTTAGTCAAAATGGCCTTTGGAGGGTTGTTTTGCCTTTAGGCTTTAGTTGGTGAGAGTCTGTTTGGGGGGAGTGAGCAGAGGCTGTCTCCCTTCGTGTGTGTTCTTGAGGAACAGAGAGATGGGTTTTTTATTTCTCCAAGCATGTATGGGATTGTAGGGATGATATGAGATGATACTCCTTGTAATCATGTATCTCTCATCCTCAATATCAATCTGAGATGGCTTTATTTGAGTTTGATTGAGTTCATGAGCTCTCTCCGTTGTTTTCTGTTCTTCGTTCCTCTCTTTGGGTGATTTCTCAAATTTGTGATTTGGTGTTGTTTCTTGCTGAGAAGGTGCAAAATGGGTTGCTCTATGATGGGATGAGGTCTCAAGATCATTTGATCGATTTTTCCTAAGAGCTATTTGAATGAATCAAGCCTTTCCATTTTTCAGCTCCTCTGTTTATTCTCTGTTCCCTTTCTAAGGTTTAAGGTGGATTGTGTATTTCTTCATGAGAGGCTCTAGGACTTGGACCTTTAAGTGCTCAGTCTATTGCTAACCTTTCTGCAAAGTTCAAAGATTAGAGGGCAATTTGATTTATGTTGCAGCACTCTGTAGTTTTTCAGTTTTTGCCTCAAATCCTAAATTCTTGTTCTAGAAATGGTTTCTTTTGTTTCTATAGGGTCCCTTGGCTATTTTGAGTGTTTCCTTGCAGTTCTGGTTTGAGAAAAACCAGAGACAAAGTCCAATTTCTCAACTATGTGGAGGTCTCAGGTTTCCAGTTTTCAGGCTCTGCTGTTCCTGCTGACAGACAGGCTAACCGGTCAGACTGGCCAGTAGCTGGCGGTCAGACCAGCCCAGTAGTAGCGGTCTGACCGGCCAGGCTACAGCGGTCTGACCGGCACCCATTAACCGGTCTGACCGGCCAAGAAGTTGCGGTCTGACCGCCCGGTGCCTTGAGGTCAGACCGCCTCCTTGCTGTTTCGCTCCAAGTTTGATTCTCCTTTTGATCCTTTTACTTGCCTTGCCTTCTCTCTGTTTGGTTGAGGTTTCAGTAAGCGCTTGATGCCTTCTTCATAGCCCCATTGCTATCGGAGAAGGGTATTTTTGGAGTTGGTACTTTTGGGGGCAAGTTTCAAGGGTCAACATTCAACCCCCCTCTGTCGCCGTTTCGATCCAACAATTGGTATCAAAGCCGGTTAGCTCTTCCTTGTAGATCTTAACCGGTCTCTAGAGCCATGGTGACAGACAAGTACTCAACCAAGCCCTCGATCTTTGATGGGATCGACTATCCCTTCTGGAAGAGTCGGATAGAAACCTACATCCAGGCTCAGGGCTACGCCATCTGGGAGAAGGTCAAAGTACGATATGTTGTTCCTGCCGATGAGAACATCAATGCCGGGAACATGGCTGATGTTGAGGTGAACGCTAAGGCAAGGAACATCATAATCCAGGGGTTGAGCCGAAGCGAGTTTGATCGCATCTCTCATCTGACTCGGCTTTCGACATCTGGGTGACCCTCGATGCATACCATGAGGGCACCACCCAGATCAAGACAGTTCGACAGGATCAGTTCAAGCGAGATTACAACAAGTTTGAAATGCTCGCTGGTGAGTCCCTCGATGAGTGTTTTGCGCGTTTTCACAAGATTTTGAGCAACCTTCGAGCAGTCGGTCTCACATACCCCGACTCGGACAACGCTCGTCAGATGCTCACGGCGCTTGATTTGCGTGTTTGGGAGATGAAGGTGACTACCATCAAGGACACCACCGATCTCTCGACCTTGACTCTGGATGCGTTGTACTCACGCCTCAAGACTCACGAGATTGATATACGATCCCACTTCTGGACCTTCTTCCGAGTCGCTTTGTGGTTTCTCTCTTGTTGCTCTTTGTGACATAACTGATGATCAGTTAGAGCAGCTTGCAGATGACCAGTTAGCCCTCTTGGCTAGAAAGTTTTCTCATGCTTACAAGAGAAGGAGGGACAGAAAGAGAGGAGGACCCGTGATCTACTTCGAGTGTGGTGGCCCCAACCACATTCGGGCAAACTGCCCCAAGCTGAAGAAGGGCAAGGGTGACTACGGCGGTGTGAGCAAGAATGACTACATCGACAAGAACCGCAACAAGAAGCCCTCAGCTCATGCGCAAAGCAAGAAGAAGTTCCACGACCTTGGCAAAGCCAAGAAGCTCTTCCACCGCATCCTCACCGCCTTCCACGACCTTGACCTCAGTGAGGTAGAGGGGTGGAGCGACGACGATGGGACGGACGAGCAAGACCCCAAGGGCGGCGACGACTTCTCCGGCATGTGCTTCATGGCCCTTGAGGGCGAAGTGAGCGACAGCGAGCTGTACTCCGACTCTGATGAGGTATACTCTTCCTACGACCAGCTTAATGATGCTTTTCTTAAGCTAGGTAAATTCCATGCTAGATCTAGAGCTAGGGTTAGCGAGTTGGAGAAGGAAGTAGAGAGCTTGTCACAGGAGCTTACTTCACTTAGATCTGCTCCCTCTCGTGACGATTGCGATGTTTGTACTGCTTTGCTCGGTGACATGGAGAAATTAAGGACCTCTCATGATAGTTTGTCTTCTGAGCTTGACATGCTTAAGGTGGAGAATGTTAGTCTTTTGGCTGAACTAGAGATGAATAGGATTGTTACTCCTTCATCTACTGTTGTTGAGACTACATCTTGCACCTCATGTGAGGATAAGGACAATGCGTTTAGAGGTCTTTATACCATGCTCCTTGATCTGCCCGAGTCTTGTGAAAATTGCAATAATTTGAAGTTGAACTTAAAATGGGCAGATCATAAAATTGCTGAGCTGCATGCTTCACTACTTGAGCCCATTGTTTCTTGCACAAACTGTCCCAAATTAACTACTGAACTTGAATCTGTCTCAAAACAGTTTCAAGACATGGTTGATCATAACAAGAAAATGGCTCAATATGCTTCTAAGGACCCTGTTAGCTCATCTTGCAAAAATTGTGAAAAACTAAAATCTGATTTGATTGCTTTGGATGAAAAGTATGTGAAACTAACTAAGGACCTTCTAGTGAAGCCACCAACTGATTGTGATGTGATTGCTGATGTGGGGGAGAAGCCCAAGGGTAAGGTAGAGACACTTAGCAACATGGACCAACTTGCTAGCAGTAGGATTGTCCCTTCCCAGTCGGCTGTGCGTGCACAAGCCATTCACTCTTCTGCTATTAGTTCTTCTTCTGCTCTCTTACTTTCTGCTGTCTCTTATTTCCCCTGCTCTTCTTGCACCTCTCTATTTCGGGAGTGTCAGTACCTTATGAACACTCTTGAGAGGTTTGTAGGAGGCAAGAAGAAGCTAAATCTCATTCTAGACCAATCTAAGATTTGTAAATTTAATCAACGTCTAGGATACGATTTCTATGAGGACATGAGGAAGCATCCACCTGCTATGCTTAGACCCATAGCTATAGGTGTGATCGAGGTCAAGCCTAGGACTGATAAAGTTCAATTTAAGTCAGCGGGCTTTGTCCAAGGGATCTCTGACAGCAAGGTGATTCCACCTATTACTTTGGCCTCTCAGAAGGCGAAGCCTCATAGTGTTACTTCTACCTCTCGGAAGGTGAAGTATCATTGCACCTTCTGTCAGAAGGATGGACACTTGATCGAGCGATGCTTCAGGCACGCCAAGATTGCGCATAGAGCCGTGTTGCAACTCTTAGGCGTATTCAGGGTCAGCCCCAGACCTTGAGTGCACCTAAAACCAACACGAGGTCTAGGACTGTTCAGATTGATGGGTTTGGGCATCATCGAGGACTTGGTTTTTCTGAGTTTTCTGGCTTTCATCCTCGATATGCCTCTGATCATGACTTCCGCCGTTCTGAGGGTAGATCTTGTTTTCCCCGTCGAGATGGCTACCCGCGGCGTCATCAGCGTGTTGTTGGTACTCCGACTCGCTCTCCCATAGCAGTCGGACCCAACAACAGCTTCAGGTCTGCTCGTGGACCTTCGGACTTGTTGAGCGACGGAGAGCGTAGGGTAACTAGAGGTCAGTCGTGTGTGGCTACTTCTTCTACTTGACGTGTTACTCAGTATTGGGTGCCAAAATCACTCTTGATTTACCCCAGTATTGAGACTTTACTCTCTCATTGACTCAGGTTCGCCGAGCAGGGAAGAGAGAGGTTTGGCTCGTTGACTCCGGGTGTTCTCGACACATGACGGGAGACTCTCGTTGGTTCTCTTCCCTAGCTCGTGCTCCAGGTGATGAGACGATCACCTTCGGAGACGCTTCGTTTGGGCGCGTCATCGCCAAAGGTACAGTGCGCGTTAATGAGTCTTTCATTTAAAAAGATGTTGCTTTGGTTAGTAAGCTGCAGTATAATTTGCTTTCTGTTTCTCAGCTTACCGATGACGGTTTTGAGGTGAGCTTTAAGAAAAACGCTTGCAGAATTCTTGATTCTTCGGATAGTCAGGTTTGCGGGATTTCTCGTTATGGGAGGATCTTTCGTGCTGATTTTTCCAAGTCTTCTGGTGATCCGCTCTGGTGTTTAGTTCCTTCTGAGTCCCGTGACCTTTCTTTCTAGCATAGGAGACTTGGTCATATTGGATTAACCCATTTGACCCGAGTTAGCGGCCACGATCTCATTCGTGGTTTGCCGAAACTCAAGATGGTCAAAGATCTTGTTTGCGCTCCATGCCAGCATGGCAAGATGGTTGCTGCTTCTCATCCTCCGGTCACAGTGAGTATGACCGATGCACCAGGACAGCTGCTCCATATGGACACAGTTGGACCAGCTCGAGTGCAGTCAGCAGGAGGGAAGTGGTATGTCCTTGTCGTGGTCGATGACTTCTCGAGGTACTCTTGGGTGTTTTTCTTAGCCTCGAAGGATGAGACGTTTACACATTTTCTAGGTCTTTTTAGTAGGCTTTCTGTTGAGCTCCCGAGTGCCTTACGAGCGATCCGCAGTGACAATGGCACGGAGTTCAAGAATTCCTACTTCGAGAGGTTTTGCGATGAGACAGGTGTAGAGCACCAGTTCTCTTCTCTGCACGTCCCACAGCAAAATGGCGTCATGGAGAGGAAGAACCGTACCTTGGTCGAGATGGCCAGGACGATGCTCGATGAGTACTCTACACCGAGGAAGTTTTGGGCTGAGGCTATAGCGACCGCGTGCCATGTTTTGAACAGAGTTTTTCTTCGGGCACACTTGCATCGCACTTCCTTTGAGTTGAGATACGGGCGAAAGCCCAGTGTCTCTCATTTTCGTGTGTTTGGTTGCAAGTATTTCATTCTGAAGTCCGGGAACCTAGACAAGTTCGAGTTATGTTCTTGTGATGGTATTTTTCTAGGTTACTCGACTTCTTCGCGGGCGTATAGGGTTTGGAACTGCGAGTCTAGTAAGTTGGTAGAGACCTGTGAGGTGACCTTCGACGAGGCTAGTCCGGGGACTAGGCCCGATATCTCAGGTTCTTTAGAGCAGTCCGAGCCCATCTTTGTGGATGATGAGGACGATGGAGATGAGGGTTGTCTAACCGATCCAGTTTCTCATCCACCCCTTGAGGTGTCTTCCTCCACTGCACCTCCAGGTGATCAGCCCATGCCTTCTGCTTCCTCTGGAGCTAGTGGCTCTGTTCCTGCCTCATCAGCTCACGAGGTAGAGGCCACTTATTCATCTCATCCAGGACCTCCTAGACATATCCAGAAAGACCATCATTCCGAGCAGATGATTGGAGACCTCTTTGAGCGAGTCACACGCTTAAGATCTGGCATGTCACATTTCTGTCTCCACTCTGCCTTTGTTGCCACCTTTGAGCCCAAAGATGTTAGTCATGCTCTTTCAGATGAGTCTTGGGTCAATGCCATGCATGAGAAATTAGAGAATTTCGAGAGAAACAAGGTCTGGTCGCTTGTTGAGCCCCCTCGAGGTCATAATGTCATTGGGACTAAGTGGGTGTTTAAGAACAAGCAGAGTGAGGATGTGGGGTTGTCATTCGGAACAAGGCTAGACTGGTAGCTCAGGGCTTCTCCTAGGTTGAGGGTCTAGATTTTGAGGAGACCTTTGCCCCTATAGCTAGACTTGAAGCCATTAGAATCCTGCTTGCTTTTGCGGCTTCTAAAGGTTTCAAGCTTTACCAGATGGATATCAAGAGTGCCTTCCCCAATGGATTTATTGAGGAAGAAGTCTATGTGAGACAGCCTCTAGGTTTCGAGAACCCCAAATATTCAAACCATATCTACAAGCTTTCCAAGGCCTTGTATGGACTTAAGCAGGCCCCTAGAGTTTGGTATGAGAGGCTTAAATCCTATCTGTTGAGTCATGGTTTTGAGATGGGTAAGGTGGATAAGACCTTGTTCATTCGTAGGCATGGCACTGACCTACTGCTCGTCCAGATTTATGTGGATGACATCATCTTTGGCGGCTCATCCCATGCTCTCGTTTCACAGTTCTCGGATGTCATGAGCACCGAGTTTGAGATGAGCATGATGGGCGAGTTGACCTTCTTGCTTGGCTTCCAGATCAAGCAGACTCGGGAGGGTACCTTCTTGCATCAAGGCAAGTACACTCGTGACCTCCTGAGACGCTTTGACATGAGTGATGGTAAGCCCGTGTCAACTCCTATGGCATCATCCGCCACACTTGACCCAGATGAGGACGGTGAGCCAGTTGATCAGAAGGAGTATCGTAGCATGATTGGCTCCCTCTTGTACCTCACTGCCTCAAGACCGGACATACACTTCTCCGTGTGTCTGTGCGCTCGCTTTCAGGCTTCTCCTCGCGTATCTCACCGCCAGGCGGTGAATCGCATTCTTCGGTACCTTTGAGCTACCATTGACTATGGTATCTGGTACTCTTCCTCGTCCTGTCTTTCCTTGAGAGCCTACTCGGATGCAGACTTTGCTGGCTGTAGGATAGATAGGAAGAGCACTTCTGGCACCTGCCAATTCATTGGCACTTCTCTCGTTTCTTGGTCTTCGAGGAAGCAGTCTGGAGTTGCACAGTCCACCGCAGAGGCCGAGTACGTTGCTGCCGCCAGTTGTTGCAGCCAGGTACTTTGGATGGTCTCGACCCTGCGGGACTTTGGGTTAGTTATCGACAGTGTTCCACTCTTTTGTGATAACACTTCTGCGATTAACATTGCTAAGAACCCAGTGCAGCATTCTCGGACCAAGCACATTGATATTAGATATCACTTCCTTCGAGACCATGTGGAGAAGGGTGACATTGTGCTCCAGTTTGTGGAGAGTGACCACCAGTTGGCTGATATTTTTACCAAGCCTTTGGATAGCTCTAGGTTTTCAGCTCTACGGGGAGAGTTTGTGGTGGTGTGTCCTTATGGACTGTTGTGATGGGAAGCTTTGTGCTTTACAGCTTTATCTTATTTATTATGCTCTTGCTCCTTTCTGTTGCATTGCATATGGGTGCATTGGGGTTAGTCCTTCTAGCATAGGTTAGAGTGGTTCTTTTGCCTAGCTGTTTAGACTTCTTACTCTTATCTTGTGATTCTAGGATGCTGCTTTTTAGCTGTTTCTCTTCTCATTAGGTTGAGCTCACTCACTTCTTGTAGGTTCTAGCGAGGGTTGGGCCACCCTTGGGTAAACAGGGTACGTGTTTGCTCCTTAGTGTGTTAGATGTTCAGTTGATAGTTCTAGAGTCATATGGGGTAGATGAGAGTCAGTCTGAGCCATAGTATCCTCTGTATCTTGTCTATGCTTTAAGGACTGTCTTTTCTGATTTTATTGCCAGCTTCTCGTATTTACTGCTTTGGTTCAGGGGGAGTTCATTTGGAACTTCTAGATCTTAATATTGTCATAACTCAACTTGAACTAATAGTTGCATCACATGTTGAGGGGGAGCTGGATTTTCTTGCATTCTGCATTGTAATATAACTACATGGAGTCTTGATTATTATCCTTTCATGACATGTTTACATTGCTTTACATCCTGCCATGATTTGTGCTTCATTGCTAGATTGATCGTGACTTTATATGTGTAGTCAAGTTTTTGCCATGATAGGTTGATTAAAATGCACAACTTGAATTAATTCATGTCATGTTAATTTTTGAGACTAGTCTGCCTTTAGTTATTCACTTATGATTCATGCCATGTCAAATAGGCTGAGTTGAGTCTTAAATCTTTGTTGAGCTTTAGATTGAGCTATTCGAGTTTCTTGATGACACATAAGTTAGTACAAGTCTTATGGTCATGAAAATGCAAAAAGATCTCTTTTGTGCGAAAGAACTGATCTCACCAATTCTTTCTCATGAGATGGCTTGCCATTGCACTAGGCATGAACTCAAGGGGAGTTTTGGATGACCTAAACCATCTTCTTAAGCTTCTTGCTTGGAGTGGTCGCATAAGGCTTGAGATCTAGCATGTGACTAAACAAAAATCTTGATTGGAAACAATCATGTGTTTCTCAAAGTAAAATATGTCAATTGTGCTCAATTGCTAAAAATTCCAAGACTTACGAGTATATGAACAAATGTCTCATTCTTGAACTTGTAGCACTCTAAATTGACTCAATACTAGCTTCTTGGTTACACTTAGACTATTGACATGGCATGTATCATCTTTGGATACCTTTAGCTAGACTAAAATCATGTTTGACTTGACTTGCTAAGCAATTCGACTAAAATTCAGATTATGACTTATTTGGCTTAGTTTGTCTCTACATATATTGTCATGATCTTGATAGCATACTTGTATGTTATGGCTTGATGTAATTCTCATATAGTCATTTTGGATAATTCTCATGGCTCTCCATGCTTAGAATAAACTTACTTCAGCCATTTCATCCTTTATCATGACTTATTTTCTCTTCTGCATCCTTGATGTGTTTATTGCCAAAAGGGGGAGAACAGTGGAAGAAAAATCCATTTTGGGAACCTTGAGGAAAACTTGTTCTTTCTTTTGCTCCTTATGTCAACATGGTTTTTAGCATCATTTTCTTCCTTTGGACCACGTTTGTCTTTCCTTTCAAACTCAACTTTGTGCTTTTTCTGAGTTTGTCAATATACTCATCAAGGGGGAGATTGAGAGACCATGTGGTTATGACCCCATGTTTGTGATGAGTAATTGACGAGGTGTTTGGAAAGATTGAGTTTGATTAGTTCGTTTCGTGCCATGACGACATTTGGCTCAGTCGGGTTGGTTAGACGGTCTTATTGCATATTATTCTTCCCGATTGGTCGTTTAGGCCATTTTATGCCTAAGTATGATTCATTGATGCTATTTATGCTTACATGTGTCGAGCAGTGCTATTTGATGTGTTTCTTGTCTGTGATGGCTACAGGACGTCGAGACGGAGTCGTGGCGAGGCACGAGGTGACCGGACTAGGCGCGGGCGGTGCCAAGGTCAGAACGGTCGAGGTGTGCCGAAGACGGCGAGGACTCGAGGTGGTTGCGATGCTTGGATGGCAAGACACGAGGAAACTTCCCGGAAGGTGCAGGAGGGGCGAATTAGTAATTTTGCGAGGCTGCATAAGCGGGAGCGGGTTCCGTTTGGATTTAGCGGGCAAAACGGGTTGGGAACCCGTTATGCAAGGGCTATAAATAGGAGAGGTGTGTGCAGGTGCATGTATCACTGGAGAGATGGCTTGAGGGGTTGTTAGGGTTTTGCTTTAGTCAAAATGGCCTTTGGAGGGTTGTTTTGCCTTTAGGCTTTAGTTGGTGAGAGTCTGTTTGGGGGGAGTGAGCAGAGGCTGTCTCCCTTCGTGTGTGTTCTTGAGGAACAGGGAGATGGGTTTTTGATTTCTCCAAGCATGTATGGGATTGTAGGGATGATATGAGTTGATACTCCTTGTAATCATGTATCTCTCATCCTCAATATCAATCTGAGATGGCTTTATTTGAGTTTGATTGAGTTCATGAGCTCTCTCTGTTGTTTTCTGTTCTTCATTCCTTTCTTTGGGTGATTTCTCAAATTTGTGATTTGGTGTTGTTTCTTGCTGAGAAGGTGCAAAATGGGTTGCTCTATGATGGGATGAGGTCTCAAGATCATTTGATCGATTTTTCCCAAGAGCTATTCTTGCTGAGGGAAATTGTTGTGCCTAACGCAGCCAGCAGACTCTACCAGAACTTAGAGACAAACTTGGCGTCCCAGTCAGAAACAATTGACTTAGGTACACCATGTAGTCTCACCACCTCTCGAATGTACAATGGGGCCAGATCCTGTGCTGTGTTGGTCGTCTTCATCGGAATGAAGTGTGCGGACATGGTAAGTCTGTCCACCACAACCCAAACTGCATCTCGCCCTCGAGGTGAGCGCAGCAAACCAACCACGAAGTCCATTGTGATATGCTCCCACTTCCACTCAGGTACCTCCAAAGGCTGCAACAAACCAGCAGGCCGCTTATGTTCGGCCTTCACCTGCTGACAAACGCCACAAGATGCAACATACTTAGCAATGTCCACTCTCATCCATTACACCAGTAGACCTGCTTCAGGTCTCGATATATCTTGGTCTCTCCTGGATGTACAAAATACGGTGTCCGGTGAGCCTCACGAAGAATATCATCCTTCACCTCGGATTTCTGTGGTACACACAGCCGGCCTTTGAAACGAACCGCACTACACTCATCCACACTAAAGTCTCGAGAACGACCCTCCGAGATCCTCTTCCGCACCTCCGCAAGGAGCCGATCGTGCTGCTGAGCCTCACGAACGCGCTCGGGAATGGCGGACTAGATGATCATCTGTGTCTCTACCTCTGCAACTCCAGTGAAACAGAAAGAGATACCCATCCTCTCAAACTCCAAGATCAAGGACATCGCTGTCTGAGGAACTCCCATCCTGCTTAAGGCGTCAGCCACCACATTAGCCTTACCTGGGTGATACTAAATAGTCAGATTATAATCTTTGATTAACTCCAACCACCTTCGCTGCCTCAAATTCAGCTCTCGCTGAGTGAATATGTACTTAAGGCTCTTGTGATTGGTAAATATATCGCATTGTTCCCCATACAGATAATGCCTCCAGGATTTTAGGGCAAAAATAACCGCTGCCAACTCAAGGTCGTGAGTACGATAGTTCTGCTCATGAGCCTTCAACTGTCTAGAAGCATAAGCGATAACTCGGCCTTCTTGCATCAACACACAACCAAGACCAATTCGAGAAGCATCTGTGTACACCGTAAAGCGCTTGCCACTCTCAGGCAAGGATAGGATAGGTGCATTCACCAGCTTATTCTTCCAGGTCTGAAAGCCAGCCTCACAAGCGTCCATCCACACAAAAGGAACCCCCTTTTGAGTAAGTCGGGTCATCGGCTTAGCGATGATAGAGAAATCCTGCACAAAGTGCTGGTAGTAACTGACACGGCCAAGGAAACTCCAGATCTCTGACACATTAGTTGGCCTCCGCCACTGCACCACTACTGCCACATTCTTCGGATCCACTGTAATACCATGCTGACTGATGGTGTGACCCATAAACCCCACCTTGGATAGCCAGAAAGCACGTTTCTTTAGCATCACGTAATATTTATTCCTCCGAATGGCATCTAGGACCAGACTGAGATGCAACTTGTGTTCCTCCTTCGTCTTGGAATAAACCAAGATGTCATCGATGAAAACCACCACAAAAGAATCCAGGTACTCATGGAGCATCCTGTTCATGGCTTCCATAAAGACAGTAGGGGCATTCGTCAGCCCAAATGACATAACGACATACCCAAAGTGCCCATACTTGGTGCTAAAAGTTGTCTTCTCTATATCCTCCTCCCTGATTCGCAATTGATGATAACCAGACTGTAGATCAATCTTTGAGAATACTTTGGCACCTCTCAGTTGATCGAAAAGATCTTCGATGCGAGGCAATGGGTACTTGTTCTTGATCGTCACTTGATTGAGTGCACGATAATCCACACAGAGCCTCTTGGTGCCATCTTTCTTCCCCACAAACAAAACCGGAGCAGCCCAAGGCGACGTGCTCGGTCTAATAAACCCCTTGACTAGGAGCTCGTCCAACTGCTTCTTCAACTCCACCTGCTCAACAGGCGCCATACAATACGGGGACTTATAAATAGGCCGCGTACCCAGAACAAGCTCTATGCGGAAGACCGGCTTCCGCTCTGGTGGCAAGCCTAGGAGCTCACCAGGAAAAACATCCGGGTACCGGCAAACCACCGGTATATCCTCTATCCTCAAGATAGCCTCGTGACCCTCAACCATAGCCCACAGCAAGCCTTTATAGTTGTTGTGTTTTTTAGGTACCTTTATGATATCGGCATGCATGGGGGAAAAGAAAGATTCGTCCTTTTGCACTTTGCACGTTCTACCCACAATGGAAGAAAGGAAGAAATTTAAATACTAGTTGCATGAATTACTTAAGTAGAAGATGACTATTGATTGTCGGATTTAAATTGTAATAAAGGATTAGAATTCTTTTATGATGCTTCCGTTCTTTTTCTAAATATTATAACTATGGATGCTCTAGTAAACTTAAGCCAATTTTGCTTAGACTTTATTATATTACTTGATGTTATTCATTTTTTTTAAATATGCTTGTTGAAACCCCTGATTTAGACTATAAACAAAGGAGGTTCTACCGAAATTTTGTGTAGCATATTTACTTCAACATTGTTATACTACTAGTTTGGTAGCATTCCAGGTCATTGCTTGACTGGGGTGTTACAGTTGGTATCAGAGCGGGCTGTAGGTCCGTGGTTAACAAAATATTAATTTTGACACACTAAGCACTGTAGGTGGGAATAGGGTTTGCATTGCATCCACGTTTTCGTCGGTTATCATAGTTGAATGTGTGCTTAATGTTTGACTTTGTACGTGTTATGAGATGATCTTTGGTGCCTACGATTTGATTATATGATTGTTATGTGTGGTGATAGTTGATGTCGAGAGATAGAGATCGCGGTGTGGCCATTAGCATGGCCAGGTTATATCACCATTCGTGGTAATGAAATGGTGAAGGATTTTTCCTTGAGCATCTTAGTTTCAGAAGTTAGGAATGAGTTATTTAGAAAAGTTTCTCTCTTCCTTGAGTTAAATTTGGTCAATTCTTATCCTGTGGTGTGGATAAATTTATCTTGGGCTCGTGGTTCATTGAAATTGAGGGTTTTCAATTGGTTTCTACCTGTTCTTTGAAGCAATTATTGTTTTCAGACTATTGAGACACTTTTGTTACTTGTGAGCATTGTGGATTTGTAAGTTTGGTCCCTTCGTGGACGTTTTGTCTTGTTGTGAAACATGTCTCGTTTGTTCACATGGTATTCTTGTTAATGAAAGTTTTATGTTGTAAATTCTTTAACATGTGAAAGCTTTGGCTTTATGTAATTCTTTTGGATTATTCTAAGTGTTGAACTTTAATACCTCTCTTTTCTGAAGGGAGGTGTTAAAATCCTTTTGTGATGTCTTGGGTTATGGTTAAGTCAGAGATTGTAATAAAATAAATTGATATGGTATGAGTATCCTTGGAAATGAAACCGAATAAGTTGATGTTGTCTTCTTGTAGTTGTTCATGAACTATGTTTATGAATAGGGCTATTCCTAAAGGAATCAATAGAGTTACTAAGAGGTGTAGAACTTTGATGAACTGGTTGATCAATGAGAGAGACAGAATTAGTAAACTTTTGGGATAAATTGGATGAACAGGTCTCAATGGATTAATCTAACCATTTAGGATAGTTAAATTCAGAAGGTGTTGGATTACTGTATTAGTGGATATTAATCTTGGAGTTATCTTTGTGGATACTTAGTGTTCGTATGTAATTACTAAGTGCAACTGTTGTGTAATGAAGTTTGGTGTTGCGCATCAATAAGAGAGCAATGGATGGGGTTTAAAATGTGATCTATATTTACATGATGGTAGGATTGTCAGATGATATTATGTCTTTGATGGAAGAGTTTTGGTAGAATCATTAAAATTGTGTAGTAGATCTCCTCTAATTTAAAGCGGTTGTTGTAGTGAGGTTGTAAGGTTTTGAAATACTTTGAATTTGAGGATGGGATGATAAAGTAGCATGGAACTATTTGATAAGATTTTGGAGGGCTTTATAATGGAAGGGTAGACGATAACGATTCTTATTAAGAGTGTATTATTCTTGATGTTAGTAAGATTGTTGCAATCTTATTGGAAAAAAATATTTTGAAATAAGTTATTGTGTTCTTTTGGAAAGGTTTATGATGCGCTGGTAGGCTATGATGATTCATGCTAAGAATATATAATGATGAGGTTAGTAAAACTAAGTATGAGATGATGAGGGTAGTGTTGATTCTTTTAGAAGTAAAGGAATTTGTTCGTCTTCCGTGATGTCAGTTAAATGAAATGTTTGGAGTTTTGCATTCATGATCCTATGAGAGTTCATGAATTATTGTGGTATCTGAAATTAGTTTGCGCAGAGTGACGTATTGGAAGGTTCTATCAGTTCTTAAGTGATTCATGTGATTTGAGCTTAAATGATCATTTGCTTGAAGTTGGTAAAGTGATGTTTCCATTAAAGAAAATTATGTCCTTTGATTGAAGGGTGTAGTAGAGGTATTCGCGGTTGAATTCAAGTTTTGTACCTTGCAGCTTATTGAAGTGTGCTTAACCTTGTTGGTTTGCCACAAAGGAATTCCTCAAGTTTCCAGAAGCAGTGCTTTATTTATTTATTTTCGGTTGAAGTTTGATACTTTCTTCTTGTGGGACTTGTGCACTCAACTGTGGTCTCGTCTTCTATTTTCCAAGATCTTGGCTATTTGACTTTTTTCCTTGGTCTCGTGTCTACGGTGAGTGGTAAATGTTTTTCTTTGTGCTGAAAACTGTTTCTATCTATATCTTCTTCTGAGTAAGGATTAACCAATCCGTGTCACAAAGCCTTTTAGGTTGTACAATGGCAACTTAATAGTGGTGGTCAAGTAGATGATTTTGGTGAGATTATAGGTGTCAAGTTGTTTGAGATTCATTGAGTGATAAATTGATTTTTTTGGAATAATTCTCAGTGAGGATTTGATTTAAATAGAATGTTTGTCTTTGGAGCTAACTGACTTCATGGTTGCAATTAGTAGAACCTATAGTAGATTGTGGTTCAAGAATGTTCCGATCATTTTGATGGAACATTAGAATTATCAAAAGTATGAGAATCTTGATCAATCTTATTAGAGTATCGTGATTGGGCACTTTGCAAGGTTTAGTAGGAGGATTATGGTGGTGTAGTTAATAAGATTATAATTATGAAGAAGTCTAACCGTTACGGGAATCATTGGGATAGTAGGGATTGCTGAATTATTGCCATGCATGACTTGGCTTCAGTGAGTAACCCTCCAAGAGTTAGAATCTTCCTAAACATAATTAGGTTGAGAATATGTTTTCATGTGGTTGTTAATGATTGAGCATGTTTGATTGTGGGAATTTTAGTCACCGAATTCGAGAGTCTTCGTATCAATTATATCGAAGTGCATATATAGGAGCCCTGGAGATGGAAAATTTTGGTTTGGTGTTCTATGCTAGAACCTTGGAGGCTAATGATGTTGTGTGGGAATATTAGAACAAGTGGATTCTAAATAGTGTGATGCTCCTTGAAAGTGTCCTTTGGGTGTGGGAATTGAGTGTGTGTGCTGAGAATTTCAAGTTGATTATCCTTAGAGGATTGTGGTGAAGTGATTGTGGGTGAAAACAATGATGAGGTGCATTGGAAATTATTTATCAAAGTAACCCTGTGGTAGAGGAGTTGGCTAGAGTATGTTATTGTGAGGTCAGTAGAGTCTCTCCACAAAGGGGTGGTTGATGCACTCGGTTTGAGCATAGTGTTGATGTTGTGAGTTAGTGTGGTGTGTGATGATTTGGAATCTTGTGATTCAAGAGGAAGTTTATTCCTAAAAGAAAGTAGTTGCATGAATTACTTAAGTAGAAGATGACTATTGATTGTCGGATTTAAATTGTAATAAAGGATTAGAATTCTTTTATGATGCTTCCGTTCTTTTTCTAAATATTATAACTATGGATGCTCTAGTAAACTTAAGCCAATTTTGCTTAGACTTGATTATATTACTTGATGTTATTCATTTCTTTTTGAATATGCTTGTTGAAACCCCTGATTTTGACAGTAAACAAAGGAGGTTCTGCCGAAATTTTGTGTAGCATATTTAGTTCAACATTGTTATACTACTAGTTTGGTAGCATTCCAGGTCATTACTTGACTGGGGTGTTACACATCTCCACGATCCCTGCCATCAGACGTAGGCATGGAATACGCCACAGGAATAGCTGAAGAAGAAGGACCTCTCGCGCCTGGGTAGGTCGGTGCAGAAGTCCACTGGGGTACTGGCGTCGAAGGTGTAGCAGGCTGCTGAACCCAGTATCCTCCAGGTGGGAACGCCGAAACAGTCGACGAAGGTGCTGAAGGCGTCGGCAGGTAATGCGGTGTAGAAACTGCAGGCAAGAACTGCGGAGCAGGAGCCGCAGCCATCATCTGCACGGTGCCGTCAGGGTGGGTAGATCCCGCTGGAGGTGTAGGCGCTAGCCCCCACTGTAGCTTCCCTTTGGGATTCTTCCTGCACACCACGTCCTTATGGTTCTGGCCACAAATAGAACACTGCCCCTTCCAAGAGCAGTCGCTCTGCTTGTGCGGATCCCCACAGTGAAAACACACCAAGCCCAGCCCGGGCTTCGACGTGGCACGATATTGCAGAGAACTTCCTCTAGTAGAGCTGGTTTGCCCCGTACTACCACAGTAGGGCTGGTGACGACAACCCTTTGCCTTCTTATGCACAGGGCCTCCAGAAAGGCCCTTCCTCTTGCTTTGGCCTCGAGGCTAATCTCCTCCAGTGGCCTTGCGGATGTCCTCTGTGTACGCCTGCTGCATCTCGATCCCCAAGGCCTGCTCCACTAGGGTACAGAAGTCCGTGATCGGAAAAGCACGTAGCAGGTGGCGGATCGAAGGCTTAAGCCCCCGACGAAACTGCCTGGCCTTCTTCGCATCATCCCGAGCCACATGTGGGACAAAGCAGACTATCTGGTTGAAGCCCACCTCGTACTCTGCCACAGACTGCTTGTCTTGAGTGTACTTGCTCAGGTCGATTTTCATCTTGTCCAGAAAGGTCTCTGGGTAGAACCTCCTCTTGAACTGCCAGACGAACTCCGCCCACGACTGCGGTCCATGTGCAGCCGTGCGAGCAGACTACACCCCCGTCCACCAGTTCTGAGCCTCTCCCTTCAGGAGCTGCATCGAGAAGCGCACGCGATCGGAGGCAACCACCTCAAATGCCTCCATCTTGTCCTCCACATAGGATAGCCAGTCAGCGACCTGCACTGGAGTGGCCACCCCGTCAAAGCTGTCCCGCTAACCGCTCCAGCCGCCACAACCTCAGGCTCTGGAGCAGCACCAGCACAAGGGGTCGCCTGCCCCTGCTTCAACGCCCTCAGCTCTTGCTGCATGGCCCTCACCGCGGCCAACAGCTCATCCTGATTACCACCCGCTGGCTGAGTATCCTCAGCCTCCTCAACCGCTGGCTGCGCTACAGGCGTAGCCGCACGGCCACGGCCACCACCCTTAGGCGGCATTCCTGCAGCCACCACAAACCATAATCAAGCAAAGGCATCATCATCAGGCAATTAAGGCACAAGCAATAATTCAAAGAATTCAACAAGGTATATGCATGATATGCAAACCCTTCCCCATCCTACATGTGCAAGTGTGTCATTTTTCTTGTTTCTCCTAGAACCTAAAGCCTAGGCTCTGATACCAACTGTAACACCCCAGGACCCACATTACCTTGGGATGCCACTAAACCACTCTACAGCTAGCCAAATTTACAAGATAAATTAAACCGACAACAATTTTCAACCATGACGAACTAAGCGGAAACATAATCAACTAAGGAAGACCAAGATAATAATAATATCAAATTCAACAATTAAAACATCCTCTAACAGTTTAACCAAAAGAATAGTCCACAGGTTCAACATTATTAAATAAAAAAACATCCACGAATAGCTAGTCAATTGGCTAGAATCCTCTCGACTTTATTACATCATGAATTGATAAACCAAGTGCATTACTGTGGTGCTGCTCTACCCATCCCATGTATGCTCAAGAATCACCTGTAAGGGGGGGTGACAACAAGGGTGAGATAAAATCTCAGCAAGTAAATTATTCAACAAGTCATCCAAACAACAAACAAGCTACATCAACATTTATGTCATTATATGACCACAACCACATTCTACTTCCTCGTTCATTAAACCACAAGGACTACCACGAGTCCTGCCTCATATGGTTTTAAAACCATTGGCATATAAATGCAATTCCTCCTTCCACAATTAAATGCATATGCATGCTATGCTCCACTGCACACTTACCCAACAAGGTAAGCATGTGCATCGTACTGCGGCAATGTACGATGCTGTACCGGTACGGTCACGGCTATAAGCGGCGACATCCACAATGCAAATGTTATGACATGTTATGAATGATATGATAACCATAAACCACAAGATCTCCAACCTCAAAGGGCATCAACATGATTAACATGAATTTAACCTCAAGGAAACATCAACATATCCACCATGAATTTATATCCTTGTTCCACATTTGGCACATATAGCAACTATCACATGACTACAAGCAAGTCATCCAAAATATAGCAATTAGTTATTATTTTGCCATTACAACCTCATCTATAAATCAAGCAACCATGGCATATTACTTCAAAATACGAGAATCATGTATATTGCAAGTAGTAAGAATAACGAATTAAACCGTAGCACAACCGCTACAATTACTTGCCTCTACCAGCGAAGCGAAGAAATCACGCGCGTTCAGGAGCAAAACCACATGTCCAAAAGGTACCTCTCAGCACAATGCTACAGCATAGAAAACGTGACTTAAGAAGTAAAGTTATCGCTAACCCCCAAAACCCCCACAACATCCCTCTCCGCTTAACGGTTCTACATTCTATCCACTGCAGCAGCGCTGCTTAACTATTTTCTATATTTACGATTATTAAACCTTTTACAGAGAGAGATATATTTTGGATTCCTCACTTAAATACCTTCACTTTTCGTGTAGATCACATATTTTTATTTTGTTCCTAGCAAGGTGTAACTTAATGCGCAAAACAAAGGATATTCTCTGTTCTGGCAATCTGGGCAGCAGATTCTAATGCATCCCAACCAAAGTGAAAGGCTCTAAAAATTGTGAATTTTATACAGTAGTTAGATTCCTGAATTCCCTACATTTTTCTAAATTGTGACCAAAAACATAAAAATCATCTACTACCCCTAATTCACACCTGAACAGCAATTTGCCCTAGTCTACACCCCAGACGGACAGCGAGGTTCCCGACCCTGCTACGCCAAATCTCGCGGCCAAAAATTCTGAAACAAAATATAGTAGATGGGTCTCGACGTCCTCTACAAATTTTCTTTTGGGCAGACCCGCAGGAAAAATCGTTTTGTAGGTCTAAACTGCGCAAACAGTCGCTTTACGCGAATTGATCTACAGGTAGACAGCAGGAATTCCCTAATCAGAGAATCTAATTGCTAATCCCACCAATTCTTAGGCTAAGAACCCTAATTACAGAAAGATCAGAGGGATTTGGGATGAGGGAGAGTTACCTAGGGGATCCCCTTGGGATCACCCCTCTTCTTCCTCTTCTTCTCCTTCATTGCTTTCTTCTCCTTCCTTCCTTGTTTCTCCTTCCTTCTTGTTTTCTCCTAGCACCAAGGGACAGCAATGGACAAGGGGGAGAAAGTCGCGCACAAGGGGGGAAGAAAGGGGGTGGCGGCTGTGGAAAAGAGGGAGAAGGAGGAGGGTGCGGCCAGGGTAAGGGGGAGGGGCGGCTAGGGTAAGTGGGAGGGGGGTGTGGCCACGCCCTTGGGCCCTTTGGCCCAAGGTGGCAAGCCCTCTCTCCCTAAAATGTTTTTTTAATTATAAGCATTTCCATTCATTTTTTTAATTTAATGCTATCCCACAATTTATTTATTTTTTTTGTTCCTTCCCGCGCTTTACCGAAACCCCGGGCGACTCCGCGATTATTTTAAAACCCACGCCGAAACGACGTTCAGGATTCTACAGGAAAAGTTGTGCAATTGGGAAGCGTGTGGGAGCATTATCGATTAAGTGTTGTTTTGTATTGTTGTAGCTCTTATTGAGTTTGGGTATTTACTATAGGAGGAGTAGTGTTGGGTGTGTTGTCTCCTTTAAATCATTCCAGCCATCACAACTAGAAATACAAGTGCATTGTAGAATGGTAACTCGAGTGTTGAAATTATTGTTTGGTTAATTGAATACTTGCCATGATTATTTATATCTTATTCCTATTTTTATGTTTCTCACTTGCTTATGATAAATTGATGATGATATTGATGACTATAGAAGAATGATGAGTACATCAATTGTTAATGATGAAAGATAAAAAAATCATTGTATTGTTTGTTGAGCTTTCATGATGAAAATATGTGACTCACGGAAGTGGGATGAGGCCTCCATATATAAGATATGGGCAATTAGGTCTCCGTATAAAAAAAGGATAGGTAATTGGTCCCCACACTAAAGAGTGAGGGCATGAGTAAACACCGACTGGTATTATACTACGCTATACCTGTATAAGCAGAACATAGGTTGAGACATGAAAATGAGCACTGCATTGTACTCATGAAAAGTGAAAGGTGATTTGATGAAATGAGACCCATGAATGAAAACTAATGAGAATGAATATGATAAATTGAGTTGATGATAGATGGATGTGAATTGTTAATAAGTTGATGCCTCATTTATTATTATGTTTTGAACTTACTGAATCGTGGACTCACCCTTGCTTTATTGTTGTTTTTAGGTGAACATTGACAATGACATGGGTGGAAATAAAACATGGATTATTACAATTTATAGTTCCTTTGTTACTTTGTCATAAACAATTTAGAATCTTCCATTGTAATAATAGGATAATTTATGATTTTCCTTAGTTCCTTATGGTTCGTAATATTGCTATTTGATGTGTTTCATAGTTTAGCCTTGTTTATGATTCCTCTTGGTAATTAATTGGTTCATAATTAATTCAATTTATGGTCTATCATGTTACTGAAATATATATTTAATATGTTGTTGAATGTTTATTCTTGAAGTCTAGTTGTTTGTAAAGCTTATTTATTGTTTAGAATTGGTAGCGACATTAGTTGTAAATGACATCTTAAGCTTTTGAGAAGTCGGGGTGTTACACCCTAACTTTCTCCACTCACCTCCTTATATAGTGGAGGCTCACAAGAAACTCTAACTAGCACCTCTAATTGAGTTTCATGCTCTCTTACATGTTCTAACCGTTAACCCAACACCATACTAGGTTTTACACTCATACATGCATGCTTCTGAAAGTGTGACATGTTTACAATGCTATACACCTTGCCATGATCCGTGCGTTATGTGTTAGATTGATCATGACTTCATATGTGTAGACTAGCTTCTACCATGATAAGCTAATTAAAATTGCTCAACTTGACTTAAAACTTGTCATGCTCGCATTTGAGTCTAGTCTTGTTTTAGCTATCTTTTTATGATACATGCCATGTCAACTAGGCTTAGCTGAGCGTTGAATCTCTTATTGAGTCGTAGATTGAGCTATTTTAGTCTCCTGATGTAGCATGAGGTAGTACAACATGTTTACAAAGCAAAAAGATCTCTTTTGTGCGAAAAAACTGATTTCACCAATTCTTTCTCATGAGACGGCTTGCCATTGCACTAGGCATGAACTCAGGGGGAGTTTTGGATGACCTAGACTATCTTCTTAAGCTTATTGCTTGGAGTAGTCGCATAAGGCTTGAGATCTAGCACATAAACAAAAAATTGGGTTGGAAACGACCATATGCTTTCAAAAGACAATGTTTAATGTGCTCAATTTGCTTAATCTACACAAAGAACCAAGTACTTGCGCCAATGTTTCATTTTTGAGCATAGCACTCTAGTTGGTCTCAATATTAGCTTCTTGGTTCCGCTTAGCTTAATTGACATGGCCGGCATCATCCTTGGATATCTCGAGTTAGACTTTACTTCTTGATGACTTGACATTCTCATTTAATGCACTATATTTCAGATTGTCATCTATGTGTTCTAGCTAGCTTATACATGTCATGTCATGATCTAGATAGCTTTTTATAGAGTTATGGCTTGGTGTATCTCATTATGGTCATTATGGATAATTCTCATGGCTCACAATGCTTAAAAATAATCAGACTTCAGCCATTTCATCCATATTTGTGATCTTATTCTCTATTTGGTATTCTTGATGTGTTTATTGCCAAAAGGGGGAGAATAGAGAAGAAAAAGCTAGTTTGGGATCATTAAAGCTAGTTTGGGATCATTTTAGAGCTTTGGAGAACAATTTGCTCTTTCAGTTGTTGCTCTAGTGTTCCTTCTGTCGACATGGTCATTAGCTTCATTTTCCTGTCTTTGGACCTTGTTGGATTCTTCAAACTCAACTTTGTGCTTTTTCGGAGTTTGTCAATATACTCATCAAGGGGGAGATTGAGAGACCATGTGGAGGTCATCCCATGTGTATGATGAGTAATTGACATAGGTTTAGCTAAGTCGAGTTTGGTTTGGGTGGTTTGGACCTTGATGTTGCGTGGTGCAACGGGCTCGGTCGGACTTTTGGTCAAACTTGGTCGTATGGGATTAGGTTGCATAATCTGATGATTCGACAGGTTTGGACTTCGTTATGGTAAGTATGATGGTATTTATGCTTTGATGTATCGAGCGGTGCTATTTGACGTGTTTCTTGTCTGTGTGACTGCAGGACGTCGAGACGGAGTCGTGGCAAGACACGGAGGACTGGACTAGGCGCAGGTGGCGCTGAGGTCAGAACAGTCAGGAGGTGTCGAAGACGATGTGGACTCGAGGTGGTTGCGAGGCGTGCGAGACAAGGAGCGCGGAAGCTTCCCGGAAGGTGCAGAGGGGCGAATCGGGAATTTCGCAAGACTGCACAAGCGGGAGCGGGCTCCGTTGGAAATAGCGGGCGTAACGGGGCGGAGACCCGTTAGCCATGGGCTATAAATAGGTGGAGAGGGCTGCATGCCCACTTGAGCACTTGAAAGGATTTTAGGGTTTCCTCTAGTCAAAAGAGTCTTTAGAGATGGTTTTTGGCTTTAGGCTTTAGTTGGTGAGGTTTGTTGGTGGAGGCAGAGTGTGCTCCCTCTGTGTCTCCTTCTTTGTACGTAGCTTTTCCTGTGTGTTCTTGAGGGATAGGAGATGGATTCTTGATCATCCAAGCATGTATGGGGAAGTAGAGAGGGTGTGAGTTGATTCTCCATTGTAATCGTGGTATCTCTCTTCTTCAATATCAATTTGAGATGGTTGTGCTTAAGTTTGATCAATCTTCTGTCTCTCTGCACATTTTTCCTTCGATGCTCTGTTGGCTTGAATTGTGATCTTTTGAGTTTCTTGTTGGTTCTTGTTTGAGATTGCCAAAATGGATTGCTATGGTCTGGGAGATGCTCAAAAGCCATTTGGCTATTTAATCCCAAGAGCAAATCAAGTGTAATCTCAGATTTTCAGATTTCTCCTCCTCTGTTCTTCATTTGTGGCTTCTAGGGTTTGATCTAAATTTGGATTCCCTTTGAGAGAAGGCCTAATCTTTGGTCTGATAACCCCTTATGCTATTGCTAACATATCTGCAAAATCCCATTAGCAAAGGGTTTGAGACCATGGAGAAATTTGGACTTGGGTCTACTCCTCTCTGAAGTTGTTCAGACTTTTGGCATTTCTAGGTTTTGGATTCATTTCTTGATTTTCCTTTGTGAGTTGGCCTAGAACTTGACCTGAGGTATCCTGTGGCTATTGCTAATATATTTACAAAGTCTCTTGGCCAATGGATCAAAGAATTGTTGGGAATCTGATTTTTTAAGTTGCACTCTGTACTGTTGTTAGTTCTTAAGAGAAATCCGAAATTCATGATTATCTTTTGATTCCTCTTGCTATTTGAGGCCCCTTTGATATTTGAAATAAGCTAGTGCTCTCTTGTCTAGTAGGTATCAGCTGCATTTCTTTCTCTTGGGCAAAATCTGCACTTTAGATTTTTTTCACCGCAGTCTGTTTTCGTGCTTTGCCTGCACTGCTTTCAGCCTTTAGTAGTGCTAATTTGCAGCAGCATATGTTGCTATTTTCAGCCTTCGGTTATGCCAATTTGTAGCAGCATGTGTTGTTCTTTTTAATTTTCGGTTTGGCCTGTTGTGCAGCCTGTCCAAACAGCAATTAATTTAGCAAGTAGTCACTGTTTTCGGTGGTTAATTGCTGCAGTTTCGAAGTCACTTTTGCTGCATGCAGTCCGATCAACACATACATGCAGCCTCTGCTTGTCTTTTTGTCCTTCTTGATTGAGTAGAAGGTTGTCTCGGCTGGTAGTGTTAAATTGGTCTAGATTTATAGTTTTTGGCTAGCAAGCTTTTGATTGCTTTTTCTTCTCTTTTGTGAGCTATTAAATTTCTTGCATGTCTTTTGCTGTTTGGTTTCAAGCCTTGTCTTTTCAAATGAATATTTCCTGTCAGTGGTCTTTCGCTCAAGTCATTTGATCTGTATTGGTTTTCAGTGGGCATTGTATCTTCTTCTTCGTAGCTTTCTAATAGCTACCGGAGAGTTGAGTTTTTGAGTACTTGTAGGGGACGAACTTTTTAAGTGATCGACATTCACCCCCCCCCCTCTGTCGTCCATTTCGGTCCAACACTATTGCCCGTTATGTCCACCACTGATAGCTTCCACTTTGGTTCCTCGTCTTCCTAGCTTGGCTAGCCTTAATCATCTTCTGATGGTACCTTAATCGTTCTGGACCTCAGCTCCCCTGGCTTAGTCCCTATCCCTTAACCACTCTGGACCTAAGCTCCCTGGCTTAGTACCGGTCCCATCCGAGTTATCATGACCTAGCTCTGAAGTCCTACAACCAACAATAATAAGCAAAATTTCATGTAGCATAGCACAACACAAAATTATCAATTGACACAATCGATGCGACAAGAACCCTTACCTTGACCTCAAAGCATTTCAGCATGCTTTAACAAATAGCCCACAGTGCCCAATGACTAGTCGTAACATCCTCATGCATTCGGACTGCTCTGAACCGTATCTGCATGCCTCGACCTCGTCACTCTGTGTACAATATGCACCAACTCGCCTCTTGATAATCCTTATCTACTCTGTACTTTCTCCTTGAGCTATGTAGTATCACCCAGACTTGCACAATCACACAGACCTCAGCCCCCTACCTAGTACGAGTCCATTACCATTGACTGCTAGTGTTCTCCAAGCCACATGTACATCCAAAGGCCATACAACAATATCAAGCACTAATTCCATATACTTGACTCACGTTAGTCAAAGCAATATATCATGCAACACACAAAAAAAACACTAACACCCATGCCATGCACACACACAAACAACTCTCATAGTCATTCCCATCAACACCCTAGGCATGCCTTGGGTACCCCAGACATGTATGGCATCTTCAGAACCTCTCTAGACACGCAGATATGTCTAGGGTACCCCTAGACATGTCTGGCCTCTAAAGAAGCCAGTCTAATCATCGTACCATAGCTGGTCAGACCACTCAACACCGGCCTAATCACTCTTCCCATAGCGGTTAGACCACCGACCACTGGCCACCTCACTCCTTATAACTGGTCTACACGACCTCACTGGTCTCAATGACCACACTGGTCATTCATGATCAGCTTCCACGACCACAGTAGTCTAGCACAACCGGCTTCCAGGTTTTAACCAACCAGCTTTGGTCTAACTGCTTTCCCCATGGCGGTCAAACCACCTTACACCTGATAACAACTCTGAATATTGCAAACTCCTAAAACCAAACTTAAAATTTGACAATATTTACATAACAAAGTCAAATACTCATCATACACATGGGGTGACCTCCACATGGTCTCACAACTCCCTCTTGGTGAGTAATTTGGCAAACACCAAAAAGGCAAGAATTTGACTTTGTTTTTGACAAGAAAAGCAAATAGGTTACAAAACCACACATGGTCCATTTGAAAGAGAAAGAAAAGAGCATGACCATATTGGCAAAATATGGAATAGAGCTAATACCAAGAAAGAACATGTTTTCCTCAAAAGCTCCAAACCACACCAAAAGCCTTACAATGGCAAAATCTTGCTCATGGTCTAAAGAAAAGATTAATTACTCACCATGACCATTTTCATAGCAAGAGAAAGAATCAAGAGTGCAAATGCAATACACATGAGCTCCCCCTCACTTCGTACCCTCATTTTTGGCACAAATTGTATTTTAGCTCAAAGCACATTTCGCTTTATAATTCTCCCCCTTTTGAACATTTTCAAATTTTGCCTTCCTTGTTCTTCCCCTTTTGGCAAAAGTAGTCATCAAGGATCAAAAGAAGAAATACACTCTCCCCCAAATGATGCATTGAACAAATGGAGCAAAGAAGGCATAAAAAGAGCATGCATACATAAATACAAACACAAAGCCTACAAAAGCTTTGAAGATTATCCAAAGTGAGGTGAAAATCAAAACATATCACTCAAAGCGAAAAGGAGCATAGAAAGCTATGTAGATCATAACTAGGCATGGATAATGAGTCTAAGCAAGATAGCAAGTCCAGTGCATTACAATTTTGCAAGACTTTAAAATTAACAAGTTTATCCAAATGTATCATGACTAAATGAAGTCAAGAAGTTGTAACTGTGTCAATCAAAGTGCTAGAAGTTTAATTTTAAGCAATTATTCTCAAGCACTTAATTAAATCTAAACTTGAGATTTTGAAAATCATTTTAAGGTCTTATCTTAGCAAATCAAGTCCTGGACTTGGAGCCATCATCAACTGCCTCTTAAGCTTCAATTATTTTTCACAATGTAATTAAGCCTTTAATCATTTGAATGATCTCATCTCATTGTCGACCATCTAAAGCATTATACCTAAAAGAGTAGTCTTAGTCATATAAAACACCCGTGAGTTCATGCCAAGTGCAATGGCAAGCCGTCTCATAAAGAAAAATAGTTGAGGTTCATGATTAAGCATAAAAGAGATCATTTATTCAAGTTAGGCACTAGTTCATTGAGCATTGATATGATTCAGCAAAGAACTAGCAAGCACTAAATAAAGCTTAATTTATACTCAAGACTTGACAAAGTATTTTAGATATGGCATGCACATAAAGGGATCACTAGTCAAAAGATCCATCAAAGCCAATTTTAGTTCTAGTTATTATTTTGATTTAGCTAGCATAGCAAAATTTCAACTATACATACAATGGCATGGTAAAGCTAGCTAAGTAAATATACCAAGACAATGAGCAATATCAAGTTGATTGTACCTCACATATGAGTAATAATCAAAGCTCACATTTACAATATTATATCTTACAATGCAATGTGATGTAATGCAGAATGATGCAAAGGGGAAAACACAACAAGAAGGACAACAAACCAAAACTACCCCTAAACACAGGAGGATACCACTAGCAAGAACAAAAAGGATAAATCTCTCCCTAAACACAAGCTGCAAGAAGAAACAGCTGAAAGCACTTGTAAAAGGATACAACTTGTAAACAAAAGCATCACTCAAACTCTCTTCTCATATGGGATGAGGCTAGAAGCATCTAGAAGAGAAGTGAATGGCAAGCATAGAAAAGAACCTCACAAACTCTAGCACTAGTGACTACTTACTCCACATGGTCTCTAGGAAAGAAAGTCTCACAACTAAGTGGCGACACTTTGCTCCACTATACTACAGGACCTCCCAAAGGTGACCTTCCCAAAACATGATAGTAACTAGTGAGTTATGGACAAGCTCAACCTAGATTGCAAAAGAAACATCCTAGAAGGCTATAAGATAAGAAAAGCGCCTAAAAAGACACGTGCTAAAGGTGTGTAGTCTACTTATTCTATACCAAACTTCCCCTGCAACCAATCAGACCCATGCAAGATGCAATGAAGAGCAGGGGTACCAAGTAATTTGCATGAATTAAGCTCAGATAATTGTAAGCAATAGTAAGGCACATGAGCATGCATAAGCATAGCATGATGATGGATATGTGAAGAATAGTACATGCTAGTAAAGATGTGATGAGGCACAAGGCATCCATAATTTACACTAAGACACAAAACCATGTAAGCATAAACATGAAATTGGACAAATCATAGATAATGCATGCTAACATAGATATCAAATAAGTATATGAACACCTAGAGAAAAACATCAACAAGAGCATGATAAAAGATTCCAAGGATAACACATGCTCACAGTAATAAAATAAAACTCGTACATCCACAAATCATGAATAAGTAGCTAACACATGGATATACAAGCAACATACTCACAAAGGTATGATAATGAGTATAACAAGAGTAATATATGCCCATATGGTACAAGTGAACACATAGACACCACAACTCGCAAAAAGTGAAAAACCATGAATGTAAAAATGTGAGGATATAAGATAGCTCACAATGTAGGTGAAGATGCCATACAAGAAAGTACATGCCTCTTTGTGGCCATCAAAAGGAGAGAAAAACTATCTAGTGTCCCGATCACATGATGAGGAACAAGATTGGAACCAATCAAACTCATGTTCTCCATCCTGCGTCCTAGTATCTACACATGAGAAGAACACGATGCCCAAGTCTTAGATCCCGAAGGGTTAGTAAGCAAATATATACATGGGAACCCAAAACTTGGACACACAACCAAATAAAATCATTTGAACCATTATGTGAGTTAGCATGATGCAAATGATGATTCATGCAAGAAGATCTAATAACATTCTTGGATGCATGCCACAAGTAGACAACTCGATGAAGAAAATAAGAGCCATATTGAGAAAAGTGGTGATGCCCTTGCTTGGAAGCACCACAATGAGAACCAGCTAAAGAATCAAAAGAACTCATAATTCCTCACCGTGGGTATGCACCTTGATGGAGGAAAATGAGGTCCATCTATTGGGAGATAGCAGAAATCATGCCTCAGGACAGCTTGCAGATTAAAACCAAAACCATGAAAACTAAGTCCATGATGCTTTCAAACACCACTTAAAAAGGTGTCAAAGAAACCATTAACAAAGTGAGCCTTCATGCTAGACACACGAGAGTTCATGCCGTGAGAAAAATAGAGACCACTCGAAGACTTAGAAGCACGAGCTCAACGTAGGCATTTGGCACATTAGTAGCAGAAATCCACAATATACCCATCCTTCTTACAAAATGAGTAATGGTGTCACTACTATATAAAAGTTCATCACAGACAATTCGGAACCATCACCACAGACGGTTCCTTGAACCGTCTAACTTCATGGGTCAGTAATAATAGGGGTTATTCACAGATGGTTCAGAACTAGAACCGTCTATGATTGTCCGTTATCACAGACAATTCGAAAATAGATCCATCTGTAATAGTCAGTTATCACAGATGGTTCTTGGTAAAATCCATATGTGATAGCTATACCAGAGCTAAAAAAGTGGGTAATTTTACCATGGCTTGGATGCCCAAATTTGACCAAGCCATGTTAAAAATCCAAATTTAGCCAAATTTTTGGGCATCTAAGCCATGGTAAGAATCTAGACTTAGCCAAATTTTTGGGCACCCAAGTTATAGCAAAATCGGATGGATGTGATTGAAGAAGAGGTGGGGAAGGAGAGAAGGAGTAGAAGAGGAGAAGTGAGAAGAGAGAAGAGGAGATGAGGAGAAGAGGAGGGGAGGAGTGGAGGAGAAGTGAGAAGAGAGGAGGAGATGAGGAGAAAAACAGCTGAGTCTTCACTACTACAGAAAGCCTAATAGTAGATGCTAAATCACAGACGGTTTTGTGAAACCGTCTGTGATGTACACTATTACAGACGGTTTTAATTTGGAGGCCGTCTGTGGTATTTATGGCGGGAAAAAGTAGTATCACAGACGGTTCTTACCGCTGAACCGTCTGTGATATTCCAATATCACAGACGGTTTTATAATAAAAACCGTCTGTGATATTTCAGATTATCACAGACGGTTTTTATTATAAAACCGTCTGTGATACTGGAATATCACAGACGGTTTTTAATAAAAAACCGTCTGTGATAATCTGGAATATCACAGACGATTTTTTATTAAAAACCGTCTGTGAAACCAGATTATCACAGACGGTTTTTTATTAAAACCCGTCTGTGATACGTTTCCCGCCTTGCAATCCCTCAAAATTTCAAATATTCCCGCTTAAGTCCGAGTATGATTCAGTTTTGAGACACCTTCAGTAAAACGGGCATAACTTTTGCATACGGTGTCCGTTTTCGACGTTCTTGTACTCGTTGGAAAGCTAACGACGAGCCCGATCCAAAAAAAATGACCTGCTTGCGCCAGTCGCCCTCCAAGACCCCGAAAATCGGCCATCTTTGGACCTAAACCTGCGTCGCAAGTTTTTGGTGTCTGTTTTTGCCCTTTTTCTTGGTCTTCCTTTCGGAATTTGGATTTTGCTTCAACTACAAAGTTGTAGATCTCGTTGAAACCTTTTAAATGAGTATATATAAGCTATATAAAATGTTGCTATTTTATCTTTTCAGACTAGTTGTTTATATTGCATCGGTATATAAAATTCTGTGCTCTAATTCACAGACGGTTCTATATATAGAACCGTCTGTGATATGCATTCATCACAGACGGTTCTAGCCAATAGAACCGTCTGTGATAATCTGACCGCTGGGCCCGTCGATCCTCTTCAACCCAATCTCCGTTCCCGCGCCAAAAATTTCGAACTCCCGCCTCTCCCTCCCTCTCCCTCCCATATAAATATAACCAAACCCAGCCTGTCTCCTCTTCCTTGCTATCCTCTTCCTTGCTATCCTCCTCCTTGCTGTCCTCCTCCTTGCTGTCCTCCTGCTTGCTATTCTCCTCCTCCTTGCTATTCTCCTCCTCCTTGCAGACGACGCACAAGTCTACGGGAGACAAGACACCGCAGGGGCGAGAAGGCATCCAGCTCATGCGTTGCATCAGGGGCGAGAAGACATAGAAGATCTTTGCTTTTTCTCTGTTCTTGTTGTGTAACCTGCTTGTTGTTTTGGGATATTGTAATCTTTTTCTCTGTTCTTGTTGTGTAACCTGCTGTTCTTGTTGTGTAATCTTCTCGTTGTTTTGGGATATTGTAATGGTAGGCTCTAATCTTAATAAAAATGGATGTTTTATGTTTGTGAAATGAATTGAGATGTGAATTGGATATGTATACATATACATGTTGATCTGCTTGTTTCAGAGGGCATGACTAGCATTTCCTGAGGCTAGCCAATAAACAGAAATAGGTTTAGGAGTAGAAGAGAATATCACAGACGGTTTTATAATAAAAACCGTCTGTGATATTTAATATCACAGACGGTTTTTAGTTAAAAACCGTCTGTGATATTAAAATCACAGACGGTTCGAAAACCGTCTGTGATGACCTCGTATTATCACTGACCCATAAATTCAGACGGTTCACAAAACCGTCTGTGATGACGTTTTTGAACCGTCTGTGATGGTCTTTTCTGTAGTAGTGCTTCTATTTTAAAGAGCAAATCCAGCGAAATGAGCGTAAAATTCAAATTCGGCAAGAGTGGGTAAGTTGAAATATTATGACAGACGGTTCTAGGTAAAGAACCATCTGTGATAACTAGGTCATCATAGATTGTTTTTGTTCCAAACCATCTATGATACATCACAAATGGTTTAGAACAAAAATAATCTGTAATAAGTACACACATCACAGACGGTTTTTGTTCTGAATCATATATGATGTATCATAGAATTTGGAATACGGTTCTTTCTATCGTGGTGAATTTAGACAGTCCATCTTGTAAAACTATCAGTGGTAACTTTATCACTAATGGTTTGTGTTGAACCATCTATAATGAGGCATCTAGGATGACCCTTTTTGTAGTAGTATGTAAAGGTCTACTAGGAGACACATTCCAAGAGAACAACACACCATTGATGCTCACTTGAGAAGTCCGTTAGGACATACTAGAAGAGCCACCATCTCTACTCGCCCTTGTGTTGGCACTAGGCTCACTCATGCCATGAGAAAAGCAATGTGTGTTCCTAAATTCCCGACCACACACTCTATGCTTATGTTTGACATGACGGAAGCAAAATTCAACAATGTGTCCATATTTCTTGCAAAAGGTGCAACGGTACTTTCTTTTAGAAGTTGTAGTACCATGTGAGAGAGAAGCATCCTTGTCTCTAAAAATCTCATGAGCAACACCAGAAGGACCAACAAGAGTTGCACTAGTCAATGAAGACTCAAGCCAGGTAATGGCACAAGTGCTAATATCAAATGGCTCATGCTCAATACAAGCAGAACCCAACTCCGATTGTAAAGAAGCTAGATAAATCTTCAAAACATCAATCTCGGAGTGGAGACAAATGCAAGGGTCACATGACTTCATGCTAAAATCATGCAGGACCTGGAATATGATTCTAACCCCAATGAGTGTACCATGCACGGGAAAAGGAAACTGAGTAGCACATATAGTCAACATAGAAACATAGGTCTACACATCAAGTTTTTACAATAAAAGGGCTGACCAGCCAAATGGTTCTAAAAAAATAAATGGCTTAGCGGAAACAAAGATAAAAGAGGCATAAAACACCAGTGAGTATGCCTCAGCCCATCCACAAGCAATTGACTAAGGTTAAACCTTAGCAATCGGTGTCATCGTCACCAAAACTCGTTGCATAAAAGTAATCATACAACGGACCTTCTTCGACATCTTCTAAATATGTTCAACAAGCAATCGTGAATACGAAATTGTACTCCACAAGACTTTTAAGCAAGGGCTATATAGTATGCAAGGCTATATCAAGGGAGATAGCTATCCTACCAAGTCTTTCATTTTTGCACAAGGCGAGCTTTCATTTGCAATAATGAATAGTAGATTGCAACCGGAATGTGGAAGAGCATTTGACATTGATAATCAAATAATAGTAAATTATAATTAGCAACAATTAAATGAGAGGCTTGTTTCCCTAAAATAGTAAACCAGTGGCAAACCCCTTTGATATCCAAGTTACGCATGGATTTCCCCATACATATATACCCCAAACTATTTTGCAAAACATAAAACCACTAAGGTAGAGCATTCACCACGTGGTCCATGACTCGGGACATAGCTCCTTGAATAGATTTGCACTCTAAAGAGGTTATACACTTTACCCCCAAGACACAGTCATCTCCTCATGTTGACCATGACTCGCGATACCAAAAGGTGCCCAATGAAAGTGATCATGAAAGGCTTTTACTCTGACCAATGAATTCTTGCCCCTGGGACTTGGTACTCATTGACCCCTAGGAACCCATCATTGTGTCGGTAAGCTTTGGCCCTAACACCAAGGGAGCCTCTTCGAGCAACTGTCCTGGCGCCCACACAACTGCAATCTATCACGTATACGATATTAGACATAAAAAACATATTACACTATGGTATTTCCATAAAAGGCACGTGTGATTGTATAGATATCTTGGATCTAACTACACCATAGACTTGTTCATTGGTGACCCAAGTGAGACTACTCATGATCGACATGTTGTGCAACTACACCAATCCCTACATATACTCACCCAATTCTAAATTAAGTTTTATATTTTTGTTTGCTAACCAAAATAATAGAAACCACCTCTTGACCATTTTCAAGTATTTTTCATAATTTGGCAATTTTTTTATGATTTTACCAAACTAGCACAACTAGTATTGATGAGCATGGCTAAGCATCAACTACTTCGTTCAATTCATAAGTTCCACATTTCTCTAACATTGGATAATAATGCTAAGGTGACAACAAGGGCATCACTTTATCTAGGTGGGATCAATGCAACAATTGGTATATAACTACCGACCTTACTAACATAGTAATTTTTGTTGGAATTACACGCATGCATAATAGTTTTTTAAACAACATACATAACAGTAAAATATGGGTACAATATGGCCAAAGACGGTGATTGTGTTGCTCTCTGAACTCTTGGTCTTGCTTTGGAGCAGTGTTGAAGATTTCTGTAACATCGGTAGCTAATTTATAAAAGCCAAACAACATAACTAAGAGCCAAATAAATTCAAACAAATAGGAAATGCAAATATTTTTTGTAGATTATGAAATTTCATGATTTTAGAAAAATTTAGAAATAAGTTTCACTCAATTTAGAGTTTGGACACAAATGTTTTATGCATTTGAAGTTGGCTCGGTTAAGAAAATCATAGAAAAAGAAAAACGGAGAAAGGGTGACATCGGAGGCATATTTTACCATAATACACTTTCTGATGGAGAAAGCATACTCTTTAAGTCTGAAGGTGGCTTTTCTATTATAACCTTTTTTTTGAAATTATGAAGTTTGAAGACATATGGGCCATGCATGTTAGTCTCACAACTCTTAAAACATGTTTTAATTATAAAACAGTAAATGGGTCCCATCAGACATAGGCTCATTAGCCACTAAATATCTAATTAAGATTTTAATTAACTTTTAATCCAAATTAATGCTGTAATAGGTGGGTCCTAGTTTATAGAGAAAGAGATAGAGAGGCTGGTATGACCGCTTGCCCTAATCCTAGGCAAAAAGCTCTCGGCACAAAAACTAAATTTGAGAAACTAGATAAAACCTTGTCCATACTACCAAACTTGGTATGGACCTTTTCAAGGGTGTCAGGAACCAAATCACATCAAGAAACACAAGGTCCTTGGACTTCATTCCATCCAATTGAAGAATTAGAGATCTAGGTCACAATATCACACCAAACCCTTAAACCCAAATTACTTGTTGTTCATAAGGATCTAAGTCATGACAAAGGTTCAGGTTAGAAAGGCCACAATCATAAAATCATAAATCTTGGTCAAGACAAGACAAGAACTAGGCAAGATCTTGATTTTTGCTATATAAGTGATCTAGTTGGGCAAAGATTGATCCCAAGAACCCTTTTACACGTCATGGATCATAGCAAGAACAAGAGGAGCACAAAAAGAGTAAAATCAACACAAGAAAGGAACTCATGCAAAGAGAGACAAGAGCACAAAAATTACAAGAACTTGATCTATTGCATGAAGAGGAATGATTATTACAACTTGCTGGTTACAAAGGACCCTCCACAAGTCTTACTCTTAATCACACCATGAAGGAGAGGAAGAACTAACCTAAGCATAAAACTCTTTACCATTTCCTTGTCAACCTTAGCTCTCTCCCCCCTCCACCAAATAGGCTAATCAACCCCCTTAGTGGGTCTAAACCTGCTAAGGACTTGGGAAATCCATTAACCCCACAACACAGGGTTTTTCACTCACATGCACGCCTTTCCTAGCGCTTACAACAATCAACCCATTCACACCCAAGTGTTTGATCCACTTAACACACATGACCCTAGCCTAACCCTACATAGGGTTGGCAAAAAAGCTCATTATGGCTTGAATTAAAATTACTTCGATTACAGTAGTTAATTGGTTCAAAATTGAAATGAGTCCATTTCGAGTGAAAAAAAGATTAATGAGGCTTAGCTTGAATTTAAAATGATTTTATGTTGAACTATGTGAATTTCAAAAGAAGATCGATAATAGCTCATTAGGCTCAATAGCCAGCCCTCCCTAAACCATTTCCCTTGCATTTCCCGGTGTCGCGGTTTTGGAGTAGACCTCAAGTCCAATTTTGGATATTTTTTTCAAAATGCCCCTGATGAAGCTTTTGGGCATCTTCCCTTGACTTTGTCTTTATCTTGTCGTGCAAGCCACCAGGCACACCACATGTAGGTTTATCAATTATTTCCCTCTCATCAACAAGTATCTCCTATTTTTGGCTCTCACTGGACCACGCCTCACTTAAATCAATGAAATACTTGATCCAACCTGTTGCTCGAACCTTCCCTTGAATGCATCCCTTGACTTAACCATGTTCATTGCTTGAGCCCAACCATCCCACATGACCCCTTGATCGTTCTGAACCTCAATCCACCCTAACCTAGTCCTAGTCATCCATTGTTGACCATAGTTGCCTCTAAGTTTCCCTGCACATCCAAAGAGCAAGACGTCATTCCCCGGGCACAAGTTCTTTACAACTTGACCCATATTAGCATAAACATACAACATAATGCAATCATGACATGAGTTCCAAGATCACCTTATGATCAAATCTACCACCATTCCCAATTTTAAAATCTAACTTCCTCCGCTAGTATGACCACACTCCCCATACCGGGCACACTACACCGGTACTACCACCAACCACTGGCCGATACTGCCAGCCCTCACCCAATTCTCAGCAATAGGGGAGTGGTATGACCTTTTTCTAAGGCTGGTACTACCGCCCTAGTAGTACCGCCAACCAAGGCCTGGTCATACCATTCCTCAAGTAGTACTGCTATTTTGTACCCATACTATTGGACCTCACAAATCCAAAAAATGACCCTCTAAGGAAATAGCTACCACCATCTAGAAACCGGTCATATCGCATCTGAGGTAGTACCGTAGCTACCATGCCGGTACTACGGTCTCCACTAGGCTGGTACTATCACCATTGCCCAGCTGGTACTATCGCTTAAGAATTGACAGCAATATGAATTTCAAGAAATTACAAACCCTTTGCAAAACCTTAGATTCAACTCAACCCAGTTGTTAATTGTTCATCACAAATTGATCTAGACCTACCCACATGGTCTCTCACAGCGTAGCCTCACCTTGACTTATATGGCCGCATGGGGCTTAGCTCACCCTCCTAGTCCTAGTCCATTGCAGTTGATAACTAATGTTCTCCAAGTCACCTACACATCCAAAGATGAATCAGCCATATAGAGCACAAGTTCCTTACACCTAACTCACGTTATTCAAAGCAATGCATCATGCAACACAACACAATAAACACTGGCACCCATGCTATGAACACACTCAAACCACTCTCATATTCATTCCCATCAACACTCGAGATATGTCTTAGGTACCCTAAACATGTGTGGCCTCTTTAGAACCTCTCTGGACACCCCAAATATGTCTATGATACCCTCAGACATGTCTGGCCTCTCAAGAAGCTGGTCTGACCGTCATGTCACAACTGATCAGACGGCCTAGCACCAGTCTGACTGCTCTCCCCATGGTGGTCAAACCGCCGACCACTAGCCACCTCACTTCGTATAACTGGTTTACATGACCACACTAGTCTTTCATGACCATACTAGTCTTGCACGGCTAGCTTTCATGACCACACTGGTTTTAACTGACTAGTGTCGATCTAATCACTTACCATATGGTGGTCAGATCGTTGTCCACCGGCCAGTCAGACCGTCTTACACCTAATAGCAATTATAAAACATTGCAAATTCCCAAAACAAAACTCAAACTTTGGCAACATTTACATAACAAAGTCAAATACTCATTGTACACATGGGGTAACCTCCACGTAGTATCACAGTAAACCATCCATATAGTGCTATCCAATGGGCAGGGCCTTAGTGTGCTAGCCCATGGCCTGTTACTGTTGGCCCGGTCCAAGCACGGCATGGCCCGTCTAGCTCATGCTGGCACGGCTCGTTAGCGAACGTGGGCCATGTTGGCACAGCACGGCCCAGCCTGGCAGGGCTCCAACGGGCATAAATGGGCCATGTCGACATGGCTCAGCCTGTGAAAATTGCTATTTTGACCTTTTTTGACTGTTGGGGGTACAAAATCAGAAAAATAGCAAAAAATATCAAAAAATATCAAGTTTTATCCTATAAATAAGGGGCCATCCGTCCTCCATTCTCAACACCTCAAACCTCACTTGTACCTCTGTTTAGCTGTGAAAAATCCAATTGTGTTTGCGCAAATTTGACAAAATTAAAGAGAAATTTGTGTGAAATTCAGAAATTTTGAAGAATCTTCGGAGAGCTGCAGAAGAGGTAATAGACTAATAGTGCTATCTTATTTTAATTTTTTTTGCTATTATTTGTTAATTCAATAGTAAGGTAATTGTATTTTACTATATGAATTTACAGTTGATTCAATGGAGAAGTACGATTTCCAACTCTCTGAATTCGGCCTCATGATGGAGGATATGCAATCCTTTCAAGAGGCACATCCATCCACAGAAAGTGGATATCCACAACAAACTGTACAGCTAGAAGAAGTGTCGCTGGGTCCATCTTCTACTGGCTCAACGAGTGCATCGACAACCTAGAGCATGGATGCAATAAGAACAAGAGCTATAACATTGGGAGTTTGGAATGATTTCGACAAAAACTTCAACACCGACGATGATGGAAATTCGGTAAGGTATGCTGCTTGTAAAATTTATGGTAACGAATTGTCTGCAAAATCTTCAGGTGGGATGGGTCACCTACAACGGCACGCTACAAGCTGCAAAAGAAGGCAAGGAATACAAATTGTAGGAACCCGGAGTAAAAACTCTTGTATCCTCTGTGTAAATCGCACTAGTCCAGGATCAGCTAGTGCACACAGTACAACCAAGATAAATACCAAGCACAAATGACTTCATATATTAAATAAACGGGGTACGGCCTTATGGCCAAGTCTTACATCAACGCCTATTGGCAAAGATAAATAAAGAAAATAACTGCGGAAGTGTTGGATCGAAATGGCGACAGAGGGGGGTGAATGTCGACTCTAAAAACTTGCCCCCAAAAAAGTACTATCTTGCGACCCTCCTTTCCTATAGCTACCAGAAGCTATGAAGAGGTGAATTTAACCTCTCTGGACCCTCAGGAAATCATAACAAAGAAGGAGAAATGGAACCCAAAAGAAAAACTGAGAGAAGACTCAAAACACAGAGGGGCCGGCCTGACTTGAACAAACTGGGTGGTCTGACCGCAATTTTGCCGCTGGTCAGACCGGCCTAGTCACCTCGGTCTGACCGCCGTTCACGGTCCGTTCTGACCGCTTTCAAGAGGCCGGTCTGACCGCCCCTCGGGGGTCAGCAGTCCAGAGTCCCTGATTTTTTCAGACAGCAAACTAAAACTCCATTTTCTTGCCAAATTCAATGAAATGAGAGAATAGCTTCCAATCTTTTCAGCCCAAAACACAAATGAACTATTCTAAACACTACAGGGGCTTTAAACAACAAGGGAAACAAACAAAAACACAAAAATTTCAGAAAATTGCCAAGGAATTGAAAAGTACAGAAGCAATCAGCAAAATCCAAATTTCTCCTCAATCATTGAACCTTGGATCACGAGCTTTTGCAGTTAAGTAATTAGCAATACCCAAGGGACTTCTCAGACCAAGAATCAGACCAACTTCCGAAGGAAATCAAGAAAGCTCCTCAAACCCTAGAAAATGAAAACTATATAGAGCCAAAATAGAGAACTTCCAAATTGTCATCTCCTCTTTGATCCCTTGGTCATGAGACTTTGAGACTAGCTAATAGATAGCCTCTGGACTCTAGGTATCAAATTTCAAGCCATCTCAAAGAGGGAAACGAGATTCTCACCAAACCCTAGAAATGGAGAATGAAGAACAGAGAAACCCAAAATGCCAAATCCGAGATTAAACTGGCTTTTGCTCTTCGGAAAATCGATCAAATGACCTTGAGGCAATGTCCCAGCATGGAGAAACCCATTTTGCCACTCCCCAGCAAGAATCGAGCCAAAACACAAAAAGTTAAAAAAAATCAACAGAGAGGGCATCGAAGCAAAACAGAGAAGAACAGGGAGCTCAAGAATTGGAACAAACATCATCTCATATTGATAAAGAGGAAAGAAGATACATGATTGATACAAGAGGAATGATTACAAAGGATCTCCTCTCCCTCTCCCTCTTCATCTCAAGAACACAAGTTCAAAAACACACACTCATACATGCTTGAGAGGGATGAACACAGACACAGAGAGCTCACATAGGGGACATCGAAGGAGACACAGCTCTACCCCTCTCACCAACTTCCAACCACTAAAGACTAAAGCCAAAGCAACTCTCTAAAGCCCATTTTGACTAAAGCAAACCCTAACAACCCCTCACAACACTTGGAATACATGCAGCCACAAGGAGGCACCTCCTCCTTATATAGCCTTCGGCTAACGGGTGTCCAACCCGTTACACCCGCCAGACCCGAACGAAACCGCTCCCGCCTGTGCAGCTTTACGTTTTTACCGAAACGCCCCTCCTGCACCTTCCGGGAAGCTTCCGCGTTCCTTGTCGTCCACGACTCGCAACCACATCAAATCTCCGCCGTCTTCGACACATCCGACCGTTCTGACCTCGACACCGCCCGTGTCTAGTCCGGTCACCCCGTGTCTCGCCACGACTCTGGCTCGACGTCCTGCAGCCAACACATACAAGAAACACATCAAATAGCACCGCTCGATACATGAAAGCATAAATGTATTAATGAGATAGCCCAAACCTGACAAGTCGACATAATATACATCCTAACCATTTTGACCAGGTTTGACCAAGTCCGACCGAGCCCGATTGCACCACGCAACGTCAAGGTCCGAACCAACCAAATTAAACTCGACTTCCCTAAACCGATGTCAATTACTCATCACACACATGGGATGACCTCCACATGGTCTCTCAATCTCCCCCTTGATGAGTATATTGACAAACCCCGAAAAAGCACAAAGTTGAGTTTGGAATGCAAGAAAGAAGTCAAACATGGTCCTAAGGAAGAAAATGAGGCTAATGACCATGTCGACACAAGGAGCAAAAGAAAGAACAAGTTTTCCTCAAAGCTCCCAAAATGGTTTTTTCTACCACTATTCTCCCCCTTTTGGCCATAAACACATCAAGGATGCAAGGAAGAGAACAAGTCATGGAAAAGGATGAAATGGCTGAAGTTTGATTATTCTAAGCATTTTAGAGCCATGAGAATTATCCAAAATGACCATTTAAGAATTACATCAAGCCATAACTCAATAGAATGCTATCTAGATCATGACAAGATATATATAAGACAGCTAAA
Organism: Dendrocalamus latiflorus; assembly: GCA_017311315.1. Lineage (NCBI taxonomy): Eukaryota > Viridiplantae > Streptophyta > Magnoliopsida > Poales > Poaceae > Dendrocalamus > Dendrocalamus latiflorus. The sequence goes on along the minus strand of CM029615.1, from coordinate 10,748,885 downwards.
CCAAATAGATGACAATATGAAATTTAGTGCAATTTGTGAGTATGTCAAGTCATCCATGATCAAAGTCTAGTTAGAGGTATCCAAGGATGATGCAAACCATGTCAATAAGCTAAGCGGAACCAAGAAGCTAGTATTGAGTCAAAATAGAGTGCTACAAGCTCAAGAGTGAAACATTTGTTTAAATACTTGGTTCTTTTTGTAGATTAAGCAAATGCAGCGCAAGTGACATATTTTGTTTTGAAATTCAAGGTCGTTGCCAACCAGATTTTTGTTTAGTCATGTGCTAGATCTCAAGCCTTATGCGATCATGCCAAGTAAGAAGCTTAAGACAATGATCTTGGTCATCCAAAACTCCCCCTAAGTTCATGCCAAGTGCAATGGCAAGCAGTCTCATAGAAAAGGATTGGTGAGATCAGTTTTTTCACACAAAAGAGATCGTTTAGCATCCATAAAAGATTGTACTAACTTATGCATCATCAAGAACTAACATAGCTCATTCTAACGCTCAACGAAGATTCAAGACTCAACTCAGCCTATTTGACATGGCATGAATCATAAAAGGATAACTAGAGTAAGACTAATCTCGAGAATTTTCATGACAAGTTTTAATTCAAGTTGAGCAATTTTAATTAACTCATCATGGCAAAAGCTAGTCTACACATATGAAGTCATGATCAATTTAGCAATGAGGCACAAATCATGGAAGGATGTAAAGCGATGTAAACATGTCATGAAAGGATAATAATCAAGGCTCAATGTAGGTATTTACAATGCAGAATGACATGCAAGAAATCCAGCTCCCCCTCAACATGTGATGCAACTTTTAGTTCAAGTTGAGTTAAGTCAATATTAAGCTCCAGAAGCTCCCAAATGAACCCCCCCTGAACCAAAGCAGTAAATACGAGAAGCTGGCAAGAAAAACCGAAAGGGCAGTCCTTAAAGCATAGATAAGATATAGAGGAAACTATGGCTCAGACTGACTCTCATCTACTCCATAAGACTCGAGGACTATCAGCTGGTCTACTAACAACCTAGGGAGCAAACACGTACCCTGTCTACCCGAGGGTGGCCTAACCCTCGCTAGAACCCACAAGAAGTGAGTAAGCTCAACCTAGAGAGAAGAGAGACAGCTAATAAGCAGCATCCTAGAATCACAAGATAAGAGCAAGAAGTCTGAACGCTAAACAAGAAGACCACTCTAACCTATTCTAGAAGGACTAAACCCAAAGCACCCCAAATGTAATGCAACAGATAGGAGTAAGAGCATAATCAATATAATAAAGCAATAAAGCACAGAGCCCCCCCTCACAACAGTCCATAAGGACAGACCGCCCCAAGCTCTCCCCGCAGAGCTGAAAACCTAGAGCTATCCAAAGGCTTGGTAAAGATATCAGCCAACTGGTGGTCACTCTCCACAAACTGGAGCACGATGTCACCCTTCTCTACATGGTCTCTAAGGAAGTGATAGCGAATATCAATATGCTTTGTCCGGGAGTGCTGCACTGGGTTCTTAGCAATGTTAATCACGGAAGTGTTATCACAAAAGAGTGGAACACAGTCGATAACTAACCCAAAGTCCTGCAGGGTCGAGACCATCCAAAGCACCTGGCTACAGCAACTGGCTGTAGCAACGTACTCGGCCTCTGCGGTGGACTGTGCAACACCGGACTGCTTCCTCGAAGACCAGGAAACGAGAGAAGTGCCAATGAACTGGCAGGTGCCCGAAGTGCTCTTCCTATCTATCCTACAGCCAGCAAAGTCTGCATCCGAGTAGGCTCTCAAGGAAAGATAGGACGAGGAAGAGTACCAGATACCATAGTCAATGGTAGCTCGAAGGTACCGAAGAATGCGCTTCACTGCCTGACGGTGAGATACGCGAGGAGAAGCTTGAAAGCAAGCACATAGACACACAGCAAAGTGTATGTCCGGTCTCGAGGCAATGAGGTACAAGAGGGAGCCGATCATACTACGATACTCCTTCTGATCAACAGGCTCGCCGTCCTCATCTGGGTCAAGAGTGGCGGAAGATGCCATGGGAGTTGACACGGGCTTACCATCACTCATGTCAAAGCGTCTTAGGATGTCGCGAGTGTACTTGCCCTGATGCAAGAAAGTACCCTCCCGAGTGTTCTTGATCTGGAAACCAAGGAAGAAGGTCAACTCGCCGATCATACTCATCTCAAACTCGGTGCTCATGACATCTGAGAACTGTGAAACGAGAGTATGAGAAGAGCCGCCAAAGATGATGTCATCAACATAAATCTGGACGAGCAGAAGATCAGTGCCATGCCGGCGGATGAACAAGGTCTTGTCTACTTTACCCATCTCGAAACCATGACTCAACAAATAGGACTTAAGCCTCTCATACCACGCTCTAGGGGCTTGCTTAAGTCCATACAAAGCTTTGGAAAGCTTGAAGACATGGTTTGGGTATTTGGGGTTCTCAAAACCTGGAGGCTGTCGGACATAGACTTCTTCCTCAATGAATCCATTAAGGAAGGCACTCTTGACGTCCATCTGGTAAAGCTTGAAACCCTTAGAAGCTGCAAAGGCAAGCAGGATTCAAATGGCCTCAAGTCTAGCTACAGGGGCAAAGGTCTCCTCGAAGTCTAGACCCTCAACCTGAGAAAACCCCTGAGCTACCAGTCTAGCCTTGTTTCGAGCAACTACCCCATCTTCACTCTGCTTGTTCTTGAACCAATGACATTGTGACCTCGAGGGGGCTCACCAAGTGACCAGACCTTGTTTCTCTCGAAATTTTCTAGCTCCTCATGCATGGCATTGACCCAAGACTCGTCAGATAGAGCATGGCAAACGTCCTTAGGCTCAAAGGAGGCAACAAAGGCAGAATGGAGACAGAAAAGTAACGTGGCAGACTTTGAGCGTGTGACACGCTCAAAGAGGTCTCCAATAATCTGCTCGGAAGGATGAACTTTTTGGATGTGTTTAGGAGGTCCAGGGTGAGATGAAGAAGTGGCCTCTACCTCGTGAGCTGACGAGGTAGGAACAGAGCCACTAGCTCCAGAAGAAGCAGAGGGCATGGGCTGATCGCCTTGAGGTGCGGTGGAAGACGGCACCTCGAGGGGTGGATGAGGGACTGGATCAGGTAGACAACCCTCATCTCCATCATCCTCATCATCCACAAAGATGGGCTCGGACTGCTCTAAAGAACCTGAGATATCGGGCCTAGTCCCCGGACTGGCCTCGTCGAAGGTCACCTCACAGGTCTCTACCATTTTGCTAGACTCGCAGTTCCAAACCCGATAAGCCCGTGAAGAAGTCGAGTAGCCTAGAAAGATCTCATCACAAGAACGTGACTCGAACTTGTCTAGGTTCCCGGACTTCAGAATAAAACACTTGCAACCAAACACATGAAAATGAGAGACACTGGGCTTTCGCCCATATCTCAACTCATAAGAAGTGCGGTGCAAGTGTGCCCTAAGAAAAACTCGATTTGAGACATGGCACGCGGTAGCTATAGCCTCAGCCCAAAACTTCCGCGGTGTAGAGTACTCATCGAGCATCATCCTGGCCATCTCGACCAAGGTACGGTTCTTCCTGTCCACGACGCCATTCTGTTGTGGGACGTGCGGAAAAGAGAACTGGTGCTCTACACCTGTCTCATCACAGATCCTCTCAAAGTAGGAATTCTTGAACTCCGTGCCATTGTCACTGCGGATCGCTCGTAAGGCACCTGGGAGCTCAACAGAAAGCCTACTAAAAAGACCTCGAAAATGTGTAAACGTCTTATCCTTCGAGGCTAAGAAAAACACCCAAGAGTACCTCGAGAAGTCATCGACCACGACAAGGACATACTACTTCCCTCCTGCTGACTGCACTCGAGCTGGTCCAACTGTATCCATATGGAGCAGCTGTCCTGGTGCATCGGTCATAGTAACTGTGACCGGAGGATGAGAAGCGGCAACCATCTTGCCGTGCCGGCAAGGAGCACAAACTAGATCTTTGACCATCTTGAGTTTCGGCAAACCACGAATGAGGTCGTGGCCGCTAACTCGGGTCAAATGGTCAAATCCAATATGACCAAGTCTCCTATGCCAAAAAGAGAGGTCGCGGGACTCAGAAGCAACTAAACACCTGAGAGGATCACCAGAAGACTCAGAAAAATCAGCACGAAAGATCCTCCCAAAATGAGAAATCCCGCAAACCAGACTACCCGAAGAATCAAGAATTTTGCAAGCGTTTTTCTTAAAGCTCACCTCGAAACCGTCATCGGTAAGCTGAGAAACGGAAAGCAAATTATACTGCAGCTTACTAACCAAGGCAACATCTTTCAGAATGAAAGAATCATTAACGCGCATTGTACCTTTGGCGATGACGCGCCCAGATGAAGCATCTCCGAAGGTGATCGTCTCATCACCTGGAGCACGGGCAAGGGAAGAAAACCAACGGGAGTCTCCGGTCATATGACGAGAACAACCGGAGTCTACAAGCCAAACCTTTGCCTTCCCTGCCCGCGAACCTCGTCGGAGTCAGAGTACAGCTCGTTGTCGCTCAGTTCGCCCTCAAGGGCCATGAAGCACATGCCGGAGAAGTCGTCGCCGCCCTTGGGTTCTTGCTTGTCCGTTCCATCGTCATCGCTCCACCCCTCCACCTCGCTGAGATCGAGGTCGTCGAAGGCGGTGAGGACGCGGTGGAAGAGCTTCTTGGCCTTCCCAAAGTTGCAGAACTTCTTCTTGCCTTGTGTGAAGCTGAGGGCTTCTTGTTGCGGTTCTTGTCGGTGTAGTCATTCTTGCCCGAACCGCCATAGTCGTTCTTGCCCTTCCCCAGTTTGGGGCAGTTTTCTCAAATGTGGTTGGGGCCACCACACTCGAAGCAGATCACGGGTCCTCCTCTCTTTCCATCCCTCCTTCTCTTGTAAGCATGGGAGAATCTCCGAGCTAGGAGGGCTAACTGCTCATCCGCAAGCTGCTCTAACTGATCATCAGTTATGTCACAGAGAGCAGCAAGGGAGAATCCACACAGCGAATCAGAATAGGGACCAGAAGCCGAACTGGGATCGGTGACTAGTGCCATCGACTGTGACTTCGACTTGCGAGAGGCAATGTCAATCTCGTGAGTCTTGAGGCGCGAGTACAGCGCATCAAGAGTCAAAGTCGAGAGGTCCGTGGTGTCCTTGATGGTAGTCACCTTCATCTCTCAAACACGAAGATCGAGTGCAGCAAGCATCTGTCGAGCGTTATCCGAGTCGGGGTACGTGAGACCGACAGCTTGGAGGTTGCTCAGAATCTTGTTAAAACGCGCAAAACACTCATCAAGGGACTCGCCAGCGAGCATTTCAAACTTGTTGTAATCTCGCTTGAACTGGTCCTGTCACACCGTCTTTATTTGGGAGGTGCCCTCATGGTAAGCATTGAGGGTCTCCCAAATATCGAAGGTGGACGAAAGATGAGATATGCGGTCAAACTTGCTACGACTCAGGCCCTGGATTATGATGTTCCACGCCTTAGCGTTTGCCTCAACATCATGCATATTTCCAGCGTTGATGTTCTCATCGGCAGGAACAACAAATCGGACCTTGACCTTACGCCAGATGGCGTAGCCCTGAGCCTGAATGTAGGTCTCCATCCGGCTCTTCCAGAAGGGATAGTCGATCCCATCGAAGACCGGGGGCTTGGTCGAGTACTTGTCCGTCGCCATGGCTCTAGAGACCGGTTAAGATCTATTGAGAAGAGCTAACCGGCTCTGATACCAATTGTTGGATTGAAATGGCGACAGAGGGAGGGTGAATGTCGACTCTAAAAACTTGCCGCCAAAAAGTACTATCTTGCGACCCTCCTCACCTATAGCTACCAGAACCTATGAAGAGGTGAATTTAACCTCTCTGGACCCTCAGGAAATCATAACAAAGAAGGAGAAATGGAACCCAAAAGAAAAACCGTGAGAAGACTCAAAACACAGAGGGGCCGGCCTGACTTGAACATACCGGGCGGTCTGACCGCAATTTTGCCGCCGGTCAGACCGGCCTAGTCACCCCGGTCCGACCGCCGTTCACGGTACGGTCTGACCGCTTTCAAGAGGCCAATCTGACCGCCCCTCGGGGGTCAGCAGTCCAGAGTCCCTGATTTTTTCAGACAACAAACTGAAACTCCATTTTCTTGCCAAATTCAATGAAATGAGAGAATAGCTTCCAATCTTTTCAGCCCAAAACACAAATGAACTATTCTAAACACTTCAGGGGCTTTAAACAACAAGGGAAACAAACAAAAACACAAAAAATTTCAGAAAATTGCCTAGGACTTGAAAAGTACAGAGGCAACCAACAAAATCCAAATTTCTCTTCAATCATTGAAACTTGGATCATGAGCTTTTGCGATTAAGTTAGCAATACCCAAGGGACTTCTCAGACCAAGAATCAGACCAACTTCTGAAGGAAATCAAGAAAGCTCCTCAAACCCTAGAAAATGAAAACTACAGAGAGCCACAATAGAGAACTTCCAAATTGTCATCTCCTCTTTGATCCCTTGGCCATGAGACTTTGAGACTAGCTAATAGATAGCCTCTAGACTCTAGGTATCAAATTTCAAGCCATCTCAAAGAGGGAAATGGGATTCTCACCAAACCCTAGAAATGGAGAATGAAGAACAGAGAAACCCAAAATGCCAAATCCGAGATTAAACTGGGTTTTGCTCTTGGGAAAATCGATCAAATGACCTTGAGGCACTATCCCATCATGGAGCAACCCATTTTGCCACTCCCCAGCAAGAATCGAGCCAAAACACAAAAAGTCAAGAAATCAACAGAGAGGGCATCGAAGCAAAACAGAGAAGAACAGGGAGCTCAAGAATTGGAACAAACATCATCTCATATTGATAAAGAGGAAAGGAGATACATGATTGATACAAGAGGAATGATTACAAAGGATCTCCTCTACCTCTCCCTCTCCATCTCAAGAACACAAGCTTAAGAACACACACCCATACATGCTTGAGAGGGATGAACACAGACACAGAGAGCTCACATAGGGGACATCGATGGAGACACAGCTCTGCCCCTTTCACCAACTTCCAACCACTAAAGACTAAAGCCAAAGCAACTCTCTAAAGCCCATTTTGACTAAAGCAAACCCTAACAACCCCTCACAACACTTGGAATACACGCAGCCACAAGGAGGCACCTCCTCCTTATATAGCCTTCAGCTAACAGGTGTCCAACCCGTTACACCCGCCAGACCCGAACGGAACCGCTCCCACCTGTGCAGCTTTGCGTTTTTACCGAAACGCCCCTCCTGCACCTTCCGGGAAGCTTCCACATTCCTTGTCGTCCACGACTCGCAACCATATCGAATCTCCGCCGTCTTCGACACATCTGACCGTTCTGACCTCGACACCGCCCGTGTCTAGTCCGGCGTGTCTCGCCGCGACTCCGTCTCGACGTCTTGCAGCCAACACATACAAGAAACACATCAAATAGCACCGCTCGATACATGAAAGCATAAATGTATTAATGAGATACCCCAAACCTGTCAAGTCGACATAATATATATCTTAACCATTTTGACCAGTTTGACCAAGTCCGACCGAACCCGATTGCACCACGCAACGTCAAGGTCCGAACCAACCAAATCAAACTCGACTTCCCTAAACCGATGTCAATTACTCATCACACACATGGGATGACCTCCACATGGTCTCTCAGGAAGCAAACTGATAAAAGCGAAGCCCAAGCCTGCCCACAGGCAAACGACAGTAAGACATGGCCTACTCGTCCAGATATTCACCGTAGTCGACATCATCTTCCTCTGTGTAGGGAGGGTGCAAGGTGAGTACAAACTTGTACTCCGCAAATCACACGGAGAAATGCATCATAATGATAAAGGCTTCAATGAAAGGCTTATAGGGTTAGTTTGCAAAAATAGCATTTAATGAAATACAATAAATAGATTGAAATGCTGAATTTAATACAGTAGATAAAAACAATACTTATAATTGAAAATAATACCATCAGTGCCGGCTCCGACCAAATACCAACCTATCCACGGGCATCCCACCCGGACCATCTTTTCCAAAAGATCACGTATGGATTCCATCCATCCACACGCTTCCACTGCGCAACTCTGATGAATTCCATCCATCCACCAGGTTTCAATCTCTCACGGATTCCATCCATCCGCAAGGTTTTCATCTCTCGTGGATTCCATCCATCCACAAGGTTTGCAAAAATATTTTGAAAAACAAAGTCTAATCCATGAAAAACTTTTACTCAGCATGCCCATGACCGTGGGCACGGCTATCTAGGATAGATTATACACTCTGCAGAGGTTGTACAGCTTTACCCACAAGACACGATCATCCCATATTGCCACCGGTTTACACACTTCCTTAGGTGTGCGGCGAGGAGTCGTGACAAGGCCTTTACAATGCAAAGCCTTCAACCTGGTCGAGCCAACTCTAAGGTTTCACCCCAGTAAGGAATCCACCAGACCGAGACCCCCTCTTGAGCCTAGACGAGACTTATCATGGCTTAATCACGCTTGCCCAAGTGAGACTTCACATGGCACCAACCACGCTCACTTTCAACCTATGACTTGACTCAGGTTGGGACTTCGCAAATTATTCAGCCAGGGTTGTCCCATACCAGCCATGTGGTAGTACAATAAGGGCTTTGCAACAGTAGCTCACAGACCGGTCCTTAATCTGACTTAGCCTAACCACATACCCCCGTGCACGACAATCAACCACTGCGGCTCCAACCAACAGGGCATGCCTGCACCCACCAATCTAACCATGCCTAAGTCTAAACCAGTTTTATATTTGTTTTCAAAATAATTCATAAACCTCCTTGACTCACCAAAGTCAAGAGTACATTTAGGAAACTTATCATTTCATGTGAAAAGCTCATCATTTTATGTGAAAAAGTATCCCAAAACCAATATTAGGACTAAGCAGGTCTAAGCATTTATTATAAAATCTTCCTAGCCAATACTAATGTACCAACTAGGGTTTGGTCTAGTGTGACAAGGTGTAACATCCTGGGAAATATAAATAATAAGTTATGGAGTTTTGGATTATTTTATTTGCTTTTTATTTAAACTTGGAGTTTATTGGCTTTTTGTAAATATAAATGAATTGCAAAAATAAAAAGAGAGGGAAGAAACCACGCATAAAATGATAAAACATACACATCAAATAAGAATCTGAAAAGATGATCCAGAAAAGAAACGGGAGAGAAATAGGCCTAAAATATAAGAGTTGATTTTTAACAATGACATGAGTAACAAGAGAAATAAATAAATTAAATACCAAAAATAGTTGAAAATATTTTTGTTGAGTCCAGAAGGTCCTCAGGAGATTCTGTGAATTTTCCTGAAATTTTTGGAAGTAATTTCATACTTTTCTGAGATTTATTCAATTAACTACACATTTCTGAAAATCCTTAAAAAGAAATAAAATAGAAATTCCCCTCCCCTTATTCTCGGGCCGACACTTGCCCGGCCCCGATGCTCGACGCGTCGCCCGCGCCTCCATCGCGCGGCCCAGCACGCGACCATGCGGCTCAGCGCGTCCGCGCCACTGCACGGTGGACCGACCACGCCCCGCGCCTCGCTGCCGCGCGCGTCTTCTTCCTCGGCTCCTTCTTCTCCACGCGACCGCGCCCCTCGCGCCAGCTCTCTCTCGCGTCCCCACAGCAGATCACCCGCGCTCCCTCTCTCACCTCGTGGGCAAATTAAACAGGAGGGGAGGCGAACCTCTCCCGCCACCTCTCTCCTGCAAATCTCGGGGAGATTTGGTTCATCCCCCCCTCCAGCGGCAACAGGACGACGATCTCCGCCCCGCCTTCCCTCTCTGGCCAGTGGCCCCTCGCCCGCGCTCTCTTCTTCCCCCTCTTTCTTCCTCCTCCTCGCGCACGCGTCGCAGTTCTTCTTCCCCTCACACTTGCTTCCCGGCCGCAGCAAATCCTCCACTCCCCCTCAAGGTCCAGTAAAAGAAACCACAGGAGGGGGAATGCATCTCTCCCACCGCCTCTCTCCTACAAAATCCCGGCGGGATTTGGTTCATCTCCCCCGCCGGAGTGAGCAGGGCGGAGGCGCCGCTGCCCCGCCACGTGCCTCCCCCCTTCCGGCTATAAAAAGCCCCTCCCGTAAGCTGCTTTGGCGCCGCAAAACTTCTCTCCTCCCTCCCCTGGCCGAAATTCAGCCGTTGCGCCCCGAATCGCCACCGGCCCTCCCCTTCTTCCCCAACTCCGGCGCCACCCTCCCCGCCGATTCCGGCCACCTCCGGGCGATCCCCAAGCTCCCAAAGCTTCGTGGGAGCACGGTGAAGCTAACCCCCTCCTTCCCCGGACCTCCCATCACCGGAGCAACGCCGGCGTCGATCACCTTCCCGAGCTTCCGCCGGCGCACACTGCCAGCCTTCTCCGGCCACCATCGTCCCCGGACGCCTACACCAGAAGCTTCGCCATCGCGCCAAGGTTATATTCTACGCAACCCCCGAGCCTTCCCGACAACCCTCGCCGCCGGCCACCGCCGTCTCCGACATTCCTCTGCCCGGCTCCCTCCCGAAGCTGCTTCAAAGGGAATTATTACCCTTATAAGGTAAGCATCGCTCGGCTTGACCGAGTGGCTTCCTGCGCCATCTCTCCCTCCCTCCTGCTCCCGCGTCGCGTGTTCGAGCCCGGCTCCGCGCGCGCGGTTGAGCATTTCTTTTGATTTTTCTCTCAGGCTGACAGGTAGGCCCCACTTGTCGGTCACTGTAACCAAAGCAGCCCGCTGACCCCTGGGTCCCACATGTCAGCGGCACAGGAAGTAAGAAATTAAAATAAAAAGATAATGAATTAAAAACTCCAGTGGGACCCACTGTCAGAAATTTAATAATTCTGGGATTTAACTGAACTGAAATATTCAAATGGGCATAACTTATTCATTTTAACTCCAAATTGGATGAGACAAATTTCTAAATTCATCTAAAATCAAGATCTGTCCAATGGAACTAAAATCATGAATTTTAGAGCTCATTAGAATTTTAGTGATATTTACTATGGTTTGCATAATTGAATTAAAAGACTAAAATGCAAATTAAGGGAAGTAATAAAAGAAATCTATTTTGGTTAAATGTTCAAATTTAAAAGACTACCAATAATTATAATTAAAATCTATGCCCGTATTTGACATGCCTCCATTACATAAAATTTTAGCCGTAGGTTTTGCTAGTTAATAAATATTGAAATACAACTTTGTACCGCAAGCCTTGTTAGACAGATACGTTTATGTTAAAAACTAGTAACAACTAAAATGTAGAGCCTTACTAAGCGAATATATATATAAGCATCTATAAGTATATGGAAGTAAGCAGTTAGAGAAATGTGGATAGCATGTATGCGACCCATTAACAATCATACTAGTGCAATTTTTATACACCTTAGACCCTATTGAAAATATAAACCCTATCATTAGCATACTGCCAACCATAAAATCTTAAGTAGCAGCTAAAGTAGGAGCAAGCTAATAATAGTGCAATTAATTAGGTCTTGACACTAGCTTTGGTACATGGTACATAATAAACATTAAGTGTAATGGTATATAAAGCAAGCTGGGATTCGTACCAATGGATCCTAATTTAACTTAAACTAACGATAAACGAAGATACATAAAGCATGATAATGGGATTATTAAAGATTTATAGAATAAGTACAGATCTCATCCATCAGTCCAGTTTGCCCTTACTATAACCCGAGTTGCAAGGAATGCATAACCAAAAGATAAAATTTGGGACACTAAACTCCTACACCAGTCCATAGATCTAACCTAACTCATGGAACTTCCTTGATAAATATAAAAATAATGAAAGAAACTATTAATAAAAGGTCAAGACATCATTCTTTGCCACCAGCCTTGCCTCGAATTACCCAAATCACCCAATTACTCATAATAATACAAAAGTTGAATTTACTTGGAGTTATTTGGATCTTTTGAGTTATTTGCTTTCTTTTTGGATTCAGTCGTTTGTCGCGTAGTTAGAAACTGAAGTTCGAAGATTCCACGGATCAAACGAGATCAAGAGCGAAGCGAAGAAAAGATCCGAAGCTCAAGAGAAAGCATTGCGTGAGCTCAAGACCGCGAACTGCGCCAGGCGAGTCAATACTTTGATCATGTTGAACCTACATTTCTGCAAATTACTTTGTTTTAAATTAACAAATTGCATTGCTATTATTTTTATGCAAATGCATGCTAAATTTGATATTCTAGTTATATGCCATTGTTTACCTTGAATAATATTACCCCCTCCTTTGAATATTTGAATGTGTGAACCTTGTCGCCCTAGCAAAAATATAATAGTAACATTTCGAAAATAAGTCCGTAACCGTATGCCATGCTTAGCATTGATTAGGAACTCGGGGCAAGAAATTGTCCCAAGCATCACTTTTATTCATGAGAAATTGATTTGGGCAGTCATGACGGGAATGACTGGTATATGTTGGTATGATTACTTTATGTTCCCAAAAACCCCAACATGCTTGAATATCTGGGCGGATTGGTTCGAGGGTGTGTATGTGTGGTGCAGTGGATGCACAGTGTGGTGCAGTGGAAGCACAAAATTTTGAGTTAGTGATGGATCAGCAGTGGGTTAGTGGTAGACCGCCCAGATAACCCTAAGGACTGAATCTTGTCATGTCACCCCGTGTATGACAAGCACAACCGCAAGCTGGCAAAATGTAGGCAGGGTTTACTAATTTGTGTGGCTCTAAGGTGGTTACGTGAAGGTATGACCATGAGCAAAGGGATGGATGGTCGCATCCCCGCCTTTGCCCGTGATGGCTCACGAGGGACCCTTCCCGAGGGATGGTCGTATCCTACGGAAGATAGACCTTAGCGGGCGTAACCACAGTAGGACTATGCATTGTAACAATCCTGTGATATTCTACTCAACCGCATGGCTAAGGAATCATGTGGGGCAACGGGTGGATTTATCTCTTGTGGGTAAAGTGTGCAAAACTCTGCAGAGTCAAAACTATTCGAATAGCCGTGCCCACGGTCAAGGGCAGACATGGGAACTTAACTAGATATAGTTCTATTTAAAAATGTTTGAAAAATGGGAATGGAAAAGTGGAAGGGCAGAGGAAAGCCCTGATTTGAGTTGTCCTGGGTGTCGTCCCAGTGGTAAGTTAAGCAGCTATAACGCTGAAAAATGTCATACGGTGTGATGCCGTAGGTATGAAGAAATTATGGTGATATTAGGCATATGGTGTGATGCCATATGTATGGAAATTCATATTAGTATTCCGTGAACATTATGTTTTTGCTCAAAACTGCTAGGTCTCAGGAAATTTTATGTATTATATTTCAAATAGTGGCATTCCTATTCTTACAAAATAAAATATGGGTGGAATAAACACGGTCGCGAGTCAAAGAGAGGAATGTTTGTAGAGTACCTATAAAGGCATTGGTGGATTCATGTCGATCTTGAATAGGAAATGATAGTGTGGGTTCTGGAGGAAATAAATTGGTGAAGTCTAGCTAAATGATAGGCTAGATAGAGGATTTAAATGATTTCTGGAGATTTAGGAATTGCACAGATAGATATTGGATTATGACACTGATAAATAAGTTCTTGGGAGATGTCAATATTATAATTAATAGATTCAGTTACTAGATGAATCAAATGAATTTTTGAGGATTTGGTGGAATAATACAAGTATTGGATTATAATTCTTGATTAATGATATTCTTGGTGGATATATAATAGTGATTGTTAATCCTTGGAAGATGTTGTCAATATAGGGAATTAATAGGAGTTGATCAATTACTAGAGGGACGAATTAAATTTCTGAGAAGATTAGAGGAGTCATGATAATTAGTGGATTATAATCTTGGAAAATTGAAATTTTGGTGGAGGTATATCTAAGGATTAGCTAGTGATAGATAATGGAAAAATGAGATGGATTATTGGATTATGGGTTGAAATCAATGACAAAAAGGATTGAATACAAATGACATCGGTGGATTTGAAAGTAATTATGTTAGAGAATCATTAGAGTTCAGAGGTAAGGGGCTGATGAATAATAAGGACAGGATTGGATTATTAATAATTCAAAGTACAAAGTATGATCGGTGGATTAAATAAATGATGATACTTGCTGTTTGGAGTTTTAGACAGCAATCAATAAATAGAGTACATTCTCGGTGGATTAAGTCGATTTTGGTAATTGTAGTGTGGAGTTAGTTAGTAATAATAAAACTTTGATTAATTAAGAATAATAATGCCGCTAAAAGCAAATTTTAGGCAAATAAAATAACCCGAGCCTTTCCTTTGTTATGCCATGCATACTATTTATTTGCATTCTGTGTATTGGCTCGCGGAGCACGGGGTCGGAGTGCTCACGCTCACTTTTGCGACAAAAATTCAGAATCAAGGATCAAGTCACCTCGCCTCGGCAACAAGATTGGACAAACTGGCAGAAAAGATGAAGATGTCAGGAATTAGGTCGCGAACCTCCAGTTGGCTGCCTGTGGGCATGTCCTGAAGGTCCCACCTGTGTGCTTCGTTCTTCCGCTGCTGCAATTTAATGATTTCGGCCTCATCGGCCCATGTGTAAGTTTGCTATTATATTTACGTTTCCGCATGATATGTACTTTGATAATCAGAACTGTAACTGTGTGCACTATCTACTGATCCAGGGAATAGTGCAGCTAAACACAGTAGATTCCAGATTATAAAATCTGGGTCTGACACATGGTATAAGGAATTCAACAACAATGGAGCAATTTAACAAGTAGGCATTAACTATATTTAAAACTGAATTGAAATACGCTAGATAAAAATATGCATGCAATATAATTTAAATCAACATAATTTTATTTTGAAAACTGGGATCAATATTATCAAGGAGTGTGACTTGCCTTGCTCTTCAACTTGGTTTGAATCTTCGTCGAAGAAATTTCCCGAATCGTCGAAGTCTACACGTGAAAATAAACCACTAAATTCTAAATCAAAATTACATTCAAATTGACTTCAAATATTTTAATTGAGGCAAGAAATGGATAGAGGGGAATTTTTGATGAATTTATAAATTTGAATGGGCCAAATCGGAGTTAAAACGAGGGAGAACGGGCTCCGGGAAGTTTAAATTCAGAGAAAATGGAAAATCAGGATTTTTGGAAATTATTTTTCTAAAGGAAAATCTGAATTATTGCGTAAGCAGGGAATTTAATTTTTGGCTGGATTATTTTTCAATGGAAAAATCGGATTTCTACGTCAGCATGACACCAGCCCCGGGGAGTCATGCTGACATGTGGGCCCCTGGTCCATGGACCAGGTCCACGAACCACATGAGGCGTTGAGGTGGCACGGGAGAGGGCGGGTGCGCACGTGGCGCTGATGGGGCAGGAGGGAGCCGACGCGGCGGGGATGTGGCACCACGCCAGCTACTACGCAGGCACGGTGCGCTGACATGGCCGGCAGGACAGAGGTGGCGCTCGGGAGCCACGGCTCGCCGGCGACCGGCGGCGTTGCGACCGGCGGCGAGGGTCGAAGTACGGAGAGGATCGCACGGGGATGCCAGGGGTACCTTCGGCGGGCTCGACGGGCACGGGAGGCGGCCGGCGGTGACGGTGAAGCGGCGGTGGCGTTCGGCTCCGGCGGGCGGGGGTGTTTCGGCGACGCTCGTGCCCGAAGGAGCGGCGCACGGGAACGGCAATGGTGCGACGAAGCTAGGGAGGCGGTCGGCGTGGATCGAGGGGCTTCGGGTCGGCCGCAATTCCTCGCCGAGGAGCTCCGGTGGCGGCGGCGGTGGAAGCTCAATGCGGGGCGGTCGACGCTCGGGAGAGGGAAGAGAGGGGGCAGAGGGGCAATGCGAAGAGAGACGGAGCCGTGGGCGGAATTTATAGGGGGCGGGGAGGAGGAGGCGCGGGCGAATTGCTCGTCGGAGAGGCGCGGGGCGGCGGCGGTTACGGGGGGGTCGTGCGGCGTGGGCGCGAGGGGGTGGTGCGGGTCGTGCGGGGAGTGGGGCGCAGGTCTCGCGAGGAAGGTGGCGCACGCGGGAGTGGGGAAGAGGCGGCCGGGAGGTGTGGGAGCGGCGCAACGGCCAGCGGAGGAGGCTGTTGCGGGCAGCGGCGGCGCGGGAGGAAGGGGCACCGGAGGTGGGGGGAAGATGCTGACGGGTGGGCCCTGTCGGCAGAGAGAGAGAGGGGGGAGAGCGGGCGTGGGCGGCGGGGATGAGGCCGTGTGGCCCAGGGGAAATCGGACGGTCCGGAGGGGGCCAAGGTGGGCGGTGGGATGGGCCGACGCGGGGGTGGCGTGGCGTGGATCAGGGCCCGCCACGTGTCGGCCCGAGGGGAGGGGAAGGATTTATATTTGATTTCAGATTTTCAGAAATTGCCAGGAAATTCAATAATGCTCAGAAAATTATGAAATAAACTCCAAAAATTCCAGAACAATTCAAAGAACCTCCTGGAGATATTTGGGACTTAACAAAAATATTTCCAACTAATGTTGGCATTATATTTTTATACTTAAAAATACTTTTTAATTTCAAAAATACATTTTAAACTCCTGAAAACTCAGAAAAAACAAATAAGGGCCAAATAAATCCAAATGATTAATTTTACATAAGATGTTTATAGAAAATCAAAATATCATTTTATTTAGTAATATTTTTAGGTTTTCATTTAAATTACTTTTCAAATCTGGCTTTTTCAAAAAACAGAAAATTCAGGGCAAACCAAAAAGAAATTTTAGGCACAAAAATACGTATTTAATTTAAGATTTTATTTGATCAATTTTTATTTATTTATTTTTATTTTCAGAAAAAACCCGGGCTGTTACACAAATGCACTAAACGCAACTACAATACAACCCCGACGGCTTGGTACATACTTGGGAGTATAACTCAAAGGTATCCCAGAAATCTCTTTGTAGATTAATTGCATACCAAGATTTACCTTTAAATTTTGGTGTGTCTGATGTTTTTCAAACATATATTAGGACTGCTCATAACCCTAGATTTAGTGTTGTATCTAGTTAAACTACAACGAGAGATTTAATTAAATATTATAACAACTGCCGTGCAACATTAAAAGAAATATTTTATACTTGTACATTCTCTGTTGCTTTGACATCAGACATATGGAGTGGTAGGGCTAGGGAGGATTATATTAGTATTGCTGCTCATTATGTTAACGATGACTGTGTAATGGAAAAAGAATGATAGGATTTAAATTAATTAATGTTGCACATACTGCTAAAATATATTGCAGAATGTATTATTAAAAATGTCGAAGATTTTGGCCTCACGGATAAGATTTTTTCTATAACTTTAGATAATGTAGCTGCAAACACTAAGGCTGTAAAAATTCTTACTCCTTTATTCAATACTTATGCACAATCTTTCTTACTGCATCAACATTGTGCTTGCCATATTATTAATCTTATTGTTAAATCTGATTTAAAAGGATTAAATACTTGTCTTGATTCATTTAGAGATGTAATTTCATATTAGCACGGGATGTGTTGACTGTTCCTATCTCTATAGCCTCCTCGGAGTCAGCCTTTAGTCTATCTAGAAGAATAATCGAGGAGCGGTGAACAAGTTTCAAGCTGAATCAAGACTCAAACATACTAGAGAAAATAGAGACTTAGAAGAATCTTTTGAGAATTTGTATCTAAATAACAATGAATAGGATTTTCTATATTTTTTCTTCAGATGTAGTTACTAGTGAGCTTTATAGGCTATACTCTTTTTTTTTAACAAGGTTTTCTCAAGTTGAGTTTTTACTTGGTAAAGTTTTTAACGAAGCAGCTATGCCATGTAATTTTAAAAGTTAATAAAACTTATTATATCATTGAAAATAATTATCTTGATGATTAACAATGTCTACAATTTTCTATAATTTTTTCCATAATTTTCTACAATTTTTTCTTAATTTTTTAAAAATTTCTCTTTTTCCCAGCTTAACAGGCTAACCGTGCTAGCAAAGGCCTAACCATGCCTGTGCTGGCATGACACGGTCGTGGGCCGTGACTGCGCTCAAACCTCTGCCCATGGGCCAGTATGGCACGGCCCATTTATTTGCCGTGCTTAAACGGGCCGTGTTTGGACCGAGTCCGTGCCGTATCAGTGGCCCAGTGGACAACACTACATCCATATGTCTTGAGGTATTAGCATGCATACCAAATTCAAATACTTAAAGTACAAATGAAATATAAATTTCAACCCTAGTTGGTTTAGTTTAAAGAGTTATAAAACTTAACTTCTATTGAAGCACACATACAGACATCTCTACTGCTTAAAAAGAGTAACGTTCCCTCTTTCCTCTCCCACCTCCCCTGAGAAAAACAATTCGACTGTAGGGCTGCTCCGATTCCTTCCCCACCCTCGAGCATATCGCCCCGTGTTCTCTCCGACTCCCCCAAGGCCCCAACCCCTACCCCGCGCCGCTTTCCATCCCCTTTTCACACCGCCGCCTCCCGCGTCGGTGCCCACCTCCACCCCGCGCCCACCACCACCCCTCCCCTCCTCGTCCTCTTCTCCACCGGCCTCCATCTCCTTCTCCCTCCCCTTCCCTCCTCACGGCGAGTCCAGGCTCGGAGTTCTCCATGGAGACGCTGGCCAGCGCCATGCAGCGGGAGAACCACCGCTTCAAGCCCCCATCCTCCTCCTACGCTGCCGGCTCCTTGGGCAGGGCACCTCTCGTCATGGCCTTCCTCTCTTGCCTCGCGTGGCTCTACATCGCCGGCCGGTACGCACCCACCCGCTTAGATCCCAACCGCCCCCTCGTTCTTGGCTCCATCGAGTTCCGAGAGAGCTTCGATGTGAATGTGGTGAAGCAATGTGGAGACATCAGAGGGAAAATAGGGGCCTTCGATGCCAATGTGAAGAAGCAAAACGATGAGATGGATGGGAAAAGAGAGAACACCGATCTGAAGGCAAAGCTAGGTGATGAAATTAGTAGGAAGAAAGATCTTGATATGAAATTAGTGAAGGAGGTCAATCCCAAGAATGTTGCTGGTCTCACTGATTCAGGAGAGGAGTGTAAGAAGTAGAAAGAAAAGGGGGAATTGGTGGACAAGATTAGAGTTTTTGAGAAGGCGGTGGCGAGTGGGGAGGGAAGGTCAGTGAAAGCTGTGATTCGAAGGGAGGGTCCAGAAGATTGCCACAGAAAAGGGATGAATACTGACGAATTAGTGGTGAGGTTCTTTCCACATCATAAATTGTTGAGGGATCGTAAATCGTCCACTGCTACTCAACAGGAGTCATGCATGGCTCTGAAAAAGGGCTGTAATGGAAAAATGGAACTTGCTACCCTCGACCCTCGTGATGATGAGAACAGTATAGCCATGGAGTTTCTGGCTTCTTTAGATGGTGACGAGAGCAACTTCTTCAAGGATGACAGAGCTAAGAACTTGGAAAAGGACATGATACGTGAAGCAGCAGATGCTAGCAGCAAGACATCAGGCCAAGGTAGCTCAAAGAATCCAGTTGGTCCAAATCATGAGGAAATCGAATTGCTAGCTACAGAGAAGCTAGAAGAGTTTGATGAGCAGGAAAACAAGTCCTCGATGGTGGTACAGGAGGAAATGGAGGAGTCTTCCAATTATCAATTATCAGGGATAGGAAACAAGTCTGCAACAGGTGGATGGTTTGTTTCAGACAGGGAAGCCGTTCTACTTGCTTACGGAGATGGTACCTGCTCTTACTATGATATTGCAAACCATGAGGTACTTAATTATTTGCTGCCCATGTTCTTTTATTTTCGCAGTTTTGTGCACAGATAATAATGTTTCAAGTGCTGACTGCATTAAACTATATTGATACAGTTCAAGTTTGAATAAAATAAGACTCCCAGCACGGTGTCACATAATTTATGGGGTGATTGCTGGTTGATTCATGCCCCAGGTGTAGATGGATGCTCTGGCAGATATGTAGTAGCAGTGTCAGCTGGCAATGCATTGGAGCCTGGGGTTTGCATCTGGGATTATTATAGCAGAGAAGTAAAACCATTTCATGGTGAGGAGATGTCTCATGCTTCTCTGTACCATCATCCAGGACTGTTCTTGGGCCTCTTCCTCAATGTAAATTGCCGGTGATGCTTTGAAGAAGCTTGAGGAAAAGGGTGTGGTTATTTGTTTTGTTATTAGTCGGAGGTTTTCTTCTGGCCGACTAAATTTCTACTTGTGCTAATTGCAAGCTCCCTGAAAGGAACAATCTGTGAATTGTGTTATACCTCAAAATTATATCTCCACCAAATCAGCACACACATTTGATGTATTGCCACTTTAGCATTTGTCTATTGAGTAGTTGAGGATTATTTATGAAAAGTACTTCTATGATCTCTGTTAGCATTAATTCAAATCTATCTGATTTTGTGCATGCCAAATGTTATGTAGATAATTCATTTTTCTGTCATTAGTTATCGGTAGTTTTTCATGTTAAGCAATATTTTATGTAATAACAGAAATATTATTTCTTACCATCCACTTCTGGTTTATGGCATATATTAAAGGAATGTTTTCCTTGCCCAATTGTTTTATAATGTTACTGTAGATGACTGTAATATAAGAACTTCATATTACATTCACTTGTTTTTGTGAATTACCTTACATACAAGCTCTTTCCTTTTACGCTCTTTTATCCGATAATTCTATGGTTATTCTATTGAATTAATTTACTTTGCTTTCATGTAGAAGGGCTGGATTACATTGAGAAAATAAAAATGGGAACAAATCTTTTATACTGAAATCTGGCTGCACACATAGCATTAAAGTAACACTCATCTACAATTTTTTTTGTTATATCCCTTCTGAATAAGACTAATATTGGGAGTTTGGGACTTTGGGAGGAACTTGATGGAGTTGGGGAGTTGGCTAGAATTGTGGTATTTTAACATATTTACATAGTGTAAACTGTGTACAATCTTACTTTAGGTCCTATATTATTAGCATGGCTCATCAGTCTCTGCACAGGCTGCACATTTTCAGGTTGCATCCAGAGATGGTCCAGTGATCATATTGTTTGTTGGTGTGCTCGTAGAGACATATTCAGGTGCTCTGTGATATCTCTAATTTGCTTATGTTGCTAGATGCTCTTTTCTACAATATTATTCTGTTTCATGTGTTAGTCATGCTTTCATATCCTAATTTGGTCCTAATTCCTAATGAATTATCGCTGTGCTCAGGGGTAGGGAGCAGTGGCTTAGCTCAGTGCGCGCAGTCAAGGCATCACCTGGCTGCTCCTGGACGACACGTAGTAGGCAAGGCAATGGCGCAGTGGCGCACAGACCATGTGAAGATGGCATTAACTCGTAACAATAACTGGGTGTGCCATGATAGAGATTTTCTTTTGGCATTATGATCTGCTTCTTGGTCATGATGATATAGAATCCGTCGCAAAGATTCAAAGTTATGCGCTTTATACTCTTGTCCTCAAAAGTTCTATTCATATATGAGAATTTCTCTTGCCGTATGATAGTTGAGTAAACTGGTATATCTAAAGCTCTAATAAAGTAGATCACTCCCTACCGCCTGAAATTTTGTATGCTGTACTAATGCAGATAACACTGTAGAGGAGTCAGTCACCTATTTGGATCTAAATGGTATAATTTTGTTTTTCAACCTACCACTTCAATCACAGACTTATTTGTGTTTAATTTGCGAAATTTTAAGAAGAGCAATCGACAAATTTTCCATTAATTGAGATGCACTCATTACTAGAAAATATAAGGCTGTTTGGTTGTATAAAGCCTATTTCTCCATGAATAAATTTACATAACTTTGTTTAAAGTACTGTTACAAGGTATTTGAATAAGCAGCGCCAGCTAGAACAATGTGCAGCTGAAGGCTCCGTTTTCTGTTGCTCAAACCATGTAAAATGCTTGCATATAGGGCACGAAAGGAACATTTCTCTGTTGTATGCAAACAACACTTAACTGGTCAAATACAGATTTGCATGTGAAGGGAGTATGATTTTTGTTTGTTTGCTTCTCATAGTATTTAGGGGTGAAAACAGATTGGATAGTGTTTAAACCATATTCGCATCTATATTTTTTTCTCGATTTCGAATACAAATTGAACAAACTTTGGATACGAATACGGACTGGACAAATGTCGAATATGAATTCAAATCGAATATCTACTCAAGTTGGTCGAATTTAGATATCCTCATAACTTATATAGTATGAAGATATTAATGACATTTTATTCTCATATAATCATGTTTAATCATTCTAATTTATTTACTTCACCTAAAGAAATATGATTTCACGTTCAATTAAAAAAACGTATCCAACTAATTAGTTGTATTGTAATAAAATATGAATATTGTTTCGTCGAATACGAATATGGATAGGATAGTCCGGATAACATTTCGAGTGGTAAAAATCTGCAATATTTGTATTCATATTTTTATGCGAATTCAAATACGAATATGATAAAATTTGTTAATCGGATGAGACAATATATATCATATTCACATCCTATCGAATACGATAACCGGATAATACACATAATTCACATCCACCTTTCACCCCTAATAATATTGATAGAATTGTTTCTCTTTCAAGTATAAATTTGTGATTTCATCTAAAAAATACTACATAATGTCAGCTACCAAATAATTCTTTACTTGTGTAGGTAGAAATTTTATCTGCTATGGTACTTGTATTATTTGTTACAATATTTGCTTTCAATTATAATATTTAGGTATTCATCGTAATGCACAGATACTCAGCCATTATGGATATAACTCCAGTTGCAAAGGGAGAAAATTGACGACGTTACATCGAAACTAACCTCCAAAACCTTTGCACCATCCAGGAAGCTACGCGCCCCGTGCTGTCTTTTTTGATTTGCGGGGCTTGGACCCACGAAATATCGCTTTCCTGGACTTTGAGATGCGTGCCAAAGTCAAACGCTATGTTCACAGTCAGCGCAGGGGTCCTGCAGAAGTGAACACTCTTACGCCAAATTCTTTTAATAATCAATTTTTTATTTTAAATTACAGTATTATATCTATAATTTTTTTACAATTTTGATCATATGTCACTTCATGATTGGACAACTTAGGTTAGTCGCCTAATGGTTAGGCGACTAGCCCCTGTCGTCCAACAGTTAGTCGCCCAACAGTTAGTGGCAAGCACTAGTCACCCAACCGTTAGGCGATTTAAAATAATAATAATATTATTTTAGTAATCCGATGGAAATAATTGTAGGAGAGTAAATGGCAATTTTTGTAGATAATACATTTAGCAAATCTTATTTGTAAAGTGTTTTTTTAGGTAATGTATTTAGCAAACGTGGAAGGTACATTTTGTCTCTTCAGGTTTGTTCACGTCAATACATTGCATGAATAAACAATATCCATCCTACAGGTATCGCGGCCTACCCTGGAGTTCACCTATCCCCTCACAAGAATCTCTCAGTGGACGTGAGCGAGTTCCTCACAGGCGACCCGGTGGAGGTCAGGGGAGCACGTGAGCGCGCGCCCATCGACTTTCTTTCATGGTCGCAGCTCAGCGGTGCTCCAGTACCCACGCAGGCGTAGGTGAAGTCGACCCCCGATGCCTTGGGAGTACGAGTCAGCAGGATCCCTAACCGCCTCACCCTGTCAAGGCGCTAACACCCCGCGCTGAGGAAGGCCAAGCGGGGCCATACTAGTGGGCACCGATCGGGGGTGGGATGTGGCGACGACAGAGGAGGTGATGCGGGTGGTATGGCAGGCGGTGCGCAGGGGCCTTCATGTACTTGCATTCGTTGTGTACATATTTTACTTCCTAGTTACTATGTTATGATTGTATATGAATTCCCTCGTTCATCGCAATATCACTTACCTTGGTACTTATGAATCATTGCGATCTCAATCGTACTCACAAAATTTTTCAAAAATTTATCGCACTACAATAACATACTGCAATCACAAAATGCTATTGCGAGTTTAACAGATTTTGTACCCTAAAGAATCTACGAAAATCACAAACCGACCAACCTACATTGTCTGTCGTTTTGTTTTAAAAAAGATAACAACCTACAATAAGATTCGCTAAGTATATTACCTACAAAAATTGCCATTTACTCCTCCACAATCATTTCCGTCGGATTAATAAAATATTATTATTATTATTTTAAATTGCCCAACGGTTGGACAACTAAGGGCTTATCGCCCAACTTTTGGGCAACTATGGGCATTATCGTCTAGCCGTTGGGCGACAAGGATTAGTCATCTAACGGTTGGGCGACTTAGACACATTGGGCGACTAGACCAAATTGTCCAATCGTGGAGCGACATATGGTCAAAACTTCAAAAAAACATAGATATAATACTATAAATTCGAATAAAAATTAGATTATTGAAAAAATTCCTCTTACGCCCCTAAACTCTATTCATTGTCACTTTTAGTCCTCAATTGAAATTGTCCAGTAGACAATATATACTCAATTAAGACCAAAATTTCATCCCACTACTACAAAAAGGCTTGTATGATGTCTCATCACAGACGGTTGACCAAAACCATTAGTGTTGAACACAATCACAGATGATTTAGGTTTAGAGACCGTTTGTGTTGCTGCCAGCGCTAAAAACCATATGTGATATTACCAAATATCACAGACAGTTTTTTATTTAAACCGTCTATGATACTTCACAGATGATTTTTATTACAAATTGTCTATGATATAGTTTGTAATAAAAACTGTCTGTGATATGTTTCATGCCTCACAATCCACTAAAATTTCATAATCTCCCGCCTGAGTTCGAATAGAATTCTGTTCCGAGATACCTTTAATAAAACGGACATAACTTTTGCATATGGTATCCGTTTTCGATGTTATTGTACTCGTTGGAAAGTTAACGATGAGCCCGATCCATAAAAACACCTGTCTGTGCTAGTCACCCTCTAAGACCCACAAAATCAGCCATATTTAACCCTAAATTTGCGTTGCAAGTTTTTTGTTTCTGTTTTTGCCCAAAAAAATTTATCCTCCTTGCGGAATTTGGGGTTTGCCTCAACTGCAAAGTAGTAGATCTCGTCAAAACCTTTCAAATGAGAATATATATAAGGCATACAAAACTTTGCTAGTTTATCTTGGAGACTAGCCGTTTACATTGCACCGATATATATATATATATATATATATATATATATATATATATATATATATATATATATATATATATATATATATATATATATATATATATATATATATATATATATATATATATATATATATATATATATATATAACGCTGAAATGGGACACCATGGTGTCTGGACACCAAGTCTCTCTGCCTTTGGATTGCTTTTAGATGCATGCAAGTGCAATGATATGTAATATATCAAGCAAACCCGTTAACATTCATTAATTCGAAAAAGCATTGGTTTGGACTATCAATTTACGTATAGAATGAACTATCACAGATAGTTTTGTAATATAAATCATCTGTGAAGAACTATCACAGACGACTCGAACCAAAAACCGTCTATGATACTCACATATCACAGACGATTCTATGTACCAACCGTCTGTGATGTGTGAGTATCACAGAAGATTTTGGTTCGAGCCGTCTATGATAGTGTTTTTCACAGACGGTTCTAGTTACAAACTGTCTATATTGTGGTTATCATAAATGGCTCACAAACTGTACGTGATAATCTCCAATTATCACTGACCCATAAATTCAGATGGTTCAGAAAACCGTCTGTGATAACAGTTCCGAACCATCTGTAATTACCCTTTTTGTAGTAGTGTCCTCATTGAATCAGAGAATTTCTTTTCTAATACTCCCTCTAATCACAAAAAAAATATTGTTGTGGAGATCGGCACGATTCCTAAAATGCAACTTTCACCACAAATTTCTATTATAATGATATATAACCTAATAAATCCATATATATCATTTTCACGTGTTCAATCTAAATGTTGAAAAAGATATTAATAGCTAAAGTTTAGAAGTTTTTACTACATGTACCTAAAATGACATTCTTCTGTGATGAGAAGGAGTAACAATTTAGTTGATTATTATGTTATGGGAACTAAACCTAGTCCGCTGCCAATCAAGGTAGTAGACACACCATCAACCACCACTCCATTTGAACCAAGATAGAAATTTTGAACCAGAGTTGAAACATTCAAATGAAAATTGAATTGTCAACTAAAAAAATTGAACTTTCACAAAAAAAAAATCAAACCTTTCAACTAGGAAAATTGCACAGAAAATTAAAATTTTCAACTATAAGTTTTGTATTTTCAATTGCTCTTCTCAAATGGAACTTGCAACAAGGAAATGCAACAATGCGGAAGTCACCGTGGTTGACGAGGTAGCTCCCAACAGGCGGTGGCGCACACGATGTAGGATGGTGGGTGGCGACGTATATGGCAGGGTCGAACTAGGAGCGGTTAGGATATGGAAGTGAGTTATTCTTGGGTCCTGCTTATTTTGACTTGAGTTTTTGTTTCTAGTTTATTTTTCACTATTTCAAAATTTCATCTTTTTTTGGTTTTTTAGCTTTTTTGAGCTTTTGTACCGGCTCTTTTTTTTCCGTATTCGGTTGCATTGTCTGTGATAGACTAATCTATTTTTTCTATTTTTAAATTTTTTGAATTTAGTTACGCCAAATAAGTCATCATCAGTTATAGTATAATTTAAGTCAGCTATAATATAATTTTAGTCATAAGTCAGTTTATTTCAGTTTAATTGAAACCTAAAGAGGTGAGAAATAGGTAATGGTACGTAGGGCATCTACGGCTAGAATGGGTGCGGCAACGGCAAGTCGGTGGCAAAGTTGGAAATTCGCTGTCGCACGGTGCGAAAGAGCAATCGTATGGAGATAACGAGAGGGGAGTAGTGTAGGGTAAAACTCGTCCGCTCTCACTAACATCTCATGAAAGCAGTGGACACGAGGGAATGAGGGATCCACCTATTTTGGTCCGAGGGGTTTTGCCAGATCCGGATTTAGTAGACGTTCGTGAAATAGCATTTGGTCTTGCTATCTTTCTCCATCTCAACTACAATGCACACTATATTGTAGCAGAAAGATCCCATATATATAGTGGCTTAGTCTAACACATACTTAGCCGTAAAAACACGAGGAAAAATGGTAATGACACTTTTGTGTATAAAGTATGTATCATGGAGGCAGGGGCGGAGCCACACTTTGGGCAGGGTATGATTTAGTCCGGGGTGTGAAAAAATATCTAGTATACAATTTGGGTAAATTCAGTCCAATCTAGATAATATTTTTATGGTCTAGCTCAAATAGGCTAGATCATTCTATCATTGAGATCGGAGCGTAATCAAATCTTGACTCCGCCCCTGCATGGAGGTATTCTACGGGTAGAAATTTGCACAGTTCTACCTCTTTTTGCACCCATTTTTTAAGCACAGATGCCTGGTACAGTAAATAAATAGTATACCGGGGGGGGGGTCTAAATGAAAACTTGTCACGATAATGGACAATACAAGAGCAATAGCCGAATGAATCTACTTGCAATATTCGCCGGGCCCATCCCGGCGGTGGGGCGTACGGACGAGAAATCCGTGCTACGGTCAAACATCCCGCTACGTGTCGCTCCAGAGCAACAGCTTTCGTTTGGTCCGTTCTCTTGTCTGCTTTCTTTCTTTCTCCGGCTCGCCCGCCACTGCACTGCTGTGCCCCCCCATACCCCACTAATGGACTATGGAAGCCAGCCAGTGTCTCCAAGCTCCTCCAACCCCATGCATGTGTCTCTCTCTCTTTCTCTCTCTAGAGGACTGTTCCCCTCACTTTCTACCTGCATGGGGCCTCTAGAATGCTTCAAGTTTGCTCTGCAATCGACATTGCCTCTAGAATGCTTGAAGTTGGCTCTGCAATCGACATTAACATACTCACGAGCTATCAAGCTCACCCTTCCTTCAAAAAAAAAAAAAAAGAACAGGCTTGAGGAAAACATTTTCATGAAAAATTACCAGCAATAAATGCACTTATCGGAGGGTGGTAAGGTAGATCCGTCGTGCAGTGCTCAAAGTAATTTACAAGGTCCCGCTTTATGTGGGGTCAATTAGTGCCAATTCTTTCTTTCAAACGTCTAGTTTAATTAACCTGCGAATCCGGCGAAGATTGAGACTGATGTCCCTACATATCCTCCAAAAGAAAATAAAAAAAAACATTGATGTGTGTATGTACAAGTTAGAATGTGGAATTACAAACGTGTGAAAATTGAAGATGGGGCGAGGTGGAGGGTTAATGATCTGCCATGTGTTGATTGCTGATTTGAACCCCATCAAACTTAAGCATCTTTGTGTATTTTTCTAAGTAGATTCTACTATAGATGTTTACAGCTGTTTGAGAGTGCCACAAGAATTAGAATATGGGACTGTTATTCTCAGCTTTTAAAAGCTGTTTTTTTTACTTTTCTATAGTAATTAGTTTTTAAACGGAGTGTCTTTTTAAGACAAGAACTATAGGTTGATTGTAATTACACTGTAGCGACTTCATTTATATCGGTCAAAACCGAATGCGATTTTCTGTTACTCTATGCTTTATCTCATAAATAACTCAAAAGCTATAAGTTGTAGCCATAAGCCACAACAAAAAAGAACATGCCTTTCCTCCACGTTTGATGGAGAGTCGACACTCTGTTCTTTACTTCTTTCAGTATCTTTTTCTATTCTAATTATTGGTTTAATTTCTGTCGCGTAAAAGGAAATCTGGGAGCAAACGAGGAGTTAAAAGGGCTACAGCCAACAATGTACAAATCAATTTAGTTAGCAAACCATCGATATGTCTTGAGGTAGTAGCATGCATACCAAATTCAAATACTTAAAGTGCAAATGAAATATAAATTTCAACCCTAGTTGGTTTAGTCTACAGAGTTACAAAACCCAGCCTCCATTGAAGCAAGCACGCACGCATACGAATAGAACTGCAGTGCAACGAAGGAAAAATGACAACGCTACATCAAAACTAACCTCCAAAGCCTTTGCACCATCCAGGAAGCTCCCCCCTACCCCTCCACAAAAGCAAACCAACATCTCTCGTATCCTCCTGCCGGTGGATAATGCATCAGCACAATCTCTCTCAATATTTTTATATCCTAACACCCATACATACGTACATACGAACAAAAAGAAAAATGGGAAAAGGACACGTATTAGCCTCCAGCTGTCTCCACCCAGCTCAAACATCACCTCCCTTGTCCTCCTCCCCCGACGCATACATGCATCCTCTCCCTCTCTCTTCTCTTCACTCCTGCACACCCCTCTCTCTCTCCTCCCCCCACCTCCCTCTATATGTACATACATGCTCCCCCCAAAGGCCTCCAAACCCCAACACCATCTCTCACACACTGCAGCATCTGCACAAGCAAAAGAACTAGCTTGTTGTACTAAGACAGGCATAGTACAAGCTTGCTTGCTTGCTAGCTTCGATCGACATTGCAGGCAGCAATGGAGGTGGTGCTGGACAATGCCGGCGGCGCTGTATCGGCCGGCGAGGTGGCCGGGCAGTACCGTGGGGTGAGGAAGAGGAAGTGGGGCAAGTGGGTGTCGGAGATCAGGGAGCCCGGCAAGAAGACGCGCATCTGGCTGGGCAGCTTCGAGTCGCCGGAGATGGCCGCGGTGGCGCACGACGTGGCCGCGCTCCGGCTGCGGGGGCGCGAGGCCAGGCTCAACTTCCCGGGACTCGTCCACCGCTTCCGGCGACCCGGCACCGCCGAGCCGGAGGACGTCCGCGCTGCGGCGCTCGAGGCCGCGGCCCAGGTCCGGTTCAGGCCCGACCTCGTCGACGTGCAGCCCGGCTGCTGTGGCGGCGGCGGCCACCCGGACCCGCGGCTCGGTGACGTGGCGTGGGACGTCCTGCTTGGCGCCGATGAGCTGGCGGCTGAGTCGCCCAACATGTGGGCTGAGCTGGCCGAAGCCATGCTGATGGCCCCACCTGTCTGGGAAAGCTGCGCTGCGGACAATGACGAGTGGACCCAAGGGTCGCTCTGGGACCCGTCTGTCTGGAACTACTAATCTCACCTTCACAGCCTTTGGTTTTTCTGGGGTGTGAAATTAAGATTAATTAGGTATTCTACAAATTAAGCTTCATTTATGGAACAAACTAAAGCGTAATTAGCTTAAGGAGTTCTGAATCTTTTGATGATCTTTTTCCGAGTAGTAAGTGCCTGCGTTTCTGAAATTCTGGTGTACTGTCAGTGTGTGGCATTTCTTGATAGCTAGTTAGCAAAGGTCTAGCCCTCGTGCAATTCACGTGGGTGAAAAATAAGTGTTGTTGTAATTCTTTTCATTACATCCACATGGATAAGAAATGTCGAAAAATGTAGTTGAAAGAATATGATTGAAAAGTAAATTTAAGGGAAAAAAGGATTTTTGTTTCTTCGTGCATAGTTTCTACTGATTTTTTTTTGAGTTAAGATATATGCGCGCTACTACCAAATTTTGATCCGCAACTGGTACTTCTGATTGGAAATCACTGCTAGAGATGAATGAATATACGGGCCGTGAAGTACCGAACATTCCGCGATTGAGGAGCTTCATGCGCCTCAAATTAATGAATTATCCCCTCTCGCCTCTGCCTCATCCATCTGATTTATAATCGAATGACTGATATGTACCATCGAAATACGCCCGATACCATTACAGCAGAGCACCATGCGGATCCTGCAAATATTAACCGGTAGCTAGGTACGTACTGCACGATCGGAAATTCAATTGACAATGATCAAATGATTCATACCTTCAAATGGGATCTGCTAGTGGGTTAAAGATATAGTTTTCTTCTATTTATGATTTACAGCTTCTTTTAAATAAACAAATAAGACGACTTTTTGGCCACCATATCAAAGTAATTTATCAAAATAGCTTTTTGATGCGACTTATCGGTTCTTTTGCACAAGCGCTCGTATTATGGCTAAAAGGCATCGGCCTTAGCCATAAGCCACCAGCTGAAAGAATAGGGCCACAATATGCATCTGAGGTCCTGTGTAGATATCACATGGGTATTGTTCACACAAATATCACTGCACCCATGTTTTAAAAATTTGTCCCTTGAACGTCAGTTTTTGCAAATCTAACCCCTCGTAGACCTACTGTGCATGCTTAATAAGCACTAAATTAAACATATTTTATTTAGTGCTTTAATTGGTGCTAATCACATTTTTATTAGTGCTGATCATAATTAATTAGCGCTAATCATTTTAGTCATTATGTACTAATCATGCACGTCATTGCTATACTTAATTATATAGTATTATCGATAAGATTTAGTCATACAAGACATGTTACTTTAGTCATTATGAAAACCCCTAATTATTACATTATATTTAACCATACTTAGACTTCCAAGTGTCAAACCTACAGTTGCCTTGCAACAACATCATCTGGAGAAGGTTAGTACCGAATAATAATACACATTAAAAATATTGGAATAATTGGCAGTTAAAATATATGGATGCGTTTGTCTATAAATATTTAGCTAGTAGTTTTGCAACAAGTACTAACCGGCACAACGATTAAACAAATCTTTGTACTGTGATAAGGTAGCATGCCTCATTGACCAACTGCATGCATTTTAATCCATTGAATTCATCAGTAGCGTAACAAAAACCTCCTATACTTGCTGGTTTATTCCAACAAGTTATAACCTAAATCAATTTAGTTTTAGTTCTTGCAAAATTATGTGGGTGTTTGTATTGGCTTTTACTAATGGCTTTTGGTTGTGGTTTATGACTGAAAGAAGTAGCTTTTAAAAGGAGAGGGCAAGCGATAGAAAATGTGAGGGAGAGATGAGTGCGTGAGACGGGACTAAGAGGAGTTGGGTGCGTAATGCACCTGTAATTCGCTGTGTTATTTCCAGGGTGAAACGGTAGCGAAAGGAGTACGTCCTTGAATTTTATCCTGTGAAAAACAACACAACAGTAGTAAATCAGCAATATTAGAAATGAATTCTTAAAAGAAACATTGGAAGTGCAGATATGAGCTGCGATTTCTCAGAGTAGTGCTCATTTGTTCAATCACTATAAAATATGTCAAATCTAATTAAAAAATTATTGTGCAAGTTACGATGTGAGAGATTCACAAGATTAGGCACCTCCTTGCAAGTGCAATGAAAATAATGTGCAAGCTTAATTAGCATGGTATGATTAGCACTAATTAAGCGATATTACTTACTAATTGAATATGATTAGCACTAATTAAAGTACTAAATAAAAACACTTAATCGAGTGCACTAATTACATATGATTAGTATAAATTAATTATGATTAGTACTAATTAAAAATATATTAGCGCTAATATAAGCACACATATAGTAATTTGGTCGACTGCTATCGTGTAAAAAGGGATCGGTGGCTCACCTGCTAAGCTACTTTAGCTTGATATATATTTATCGAGCTTAATATGTTTACAAAGAGATCTAGTTTTGTAAAAATAGAAGTTTAAGGCTAAATTTAGTGGGGGAAGTGGCTACTAGATATTTGCGTAAACAGTTCAAAGACGGAAGATACTGGCCAGGAGGAGATTTGGTGTAGTTTCTGGATGATGATCTCTACTGCTGTATCGAATGCATGTCAGATATCCTGGGACAAGACCAAGGCCGAGACGGTACATTGAATGCATGTAAGATATCTTGGACAAGACCAAGGCGGAGACGGTACATTTTATTCCATAGTTTCGTACTGGTACGTACTACCATCGCGACGTAAAAATATATATAGAGGACCTGGTCAACACATGTGCATGTCCAGGTTCGGCTCATTGGATCAGGCGTGGAGGTCGCCCTGTCTCCCTGACGAGCATACGTATAATGCATGCACCTGGTTTGTGTTGGGAATGGGGCTTAAAAAAAGTTTGATTTTAGGGAAGCTCGTTTCGGTTGCAGTTTTTATCTTTTGATTTCTAGTTAACTATTTATTAATTTTAGTTTTTTAATTTTAAACCTTTTTGTTTTTTGTTTTTTTACATTGTCTGCGGTAAACTAACCTATTTTTTTATTTTTATTTTTTAAATTTAATTACATAAAAAAGCTACTAACAGTTACAGTGTAAAATAAGTTAGCTACAGTGAAAAAAGTTATAATCCATAAAAAAACCAAGTTGAGCTGGTAGGCCTGAGCTCACTTTTGGCTCTATTCAAGTTTGGCTGATCTCAAGCTCAAACGGTGTGGTTAAGACTCATTTATAAGGATGAAAATAGATTGAATGTGAATCATAGTCTTAAATATATATACGAATCCATATTTTTAAATTTAATATGGATACATATATAGATTCATATTTTAAAAATGAATACGAATACGAATTCAAACATTCTCGAATATGAATATGAATCGAATGTCGTAACGAATACAAATTCGAATCAAATATATACTTAATTTGATCGAATGCGAATATCCTAAAACTTTTGTAACAAATCTCGGTAGAAGAAATTTATGTAACATGACTATACGTCTACATGAGCTAGCAGTACAGTGCATATAGTTGAAATTATGCAAAGTAATTTTCGTTTCTTACTTGTGAATCTTGGTTCATTAGAAAATTACTTCCTATAATCTTCCTTAGGAAGGTCGCTAGGGATGGAAACAGATCAAATAGTTTTGAATACGAATATAAATACGAACATTCTTCAAGAAACAGATTGAATAATCTCAAATACGAATATAAACATTCTCAAATACGGATATGAACATTCTCAAATACAGATATGAACATTCTCAAATACGACTACAAATAGTCTCGAATACAGATACGGGCATTCTCAAATACGGATTTTGGTTACCACATTCATATTTTCTTATATACGAATATCGGATAAAACAGATTACTTTTTACCGTTCCCTATCCCTACTCATTTACCTCAATGTTAAAATCTAGTTTCAGGGATCTTTCGAGCAAAGCTCGATCTTTGACCGAGTTGTTGTATAAGATATTATATTATATAATATAAAGTGTAGTTATTGAGATTTTTTTTGTACCTAGCTGGTGTTTATTCAAGTTTTGGCTGAACCGAACATGAACTTAGCTCCTTGATCAACTTAGCCTCGCTCGAGCACGAAGCTTGTATCGAGCGTGAGCCTACGAGCTAGGCTCTCTCGTTTACAGTTCTAAGTTGGGACGGATGGGCTAATGTTAATCCCAGGCTAGATAATTAAGCTAGCTTGGCCGTGTTGTGCTGTCAGAGATGTAGGGCATGGCAATGATTGCGTGCTTGCTTGCTACTGTTTTTTTGCCACAAGGAAGCTAGCTAGCTACAGTACTGCATTTTTTATTGACACATGATTGCATGCGTGGTGTGTATTTTTCTTTTTCTTGTGCAGTGTTTCTAGGAAACCTTGTAGAATTTTGATATCAGTCTTGCCATCTTGGAGCTGATGCTGGTACTAGATGAAGGTATGCCTGTGCTTAGTGAATAAGACCAGATTCCCTAATTATCTGGTCAAGGTTTGAGTAAGTGAGATAAGCTAGCTAGGGTATACATTAATTGGAGATATATAGTATATCTCTACGACTTAAAAGTGAAAGTCGGTGGTGAAGTTAATACATCACCCTCCTCTCCTCCTCTCTTAAGGAAAAATATGCCGATACGTGAGGCCATAAAACTCAAGCTTGCATCCCCTATTTCTCGATCCCTTCGTGACGAAACTCTCTAAAACTTCACTCCTCTCAAGCAGCCGCCCTTTCCCCAATCTGCTCTCACTACTACAGAAAACCCTATTACAGACGGTTCAAAAACATCATCATAGACGATTTTCTGAACCGTCTGAATTTATGGGTCAGTGATAATCGAAGGTTATCACAAACGGTTTTTCGAACCGTCTGTGATGTAAATATCACATACGGGTTTTCACTAAAAACAGTCTGTGATAGCTGATAATCACAGACGGTTTGTAAGTAAAAATCGTCTGTGATAGGTGATAATCACAGACGGTTTTTAACTAAAAACTGTCTGTGATTATCAGCTATCATAGATGGTTTTTAGTTAAAAACCATTTGTGCTATTCTCTTCTACCCCTAAATCTATTTCTGTTTATTGGCTAACCTCAGGAAATGCTAGTCATGCTATCTGAAACAAGCAGATCAACACGTACATGTATACATCCAATTCACATCTCAATTCATTTCACAAACATAAAACATCTATTTCGCAAATCAATTAATTGAAATGAGAACAAGCAAATATAGTATGAAACACAGTACACATTTTATTTTTATTAAGATTAGTGCCTACCATTACAAGAACAGACAGACAAACAACAAATAGCAAAGAGGAGGAGAACAACAAACAGGTTACCCATCCAGCTAACACAATAAGAACAGAGAAAAGTGCCTAGGCCTTCTCGCCCCTGATGCAGCGCACGAGCTGGATGTCTTTGACACCCACCATCGTCGGTGTTGATTGAGCACTGCCTTATTCATCGTCTGCTTCGTGAGGCTATTATGGTATGGGTTAAGGAGGAGGAGGAGAAGGAGAAGGAGGAGGAGAACAACAAGGAGGAGGAGAACAGCAAGGAGAAGGAGAACAACAAAGAGGAGAAGAACAGCAAGGAGGAGAACAGAAATGAGACTGGGTTCTAATGATTATTTATAGGGGAGGGAGTGCGAATTTTTTTGGAGTGGGGTCGGAGAGGCGGAGCTACGATCCGCGGGGTGAGGATTGCTGGATTTCTATTGGCTAGAATTGGGTTGAGGAGAATCGATGAGCCCAGCGATCAGATTATTATAGACGGTTGGTAGCTAGAACCGTCTGTGATGAATGAATATCACAGACGGTTCTATATGCCAACCGTCTGTGAATTAGAGTACAAAATTTTATATACCGATGCAATATAAACAACTAGTCTGAAAAGATAAAATAGCAAATTTTTATATGGCTTATATATACTCATTTGAAAGGTTTCGATGAGATCTAGGACTTTTCAGTTGAAGCAAAATCCAAATTCCGAAAGGAAGACCAAGAAAAAGGGCAAAAACAAAAACCAAAAACTTGCGACGCAGGTTTAGATCCAAAGATGACCGATTTTTGGGGGTCTTGGAGAGCGACTAGTGCAAGCGGGTCATTTTTTTGGATCAGGCTCGTCGTTAGATTTTCAACGAGTACAAGAACGTCGAAAACGGACATTGTATGCAAACGTTATGCCCATTTTACTGAAGGTGTCTCAAAATTGAATCCTATTCGGACTCAGGCGGGAAATTATGAAATTTTGGAGAATTGCAAGGCGGGAAACATATCACAGACAGTTTTTAATACGAACCGTCTATGATAACTTCATTATCATAGATGATTTTTAATAAAAAACTGTCTGTGATACTTCCAGATTATCACAGACGGTTTTAAATAAAAACCGTCTGTGATACTGGAATATCACAGACGGTTCATCGATAAGAACCGTTTGTGATACTCGTTTTCTCCGACGCCATCAACACAGACGGTGTCCAGATTAAAACCGTCTGTGTTAGTGTCGGTCACAGACGGTTTTGTTAAACCGTCTGTGATTTGGCGTCTAGTATTAGGCTTTCTGTAGTAGTGTTTGCTACCTCACGATATGAAATCGTGACCTACCAACTGATGCTAAGCTCCAGTCTTCAGCTATGATACCTCGCATGCCGCCTTTCATCTTTCCTCCAAACCCATCCCCGGGCTCATGGATTTGGGCAGCGCCAGCGTATGGCACTTGGCGCCTAGGCGACGAAGACAGCAGCGGCAAGGAAGTCGGCAAGGCTGAAATGCTGGTGGGGGAGAAGGACAAAGAAGAGATGAGGCAGTACAGCGAGGAGCTGTAAGAGGACACAGATGAGACACTACTACAGAAAGCCTAATACTAGACGCCAAATCACAGACGGTTTAACAAAACCGTCTATGACCGACACTAACACAGACGGTTTTAATTTGGACACCGTCTGTGTTGATGGCGTCGGAGAAAACGAGTATCACAGACGGTTCTTACCGATGAACCGTCTGTGATATTCCAATCTCACAGACGGTTTTTATTTAAAACCGTCTGTGATAATTCCAGATTATCACAAACGATTTTTTTTATTAAAAACCGTCTCTGATAAGCTGATTATCATAGACGGTTTTTAATAAAAACCGTATGTGGTAATCCCAGATTATCACAGATGATTTGTATTGAAAACCGTCTGTGATATGTTTCCCGCCTTGCAATTCTTCAAAATTTCATAATTTCCCGCCTGAGTCCGAGTAGGATTCAGTTTTGAGACATCTTCAGTAAAACGGGCATAACTTTTGCACACGGTGTCCGTTTTCGACGTTTTTGTACTCGTTGGAAAGCTAACGACGAGCCTGATCCAAAAAATGATCCGCTTGCACCAGTAGCCCTCCAGGACCCAAAAAATCGGCCATCTTTGGACCTAAACCTGCGTCGCAAGTTTTTGGTTTTTGTTTTTGCACTTTTTCTTGATCTTCCTTTCGGAATTTGGATTTTGCTTCAATTGAAAAGGTGTAGATCTCATCAAAACCTTTCAAATGAGTATATATAAGCCATATAAAACTTTGCTATTTTATCTTTTCAGACTAGTTGTTTATATTGCATCAGTATATAAAATTTCCGTCTGTGATATTAATTCATCACAGACGGTTCTAGCTACCAACCGTCTGTGATAATCTGACCGCTGGGCCCCTCGAAACCTCCCATATAAATAATCTCCAGAAGCCAGCCTCCTTTCTGTTCTCCTCCTTGCTTTTCTCTTCCTCTTTGCTGTTCTTCTCCTCCTTGCTGTTCTCCTCCTTTTTGCTGTTCTCCTTCTCCTTGCTGTCCTCCTCCTTCTTGACCCATACCATAATAGCCCCACAAAGCAGACGATAAACAAGACAGCGCTTAATCAACACCGACGATGGTGGGCGTCAAAGACATCCAGCTCATGCGCTGCATCAGAGGCGAGAAGGCCTAGGCATAGAGGATCTTTGCTTTTCTCTGTTCTTGTTGTGTTAGCTAGATGGACAACCAGTTTGTTGTTTTGAGCTATTGTAATGATAGGCTCTAATCTTAATAAAAATAAAATATGTGCTGTGTTTCATACTATATTTACTTGTTTTCATTTCAATTAATTGATTTGTGAAATGGATGTTATATGTTTGTGAAATGAATTGAGATGTGAATTGGATGTATACATGTACATGTTGATCTGCTTGTTTCAGAGAGCATGGCTAGCATTTCCTGAGGCTAGCCAATAAACAGAAATAGATTTAGGGGTAGAAGATAATAGCATAGACGGTTTTTAACTAAAAATAGTTTTTAGTGAAAAACCGTCTGTGATATCTATCACAGACGGTTTTTAGTTAAAAACCGTCTATGATTATCACCTATCACAGACGGTTTTTAACTAAAACCGTCTGTGATTATCCGCTATCACAGACGGTTTTTAGTTACAAACCATCTGTGATATTTACACCACAGATGGTTCGAAAACCGTCTGTGATAACTTTCGATTATCACTGACCCATAAATTCAAACGGTTCAGAAAACCGTCTGTGATGACGTTTTTGAACCGTTTGTAATAGGGTTTTCTGTAGTAGTGAGAAGACCTTGGTGACGGTGTGGTAGGTACAGCATGCGCAAGAAGGCAGCACACGATCAGTCTCCATTCATGCAAGATGCATATACTACCCCAAACAAAGCCGGGGGGATTCCCCGCAGGAGAGGCGTCCCACGTCGCCCCCAGCGCTCCCTCGGCCGGCGCATGGCGGCAGAATTTGCGTACAGTCGGGGGAGCAGTTTTGCGAAAAAGTCCCCGCGTTTTTTTGAAATTACGTAAAGGTCCTTGGTTCTCGCGAAAAGGTCCTTACCAGTTTTTTCAGGCCCCTCCACTTTGCAGGATAGCGCCCCATGGTTTCTAAATTACGTACAGGTCCTCGTTTATTATGTACAGGCCCTCGGTTTTTTACGAAAAAGACCTTCGACTTTTTTGAAAATACACACGAGCCCTCGATTTTTTTTAAATTTTTTTTAAAAACTCCTCACGAATTATCGCCTCTTTCACTTCGGTACACACGGTGGCTGGCGCGGCGTGGCGCCGCGCCTATGAGGCTAGTTTGACATCAAGTAAGGTTCGTTCTTGCGCAATCTCTTGCACTGTATGTTTCTAATTAACGACTTCTTCTAAATTTTGGAATAAGATTGGTTAGGAGTTAGTTTGTGAGAAGCAGTTTCTCCACTTTTCTTTTTTTTTTTTGTTGAAAGAGTGAATTAGTGAATGTCTATTTCTTCATGAGTACAAGAAGCATGGACATCCAACTGACGAGAAGATGATGCTCGCGACACACAACATTGAAGAGTTGATCAACCAGAACAACGGGTGACTGAACGAATTGATTTTTGTAAATTTTTTTGCTTTACTGTTGTTAAAGGAAACTAATCATTATTCAATTGACCAGCCTTAGAAATGAGATGCTTCATCGAAGGTATGGTGGTGTACGCCAATATATTTTTCATTTGCCGTGCATGAATTAGTTTTTAAAATCCTTCCGAATATATTTTGGATTTATGGTGCATGAATTAGTTTTTAAAATCCTTCCGAATATATTTTGGATTTATGGTGCATGAATTTGTTTATCAAATTCTTCAATATTTCCTCAAATTTCTCGCAAAAAATATTGCCCCAATTTGAATAACAAATAGATGTATAAATTCATATAGCCCTCATCGTGCCGACGGTGGCGTAGCATACACCAGGTGTAGCGATGAAACACGAGTAATAGCCCAGGAGGGACACAACAGCGGAGGTGCGAAGCATGCCAGGGTGGAGCTTCACCAGGCTTGGTACAAGCCAAGCATTGAAGTGGAGGAGCAACGCATGTTGAGCTGGGCGGAGGACACTCAACACGCAGAGGTAGATGGATACGAACTCCAACGATGACAGGTGGTGTGGTCTGTAATTATTTTTATGTTTCTATGGTTTGTAAAACAAAAGTTAAGGCTACAGTGTAATTTGAAAAAATATAAGATAGCTAAAAAGGAAAAATACTAGGCTGAAATGTAAAATATTTTAGAGGTTTTAGAGCATATAATATACTTTTTTTATTCCTTAGCAATGTACAATAACTCAACTAGTATGCACTAAGAAGTGCAGCTAATTGCATAGAATGTGAGATGCTGAATCGCACACCAGTGGTCCTAATCAATTCGAGGATCCGGAAGCCACTTATTGATTGATCTGAAGGCCCTCATACACTTCTCCTTCCGTTTTGTGCCGCGAAGATTGTCAGAGAGAAAAATCAAAGTCTTATATGGTCTTAAACAAGCTTCTAGAGTTTGATACGATCATTTTAAGTCAATTATATTGAAAATGATTTTTAAATGGATAAGGTAGATAAGACTCTTTTCACCTTCAGGCATGGTAGTGATCCCCTTTTGGTTCAAATCTATGTGTATGACATTATTTTCAGTGGCTTCTCTTATACTTTAGTTTTTAAATTTTCTAACACCATGAGTAGAGAATTTAAGATGAGCATGATAGAGGAGTTAACCTACTTCATTGGAGTTCAAATCAAGTAGATGAAGTAAGATACTTTTATTCATCAAGCTAAGTACACAAAAAAAACTTGCTTCGGTGCTTTGATATGGGAAGTAGCAAGCTTGTTTCAATACCAATGGCTTCTAACTCGAGTCTAGATCCAGACGAGGATGACGAGCCTGTTGATCAGGAGTACCACAACATGATCATCTCCTTCCTCTATCTTACGACGTCGAGGCCAGATAAACACTTCTTAATATGTCTGTGCATTCGATTTCAGGCTTTCCTGTGCGTATCTCACTGCCAAGAGATGAAGTGCATCTTCAGGTACGTCTAGTCCACCCTTGAGTTCGGGCTTTGCTATTCTTCTTGTTCCTATCTCTCTTTTCATGCTTTCTCATATGTAGATTTTGGGGGTTGTAAGATAGATCGAAAAGTATCTCAGGCACTTGTTACTTCTTAGGTACTTTTTTCATCTCTTAAGCTTATAGGTAGCGGTCTCTATTGAATAGTCTATAGCTGAGGCTAAGTATGTAGCTGCTACCAGTAGTTGCTATCATATTCTCTAGATTTTTCTACTCTCAGGGATTTTGGGTTAGAGCTAAATAGTGTTCTACTATTGTGTGACAACACTAGTGCCATCAACATAGTTAAGAACCTAGTGCAACACTCTAGGACCAAATACATTGATATTAGATACTGTTTCCTTGGGGACCATGTAGAGACAGGAGATATAATCCTACAATTTGTTGAGTCTGAACTCCAAGTTACTAACATTTTCATAAAACCTCTTGATTCTTCTCATTTTGTCTTTTGCCCCCCCCCGGCGCCGGGGGGGGGGGGGGGGAGTTGGGAGTTATTCATCCTGTGAGATTGGTTTGAGGGGGAGCTTGGTTTATTTGCATTCATATGTAATATAATGCATATTTCCTTTCTATAGTTGAATTGTAAAAGAATATAGAGCTTTGTCTATTATCCTTGCTCATATTTGCATCCAGTCATACTTTGCATTCTTAATCTACTTTAATCATGTGTTTACATGTGTAGCTTAACACATGCTATAACTAGCTTCATAAAATTGCTCAACTTGAACTAAAACATATCAAGACTGAATCATTTGAATAATTTAGATTTAGTGATCACATTTTGAGTCTCATCATGTCAAATTGCCTAGTTGAGTCATGAACATAGGTCAAGCTTGGGTTAGAGCCTTTCAAGTTCCATTCTGAATCATTGTATGTTTGAAAACATTGTCTAAATGATCTCA
The DNA here is from genome assembly GCA_017311315.1 of Dendrocalamus latiflorus. NCBI lineage: Eukaryota > Viridiplantae > Streptophyta > Magnoliopsida > Poales > Poaceae > Dendrocalamus > Dendrocalamus latiflorus. Next base: position 10,707,227 of record CM029615.1, on the reverse strand, counting down.
ATTGTGCTCATTATTGCATCTTAACAATTCTTTCTTATGAAACTGCTTGCCATTGCACATGACATGAACTTAGAGAGAGTTTTGTGTGACCAAGGCCATTTTATTAAGCTACTTGATATGGTTGACAATGATTTGGGATCTTTAAAACTTGACTAGATGCATTACAAAATTTAATAGGTTGAAGCTTAGAGGACAGTTGTAGATGGCTCATAGTCTAGAACTTGCTCTAATAAGATTTGCCATGAATATTGAGATCCACTCAAATGTAATGTTCAAATAGGTTATAAGCTTAAGTGAGTATCTTTGGAGCTATTACTATTAGCACACCCATTTCTTGATCTAAATTCTGATACCTCTAGCTAATTTTGTAATTTTGGTACAGCCTGACATGATCTAATGCTTGTAATCTTAACTTAGTTAGTCAGGGTTTGCTTTGCTCTGCATGTCTTTACATGATCAGGCAAACTTCTTTCATAGCATGGCTTAGTGTAATACTTGTTCACTAGACTTGGATAATTTTCAAAGCTCTCAATGTCATTAAAATCTACAAATTACCAAAAGTAGACATATCTCCTCTTTAGTCTTCTTTTGTTTCTTCCCCTCTCCACTTTATGAATTCATTGTCAAAGGAGGAGAGATTTAGAGCAAAAATGCATGTAAAGGGCTAAGGTGGAAAGATAGAGGGATTTTTGGTATTTTAGCTCTATTGCACAAGCTTGGTCTTCTCACCATGACCAAGGTCATTGTAAACACTTGTTCTTTCATATGGATTTAGAGTGAGAAATTTCTCAATTCTTGGTGGAATTGAAGTGTTTTGTGAAAAACTTCCTCTTTCTAGTTACTTCACTTCATTTCTAACTCATTGGGACATTTTCAATCCATTCTCTATCTCTTGGATCAAGTTAAGCTCTCTTTTTCAACGATCTCTTCCAACTTCTAAAGCCAACTTCAATTTGTATTTCTAGAGTAGTTGCCAATGTGTTAATCAAGAGGAAGATTGAAGGACCATGTGAGATGGTCTCTGGATAATTAGTGATGAACAATTGGAACACTTCTAGAGTTAGGTTTTGATTTTGCAAAAGTTGGCAAAATTTAGCGTTGTTGTCAGTGTAACTAATCTAATGTGTATGTGGGACCAGCTAAACCACTGGGCATGTGCATTATGACTGGCTGTTGGTTGGCGGTTTGACCAGAGTTATGTTGGGTGGTGAGACCAGCATTGGAGATGCAGTTACACTGGTATCCTATTACTGGGGAAGGTTTTATGCTAGTTTGGGCCGGTCAAACCGGTCAATAGTTGGTGGTCTGACTGGTGAGTGGTCCAACTGCCATGGGAGAGCGGTCAGATCAATAGTTGCAGCCAGAGAATAGTGAGAGGTGTTCTTGAATGGTTTGAGTGTGCATAGCATGGGAGTTGTTGGTTTGTTATGTTATGTTGCATGATGCATTTTTTTTTGACAAATATGAGTAAAGTGTATGGAACTTGTGCTTAAGATGGTTGCTTAGTCTTTAGATGTGTAGGTGGCTTGAAGAACGTTAGCGGTTGATAACAAGTGATCAACACTAGGAGAGAGAGCTGAGGTCCGTGTGGTTGAGTAAGTCCAAATGAGGCTACGTGGCTCAAATGGGAAGCATATGAAAGAAAGGATCGTGAAGAGATGAGGTGGAGTATGTGGTATGCCAATTGACTTGGGTCGGTGCAAGCAAAGACGATCCAAGGAGAATGGATGCTTAAAAACTTGATGGCAAAGTCATTGGGTACGTGTAACATCCCAATTTTCCTATTATAGTTCAATTCCAGGGAAATGCATAAAATTTAAAACCTTTTGATTTCATCTTGACCTTATTTGAATGATAGGAATTAATTTGAGAGTGATGATTGAATTTATGTGTTTCACCAATTCAATTCATAAATAAACGAAACTACAATTCTAAAGTTAAAGAATATCTAATTAGAAAAAACAAATTGGAATGAGAAGCCAAATCTAAATAGATGAGAATTTACTGTAAAATTTATTCAAGGGAAACTTGAAACAAAGCTGAAATTCAAATTCAAAGTTTATTTCATTAAAGTAAAACATGAGCTAAAATTGAAAGAAATAAATTTGGATAGGAAAGTGGAATTAAAAAATCAAAATCAATTAATTTAAATTTCAAATTGTAAACCATTTTCAAATCAAGTCTAAACTAAGCTTAAGTATGAGTTTAATTGAAAATTTAGAATTTAGAATTCAATTTGCAAAAGAAAACAATAAAAATTCAAACTTAAATCCAAAATAGAAAAAATAGAAATTTGGAAAACTAGCGTTGGGCCCAGCCCATTCTTTTTCTCTCCTTCCGGCTCGACGCCATCTAGCCCAACCAGCCTGCCTACCTCTGGCTCGGCCTAGCCAGCCTCCCCTGCCCTTCTCCTGTGCTTGTTGCGCCCTAGCCACACCCGAGCTGGCTCTCCACTCACCAATCGCACTTTGGCGATGACCCCATGGCAACCGTGCCGTGCACACGAGACCGCACCCCATGCACACTCGCTCCCTAGTTGTCAGACCTGGACTTAGCCAATTCAGAATCCTCTATAAAACCATTGCACTATTCCCTTGATCAGTAGACAATGCTCACAAAATATATCATTGAATCATTTCATGCATGATGTAAATCATACGATACATTAATATTATAATCATTAGAGTTTAAATAGACCACATCAAGTCAAGTTTACAATAGGGCCGATCAGGCCAAAAGGACACATTACATAAAGTGGAAGCCGAAGCGAAAGCAAGAGGGGAGGGCACATCTCTCCACAGGTAAACGACTAGGGTTTGTGTGTGACCAATATTAATCAAAGACTTAAATAATATTGGTGCATACAAATACCAACTTAGTTAGCAAGATTAACGTGAGACCTAGATTACTAGAGACTATCATAATCTCCTCCATCTTCTTCACCATCAACTTATAGTACGTGTAGCATCCTAGGTCATAGGTTCTGAGGGATTTTATGAGTGGGGGTGAGCACAAACAATAATGTTCTGAGAGCCAACACACAAAATGCAATATTTATACATGCAAAGTTCAATAAAGGTAGGCTCGGGTTTTTTTATTTTCTAAATCAAATATTTGAAAGATACAATTATTAGAAATTCCTATGACTTAACATTTTAACCAAAACACACTTCATTAAAGAGAGTGAAAGTCTGCAATATTTATAACAATGTAGGTTCTCTCCACCTGTTAAATGGTTCCATCCACCATATGCTAATGTGTTTATTACCAGGGTTACATCCACTGAGGAAAAGCCAAATTCAGGGTTACAACCACCCAGCGAGTTTTCATATCACCCACGAAGGTTTTTGAAATGGTTACTAACTCAACTAAGTTCCCATACTTTCCCTTAACCATGGGTATTACTGTTCAAACAGTTTATACTCTGCAGAGACTGTGCATTTTACCCACAAGAGATAATCAACCTTTTATATTCTGCACATTTTCTTGGACACGTGAATCAAGAAGATCACCGTAAGGCCTTTACAATGCATCACCCAGTGTAGATTACACCCACTAAGGTTTCATCTGAGTGAGGTTATGTCCACCACACCCAGACCCCCTCTTGCGCCACATGGCGACTTGCACCAACGACACAACCCATGTCCATGACGACTTAAAACTAATGACACGACTCGTAGGTCATTCCAATGGTGCAACCTGCGCTGGTGGATATCAATTAGTTAGGTCATACCCATTATAGAGTTATGGTTGTACTATTTTACATTGAGAAATTATCATAGGATTTAGCCCATAAGTTATTTGGGCTGTTCTTACAACAAACCACAATTCTCGTGCTACATTCGCACCAACCATCATACCATCCGTCTAGATATGGTAACAGCATGTTTTAGGGTTTTGAGAAGCACAAACTAAGTTATCTCAAATATACAAGTTATTTCTCTCCAATGATTGCTCAAATAAGTTTCATGATAAAAAGATGATGATAAGGCAGTTTAATGCCATGGTACTTAAGCAAGACTAGCATGACGCTTAAGTACAACCTATAGTTAGTAAAGTTAACATTAAGTATCTAGTGTGACAAGAATTATGTGATTCAATTGTATGAAGGATGGTGTAATAATACTACATTTAGTAGGCATGTATCTATAACCTTACATTTAACATACATTTACATAACAAATAATACCATGCAAGTTGATAATTTAAATGAATATAAATTTGTATAAAATATAGGTTCAAATAATCAAAGTATTGACTTACCTGGCTCACCAACAGGTTGGTCTTGAAATTCTTGTGTCATATTGTGGCTCTTTTGTGTTCTCGTCCTCTACTTGAACGATTGCAATGGAAAGTAAAAAAACACAAACACATAAATATATCTAGATGAACTACAAACTAAATGATTTCACTGGCATTAGATAGATCTTGAATTTAGAAAAATTTAGAAACAAATTTTATTAAATATGGACTTAAAATGAGTGAGAACGGGCTCTCTAAACTTTACCCACAAGAGATAATCAACTTATTATATTTCACATATTTTCTTGGAGATGTGAATCAAGAAGATCACCACAGGGCCTTTACAATGCATCACTCAGTGTAGATTACACCCACTAAGCTTTCATCTAAGTGAGGTTATGTCCACCACACCCAAACTCCCTCTTGTGCCACACGATGGATTACACCAGTGACACGACCCATGTTAATGATGGCTTAAAACCAGTGACAGACTCATGAGTCACTCCAAATGATGCAAACCACATTGGTGAATGCAAATTAGTTAGCCACGTCGTACCCATTATAGACTTGTATTATACTATTTTACATTGGGAGGTTATAATAGGATTTAATCCTTAAGTTATTTGGGCGGTTCTTACCACAAACAACAATTCTCAAGCTACATCCACACCAACCATCATGCCAACTGCCTAGATATGGTAACAGTAAGTTTTAGGATTTTGTGAAGCACAAAACTAAGTTATATCAAATATACTAATTATTTCCCACCAATGACTACCCAAAACAAGTTTTATGATTAAAAGAAGATGATAGGACAATTTAATGCCCTGGTATTTAAGCAAGACTAGCATGATGCTTAAGAATGACATATATCGAGTAAAGTTACCATTAAGTATCTAGGGTGACAAGGATTATATGATTCAGGTGTTCAAAGGATGGTGTAATAATCCAACATTGAGTAGGCATGTATCTATAACCATACATTTGACACACATTTGCATAACAAATAATTTAATGCAAGTTGATAATTTAAATGAATATAAATTTGTGTAAAATGTAGGTTCAAATATGTTCAAAGTATTGACTCACCTGGCTCTCAAGCAGGTTGGTCTTGAAATTCTTGAATCGTGTCGTACTGCAGCTCTTCTATGTCCTTGTCGTCTACTTGGATGATCACAATGAAAAGAAAATAAATACACAAACATAGAAATAAATCCAAATAAAATTCAAATTAACTAAAAACATAATGATTTTACAACCATTAGATAAATCTTGAATTTAGAAACCAATTTTATTAAATTTAGATTTAAAATGAGTGAGAATGGGCTCTCCAAAGTTTTAATTTGGATTAAATAAAAAATTAACAGGGGGGGAGAGAGAGAGTTTTCTCTTTGATAGGTGGGGTCCACTAGTTTTATTTAATTTTTGCATTATTTTCTATTGGAAAAAGCTCATTGAGACTAAAAAATGGGCCCCATAGGATTTTAAATTAAATTTGATTTATTTCATAAAAGGAAAAATCTTTAAGGCTAATAGGTGGGACCGGTGTACTATGCAAACAATAAATCAGGCCCACTTGTTAGTGGATCCAAGGCTTTTAATTGATTTAAAAGGGAGTCTTAACCGATTAGGGCCCACATGTCATAGGAACACAACTTTAGTTAAACGGGGAGGGCCCACGGTTTAGAGGGCTTAACCAATACTAATGATGGCCATTAACACTTCAGCTAATCATGGTTTAATCTAACCACTATGCCATAGTCCTCTTCTCCCGCTGAAGAAAGGCGACACTCGTCATTGGCGAAAGGGAGGACGGTGGTCGGAGGCGAGGCCCAAAATGGGTCCTATAGCTCGATGTGAACCTCTAGGTGAGGTAGCGTGGGCATATTTGGAGGCTACAGCGGCTGGCGATGAGCTCGTGAAGTGGCAGAATAGGGAGCATGGCACTACGACATCACATGGCACTAGAAGGCAATTCATCGCTAAGGGAGTGTCTAGGGGTAGAGAGGAACTCACTAAAAGTGACGGTAGTGCTCGAGGAAGCTCGATACAAGCTGGTGATGGAGGACCAAAATGACGGGAAGGGGACATCGCAGGCGGTGTATCGGAGAGGATGAAGATGGGTGGCAAGGCTTAGGATCGCTTTGGGACCTTCGGGCAGTGCTTCAAGCAAGGGCATTGGACGGAGCCGTAGTATGGCTTGAGATTGCTTCAAGACAACGGAATGACCAGAGCCGAAGAAGGAGGTGGTTCAGGTGGCTTGCAGTGGCAACGAAGGTGACGGGGAAGCGATTGGGGGCAAGGCAATGGTGATTCAGGGCTTTTATAGCCACAAGGAAGGAGATGGTCATTGGGTGCCATGATGGTGAGCGTGGAGTACCGAGGGTGGCGTCGCTTGCGCATGGCATGACATAGGAGCAAGAGGTAGAGTCACAACGAGGGACGAGCACGCAGGAGGAGACTTAAGGTAGGGAGAGAAGGCTCAACGGTTGACGCTGATCACGGCATGCGGAGATGACACGGTGCGAGCACAATGTGGCGCGGAGGAGAAGAGGAGAAGGAGAGGGTTCGGGAGCGTGGGCAACGCTAGGTGGGGCTAGCACGGGGCACACGTGGGCAGGTAGCGACACACTATGGAGGCACAGGAGCTGACTAACGCACAGGCAGTATAGTGAGGGCATCCATGGCACGGGTGCAAGTGAGTGTCGAGCATAGTAGATTGGTTCAGGCATGGTGCTAGATCTAAGGGAGGGCAAGGGCCACGCTGGGCTAAGCCAGGGCTAGACCAGGGGCTAGGTGGGCTAAAAAGGGGGAGAAAAGAGCTAGGTTAGGCCTAAAAAGGGTTTGATATTTTTGAAAACTTGGAATTTGGTTTGAATTTTGTGTTGAACAATTTTAATTCAAATTCAAATTTTGAACTTCACCAAGCAAACTTTACATTCCAAAAATAGGATGTTACACTAGATTGGCCACGACACACTTCACAAACCCTGCCCGTGCTCACTCCCTGCTCACGCCGCGCCACCCCTGATAGCACCCATGTGTGCTTGCAACTATCCCCATCACATTACCTGCTATGTTGTTATGTCACACTTGTAAACTGTCATCACCACATGTCACCAACACATCCCTGCACCCCCTCCCATCACTGAGCCAAGCCCCATGCCGCTAGTGCCACACTCACTCCACCCAGCGTGGTGCTTCCCCTACTCTACACTATCCTGTTGCCTCAGTGCACATGCCTCTACTCTATTGCATCATGCCATTGCTTTGTTGACCGTGCCCCAGCTACTTCCACATCACACCCGTATCATTGCCCATCCCTCTCTAGCGGTCACCACGCCATGCCCTACGCCCAAGCTTGCCGACCCACCTATAAAAGCCACCACCAAGCTTTGCATTAGCTCCCTATAGTTCATACTCCACTCCCCTCTAGCTAATCGAGCTCTCCCTTGCGTGAATTTCACCGACGCCACCATCTTCTCCCTCTTCGACCAAAATTGCTCCCTTCATTACTGTTTCCTCCCTAGTGAGCCTTTAGCCAATTCCTTGCATTTGGAGCAACCCCTTACCTTCCTCTCACTTCGTCCCTAGCTCACTGAAGCCGTCATCCTTAACCACTTTGCCTTGGGCCACCATCACCAAACCTCTACACTTCCCCTCTGACCTTGTCGATCGCTCCATTGAGTTCCCCTACCCCCTATATGCTCACCGAACTCTTTAATTGCCCTCCTCACAATCGGCGCCATGGCTAACATGGCAGCCGACCACAGCAGCCACTGCATGCCATTGCGTCGCCACTACGGCTCACTACCAGCAATGCTGCCGCCACCTACGAGTGTGGTGCAACCTCAGCAATCCATTTTGGGCCTTTGTAAAGACCCAAATATGCAAATATGGACTCTTTGTGTTTTCTGCAGTAGTCCAGAGTCACGCTAGTGCACATAGTTGCAACATAGATGAATTATCAACCATAATCATGAATAACTATGAAAAAAGTAAATATTATTAATTATTAGAGTAGTGACATTGTGGTCAAGCTTACAAATAAAAGCTTGATAGGCCTAAATAAAAATTAGTAGTGTAAAAATAAAGAATAAATGCAGTGACTATTCGACATGCTCATAAGGAATCAACTGAGGAGCGAAGTCTTAATCCATGACGTCGTCGAAGTATTCCTTCTCAAATACCTCTATATGATATGATTCTCCTTCAGCAACTGAGCAACAAAGGATATAGCCGTGAGTACATAGAGTACCTAGCAAGTCATTTGTAACAAGATGCTATATAATGTGCAATGCTTATCAAAGAATAATTGAGTGGTTATTTCATAGAAAGCAATAATTTAGGGTAAATATAGTAAATAGATTGAAAGCATACTTTGAAAAGGAGTAATAAGTAAATAAGTCAAAGGAATTGTATAAACCATGAGTGAACTAACCATACACTTCCCAACCAAACCAAACCAAGGTTTTATGAAATTCTACCTCTCGTGTGAAATAATCGAGCATTGTTCATAACTGAAAACATGGCTATTTGAATAGTTTTATACTCTGCAATGGTTGCACAACTTTATCCACAAAAGATAATCAACTTATAATGTCCGTCTGACACACTTCCAAAGGTGTGTAACTAAACAATTATCACAAGGCCTTTACAATACTCAATCTTAACCTGATTCTGCCCACTAAGGTTTTACTGCTGAGTAGGCTGACCACCTAGTTGGAAAGTCCCCTCTTGCATCTATGTGAGTCAATGGTTACAACCACCTCCACATTCATCTCAATGGTGAAACCAAAGTTGAAACATCATAAATTAATTAACTAGGTCCATCCCATACTAAACATATGGTTGCATGATATGGCTTAGATCAATGGTTCATAAAGTTAAGTCCTTATCAATACCCATGCGAGGCATCCACATCTTATGTGCTAATTGCATCCCCTTTACTGCATGATCATTAACCGAAGTGAAAACCATTTTATTTTACCAATACTAATGACACTACTCATGTCATGGTACACAAATTTTATAACTATGACTACCACCATGATTCACTATCTCATTAAGTCAAAATTAATTAATTGATCAATGTGATGATGAGCCCAATGTAACAATAAGCATGGCTAAGCATACTAGATGTAAAACCCAAGTGGATACTAATATTAGATCAGTAGATAATTAACCATCCTATAGTGACAAAGGAATCATGGCATTCAAATTCTCAAAGGAGGGATTTAATCAAAATTGGTTGAGAACTACCAAGTACAAAGGTTCATAATAAATTACAATGCATAATAATTTAAAATAAAATAATAATACTTAGATTTGAAATAATAGGTTCAACATGATCAAAGGTCATGACTTGCCTTGGCCTTATTTTGTTACCAGTTCTTGATCTTCAAATTCTGCTTCTGCTCATTCGCAAATGTTATCTAATAAGAGAGAAAGTGAATGAAATACAAATAAACTAAAAATAAAATAACAAATAACAAAACCAAAAGAGCTTACTTTTAGATGAATTTAGGAAGACAATCGGGTCAATCGGAGTTTGGACAGAGAAGAACGCACTCTCAGAAGGTTTGCCAGGAAAATAAATTCCTAAAAATTGATAGAGAAAGGAGAATATTCTCTGGGATATTCCCTTTAGATTTATTTTAGTAGCAGGCTAGTGGTTAACAGGTGGGTCCTTAGATTTTTGGATTTTCTAAAATAAAAATAATTACGAAAAATAGGTATTTAGTTGACATGGCCTCAACACAGTGGACAAACAAGACAACATGTCGGTCAGTGTGCTGAGGTGGCCGCTAGCGTGGCTACTGAAACTTTGGATCCAATCAGCGAAGTTCTCCAACGAGGTCATCGCAGTGATCTAGGGTATGCTGGTGGGCGCGAAACAGTGTATCTAGATCGGAGTAGGAGGGGGAACTCGATAGCGGCAACACGAAGGCCAAGGGGTGGCGGAGTTAGCCGACGATGAAGCTTCAGCTCCAGTGAACTCATAGATTTGGTGCCTTTCTAGTGAGAGCGAGGTGGGGGCAAGGTAGGTCTTGAGGCTGCAAATTTGAATGAGATAATGTTGAGGCTGGAAGCTTACCGGCGGTGGTGAAAAACCTCGATGGAGCTAACGATCAAGGCACCAGTTGGAAGCTCAAATCCGATGGATTGGCGATGTGATTGGAGGTGGCCTTTTAGGGTTTCAAAAGAGGATGGCTCTGGGGTGTGATTCTTGGTTATGGCTAGGTCTTTTATAGTATTGGGAGGTGTGGCAAAGGCGGACTCCCATAGCGGCATGTCAATGAATCCGAGTCAGAGACTACACAAAAAGAAGATGAATAGGAGCTCCGACTTGTGGGGTCGACTGGTCAGTGATGGTGTAGAGAGGGAAATGCGGAGTGCACGTGTGGTGATGCAACAGCTGGATGATAGATGCGTCTAGGTGGCAAATGACACAGAGAGAGGCTGCTGGTGATTACACATGCAGCGGGAGTGGAGCTGTGCTGGGTTGCGCTAAACCGGGCCACACACGGAAAGATAAAGACTGGGCCAAAAGGAGAAGGGAGATGGGTTGGAGCAAAAGAATTTGGCCCAAGAGGATTTTGGAATTTCCAAGGTTTTTATTTTTAAAAATTGGGATAATTCAAATTGAGCTCTAAGAAATAGCAAATAAACTCCAAAAATCCAAGAAAATGCAAAAATTCTTTGCGTCACAAGGAACCGAACAGGAGTTTTTTAATTTAATTGAAGTCTATTTTATTCATATTAAGTCTTTTTAATTTATAAAAATTCATATTAAGCTTTAATTAATTAAAAAAATCCAAATGGTTAATTTTATTTTTAAAAACTTCAAAAGGCATTGAAAACTAGGATGTTACAGCCTTGCCAGTGACCACTGTTGTGTCTTTCACCAGTGATCAACACGACAAGTTGCACTCTGTTCGGGTGAGAGAGAGAAGCATTATAGATAATTAATCAGTATTAATGATGTCTTAAGAAGTAATTAAGTTCCCACTACTGACACTCATTAATTAGTAATAATCAGCCATTGTCGCGTGGGCCTAACACATTAAGAATTCTAATTAAACCGAATTTTAGTTGTGAGTCAATGACAACTGGGCCATCTTCACTTTGCTGTCTCCACCTACCAGTCACACTCCCCATTTTCCTTAAAGAAATAATCTAAAAATAAATTAAAAAACTCCTTGGGTCTCATTTGTCAGTCACTATTGGATTTTACTAAAGAAAATAATCCATAAACCAATTAAAATCTAGCCAGCCCCACATGTCAGCCTTTGGCATGATCTCTAATATGAAAATAAATTAAAAAAAATGAATTAAAACTATGGGGCCCAACTATCAGTGAGACAATCTATCTCCTCTATTTATTTTTGGGATTTTTCCTGAATTTAAACTTTCAAAGGCATGTTCTCACTCATTTTAAATCGAAGTCCAGTGAAACTTATTTCTATATTCATATAAAAAGAAGATCTTTCTACTGGGAGTAAAATCATGAATTTTTCAGTTCATTTGCGTTTTCAATTGGATTTATTTGCCTTATCTAGTGTTTATTCTATTCTCATTGTAATCACTCATTTAGACTAGGAAGACCAAGAGGAGCAATTGATCAAGCCGAACTAGGACCTTCAAGACCAACAAACTTGTGAGCATGGCGAGTCAATACTTTAAGGATTTATTGATCATATACCCTCCATTTAGATGGAAATTCAGGATTTACCCTCCTGGCCCACGTGTCAGTGACTTATGATGACCCCACGTGTCATTGAGATGAGGAGGGTAAATCCTGAATTTCCCAACTAAAGGGAGGGTATATGATCCAATCCCCCGTACTTTAATTATATTGAACCTACCATTTTGAATGCAAGTTATGTTGATTTAAATTATTAAATTTGCATGCTGTAATTTATTATGCAATTTATATTCATGTTAAGTTCATAACTAAGTCCTAATTAATAATTGTGCTATTATTCCCCACTCTTGGACTTTGAATATAAACATTATCACCCTGGAGATAATGGTAAATATACTAGTGCTAAGCCCGTATCTAAGTGCAATGCTTGATCATGCTTAGATACCCACGGGCATTAAATTGACCTGACATCATTTTCAATATGAAAACTTGTATTTAGGCAACCATTGGATAGAAATGGCTAGTATTTGAATTGAAAGGATATTTTCGATCCCAAAACCCTAATAGATGACGCTACTAGATTTTGTTATGTCTACTTGCTGAAAACAAAAGATGAGGTATTAGACTACTTTAAAATTTATATGCTGAAGTTGAGAATCAACAAGATAGAAAGATAAAAAGAGTTAGGTATGATTGGGGGGGGGACAATATTTCTGAAATGATTTTTCTCAATTTTGTGTAGAATATGAAATTATCCATGAGAGGACACCTCCTTATTCTCCTCAATCAAATGGGGTTACCGAAAGAAAGAACCGTACGGTAACTGACTTGGTTATCGCCATGTTAGAAAATGTGGGAATGTCTAAGGCATAGTAGGGGGAGGCTATGTTGACCGTGTGTCATGGCCTAAATAGAGTTCCTACTAAAAAATAGTGAGGTCACTCCGTACGGAGGATGGAGAGGAAGAAAATCATCATCCCCCTACTTGTGCATTTTGGGGTGTTTGGCAAAAGTAAATATGCTAATCACCAATAAACGCAAACCTGAACCTAAAATAGTTGATTGTGTTTTTCTAGGTATGCTCAACATAGTTTAGATTATATATTTCTAGTAGTAAAATTTGAGATGGCAGACATGCCTATCAATATGATAATGGAACCTCATGATGCTACATTCTTTCAGGGTATATTTCCTATGAAGGACTCACATAGCTCATCTAGTCAAAAAAGCGATTTAACTCCTGAACCTAGTGTTCATTATGAACAGACATATGATAGTATACATGAGGAGGATGGTAGTATTGTAGCTCCTAGAAGAAGCAAGAGACAAAGGATTGCAAAATCCTTTGGTGATGACTTCACTTTGTACCTCATGGATGATACTCTCAGAACCATTTCAGAGGCATATTCATCTTCAGATGCATAGTACTAGAAGGATGCTATTTGTAGCAAAATAGATTCTATTATCACTAATGAAACTTAGGAATCACCGATCGTCCAATTGGGTGTAAGCTAGTTGGAAACAAATGGGTGTTGAAGAAAAATCTTAGGCCTGATGATATTGTTGAGAAGTACAAGGCTCCGCTTGTGGCTAAGGGTTATACTCAAAAATAAGGCGAAGATTTCTTTGATATTTACTCATCTGCTGCCAGGTTAACTACCATCCGAGTATTACTATCCTTGGCTGCCTCACATGGTCTTCTTGTCCATCAAATGGACATAAAGATGGCTTTCCTTAATAGAGAGTTAGAGAAAGATATCTTTGTATGGTCTAAAGCAAGCACCTAAGCAATGACATGAGAAGTTCGATAGAATTTTAACATCTGCAGGCTTTGTGGTAAATGAAGCTAACAAAGGTGTGTACTACCATCATAGTGGGGGTAAAGGAGTAATTCTATGTTTACTTGTTGATGACATACTTATCTTTGGGACAAACATTGATGTGATAAATGAGATCAAAATATTTCTATCCCAAAGCTTTGACATGATGGATCTAGGAGACACTGATCTTATATTAAACATCAAACTGATCAGACAGGATAATAGGATTACTCGCACATAATCTTATTATGTGGAAAAGGTCGTCAGCCGATTTGGCTATATGGACAGTAAGCCTTTTTCAACAACATATGATCCTAGTCTAATACTTTGAAAAGAACAAAAGACTAGGAAAAGATCAATTGAGGTACTCTTAGATCATTGGTTCACTCATGTACCTAGCTGGTGTTACCTGTCCTGACATCTCTTTTGCTGTGACCAAATTAAGTTGATTACTTCTAATCCAGGAGATGATCATTGGTGTGCACTTGAGCGGATTTTGCCCTATTTGAGAGGCTCAATGAGCTATGGAATTCACTATATAGGGTATCCTAGTGTACTTGAGGGATATAGTGATTTTAACTGAATATCAGATGCTGATGAGATTAACGCTATGAGTGGATATGTGTTCACTCTAGGTGGAGCTGTTGTTTCATGGAAGATGTCTAAATAGACCATTTTGATGAGGTCAACCATGGAAGCAGAACTCACAGTGCTAGACTCAGCAACCATTGAGGCTGAGTGGTTGTGTGGGCTCTTGATGGACTTTCCGGTGGTTAAGAAACCTATTTCGGCTATCCTTATGTACAGTGATTACCAAACAATTACCGTAAAGGTGGTAAGTGCTATTGATAACATGAAGTCCTCAAGACACGTGAAACGGCGACTAAAGACTATTAGAAAATTGAGAAACTTCACAGTGATAGCTGTGAATTATATTCAAACAGCTAAAAATCTGGTAGATCCCTTTACAAAGGGATTGTAGCGAAACGTGACTGATAATGCATCTAAGGAGATGGGTTTGAGACATATTTGAGTTACGCACAGTGCTAACCCACCGTATATGATCAGAGATCCTTTGAAGTAGGTTCTTAGGAAAAAATAAACTGCCTATGTAATTGGAGAGTACACCCTAATGTTAATTAACCACTTCGTTGGAGATGTAGTACTCTTATTATTATATGGTAGGATGATTTTTGTCTTAATGTGTTCTGAGGCTCTAAAGAGTAAGATACCAACCTGCAGGGTATTCTTATAAGAACACGTCTATATGAGCCCGACTATTGGTTATAGTCCATGAGATGTGGGAACTCTCTAGGAAGCTCATGAAGAGACATTAGAATTTGACCGATATGTTCCACCCGAGGGGTAGCCTATCAGTAGCCAAGTATTAGATTAGGTCCTAAGTGAAACCTGTCTACACAAAACCATCAATTCAAGGCCTAGTCCATTGTGCAGTTGAGGATAAGTGTAGCTTGAGATTCTAGTTGGATGTTCAACCCTAATCTTGTCTCCACCAAAAAACTGGTATATTAATAGTGCTTTAACGTAGTGAGAAATCTCTAGGTGCCTTTGAGATCTAGCAAAGGATTGTTGGAGTATTTGGGGCCCCAATCTAAATAATAATTTCTATAAATCACAAATACCCACTCATGCATGACAAGTGGTATGACTAATAGTCCCATATTGCTCACCAAAAGAGAGTCACACCTATTTATAAGGAAGAGTGGGTATGGCTATGGTGAAAGAAAGCAAAGGACGATGACGCGCGTGCGCTTGCCCACGCGTGGCGTGTGCATGAATGGTGCTGCAATTTCAGGCCCGACTGCTTTCAAAGGCGCTACTTCCTTTTGCATCTTGCATAAATGTTAACTTGCACATGTAACTAACCTTTTGTACTGAAGAAGTGTGCATTAATTCAGATGTTACAACACAGTAAATTGTGTTTAATATATCAGTTACTAGTTCATGGTTAAAGGGAGGAGGTGACCAGGAAATTGCTTCATCTTCTACTCCCTCTCCCACTCATTCTCACTATTCTTGCACTTAGTTGCTTTTGGTTTTCTTCGCTCCAGCTTTGGCATGCACCTGCATGGGAAGAGTAGTGTCTCCGAAACGGTAGTCACTCAAGTCCTGCACGAGAAAGGGCGAATCGGGTTTTTAGGATGTGGTTGGCGCGACTGCTCGCTGCTTCCTACAACCCTCCAACTGATCTTAGCAACTGTTGTGAGTATAATGTCATTTTTACTCAATGTGCTATCTGATATAGGCAAGATTACCATAACATTGTTCTTATCATTTGGTAATGTTGAGAACCCATACGACACATGAATTTGCCGCTAGGATTAATTCCTCAGCAACCCAGTCAAACAACTTTGCTTTACTACAAAAGTACGCCCGGAGACTAGTCTGTACTCTGTAGACAAATTAGTGCTCATTTGATGGCAAGAAGATCTAACTTTTCTACATTATTTATTCAAATTCACCTAGGTTAGCTTCTTCTGTGTGATTTAGCATGAAATTCACCATCCTTCGAGTTTCTTAATTTAGTTAATTTCCAGTGAATGATCATGTGAAGCAATTAATCGACATGTAAATATTGTAATCTGATCGATCATCTCGGCCACTATGGTGGTCAACTTAGATGTGATCCGTGTCGGATATTAACACATGGGTTTAGTTAACCATATAATTTATCTTAGGACACGTCTACGTTCCACGCGTGCGTGCGTATGTGATTTTAACTGCACGCCCACATATGCTATATACTATGTAATTGCTGATATGTGCACCATATAACTGGTTCTATATATTGCTACATGCACTCCTTGTTACACAAATATTATATTGCTATGATGCACACCTTTAATTCCGCTAGGGAGCAAGTCAGTATAAATTCAAAAGCAAGTTTATATACACATGGAAAAAAATGAGTATAATTGTCAAACAAGTTAATAAATTTGTAAAAAATTCATGATTTATCTAAATTGAATTTTGTACAAAAATTCAAATTAATTTATATTTGGGAACAAAGTCAGCATGAATTTTGAATTTAGGAGCAAGTCGCTATAAATTTAAAAGCAACTTGGATACACATGGAAACAAAATGAGAATAATTTGCAAGCAAGGTTTTAAATTTGAATGCAAATTCATGATTTACCTAAAACAAATTTTGTCCAAAAAATCGAATTAGTTTAAATTTGAGAACAAAGTTGGCATAAATTTGGGAGCAAATCGGTATAAATTCGAAAGCAAGTTGAAGATACACATGGAAGCAAAATGAGTATAATTTTCAAGCAATATCATAAATTTGGAATCAAAAGCCATAATTTACCTAAAGTAAAAGTTTGCACAAAAATTCAACTTGATTTAAATAATAGATAACTAGAACATTGGTACAAAAATCAATGAAGCTAACAATAGGGAAATGTGACATAGTAACTTCACATTATGACAAAAATCAATGAAACTACGTAACAATAAGAGGTGCTATGCAACCTTACTTCCCTGATGAACAGTCACATCTCGCAGTTCAAAAATTCAATAGAAGGTACGTAACAATAGGAGGAGCTATGAACTTTTTGTGCTGCAGCAGTGACTTCGCTCAGACAGTTATACTTCGCGGATGGATGTGTGTGCCACAGTGACTTCGCTCAAATGACTGTGTGTGCCATTCAACCAACGCCCACACGTGCGAAAACAATGATTTCCATTTATCTTATCCACATGCTTAGAGATTTTCCAAGATAACCTCACTCAGATCAGACTAGTTCAGACATCTGAGCCACTTGTGTGTTGACACGTGTGCGACTTGGCTTCACCGGGTGCTCTTTCTCTTGAAGCACCCACTCGTTTTAGCTTCAGCTTCTGACTTTTAATTTACTATACCTAAGTTTCATCTTTTTCTAATTTTTTGATTTTTTACGGCTTTCTTACTTTTTCTTTTTTTTTTTCTGTATTCTTGGCATTGTCTGTGATGGGCTAATTTGTTTTTCTCTTTTTAAATTTTTTAAATTTAATTATGCCAAATAAGCCACTATCAGGTACAATGAATAATAAGCCAGCTACAGTGAAAAGTTATAAGCCAGCGCTCAACTAAGTGCTTGGAAATTATGGCAACATTTTTTCATGATCTATTGAAGCGGTCAAATTAATAAGTTAGAGCAATTTGACCGCACCCATTCTAAAGCATCATATTTTTTTAATGAAAGTAGGGAGTATATTCAATTAGCGGATCTTCTGTCTAATTACCAAGATATGTACAGAAGTGATAAAGTAAATCACCGTAGAAGCACGCACGGATGACTAAGGTTATTGATGATAATGATAAAATATCTCATGGTTTATGGGAGATTTGCATGCCAAACTGTCCTCTTGCGTCCTTGACTACGATGGATAGCTCCATTACACCATGACACGTTGTTAGTTACGTTGATACTATAAGATCACCTCCAGTGTTGAATTTTAGCTAGTTTCAATGAGAAGAGAGAAAATATTGAATCGATTTAATATATTGAAGGGATCAATTCTAACAAAAAAACATAGAACCGGACTATATTTAGGATTCGATTCAAAGCATTAAATAATTCATATGAGCATTAAACAACTACATAGCAGAGAGTACAGTTGAGAGATGTATTATTATTTTGTGTTTTTTTAATGTAACGTGGATCCTAGTTATTAGTAAAAATCGGTTTAGTATATTAGAGAAAAATAAGTTTACTTCTAGAATACTTATGTGACATGACTTTAAATCGATATTGGTTTAATACACTAAAGATGCACTAAGTTCTATGTGGAATTTGACTAAAATGCATGGCAATTATGTCTGAAGCTAGCATATCTATGTTCAGGGGAAATTAACTAGACGCGCTAGAAAATCTAACATGTTGTAGTGTATCTCATTTTTTTATAAGAAATCCGGATTGTGTGATCTGATGGTTGATGTAGCATGCAGTCGCTCCATTGGAAATTAACGGAAACTAAAATTGAACCTGCACGATTGTTGCGCGGAAATCTTGTACTTTTTCCACTAGGTTTTCGCTGCCTAAGCATGCAACCGAGGACACATCTACTCATACGTTTAGTTTTAGTAATCCCAAAAAATCTAGAAATTTGTAGTGGCCGGGTTCTAGATTGTACTTCATGTTTCTCTTTCTTCTATGCATTTGTGGCTGTTCCATCTGAAATCGGACATTAGAGAGAAAATAGATGATGTGGCGCTATCATGTGTCGTCTTTTCTACTAAGCTTTTATATAGACTAGTAGTATACGCGTGGCGGCACGCCGCGCTAGCTACCGTGTGGATCAAAGTAAAAGAGACAATAATTCACAAGGAGTTTCTTAAAAAAATCGAGGACACATGCGTAATTTCAAGAAAACCAAAGGCCTTTTCGTAAAAAACCGAGAACCTGTAAGGACCTGTATGTAACTAAACGAGGACCCGTACATAATTTAGAAAACTGTGGGGTGCTACCCAACAAAGAATATGCCATTTCGGTGAAGTGGAGGGTGTTTTCGGGAAAAAACCTGGCAGGGATCGTTTTGCAGGAACCGAGGACCTTTACGCTATTTTAGAAAACCACGGGGTGCTACCCAACAAAGAATACGCAATTTCGGTGAAGTGGAGGGGGTTTTCGAAAAAACCTGGTAGGGACCTTTTTGCGAGAACCGAGGACCTTTACGTGATTTCAAAAAATACAGAAGTTTTTTGCATAAAAGTTGACATGGTACGGGCGAGCGGTCGGGAACTCCTCAGGTTTAATATACTTATGATTAAGATAAGCGAATCCCCATTTCGGCCCATCTATCAATGGCTCAGATTATGAATTCAATCTTTGATCTTGTTGCATTGATGGTGCATATATACTGTTTATACCTACATGCAAGATTTATTCAGCTTTAGTGTAAGGTTTTAACAATCTGGCGTGGAACAAAATATCACTGCTAAATTAACTCGAGTGTAGTGAAAAAATTGACGCTAGCTGCTGGCCCTACGTTACAAAATGAGAAAGGCAAATCTCAAATCACGGAAGCATCAGTAGAGAAAAGATATGCAATGTTAGAAAACCTAGGCCTGTACCAGCAGTTCTGGCCCATGGTGGGCACCTCACCGGAGACTATAAATAGGAAGCCGTACTAGCATATTTTGTACATATGCAATCAGCAATTAATAAAGAAAGATCAGGAGTTCTCTCTACCTCTCTGTGTTATTTCAATCTATTATTCTGTCTTCTGTGATTTATTCGATTTGTTCTAAGCAGAGGAATCGATCGGACTGGTCGCCAGCGACTGTTCCTCAACACGTTATCAGCACGACTTTGCTCCGGTGAATCGAAAGTAATCATCGAAGCCTAAATAGATTGAATTATCTAGATCGTTGTAAATTTCGCCTTTCACGTTCTAGATTAATTTTCTACGGTGCAAATCTGCCCTAATCTACCGCGAGCAGACTGGAAGTCGACGGCACAATGTCGATCGGTAGATTGAATCATGGGGTAGATGTTGATTGCCCTGTAGATCAGAAAAAAATATAAAAAAGAGAAAACATTTGGCACGGTAGCCTAGAACGGCTGTCACATGCAAAGATGGCGCCAACCGGCCCCGTACGTGCTGGCCGCCGGCCTGATGCCGGTCCGCCGCCGCTCCCTCTTGCCCACCGGCCGCTGGCCAGCAGCCGGCGCCGCCGCACGACAGCCGCTCGAGCCGACCGCCGTGTAACAGCCCAGATTTTTATTAAAATAGAAATAAATAAATAAAATATAATATAAATTATATTAAAATAAGTATTTTTGTTGCCTAAGTTTTATTTTTGCTTTGCCTTGATTTTCTGTTTTTGAAAAGGTCTGATTTGAAAAGTAAATTAAGTGATAACCTAAAAATATTATTAAATAAAATGATATTTTGATTTTCTATAAAAATCCTAATTCAAATTAATTATTTGGATTTATTTGGCTTTTATTTGGGTTTTCTGAGTTTTCTGGAGTTTTAGAATCTATTTTGAAATTAAAAAGTATTATAAGTATAAAAATTAAATACCAACCTGAGTTGGAAATAATTTTATTAAGTCCAAAACATTTATAGAAACTTCTGTGAATTTTTCTAGAATTTTTGGAATGTCTTTCATATTTTTATGAGCTTTATTGAATTTCACAGGCTTTTCTAAAAATGAAAATCAAAATAAAATATTAAAACCCCTTCCCCCCTCCGGCCGATGCGTGGACGGCTCTGATCCGTCCACGTCACCGCTACTCGACCGCCCGTTCGTCCTGCCTATCCCCTCTCATCGGGCGACACGTGTGCGGCCTAGATCGGCTACACATGCGCCTCGGCCCATCCTCTCCATCCGCCGCCACTACTCTTCCTGGCCACCTGATCCGTTCCCCTGGCCACGTGGCTTAATCTCGTCCGCCCGCGCATCCCCTCTCCCTCCGTCTCTGTCTGCTCCGCGGGCCGCATGTCAGCCACCCCGGCTGCCTTCTCCTTCCTCCCGCACCCGCCGCTAAGAGCTTCGCCTCCGCCCCTCGGCCACGTCCCCGCGTAGGCGCTGCCACATCACCTCTTCGTGCGCCCACTCCCCGCACCCACCTCCCTCCTTCTCCGCGCCCACCTCCCACTCCCTACCTCTCCTCAACGGCCGTCGCCGCCATTATCGTGCGGGCCGTTAGCTCGCCGCGCCGCCCCTCTCCCTCTATAAAAGGGACCCCGAGCAGCGCCGTCCCTCACTCCACCTCCCGCCGTCCTCAATTCCCCATCTCCGCCGCCGCCCCGAGCGCCTCCACCGCCTCTCCCATGTCGCCGGCCACCTCCGCTCGTCGTCGAGCTCCGCCGAAGGTACCAACGGCATCCCCTCGCTCCCCTATCTCGAATGCACCCGACGCCACGCCACGGCCACCTCGGCCCCTCCTGCCCCATCGACACCATGCAGGCCGCACCTCACCCCCGTGCCACCTCGGCCACTCCCCTCATCTGTGGACTCGGTCCACATGGACCGGGGCCCACCTGTCAGCCTCTGGTCCTAAGGGCTGATGTCATGCTGATGCCATAAATCCTATTTTCCAGTTGAAAAATAATTCGGCCGAAAAGAAATTCAGTGCTAACGTCATAATTCCCATTTTCCTTTATAAAAATAATTCCAGAAAATCCCTTTTATCTTTTTCCCTGATTTCAAACTTCCGAGAGCTCGTTCTCTTTCGTCCTAACTCCGATTGAGCCCATTCAAATTTCTAAATTCATCGAAAATTCCCCTCTATCCATTTCTAGCCTCAATTAAAATATTTGAAATTTATTTGAATTTATTTTGAATTTATTTGAATTTAGTGGGTTATTTTTACGTGTAGACTTCGACGATTCAGGAGAATTCAAAGGCGAAGGTTTGCACCAATTTGAACAGCAAGGCAAGTCACACTCCTTGATCATGTTGATCCCAAATTTCAAAATAAAATTATGTTGTTTTAAAGTATCCTACGTGCATATTTTTATTCAACGTATTTTAATTCAGTTTTAAATATAGTTAATGCCTACTTGTTAAATTCCTCCGTTGATATTGAATTCCTTATACCTTGTCACCCTAGATTAAAACTCTAGTTAGTACCCTAGTATTGGCTAGAGAGTCTTATATCAAATGCTTAGAGCTGCTTAGACATAATATTTGTTTTGGAATACCTTTTCATATAAAATGATAAACTTTTCAAATGTACTCTTGACTTTGGTGAGTCAAGGAGGTTTATGAAATATTTTGAAAACAAAATATAAAAACTGGTTTAGACTTAGGCAATTGGTTAGGTGGTGGGTGCAGGCATGCCCTGTTTTTCGAAGACACAGGGTTGACTGTCGTGCACAGGGATAGGTGGTTGGGCCTAAGTCAATTAAGGACCGATCTGTGAACTACTGTTGCAAAGCCCTATCGTACTACCACATGGCTGGTATGGGACAGCTCTGGCTGAATAATTTGCAAAGTCCCAACCTGAGTCAAGTTGTATGATGAAAGTGAGCGTTGTTGGTGCCGTGAGAAGTCTCACTTGAGTGACCGTGGTTAAGCCATGTGAAGTCTCACTCAGGCTCAAGAGGGGGTCCCGGTCTGGTGGATTCCTTACTGGGATGAAACCTTAGAGTTGTCTTGGCCAGGTTGAAGGCTTTGCATTGTAAAGGCCTTGTCACGACTCCTCGAAGCACACCTAAGGAAGTGTGTAATCTAGTGGCAAAAAGGGATGATCGTGTCTTGTGGGTAAAGCTGTACAACATCTGCAGAGTATATAATCTATCCTGGATAGCCGTGCCCACGGTCATGGGCATGCTGAGTAAAGGTTTTTCATGGATTAGACTTTGTTTTTCAAAAATGTTTTTGAAAATCTTGTGGTTGGATGGAATCCGTTTGAGATTGAAACCTGGTGGATGGATGGAATTCATCGGAGTTGCGCAGTGAAAGTGTGTGGATGGATGGAATCCATACGTGATCTTTTGGAAAAGATGGTCCGTGTGGGATGCCCAAGAATAGGATGGTGTTTGGTCGGAGTCTACACTGACAGTATTATTTTCATTTACAAGTATTGTTTCTACATACTATATTAAATTCAGCATTTTCAATCTATTTATTGTATTTCCTTAAATGCTATTTATGCAAACTAACCCTATAAGCCTTCCATTGATGCCTTTATCATTATTATGCATTTCTCCGTGTGATTTGCGGAGTACAAGTTTGTACTCACATTCAATCTCCATACAGAGGAAGATGTCGTTGACTACGGTGAAGACTTGGACGAGTAGGCCGCATCTTACTATCGTTTGCCTGTGGGCAGGCTTGGACTTCGCTTCTTTTCAGTTTGCTTCCGTAGTTTTATTTATCTTTGCCAATGTGATGTAAGACTTGGCCATAAGACCACACTCTTTTATTTAATAAAGTTGTTCATTTGTGCTTGGTATTTATCTTTGTTCTACTGTGTGCACTAGCTGATCCTGGACTAGTGCGATTTACACAGAGAATCCAGGAGTTGTTGCTCCGGGTTCCGACACGCCGCCCCCGCATGGGCCAACTTGGCTTCGGGCCACGCCGCCCCGCACGGGCCGCCGCCCTCGCACGGGCCGTTGCCATCGCCACGTCGCCCCGCACGAGCCGTTGCCGTCGCCATGCCGCCCCTTGACGAGCCGTCGCCCCCGCACGGGCCGTCGTTGTCATTGCTCGATTTCGGACTGCCGCCCCATATGGGCCGCCGCTTCGAGGCATGGTCGCCCTGGCTGGAAGCCGCACGCGGCTCGGCCGACCGTTCGCCAGTAGCCGAGCCGCACGCCGGTCGCCTCCGCCGGCTCCACCTTGGTCGTGCGCCACTCCAGTCCGCGCGGCCTTCCCCGCGCCCGAGCCGCCACTTGAAGCGGCCTTCCCCGCGTGCCGCCACCCGTGTGTACAGGGGTAGGGGAAACCCTACCCCTGCCCCCCGTTTGAGCCGGCAACCAATGGGCCGATTGGGCCGAGAGGAGGTGGGCCGGGGGAGAAAATTGGTTCGGCCGAGGGGGGCGGTGAATTTTGTAAAAAAAAGCCCCCCTATTTTATGGAAATTACTGATAAGCTTTTAATGTTTACATATGTGTCCCGAATTTTGCAGAGAGGCCTCGGTAATTCCAAAAATTATGAATAGGCCCTCAGATTTACGAATGGGTCCCGAATTTGTGCAGAAAACCCCTCGAAAAATCATGAAATTACGCCAAAATTTTCTCTTAACTGAAAATTTGCGTAGAAACCCCCGGGAATTGTAGAATTCGCTGAAAATTCATATTCTAGCATAAAAGGGCCTCGGGAATCCGAATTTTGAATTATTTTTAGCACTTGAAGCTTATTTATTTCTGCCATTATTATTTTCTGTATTTATTTACTGTCTTTTTGGTTAATTGTAATTATTTAAATTGCTTTTAATCACTAAAATTAGCAGTAAACTTTATAAAAATGCATAGAAAATTATGAAACATTGTGAGAACCATTTGTACCATTTACTTACCAGCAGTAAATTATTCCATGCATGTTTACCAGTAGTAAACTAATTTATTCCGTTCATACACATGTAGAAGACTGGCATCACGAACCAGGAGTTCGAGGAGCTGGCCCAGCATGGCCAAAACTATCTGACGTGGGCATCCGATGTCGAGATAGTGCTTGGAGCTAAGAAGCTCCGCGTGGCTATCGGGATTGGCGGACTACATGACACCCAACCCACGCCTGAGGAGAATGATCAGGAACTTCATTTTCTCAAGCACCACCTCTGCCTCACTCTCAAGAATGAGTACATGGCGGAGAAGAGCGCGCTAGCACTCTGGACTGCACTCAAGAAGCGGTTTGAGAGGCTAAAGTACACCATTCTTCCTCAAGCAGAGTAAGAGTGGATCAGACTGAGGTTTGCCGACTTAAAGACGGTCGGGGAGTACAATTCTGCCCTGCACAGGATTTGTACCAATCTTCAACTCTGTGACAAGCAGATCACAGATGAGCAGAAGATCGAGAAGACCCTATCCACCTTTCACCCCAATGCTGTTCAATCCGCTCGCAACTATCGTCAAGACAGCTACAAGGAGTACGCCGAATTGATTGATATGATGTAGGTTGCGGAGGCTCGGGACGAACTTCTCCGCAAGAATTATGTCACTTAGCCACCGGGAGCTCCACTGGCTGTGAGGAAAACGCCGGGAGCTACAAGGTGCGAAAGCCCTTGATGAAGAGAAGGGGGAAGAAGGGTAAGGCCGTTGCCCAGAAAGGCAAGTCAGATGCTCCGAGTGATAAAAAGGCTAAGAAGAGTGGCAAGACCTATGGTCAGCAGAACCAAGGTTGCTACAAGTGTGGCAAGTGGTGGCATTGGTCGCGGATTTGCAAAGAACCGTAGCATGTCATTGATGCCCACCAAGCCCAGAAGAAGAAGGATGGCAAAGGGCAGCCTGAAGCCCACTTTGCAGCAGTTGAGGGGGAGCATCCTGAATAGCTGCCTGAGTTGATGGAGGTTGAGGCCATCACGGCAGTAGCACCCCCTTACGACCTAAAGGCAGCCACCGCCATGATTTCTCTCGAAGAGAAGATCACTCCTAAGAAGATAGCCGAAGAAGTCTTTGATTTTCTAGTTGATTCAGTCTGATGCACAGAATGCATTAGACTTTAATTGTAATTTATTTTGTGTTAAATGGACAAGTTAGAACTTGCATGGATGGTACTTTAGCTTTTGTTCTCTCATGATGGTTGGATGATTTTGAAATAATTTATTCATTTATTTAGTTTATAATGGCATGATATGTTCTGATATTGGAGTATTTTATTTATGTGTTGAATGTCTTCTAATACATGTTAATAAAATACCTTATATTAGAACGCGTGTGGCACCCTATGGAGGAAGTGTGCTTAGCCAATAGCGGCACAACGAATACTATCTTAAGAGAGACTAAATATTTTCATTGAAGAAGCCTTATTGTACCCAGAATCGACTGGAACTCTCCTA
Source organism: Dendrocalamus latiflorus (assembly GCA_017311315.1). Taxonomy (NCBI): domain Eukaryota; kingdom Viridiplantae; phylum Streptophyta; class Magnoliopsida; order Poales; family Poaceae; genus Dendrocalamus; species Dendrocalamus latiflorus. Next base: position 10,681,053 of record CM029615.1, on the reverse strand, counting down.
AGTTTTAAGGATATTCACGTCAATGGTTTCCACGTCGAGACTGAAGAAGAGTACGGTAAGGAATACCTGCTCATTACGAAGCGCGAAGAGAATGGAAAAAGGGTATTAGAAAAACTTCCTTCACTAGAAACTAGGCTATATTATATAAACATCAAGGCACTTGCAGCCTAAACTGTTTTGATGACAATATTTAGAAGCTCTGAACTCTTCTGTCTCTGGCATGACATATTAGACCACCCAGGACTTATGATGATGAGAAACATAATCAAGAATTCCCAAGGGCATAATATTAATGTGAAGAATTTCCTGAATCACGAAGATTTTGTGTGCCTTGCATGTGCCACCAAGAAATTAATTACTAGACCCTCCACTCTGAAAGTGAAGGATGAAGTCCCTGCATTCCTGGAACGCATCCAAGGAGACATTTGCGATCTCATTCAGCCTATCTCAGGGCCATTTAAGTATTTCATGGTGCTAATTGACGCTTCCTCGAAGTGGTCATATGTTGGTCTGTTGTCCGCAAGAAACCATGCTTTCGCAAAGCTGATCTCGCAGATCATTCGCATCAGAAATGTGTTTCCTAATCATCACATCAAGTCCATCAGAATGGACAATGCCGGAGAATTTACTTCAAAGGTATTTGATGATTATTGCATGGCGATGGGGATTGCAGTTGAGCATTCGGTACCGCATGTCCATACCCAGAATGGTCTGGCAGAGGCTTTAATCAAGATAATTAAGTTTATTGCCTGACCCCTTTTGCAGAATTGTAATTTGCCAGCTACATGTTGGAGACATGCAGTCCTACATGCAGCGAATCTCATCAATTTTAGACCATCGGCCTACAACATCCATTCACCTATGCAACTAGTGCAAGGATCACCACCGAAAATTTCTCATCTTAGGAGGTTTGGATGCAATGTTTATGTACCTATACCCCCTCCGCAGCGTACCGCAATGGGCCCCCTCCGTAAGACTGGGATATACGTTGGTTATGAGACTGCATCCATAATCAGGTATTTGGAACCCATGTCGGGTGATTTGCATACCGCCCGCTTTGCTGATTGCATTTTTGATGAGGATAATTTCTCAACATTAGTGGGCGGAAATCAACCCCTTGATGAAAAATGTCGAGAAATTACGCGGGAAGCCACGGGAATTCTTGCACATGACCCGCGCACTAGTGAAACAGAGAAAGAGGTCCAGAAGATCATTGACTTGCAAGCATTAGTAAACCAACTGCCTGATCACTTTAGTGATTTGAAGAGCGTGACTAAGTCGCATGTGCCTACACACAATGCACCGGAGAGGGTTGAAATACCAAAGAAAGGAGAAGGTATCTCTATTCCCATCCAGAGGCCTCAGAATAAAAGGACGAGAACTCTGGCTCCTCGAATCCCAAGTAACCGGGGACGCCCGGCGAAAAAGGATAAGAAGGACTTACCACAGTTGATCACCGAAGTCCCCCAGAACGAGAAGGGGAGCCAGTTGAGACCTAACACAAGTATGACACCTTCAGAAAAGGGCATACCGGATCTGAATATCCCCATGGGAGAAAAAGTCGGCATGGATGTGTGCGCACACATCGGAGCCGAAAACTAAAGGGACTTGCCACCGCAATTGGAAGAAGCGATGTGTTAGGAGAAGCTCCAGAAGAAGCAATCGCTCCAAAAGTAGCAACTCATGAAGAAATATCTATAAATTATATGCACACGGGAGAGTCCATGAATAGGACAACAGCCAATATCGATATCTACTTCGCAAAGAAAATTGCCACAATCATCGATCTTGATCTCGAGCCTGCATCGCTAGCTGAATGTACGAAAAGATCAGATTGGGAAGATTGGAATAAGGCAATAGAAACAGAATTGCAATCTCTAAACAAAAGTGAAGTGTTTGAGCCGTATGCCGCACACCTCCCCATGTGCACCCTGTAAGGCACAGGTGGGTATTTTGTTCGAAGGAGAAATGAAAGAAACGAAGTGGTGAGATACAAAGCAAGGTGGTAGCACAAGGTTTCACTCAACGTCCTGGAGTTGATTATGAAGAAACCTACTCCCTAGTCATGAGTGGAATTATCTTTAGATATTTGATCTCGATGGCAGTGAACTTGAATTTAGAAATGAAATTGATGGATGTGGTGACTGCATACCTTTATGGAAACTTGGATTCGGAGATTTATATGAAAGTCCCTGAAGGAATTCCTCTCCCGAACCTAGACAGAGCAAATAGAAATCTGTATAGTGTGAAGCTCAGAAAGTCCCTGTATGGACTAAAGCAATATGGCAGAACGTGGTATAATCGCTTAAGCGACTTTCTCTGCAAGAAAGGCTACACGAACAATGAAGATTGTCCCTGTGTGCTTATACGGCGATCCCAGAATGGATTCTATATTATCTCAGTATATGTAGATGATCTGAACATCATCGGAACAATGGAAGATATAAAAGAAGCAAGCTCCTACTTGGACTCAGAATTTGAAATGAAAGATTTGGGCAAGACCAAATTCTGCTTAGGCCTGCAGCTTGAACATGTCCCTGAAGGAATCTTGGTACATCAGTCGGCCTACACCCAGAAGGTGTTAGAAAGGTTTGGCGTTGAGAAGGCATACCCATCGAAAGTACTGATGATCAGGAGGTCTTTACAGCAAGAAAAAGATCCTTTCCGACCTAGGGAAGAGAGGGAGGAAGTCCTGGGACCGGAATTCATACTTGAGTGCAGTGGGAGCACTCATGTATTTAGCAAACTGCACTAGACCGGACATTGCATTTGTCGTGAACCTGTTAGCAAGGTACAGTGCAGAACCTACCAAAAGGCATTGGCTGGGCATAAAGGACATCTTTCGATATCTCCAAGGAAGCAAGGACCTTGGATTGTTCTACAGAAAGAATTAAGATCTGAACTAGATTGTCTATGCAGATGTTGGGTACCTGTCTGACCCGCATACCGCAAGGTCATAAACAGGTTATGTATTCCTGTGTAGTGGAACGGCAATTTCCTGGAAATCGTCTAAGCAAAGTGTAGGATTGAAAACGGCAGCAGAGGGGGGTGAATGGTGCCTTCAAAAATCTCCCCCAAGTATCCACGCACAAATCCTCTTCTCCAATAGCTATAAAAGCTATGAAGAAAAAGAGCAAATGCTTACTAGAAGTTGAAGCAAAACCCAGAAAGCAGATCAAGAGAGAACATCAGGCCAGAGAATGAACAAGGACTGCAAGGATGAAAACTCTGAAATCTGAGTAGTGCCCAAGAGAAATATGGTGACTGAAATTGTCAGGCTGATTGGTAACAAAAATTCGGAGAACAAAGATTCAAATAATAAACTTTTCTTGTAACCAAGGCAACTAAGAAGGAAGTCTATTTGAAACAAAGAAATCAACCTTCCACTTGAAATGTTTGCCTGGCTAGGCCAAGAATCAAATCTGCATAGACTAAAATAGTGAGTACTTGCTCTGACCGAACACTGATTTCAGCAAAACAGATATTACACAACTCGTTAGGAAACCCTCTTCAAAGATCAAGTCAATCGAGAATATGGCTGTTTGTGACATATAGGTTGATTGCCCACTCGAAATTGATCAAAACCTTGTTGCAAGAGCAGATTGCAGCAGAGAATTAGCAGCTTAAGGAAAATAGACTGCACGAAATAATAGTCGGTCGGACTACAAAGATGCAGCCGGTCTAACCAGGATGTAAACAGTGAAATCAGAGCAGTACCGAGAGCAGCAGCCGAACACTAAACTGAAAAACTGCTAATATAGCAGAACTGATGACTTAACTTCAAGCAGAGATTCATGTTAAAACAGCCGAATAGCAGAGAGCTGCCAAAATTGCTACCTGACACCCGAAGCAGACCCGAAATAGTCTGACTGCAGTTTCTCTGCAGGTCTGACCGACTGAGGGTGTCTGGTCTGAATTCTTTTCACAGCCTGACCGAAAACTCAAATACCAACTGAAGAGGTTTGCCAAACAACATAACCCATGCAGTCAACTGGAAACAAATGCAATTGGGAGATTTGGATGAGACTATTCTCTACTAGTTAAAACAAATTGAGAGTGAAAACTGAAAGAGACAGATATCTCAATATCCTACTCAAGATTAATCAACAGTTCTGAAAGAGTGTAATCGGCAAGCTACTGTAAACAGACTTCAACAGTGATTACTATTGTTGCTGAAAACCTGCATCTTTGAGCAAGAAAAACAGAGTGACCGAGAGAAACTAGAAATGCCGTGATACAACAGGAGATGAGACCATATACCGGAAGGCTCGGGCTTCTCAGGGAGAGATGGTCTCAGATCAAGAAGACATACTCTAAATCAACCTTTTTGTCTACAGCCATCAGAGAAGAATGGTAGAATAGAAAAACCACGGAAATAGCAGTTTCACGGTCACTGATTCCAGAATTCTCTCTGATTATTATCTCCTCATTTGGTCGTGATATTTCAGACTACGAAGGAAAGCAATAACCTCAAACCAAAAAGGGACCAAGAACACAAAGCTGAAACGACTCCTTGCCAAGAAATCAAAGTCGTAGGTTTCCTCTGTTTACGAAAAACAATAAACCCTAGGCAGAGGATTTTGAGGTGCACATCTGAGAGAAGAAATCACTCATTAAATCTGATTTTTTGCTCCTAGAAATTAACTAACCAAGTGGTCTTGAACCATATTCTCACCACAGAGCTAAAGATCAAATTCTCCTCTGCCAAGAACTCCATTCAAAAGACGAAAGGTAGAGAAATAACAAAGAACAAAGAATACAAGGGACCAGAGGTCAATCACCGAGACAAAATAGAGTAGATCATCTCAAATAACAAAAACATCTCAGATTCATACGGAGACATGGGCGATTACATTAGTTTGTTCTACGGCCAACTCATGCACCAAGAACACACACTTGAATCCAGAGAAGAACAAGAACACCACTCTGCTCAGGACTCTCACGAAGACATGGTAACAGAAAGGCAAACAACCCTGCTCTCCTCACCAACTCCTTAACAGCTCATGAAAGAAAAGCAAAACAAACTCCCCCAAAGCCTTAACTACACTAGGGAACACCCCCCTATTTATAGTCTTCCATACTGGGTTTACATTTTGCTTTGCCCATTAAGCCTCAACGTTTTACCCGCTAATTCTAACCAAATCCACTTCCTTTTGTGCAGCCTTGCGTATTTACCAAAATGCACTCCTGCACCTTCTGGGAAGGTTCCTCATTTCTTGTCGTCCAAACTTCGCAACCACCTCGAGTCCTCGCCATCTTCGACACATCCCGACCGCTCCGACCTCAGCATCGCCTGTGCCTAGTCCGGTCATCCCGTGGCTCGCCACGACTCCGCCTCGATGTCCTGCAACCATCACAGACAAGAAACACATCACATAGCACCACTCAAGATACAGAAAACACAAAATTGTATTAGAAGTAAATACTCATACCCAAAATAGCCCAACGACTGGTCGAAAAGAAAACAGGCGTCCTAAGCACGTCCGATCGCGTTCGACCAGGTCCGACCGCAGTCGACTGCACCATGCAACGACTTGGCTCGAACCACTCAAACCAAACTCAAACTTTCCCGATCACGCATCAATTACTCATCACAAACATGGGGTCAGAACCACATGGTCTCTCACAAAGTCTTGTAACTACTTCGACAAACCACTCAGAAATTATAGCACTGTGTGAAGCCACACGAGAATGCGCTTGGCTCCGCCGAATGATTCACCACATCCAGTAGACATGTGGAATGAACATTGTGCAAACCCCCACAATTATCTATGAAGAAAATGCAGCTTGCGTTGCACAAGTGCAGACAGGCTATGTGAAGAGTCATCTCACAAAGCATATCAACCCCAAGTTCTTCTATGCTCATGAATTGCAAAAAATGGACGAGATCAAGGTACTGCATACTAAATCATGTGAAAATCTGGCAGATTTATTCACTAAGTCACTTCCTTTATCTAGCTTTGAAACATGCGTGCGAGGAATTGGGATGATGAGACTTAGAGAAGTGCAGAATTCAGGGGGAGAATTCTCTCAATCCCGTTAGCAAATCTTGATCATGAAGATTAAGTAACCAAAAGAATAAAGTCCTGAAGACTAAATTAAATTAGGTGAATTGTACTCTTTTCCCTTAACAAGTTTTCCTGAAGTTTCTCGACCAAGGTTTTCAATGAGGCAATTCGTGCATCGCAACATAACATGCATCACGTACTCTTTCTTCAAATTTTTTCCACTGAGTTTTTATGGAGTTTTAATGAGGCATGGACATATCGGATGAGGGCCCAAAGGGGAGTGTTAGGAAACCTGGGCCTGGGCTAGCAGCCCTGGCCCATGGTGGGCTCCTCACCGGAGACTATAAATAGGGAGCCGTACCGGCATATTTTGTACACACGCAATCAGAAATTAATAAAGAAAGACTAGGGGTTCTCTGTACCTCTCTATGTGATTTCAATCTATTATTCTGTCTTCTATGATTGATTTGATTTGTTCTAAGCAGAGGAATCGATCGGATTGATCGCCAGCCACGGTTCCTCAACAGCAACAAGCGAATAAAGTGACACATTTGTGATCAGCAAGTTGTAAACTATTACTTGAGGTGATATCTTACCATTGAAATCAAGTATGGTGCACCATCTTTTCAAACCAAATAAGTCGACCATCTAGCTAGCATGGAAGGCTCCATCTTTTTTGGGTGTGCAGTTTGGTGTATTGGTTGCTTTTCTTTCTTTTAGGAAAGGTTTACACATGCATTTTATTTGGCAGATATTTCACGGAGCAACTGCAAGAATATTACCACTAAAATGCTGCAGTTGACAGTTGTTTTGTTACTCCAACCAAAGTGACGCCCAATTTTCTTGCCAAGGGCTATAGTTCCATGGAGGTGTCTACGAACACTCTTTTTGGGTTAGGAGCATTCAGATTTTTTAAACGTTGAATTTTTATCCACCGTTCCAGATTCGGAGCACTCATATTTTTTTTGAGAGGGTGGGATGTAAGGGATTCGTTAAATAGAGATCCAACGCCCTAGATTTGTTTTTGTGGAAAGGGGATATGGGGATCCGTTGGATGGAGATCCAATATCTCAAAATCTGAATACTTCTAATCTAAAAAACACTCAAGCGCTCCTTATTACTTCTCTAGTTCGATTCTCTTAGCCCTGTAATTGTAGTACTGAAATGTCACCAGAAATAATTTAATTTTGGAATAAAAAAACCTACGTTCTAAATCGAACCTTAGTAAAAATAACTTAAAAGACGGCCTCTCCAAATACACACACAAATAAAATAATGATCCGAGACAGGAAGGAGGTAGAAAAAGCACTCTCCAAATCCACACACAAATAAAATAAAGATCCTAGCCAGGAAGGAGCTAAGGAAAAGCACTCTCCAAATCCACACACACAAATAAAATAAAGATCCTAGCCAGGAAGGAGGTAGGAAAAGCACCCATGGTACCATAGAGATTAGCCGATTAGGGACACGGAACAAAAAATCTCTCGCCCGCAATTGTTAATCCCTCTGCAGGGCAAGACAAGGACAGAGACACCTTGCTTTCTCCAGACAGAACAAAAGCGAGGCCAGAGCGCCGCGACATCGAAACACCGTGCTACTGCTAACCCTAAACTAATCGCCCTGCTTCTCTAAGCAAGAATAGTTATCACTCTCGGAAGATCTCCCTGCTAGCTGGCCGAGATTCGGCAGAGATACCTGAACCTCCTGCTTGAGTACAGACTGGAAGAAACTAAGATGCCGCTTATTTAGGTTAAAAAATATAACTTATGACTGAAGTTTTTTTATAGCTGGTTAAAATTACATTATAATCAATGATAGCTTATTTAGCGTAATTAAATTTAACAAATTTTAAAATAAAAAATATATTAGTCTATTATGAATAATACAAATAAATACGAGAAAAAAGAACAAATATAAAAGCTCAACAAGCTAAAAACTAAATAATAAAATTTAGAAATAATAAAAAAATAAATCAGGAACTAAAACTGTAAGCTGAAATAAGTGAGGTATAAAGCAGGATCCTGTGCAAAGTTTGGAGGTCAATGGCTACTCGGATCAGAATGTCGCCTTCCTTCATTTGGACGCGTGCCAGGTATCTTCTCCTCTTTCTTTCTTTTTTCTTCCTCGGTCGCTGTGCGACATGATCCGTGTCTTGTTTGAGATGAGAAGTTGGTTGCTTCAGGTGGGATCGAGTTACCAGATACGCCGTGCCCACTGTGATGGCGACAGGTAGTGGATATATAAATTTGGTTGGTTTTGTTTGTATAATTAGTGTGGTTGCTCGTACTTTTTGTGCCACTGTGGTCGGGAGGCCTAGATGCATGGCCATCTGCCGCATGTTGGGTCGTTGGATCGAGCGCCCGGCTAGCCCACATGTTTCGAGGGCCTCAATTCCATCTGCGGTGTCTGAACTCTGATCGAACGGTCCACAACAAGCATCGGATCCGAAGGCACAGGGACATGGAATCATTAGCGGAAATGGTGGTATTGGACACCTTATTTATAAAAATAGCACTATCTTAACATCAATTATAAAAAATAATACTATCTACCGTTCGATCATACTTCTCAGGCTGACACATGGCACATGCCGTTCAGTCACCGGGTGGCAGGCTTCTCGGCCCGACACGTGGCGCACCTACCGCCCCGTCACCAGGCTGTAGGTGACTTGAGCCAACAGGTGGCAGGTCTAATGCGCAGAGTGAGCCACCACGTGTCGGCCCAAGACACCTACCTCTCGGTGACAGGGCGGTAGGTGTGCCACGTGTCAGCTGAGAAGCTTACTGCCCGGTCACTGGGCAACAGGTGCCACGTGTCAACCCGAGAAGCTTGTCGCCCGGTGATCTGGCGGCAGGTAGTGCTATTTTTACAATTGATGTTAAGAGGGTGCTATTTTTACAAATAACGCGTCCAATACGACCAAAAGTGACTTTTTTCATGGTGGGATACAGAAAGGTGTGCAAACGGAAAGCATAATTTTCGTCCAACCAACCAAATAAAGGTTTGTACAGTGAACATGAAAGGAAAAATGGATACTTTGCCTGTGTACGACTTTTGACTACGAGAAAAAATGTTGAATAAGATACGTGATAAACTATATACATCAGTATCCATTCTAATTGTACTTATTGTCTAATGTCCTATATAGGGGTGTAAATAGATTAGATAATTTCCTTCCGACTGACTGAGCAAAGACTTGCAGAGTGAATATAGAAGGAAGAAATGAGTGTATGGTACTATCCATCGTGTACACAAAAAATACAAGGTAGCATGCAGGATGAACAATATCCATCCTTATCCACTTTGATTGCACATGTGGATATGAAGCAGAGTAGACTTTTGTGATGAAAGAGATGGATATACCTATAAAGGAAAAGAACAACTAGACTATTATAGTCTGATACCCCTTCTTATGTGTAGCATATCTCGGATCGGATCAGAGTTTGTAAGATACGGCGCAAGCGTGTCCATTCTCAAGAATGAAGTAGATGAATCTCGTAGAGAAAACCGAAATAACAGTGATGAAATAACCACGACGAGAGAGAAAAGATTTGGCGAAGCCGATCTTAAATTCCTTAAGTACAAAGAGTACAAAGGATTGCCGCTCTATCTCAACCCTCTTGAACCTTTTAGACACTCGAATCCTTGCCTATACAAAAATCTAGTGCTAAAGAATAACCTAGTCTCTAATCCTCTCATGTGCCCTCTACTTTAGATGAGTTGTTCTTCTTTACTTCTTAGCTTGTGTTCCCTAAGGCCATCCCTTGAGTTTATATAGTCCTTATAATTCTCCTCTAAAAAAAGTAGGAATTCTAATCCTATTAGAATTCATGTAGGACTCCTTGTGGCACACATATCTAAGTCCTAAGGAATATGATATAAGTCACCTTATTCTCAATAATCTTTCTAAGTACTAAAGGAATATGATATGAGTCACCTTATTCTCAACAATCTCCCCCTTGAATCTCATCCAATGAAGTCATCATGGTCCTCCAAGAACTTGCTCCATGTCCGCTCTACTTTTTTTTTGCTTTTTTCCTTCACCTTTGAGAGTGCCCCCACCATAGGGGCTTATGTACATCACCACAATATGCATGTTTGTGTTCGAGTTTGGCCGCTCGGATCATCCACCTGAGAGCTCTTTCCTTGTATAGTTTGGTTAATTACCTTTTGTTCCTACAATCATCCATGCCATAGGTTTGTACCACCTTTTAGCTTCACTTGCTCATTGGTATCACATGATTGGTCCCACCACATCATCCTCATTCCAATAGCTCGCACCATCGCCTTTGTGCCTGCTGGATTTTGCAACCCTTTTGCAGTTTTGCACAAAACAGTAGATGAGATCTAAGCACCTACTGTTAATGACACGGTTTCATTCTCCTGATTAGGATTTTTATTATACATCCCATAGGTTGCCTTTCTTTTAGTTTTACCAATCAATTGGTGTCCTCCAATGCTCAAGATATTACCAATCAATTGGTGTCCTCCAATGCTCAAGATATTTTTTATGATCACCTGCCCTTTGCAAGTAACTCGCATGACTACACTTTGAAGTGAAACCTGACAATCTTCAAGTTCAAGTGACCTTACAGATATTAGATTCTTCTTTAGACCAGGAATATACCAAACTCCTACTAATGTGTGATGTGCTCCATCATACATCTCTATCACAGTAATTGTATACTCCTTATAATATGCAAAGTGAATAGTTGCATGTGTCGTGCGTAGAGATTTTTTGTCAAACATCTCCCTCACCACCGCCACTGGGCATGCACCCCTCATTTTCTTCAAACTCAGATAGTCCTTTATCCTGTGACCTTCCTCATCACATACATAGCATACACATGTGCCTTTCTTCTTGCCCTTTTTCTTCTTGTGATTATTGCTTTTGCCTACAATACCTATGGCAGCTAATGCTTGATCATCTAAGGATCATGGACTCGAGGTGGCATGAAAGGTAGCACTACACTAGAGTTGCTCAGGTGATGCCGGCCCAAATCATCGGTGGGGATGGGTTGGTGATGCTGCGGTGAAGCTTCGGTCCAAAGGGATTAGCCGAAGATGGCTCCAACCAACCAATCCCAATTTGGGCGAAGTTGGAGATGAAGGCAGCTTCGGTGAACTATGAGCTTCAGGATGGTGATGGAGGGGGAGGAGTGTGGTGTGGCGAAGCTAGCTGGGGTGTTCCTTGGTATTTATAGACAGTGAAGAGAACGGGTGGCATGGGCCGGTCCTGCAGTGGTGGCGATGAGGTGTCCTAGAGAGCCTTAATGGCCAATGCAAGCGAGGGGATGGCCCCAAGGGCTCAGAGGCGATGGCACATAGGTGATGAGACAGCCAGTCAGTGCTTTGTAGTGTGAAGAGCTGGGGAAACTCTCATGGTGGGTCTTTGTTTGTCTATCAACAGATTGGATGGCGAGCTAGGGATAAGGCTAGCTCAGCGGCAGGTGTCTGGGCTTGAATGAATGCAGGCATTGACAATGCGTACAGGAATGTGAACAAAGGTGGGAAAGGTGGCGCGCTAGTCAAAAAGTACAACGGCTATGTGCTCGGCACGACGCGGTCAGCGCAGGTGTGCATGGACCGACACATGGTGGGAGTAGGATGGCATGGGTGAGCATAGTACATGGTTCGCGTGGATGAGATGATGCTTGTGCATGCAATAGCCTGGCTCGGGCATGGCCAGAGAAGGGTGCTGCAATGGCCACAGCCGCATAGCACGGCTAGCATATGAACCAAGCACGTTGTGTGCGCACTGGTGCGCCAGGGATGGGCCAGTAGCAAAGGGAGGGGTGAAGAGGCCAGGCCTAGCGGGCCAAATGGCTAGATGGGCCAAGCCCAAATTATTTCTCTATTTTTTGACATTGAATTATTTTAAATTTAAATTTGTATTATACCATGGCCAAATTATTTTAGGTTTTAAGTCTCACATAAATTTACCTCACTTCAATTCATAGAGTTTTTAAAATGCCAATTTTAGTGTTTTTAATTGGAAATTACCTTTTGATGCTTTAATGTCTTGATTGAAACTTTTATTCAAATTTTTGTTTGATTTGAATTTGTTAATAGTTCTAAATTTTGGATTTATTCCATTTTAATTTTAGCTTTCCCTCTTTTTCTCATCATCTTGTTTTATGTTTTAGCTCATATTTTGCTTTGGAATTTAAGCTCATGATTTACATTTAGTTTATTAATGCTTGCATTTAATTTTTTAGCTTTATTTACAACTGGATTTGGTCTAGTAGGATTTTTACTGCAATTTCTCTTGCTTATTTTATCGATTATCTTTTTAGTTTTGCATTCAAATTTGATCTAGTTTGTCATTAATTGCATCTTTTCCTCTAAATTTTATTTCTATAAACTTTTATTTATTAGGAACCTCAATCAAAATCAGGAAAAATCCAATTGTCAGCAAGTTGCAAATAAAAAAGTTTTAAAAATTGCATATTTTCATATGCCTTGTTTTTAGGGATGTTACAGCTGACCTCAAATTCCTTTAGCACAACGTCAAAAGAGTATAAGGGATTATCTCTCTCACACAGCCCTCTCGAACTTTTTAGGTCCCCTGGATCCTTACCCTATACAAGATCAGGTGCTAAAGAATAGTCTAGCCTTTAATCCTCTCGTGTGCCTCTACTTTAGATGAGTGCTTGTTCTTTGCTTCCTGGCATGGGTTCTCCATGGCCACTCCTTGGGTTTATATAGTCCTCCTAGTTCTCCTCAATAAAGAAGTATGAATCCTACTCTAAAAGTAAGTAGAAATCCTAATTCTGTTAGGATTCATCTAGAATTCTTTGTAGTACACCTCTCCAAGGCCTAAAGGAATATGATATGAGTCACCTTATTCTCAACAATAATGTTGATCAACATCCAACAGTCCACCAACCATAACATAGCCTAGTGATGTGGCACCTTGTCTGCCCAGTAGATGACCAAAGTTCGATTCGTACCACCATGGGTTGGGTGGGTCATTTATGTGAAATTTTCACTTTAATTGTCTGAGATTTGAACCTATAACAAGCTGGTTCTATGCCTTAAGATGATAGCCAATTGTCCCCACCCTCTCAACAAAAAAGCATCCAATAGAAGCACACAACCCACACACACCCACTCACACCACACACACACACACACGCACATGTGCGTCCCCTACATACACTAGGATCTAAACAGAGGCTCAACAACCTTCGAAGCATGGGTACGTACTATCCCACTGTACGCACACACATATGTACCTGCAAATGGCACTGTTGTAACTTTTGTTTTCAAAATTGGGTCTTCAAATGTCTGTTTTTGCAAATCTAGTTCCTCTATGGACCTATCGAGCTCGGTAGGTATCTACCAAGTTAGGGGAGCTCGGTAGACGACCTGTTGAGCTATAGTGAGCTCCCTTGGCTTTGCAGGGTGCTATCGAGCCACCCATGTGTGGCAGGTCCGCTGTGCATCTCCATTAGCGCTTGCTAATTAAAGTGCTAATTGCATTACTAATTAATGGACGGCCATCTGTGCACACACGCAAGGGAGGCTCGGCAGGTGACTTGCTGAGCTAGGTTAGCTTGGCAAGCACCTACGAAGCTCCTACTGAGCTCCCCTAGCTCGATAGGTGCTTGTCACACTCGGTAGGTCCACGGAGGAGGCTAGATTTACAAAAAACGGACGTTCGGGGGCTAATTTTGAAACAAGTTTCAACAATGCCATTTGTGTGAATAGTTCCATCTGTTATACCCCTCCTTGGCATCTTAGCAATGGTCTGCCATAAATAACCAATGTGGAAAGTAGAATAAAAAGATGGCACTGATGCCAAGTTCAGCACATGAGGTTTTTTTTAAAGTGATTACATGGCACTCTAAAGACGTGCCATTGAACATGTGCTACTATACTCATTGCAACTCTTTCTATGCCACTATAAAAGTTGGGTAATACCTTCTCCAATTGGTTGAGTTCTCCACCCATGCTCAGACCCACGGTGTCGCACTCAGGCCAATCGATGGCATCGGGGAGCTCCTTGCTAGCATGTGGCAAGAAGCGGGTGCTCTGTTAGTGATATGCCCTAGAAGCAACTATAGAGATGATTATATCACTTCTATATTTATAATAAATGATATTATATTCCTTTAATGAATTATTATTTATAAAGGTTAGCAAGTATGTGACGTGTTGGTGAAGTCCTTTATTTGTTGTATGATGTTGTTCTAAAAGATCCTTACTAGAATGTCACTGGTCAGGACACTAGTGACTTATAGAGCAGCATATGTATTGATTGATGACCATGTTTCACCGGTTATAAATATAGGGATATCAAATCAATGATGTGGATATATGTTAAAGAACATGGTGTTGAATTGACTCATCTTAAGACACTATTGAAATTGTTATGTTTTATGTGTTATCAGTTGGTCTCATACAATGATGATGTACAATCCTTGTATCTGAGATCAACATAGTTTTCTACATGTGTAATAGTGCACTTAGAGGTTGCCAAACGCTACTTCGTAACTGAGTAGTTATAAAGGTAGCTTTCGGGTAAGCTATGAAACGTACGGAGGAATGTGACTGGTTAGATATGAGATTTGCCCCTCCTACATAATAGGAAAGATATCTCTAGGCCTCTCAATGTGATTGTGTAGGATTGAAATGGCAACAGAAGGGGGGGGGGGGTGAATGTCGACTAAAAACAAATCCGCCTTCAAGGCTTCCACTTGAGTTTCCCTTCCAATAGCTATGCCAGCTATGAAAAGAAAAGCTCAAGATCACTGGAACAACAAGCATGCAATGGAGAGGTCAAGGTACACAAGAATCCAAATAAGGTATCCACAAGTTCTTTTCCCTCCCAAGGCTACAAAGACTGTGAAGAACTGGGACTTAAGCTTTCTGGAACCTCAACTTACCAGAGAGGAAAACAAGACACCAAACCTAAAAGAGAAGATCCATCACTTAGCATTGAAGGGAAGAAGCCGCAATCACCTGGGCCGGTCAGACCAGTGCTGATGGGCCGGTCAGACCGCACCTAAGCCGTCGGTCTGACCGACCAATGGGTGCCGGTCTGACCGGTGTGGTTCGGCCGGTCTGACCGCCTTCATCCCTTCGGTCAGACCACCCCACAGGGACAGCAACCCTGAATTTCAGATTTTCAGACAGCAACAAATGAAACTCCACACAGCATTAAAATTGGGGAGAATACTCAGGAATTCTTTGCCCAGAAACACAAGAATGCAACCTAAATAGCCACAGGAGCCTAGAAAACCAAAGGGGACCAACTCATGACAAAGAATTTCAGTTTTGAGAGAAGAACTGAAATCTTACAGAGACCTGCCCAAAACTCCAAATTGCCATCTAACCTCTGATCCTTTGGCCATGAAACTTTGGGAATAGCAAGATAATAGCCTCTAAACTTTACATGCCAAATTTCAAGCCATCTCAAAGGAGGGAAACAAGAATCACATCAAAACCCTAGAACTGAAAAGATGAACAGAGGAGGGCAAAAAGCAAAAACTGGAATCTAGAATGGGTTCTTGGGATTTTAACTGATCAAATGATCTTGAGGCATCATCCCAACATAGAGCAACCCATTTTGCTACTCCCCAGCAAGCAAGAACACAAAATCAAAAACTTGAGAAATCCAACATAGAAAGCAACGAAGAACAGAAATAACAGAGGGGGCTCAAGAACTCAATCAAACTCAAATAAAGCCATCTCAGATTGATATTGAGGATGAGAGATACATGATTACGAAGAGTATGAACTCATATCTTTCCTACAATCCCATACATGCTTGAATGAACATCAAACCATCCTCTCCCTCTCTCAAGCTCTCATACACAAGAACACCCCGAGAGAAGCTACGAAGGGGACATGCACTGTTGCCCTCAACTACTCTCCAACCACTAAAGCCTAAAGCCAAAGCAACTCTCTAAAGCCCATTTTGACTAAAGCAAAACCCTAAAACATCTCTCAAGTGGTGTGAATACATGCTGCCACTCTCTCCTATTTATAGCCCTTGGCTAACGGGTCTCCAACCCGTTACACCCGCTAAATCCAACGGAACCCGCTCCCGCTTGTGCAGCCTCGCGAAACTACCAATTCGCCCCTCCTGCACCTTCCGGCAAGCATTCGCGTCTCTTGTCGTCCAAGCCTCGCAACCACCTCGAGTCTTCGCCGTCTTCGACACATCCCGACCGTTCTGACCTCAGCGCCACCTGCGCCTAGTCCGGTCACCTCGTGTCTCGCCACGACTCCGCCTCGACGTCCTGCAGCCATCACAGACAAGAAACACATCAAATAGCACCGCTCGACACATGTAAGCATAATTAGCAATAACAAATCATACTTACGCACGAAAGAGCCCAAACCTGTTGAATCAAGAGAATATGCATCCTAATCACTTTGACCAGGTTTGACCAAGTCCGACCAAAGCTGATTGCACCACGCAACGACATGGTGCGAACCACACAAACCAAACTCGACTTTTCTAAACTGATGTCAATTACTCATCACACGCTCGGGGTCATCTCCACATGGTCCAACAATCTCCCCCTTGATGAGTATATTGACAAACACCGAAAAAGCGCAAAGTTGAGTTTGAAGATAAAGTCAAACATGGTCCAAAGGAAGAAAATGATGCTAATGACCATGTCGACATAAGGAGCAAAAGAAAGAACAAGTTTTCCTCAAAGCTCCCAAAAATGGCTTTTTCTTCGCTATTCTCCCCCTTTTGGCAATAAACACATCAATGATGCAAAAGAGAGAATATGACATAACATTGGATGAAATGGCTGAAATTTATTTATTTTAAGCATTTAGAGCCATTAAGATTATCCAAAATGACCAAATGAGAATTACATCAAGTCATAACACATAAGTATGCTATCAAGATCATGACAAGACATGTATAATCAAGCTAAGCCAAATAAGTTACAATCTGAAATGTAATTGAATTGCTTAGCATGTCAAGTCAACCATGATTCTAGTCTAGCTAAAGGTATCCAAAGATGATGCAGGCCATGTCAATAGTCTAAATGGAACCAAGAAGCTAGTATTGAGCCGATTTAGAGTGCTACAAGTTCAAGAATAAGACATGCGTTTAAGTACTTGTAACCTTTGTAATTTTAGCAAATTGAGCACAATTGACATGTTTTTCTTTAGAAATCTCATGATTATTGCCAACCAGATTTTTGTTTTGTCATGTGCTAGATCTCAAGCCTTATCCAACCACTCCAAGCGATAAGCTTAAGAAGATAGTCTTGGTCAACCAAAACTCCCCCTGAGTTCATGCCTAGTGCAATGGCAAGACGTCTCTTGAGAAAGAATTGGTGAGATCAGTTTTTTCGCACGAAAGAGATCTTTTTGCTTTGTTAAAAGATTGTACTAACTCATGCTTCATCAAGAAACTAGCATAGCTCAATCTAAAGCTCAATATAGATTCAAGACTCAATTCAGCCTATTTGACATGGCATGAATCATAAATGGATAACTAAAGACAGCCTAGTCTCAAGTGCTACCATGACAAGAAATAATTCAAGTTGTGCAGTTTTAAGCAATTTAAACATGGCAAAGACTAGACTACACATATGAGGTCTCAATCTAGCAAGTAAGCACATATCATGGCAAGGTGTAATGCATTGTAAAACATGTCATAACAGGATAATAATCAAGGCTCCATGTAGTTATATTACAATGCAGAATGAAATGCAGAAAATCCAGCTCCCCCTCAACATGTGATGCAACTTTTAGTTCACGTAGAGTTATGACCACATTAAGATCTAGAAGCTCCCAAATGAACTCCCTCTGAACCAAAGCAATAAAATCGAGAAGCTGGAAAGAAATCACAAACAGGCAGTCCTTAAAGCATAGACAAGATATAGAAGAACCTATGGCTTAAACTGACTCTCATCTACCCCATCTGACTCTATGACTATCAACTGGTCATCTATCAGACTAAGGAGCAAACACGTACCCTGTCTATTCGAGAGTGGCCCAACCCTCGCTAGAACCTATAAGAAGTGAGTGAGCTCAACCTAGTAAGAAGAGAACCAGCTAATAAGTAGCATCCTAGAATCACAAAATAAGAGAAAAAGTCTAAGCAGCTAGACAAGAGACACACTCTAACCTATGCTAGAAGGACTAACCCCAATGCGCCCATACGCAATGCAACAGAACGGAGTAAGAGCATAATTAATATAATAAAGTAGTAAAGCCCAAAGCTCCCCCTCACAACAGTCCATAAGGACAAACCACCCCAAGCTCTCCCCGCAGAGCTGAAAACCTAGAGCTATCCAAGGGCTTGGTAAAGATATCAGCCAACCGGTGGTCACTCTCCACAAACTGGAGCACTATGTCACCCTTCTCTACATGGTCTCGAAGGAAGTGATATCTGATATCAATGTGTTTGGTCCGAGAATGTTGCACTGGGTTCTTAGCAATGTTAATCGCAGAAGTGTTATCACAAAAGAGTGGAACACTGTCGATAATTAACCCAAAGTCTCGCAGGGTCGAGACCATCCAGAGCACCTGGCTACAGCAACTGGCTGCAGCAACGTACTCGGCCTCTGCGGTGGACTGTGCAACACTGGACTGCTTCCTCGAAGACCAGGAAACGAGAGAAGTGCCAATGAACTGGCAGGTGCCCGAGGTGCTCTTCCTATCTATCCTACAGCCAGCAAAGTCTGCATCCGAATAGGCTCTCAAGGAAAGACAGGACGAGAAAGAGTACCAGATACCATAGTCAATGGTAGCTCGAAGGTACTGAAGAATGCGCTTCACCGCCTGGCGGTGAGAGACGCGAGGAGAAGCTTGAAAGCGAGCACATAGACACACAGCAAAGTGTATGTCCGGTCTCGAGGCAGTGAGGTACAAGAGGGAGCCAATCATGCTACAATACTCCTTCTGATCAACTGGCTCGCCGTCCTTCTGATCTTGGAGTGGACACCGGCTTGCCATCACTCATATCAAAGCGCTTCAGGAGGTCTCGTGAGAGACCATGTGGAGGTCATCCCATGCGTGTGATGAGTAATTGACATCGGTTTAGGGAAGTTGAGTTTGATTTGGTTGGTTCGGACCATGTCGTTGCGTGGTGCAAAGGACTCGGTCGGACTTGGTCAAACCTGGTCAAAGGGTTTAGATTGCATATTATGTCGACGTGTCAGGTTTGGGCTATTTCATTAATGCATTTATGCTTAAATATATCGAGCGGTGCTATTTGATGTGTTTCTTGTCTGTGTTGGCTGCAGGACGTCGAGGCGGAGTCGTGGCGAGACACGGTGGACCGGACTAGGCGCAGGTGGCACTGAGGTCAGAACGGTCGGGAGGTGTCGAAGACGGCGAGGGCTCGAGGTGGCTGCGAGGCTTGCAAGGCAAGAAAGGAGGAAGCTTCCTGGAAGGTGCGCGAGGAGCGTTTAGGTAAAAACGCAAAGCTGCACTAAAGGAAGCGGGTTTGGATAAAGCATCGAGTAGGTGGTGACCTAATGGGTAAAGCATGTGCAAACCCATTAGTGGGAGGCTATAAAAGGAGAGGGAGAGGTTGTGCTGAAATTGAGAGAGTGGGTGTAAGAGTTAGGGTTTTATTTGGTTCTCTCCATGTGTGTGTTAGAGAGATGGCTTGAGAGAGTGTATGTGTGGGTTGTGCGTGTGTGCTATGAATTCTTGATTTTCAAGCATGTATGGGGATTTTTATTTTATTGTGAGATTGAGAGAGAGACGAGCTGAAAACAACCCTTTGTAATCACGTATGTCTCGGTATCAATATGAGGATTCTCGTATTTGAGTTGTTTTAGTGATGTGCTTTCTTTTGGATTGCCTCTGTTTATCTCATGTGTTCTCTGCATCTTGTCATGATGGTCTCTCCTGTGTTATGATTGGTTTTCTAGTCTAGTTTGGAATCTTTCTCTGCCTAAAGACCAGATGGTTGTTGGGTAGAAAGTACTTGTAGTTAATCTGTGAAGCTCAATCTGATAGTGAACCTTTTCAGTGGATGTCCTTTTATTTCAGTTTTCCAAGAAAAAAATTCTGGTTGTTTCGGCTCAAAGCAATGATTCTTCAGACTTGTCTTTTTTTGTGCGCAGGTTCCTTCCCATATGTTCTTCCTGTTATTTGAGACTTAGTTCAGCTTATTTGTCTTAAAAGGAGCAGCCCCACTTGAAGAAATGTCAGATTCTTGGTTGACTGCGGTAGTTTCAGCTTATGCTGTTTTCGGTTTGTAGTTCTTGGTTCAGAATTTCGGCCAGGTACTGCTAGTTCAGTTATTGATCTGTTCTTCCAGTGTACTCTTAGTACCTAAGTAAAATTTGTGCCTAGGTTTTAGTTTGCTGCCGCATTTTCTTAGCTAGCAGTGGTCGGTTTGCTGCAGTTCCTTTTTTGGTATTTACTGTCCCGAGCTTTCTCTGCCAGCAGCTCTCTGTTTTCTTTAGGTCCTCCAGGTCTTTATCTTTTCTTTTCTTTTCAGTTTTGTTCAGTTTTTTCCTTCTCTTTTGTCCTTTTTGAAGAAGCTTTTGTCAGGCTGGCTGTTTGTTGGTTGCTGCTCATTATCATTTATTCCCTTCGGCTAGCTCAGTCTGCAGTCCCTCGTTTTATTTGCTTTCAGCAGCAAGTATTTCGTGCTCTCATTAAGTTGGCAGCAAGTATTCTGTCTTGTTTCACAAGTGAGCTTTCTTGATTTTTTGGAGCAAGTCTGTTTTTTGTTTTTACAAGTACTTTCAGATTTCGACAAAATAGTCTTAGACTTCCAGTGAGCAAATTTAATCAGTCTTCATAGCTTCTATAGCTATCGGAGACGAAAATCGGCTGTGAATACTCGGGGTAATTTTTTTAAAGCAACATTCACCCCCCTCTGTTGCCGTTTTTGATCCAACATCTCGAGTGTACTTGCCCTGATGCAAGAAAGTATCCTCCCGAGTCTGCTTGATTTGGAAGCCAAGGAAGAAGCTCAACTCGCCCATCATGCTCATCTCAAACTCCGAGCTCATGACATCGGAAAACTGGGAAATGAGAGCATGTGAGGAGCCGCCAAAAATGATGTCATCCACATAAATCTGGACGAGCAGAAAATCAGTGCCATGCCGGCGAATGAACAAGGTCTTGTCTACTTTACCTATCTCAAACCCATGACTCAACAAGTAGGACTTAAGCCTCTCATACCAAGCTCTAGGGGCCTGCTTAAGTCCATATAGCGCTTTGAAAAGCTTGAAGACATGGTTTGGGTATTTGGGGTTCTCGAAACCTGGAGGCTGTCTCACATAGACTTCTTCCTCAATAAAGCCATTGAGGAAGGCACTCTTGACATCCATCTGGTAAAGCTTGAAACCCTTAGAAGCTGCAAAGGCAAGCATGATTCTAATGGCCTCAAGTCTAGCTACAGGGGCAAAGGTCTCCTCGAAATCTAGACCCTCAACCTGGGGAACCCCTGAGCTACCAGTCTAGCCTTGTTCTGAATGACAACCCCATCCTCACTCTGCTTGTTCTTGAACACTCACTTAGTCCCAATGACATTGTGACCTCGAGGGGGCTCAACAAGCGACCAGACCTTGTTCCTTTCGAAATTTTCTAACTCCTCATGCATGGCATTGACCCAAGACTCATCAGAAAGAGCATGACAAATGTCCTTGGGCTCAAAGGAGGCAACAAAGGTAGAGTGGAGACAGAAATGTGACATGCCAGACTTTGAGCGTGTGACTCGCTCAAAAAGGTCTCCAATAATCTGCTTGGAAGGATGGTCTTTCTGGATATGTCGAGGAGGTCCAGGATGAGATGATGAAGTGGCCTCTATCTCATGAGCTGATGAGGTAGGAACAGAGCCACTAGCTCCAGAAGAAGCAGAAGGCATGGGCTGATCACCTGGAGGTGCGGTGGAAGAAGGCACCTCGAGGGGTGGATGAGGGACTAGATCGGGTAGACAACCCTCATCTCCATCGTCCTCATCATCCACAAAGATGGGCTCGGACTGCTCTAAAGAACCTGAGATATCGGGCCTAGTCCCCAGACTAGCCTCGTCGAAGGTCACATCATAGGTCTCTACCATTTTACTAGACTCGCAGTTCCAGTCCCTATAAGCCCGCGAAGAAGTCGAGTAGCGTAGAAAGATCCCCTCACACGAACGTGACTCAAACTTATCTAGGTTCCCGGACTTCAAAATAAAACACTTGCAACCAAACACACAAAAATGAGATACACTGGGCTTTCGCCCATATCTCAACTCGTAAGAAATGCGGTGCAAGTGTGCCCGAAGAAAAACTCTGTTCGAAACATGGCACGCGGTCGCAATATCCTCAGCCCAAACCTTCCTCGGTGTGGAGTATTCATTGAGCATCGTCCTGGCCATCTCGACCAAGGTACGGTTCTTACTCTCCACGACGCCATTCTGCTGTGGGACGTGCGGAGAAGAGAACTGGTGCTCTACACTTGTCTCATCACAGAATCTCTCGAAGTAGAAATTCTTGAACTCTGTGCCATTGTCACTGCGGATCGCTCGTAAGGCACCCGGAAGCTCAATAGAAAGCCTATTGTAAAGACCTCGAAAATGTGTAAATGTCTCATCCTTTGAGGCTAAGAAAAACACCCAAGAGTACCTCGAGAAGTCATCGACCACGACCAGGACATACCACTTCCCTCCTGCTGACTACCCTCGAGCTGGTCCAACTGTATCCATATGGAGCAGCTATCCTGGTGCATCGGTCATAGTAACTGTGACCGGAGGATGGGAAGCGGCAACCATCTTGCCATGCCGGCAAGGAGCACAAACTAGATCTTTGACCATCCTAAGTTTTGGCAGACCACGAATGAGATCGTGGCCGCTAACTCGGGTCAAATGGTCAAATCCAATATGACCAAGTCTCCTATGCCAGAAAGAAAGGTCACGGGACTCAGAAGCAACCGAACACTGGAGAGGATCACTTGAAGACTCAGAAAAATCAGCACGAAAGATCCTCCCAAAACAAGAAATCCCGCAAACCAAACTACCCGAAGAATCAAGAATTTTGCAAGGTTTTTCTTAAAGCTCACCTCGAAACCGTCATAGGTAAGCTGAGAAACAGAAAGTAAATTATACTACAGCTTTCTAACCAAGGCAACATCTTTCAAAATGAAAGAATCATTAACGCGCACTGTACCTTTGGCGATGACGCGCCCAGATGAAGCGTCTCCGAAGGTGATCGTCTCATCACCTGGAGCACGGGCAAGGGAAGAAAACCAACGGGAGTCTCCGGTTATGTGTCGTGAACACCCGGAGTCTACGAGCCAAACCTTTCCCTTCCCTGCCCGGCGAACCTGAGTCAAACAGAGAGTGAAGGCTCAGTACTGGGATAAATCAACATAGATTTTGGCACCCAATACTGAGTAACACGTCGAGCAGCAGAAGTAGTCAAACACAACTGACCTCTAACTACCCTACTCTCTCTGTTGCTCAAAGAAGCAGAAGGTCTATGAGCAGACCTGAAGCTGTTGCTGGGTCCGACTGCTACAGGAGAGCGAGTCGGAGCACCGGCAACACGCTGATCACGCCGCGGGTAGTCATCTTGAAGGGGGAAACGAGATCTACCCTCAGAACGGCGAAAGTCATGACCAGGAGCATATCGAGGACGAAAGCCAGAAAACTCAGAAAAACCAAGTCCTCGATGCTGCCCAAACCCATCTAGCTGAACAGTCCTAGACCTCATGTGGGTCTTAGGGGCACTCAAGGTCTGGGGCTGACCCTGAATACGCCTAAGAGCCTCAGCACGGTCTCTCCGCACGATCTTGGCACGCCTGAAGCATCGCTCGATCGAGTGTCCATCCTTCTGACAGAAGGTGCAGTGATACTTCACCTTCTGAGAGGTAAAAGTAACACGGTGAGGCTTCGCCTTTTGAGAGGCCGAAGCAGCAGGTGGAATCACCTTACTGTCAGAAATCCCTTGAACAAAGCCCGCAGACTTGAAATGAACTTTTTCAGTTCTGGGCTCAACCTCGATCACACCTGCGGCTATGGGTCTAAGCACGACAGGTGGATGCTTCCTCATGTCCTCATAGAAATCGTATCCTAGACCCTGATTAAATCTGCAAATCTTGGATTGGTCTAGAATAAGATTAAGCTTCTTCTTGCCGCCTACAAATCTCTCGAGAGTTTTCATAAGATACTGACACTCTCGAAAAAGAGAGGTGCAAGAAGAGCAGGGAGAAGAAGAGACAGCAGGAGGTAAGGGAGCAGATGAAGAACCAATAGCAGAAGAGTGAATGGCTTGTGCACGCACAACCGACTCGGAAGGGACAGTCCTACTGCTAGCAGTTTGGTTCACGTCGCTAAGCGTCTCAACCTTACCCTTGGGCTTCTTCCCACACCAGCAATCACATCACAGTTAGTTGAAGGCTTCACTAGTTGATCCTTAGTTAGCTTCACACATTTTTTATTCAAAGCAACGAGTTCAAGTTTTGGTTTATCACAACTAATGCATGGTGAGCTAACAGGGTCCTTAGTCGCGAACTGAGCCATTTTCTTAATAGTGTCAATCATTTCTTGAAATTGTTTTGAGACAGATTCAAGTTCAGCAGTTAACTTAGGATAGTTCAAACATGAAACAATGGGCTCAAGTAGTGAAGCTTGGAGTTTAGCAATTTTATGGTCTGCCCGTTTTAGATTCATCTTCAACTTATTGCAATTTTCACAAGACTCGGGCAGATCCAGAAGCATGGTATAAAGACCTCTAAATGCGTTGTACTTATCCTCACATGAGGTGCATGCACTAGTCTCGACAGTAGTAGATGAAATAGAAGCAACCCTACTCATTTCTAGTTCAGCCAAGAGACTAATATTCTCCACCTTAACAATGTCAAGTTCAGCGGACAGACTATCATGCAAAGTCCTTAATTTCTCCATGTCACCCAACAAAGCACAGCATGTATCACATTCATCACGGGAGGAAGCAGATGTAAGTGAAGTAAACTACCGTGACAGTCTATCTACTTTCTTCTCCAACTCGCTACACCTAGCTCTAGATCTAGCATGGAATCTACCTAGCTTAAGAAAAGCATCATTAAGCTGGTCGTAGGTGGGGGATACCTCGTCGGAGTCGGAGTACAGCTCTCTGTCGCTCAGTTCGCCCTCAAGGGCCATGAAGCATATGCCGGAGAAGTCGTCGCCGCCCTTGGGGTCTTGCTCGTTCGTTCCATCGTCGTCGCTCCACCCCTCTACCTCGCTCAGATCGAGGTTGTCGAAGGCGGTGAGGACGCGGTGGAAGAGCTTCTTAGCTTTGCCAAGGTCGCGGAACTTCTTCTTGCCTTGGGTGTGAGCAGGAGGCTTCTTATTGCGGTTCTTGTTGATGCAGTCGTTCTTGCTCACACCGCCGTAGTCGCCTTTGCCCTTCCCCAGTTTGGGGTAGTTTGCTCGAATGTGGTTGGGGCCACCACACTCGAAGCAGATCACGGGTCCTCCTCTCTTTCCGTCCCTCCTCCTCTTGTAAGCATGGGAAAATCTTCGAGCTAGGAGGGCTAACTGCTCATCCGCAAGCTGCTCTAACTGATCATCAGTTATGTCACAGAGAGCAGCAAGGGAGAATCCGCAAGTCGACTGGGAAGAAGGTCCAGAAGTGGGATCGGTGACTAAGGCCATCGACTGCGACTTCGACCTATGAGAGACTATGTCAATCTCGTGAGTCTTGAGGCGTGAATACAACGTGTCAAGAGTCAAGGTCAAGAGATCGGTGGTGTCCTTAATGGTAGTCACCTTCATCTCCCAAACGCGTAAGTCAAGAGCCGCGAGCATCTGACGAGCGTTGTCCGAGTCGGGGTATGTGAGACCGACCGCTCGGAGGTTGCTCAAGATCTTGTGGAAATGCTCAAAACACTCATCAAGGGACTCGCCAGCGAGCATTTCAAACTTGTTGTAATCTCGCTTGAACTGGTCCTGTCGGACTGTCTTGATCTGAGTGGTGTCCTCATGGTAAGCATCGAGGGTCACCCAGATGTCGAAAGCCGACGTAAGATGAGATATGTGGTCAAACTCGCTTCGGCTCAACCCCTGAATGATGATGTTCCTTGCCTTAGCATTCGCCTCAACATTAGCCATGTTCCCGACATTGATGTTCTCATCGGCAGGAACAGCATATCGTACTTTGACCTTACGCCAGATGGCGTAGCCCTGAGCCTGGATGTAGGTCTCCATCCGGCTCATCCAGAAGGGATAGTCGATCCCATCGTAGATCGGGGGCTTGGTCGAGTACTTGTCCATCGCCATGGCTCTAGAGACCGGTTAAGATCTATTGAGAAGAGCTAACCGGCTCTGATACCAATTGTAGGACCGAAATGGCGACAGAGGGGGGTGAATGTCGACTAAAAACAAATCCGCCTTCAAGGCTTCCACTTGAGTTTCCCCTCCAATAGCTATGCCAGCTATGAAAAGAAAAGCTCAAGATCACTGGAACAACAAGCATGCAATGGAGAGGTCAAGGTACACAAGAAGCCAAATAAGGTATCCACAAGTTCTTTTCCCTCCCAAGGCTACAAAGACCGTGAAGAGCTGAGACTTAAGCTTTCTAGAACCTCAACTTACCAGAGAGGAAAACAAGACACCAAACCTAAAAGAAAAGATCCATCACTTAGCACTGAAGGGAAGAAGCCGCAATCACCTGGGGCCGGTCAGACCGGTGCTGATGGGCCGGTCAGACCGCACCTAAGCCGCCCAATGGGTGTCGGTCTGACCGGTGTGGTCCGGCCGGTCTGACCGCCTTCATTCCTTCGGTCAGACCGCCCCACAGGGACAACAACCCTGAATTTCAGATTTTCAGACAGCAACAAATGAAACTCCACACAGCATTAAAATTTAGGAGAATACTTAGGAATTCTTTGCCCAGAAACACAAGAATGCAACCTAAATAGCCACAGGAGCCTAGAAAACCAAAGGGGACCAACTCATGACAAAGAATTTCAGTTTTGAGAGAAGAAATGAAATCTTACAGAGACCTGCCCAAAACTCCAAATTGCCATCTAACCTCTGATCCTTTGGCCATGAAACTTTGGGAATAGCAAGATAATAGCCTCTAGACTTTACATGCCAAATTTCAAGCCATCTCAAAGGAGGGAAACAAGAATCACATCAAAATCCTAGAACTGAAAAGATGAACAGAGGAGGGCAAAAAGCAAAAACTGGAATCTAGAATGGGTTCTTGAGATTTTAACTGATCAAATGATCTTGAGGCATCGTCCCAATATAGAGCAACCCATTTTGCTACTCCCCAGCAAGCAAGAACACAAAATCAAAAACTTGAGAAATCCAACATAGAAAGCAACGAAGAACAGAAATAACAGAGGGGGCTTAAGAACTCAATCAAACTCAAATAAAGCCATCTCAGATTGATATTGAGGATGAGAGATACATGATTACAAAGAGTATCAACTCATATCATGCCTACAATCCCATACATGCTTGAATGAACATCAAACCATCCTCTCCCTCTCTCAAGCTCTCATACACAAGAACACCTAGAGAGAAGCTACGAAGGGGACATGCACTGTTGCCCTCAACTACTCTCCAACCACTAAAGCCTAAAGCCAAAGCAACTCTCTAAAGCCCATTTTGACTAAAGCAAAACCCTAAAACATCTCTCAAGTGGTGTGAATACATGCAGCCACTCTCTCCTTTTTATAGCCCTTGGCTAACGGGTCTCCAACCCGTTACACCTGCTAAATCCAACGGAACCCGCTCCCGCTTGTGCAGCCTCGTGAAATTACCAATTCGCCCCTCCTGCACCTTCCGGGAAGCTTCCGCGTCTCTTGTCGTCCAAGCCTCGCAACCACCTCGAGTCTCCGCTGTCTTCGACACATCCCGACCGTTCTGACCTCAGCGCCACCTGCGCCTAGTCCGATCACCTCGTGTCTCGCCACGACTCCGCCTCGATGTCCTGCAGCCATGACAGAGAAGAAACACATCAAACAGCACCGCTCGACACATGTAAGCATAATTAGCAATAACAAATCATACTTACGCACGAAAGAGCCCAAACCTGTCGAATCAAGAGAATATGCATCCTAATCACTTTGACCAGGTTTGACCAAGTCCGATCGAAGCCGATTGCACCACGCAACGACATGGTCCGAACCACACAAACCAAACTCGACTTTCCTAAACCGATGTCAATTACTCATCACACACTCGGGGTCACCTCCACATGGTCCAACATATTGAATAAAGAAAGTGCATGGTCATGAAATGAGTGGTCGAAGAGTCAACTGCATGAAGTTATCCATCACTAGATTGTGCAAAGATTGAACTGTCCATGGATGACACATTTCTCACATGGAGTTCGAACGAATATCGTGAGACAAAAGGAGAATATGCAAACAGGTTGATAGGTCTGACCAGATACGAACTGGTCATATGAGTATTAATGTGACGATGGCCCGATCTTCCGAAAGGTACTA
The DNA here is from genome assembly GCA_017311315.1 of Dendrocalamus latiflorus. Lineage (NCBI taxonomy): Eukaryota > Viridiplantae > Streptophyta > Magnoliopsida > Poales > Poaceae > Dendrocalamus > Dendrocalamus latiflorus. The sequence continues at coordinate 10,652,668 of CM029615.1, read as the reverse complement.
ATAAGTCGACTGTGGAGAACACGACGTTGATGATCCAAAGGCTCCGACCAAAACAGATCGAACCCCTCGCAATCATTACACCACTTCTCTGATGGTTATCAATCGTGCCAAACGTGGTTGACCTCGCCAAGAAGGCTATCTCCTGCAAGCGAATAGAGAACACAAGCAAGAGAGTACAAGATGCAGTCAGAAATTGTATTGCGAATAAAGATTAAATTTACAAGTTGGGGTTCCTCAACCGGACGTGCGGTGAAACTGCTAAGCAGAATAATCTGTTAAGAAAAATCCGAGGAAAACTAAAGGGGTGCGACCTAGGGAGGGGGAAGCCGCACTTATCTAAAGAAAAGGGGTGCGGTACTATTTACGGTACTGTTCACGTGAACAGTACCCATGAAAACGGCAGCAGAAGGGGGAAGCGTCAGGGGGATGGCCGGCCCAAATAGCCTAAGTGGTGATACAAGGCCCTCGGCCCAAAAGGTGTCGTAGCACCATGGATAATAAACCTAAATTCGTCAGTCTGATGAAGTAGACTTGATGAATGCAGCCAAATTGGTGGAAATGGATGAATTAGGTGAAGTCCTTAATGTGTTCCTCTTGCCGTGAGTTGGCTCCTCCTCTCCATGATTCCTAATTACAAGAAAATCACAAGTCTTAGGAAGTATTGATTCTCAGCGTAAATATTATTTACTCCTAAAAACGAGTTTACCTGATAGTTGAGTTGACGAGCCCGTGCCCGAGTAATTGGACCTTGCACATCATGCATGGAAGCAGCAAGAGGAGTGTTCATATCAGTAGAAGTGATGTCCTCATCATCCTCCCCTTCTTGAATTGGAGTCGTCCTCGACTCAAGCTCATCCTCCGCGCCCAAGAAAGGTCGCAAATCTACAATGTTAAAGGTGGAGCTAACCCCAAAATCCGTAGGTAAGTCTAACTTATATGCATTATCATTAATACGCTCAAGCCCTCTAAAAGGACCATCTGCACGAGGCATGAGTTTAGACTTTCTCAATTCAGGGAATTGTTCTTTATGCAAGTGTAACCACATAAGATCACCAGGTTCAAAAGTAACATGCTTGCGTCCTTGACTACCAGCAACTTTATATTTAGCATTCATAATCTCGATATTCTCTTTAGTTGTCTCATGCATCTTAAGTATCAAATCAGCACGTTATTGCGCATCAAAATTTACCTTCTCCGAAGCTGGAAGAGGCAATAAGTCGATAGGTGCACGAGGTATGAAACCATAAACAATCTCAAAAGGGCATTTCTTTGTGGTAGAATGCAGTGAACGATTATAAGCAAATTCCACATAAGGCAAACATTCCTCCCACATTTTTAAGCTCGTTTTAAGCACAACCCTAAGCATAGTAGACAATGTTCTATTGACTACCTCAGTTTGTCCATCGGTTTGGGGATGACAAGTAGTGGAAAATAACAGCTTAGTTCCCAACTTACCCCACAAGGTTCTCCAAAAATGACTAAGAAATTTAGCATCACGATCTGAAACTATCATATTCGGAATAGCATGCAAGTGAACAATTTCCTTAAAGAACAAATCAGCAACATTTGTAGCATCATCACTTTTATGACATGGTATAAAATGAGCCATCTTAGAGAATTTATCCACGACAACAAAAATACTATCCCTCCCCTTCTTTGTTCTAGGAAGTCCTAAAATAAAATCCATAGAAATATCTTCCCAAGGTATGCTTGGAACAGGAAGGGGCACGTATAAACCATGAGGATTAAGTCGTGACTTAGCTTTTTGGCACGTGGTGCAGCGGGCAATGAAGCGTTCAACATCATGCCTCATCTTTGGCCAATAAAAGTGGTGGATTAGAATGTCCTCGGTCTTCTTCACGCCGAAGTGACCCATCAATCCTCCTCCATGCGCCTCATGTAACAACAAAAGACGAACGGTGCTAGCTGAAATGCATAGCTTGTTAGCACGGTATACAAACCCATCATGCACCACAAATTTATTCCAACCCTTTCCCTCTTGACAATTAAGCAACACATCTTTACAATCAGCATCATGCACATATTGCTCCTTTATGGTCTCTAACCCAAAGATTTTGAAGTCAAGTTGTGAAAGCATGGTATATCTCGTAGACAACGCATTAGCTATCACATTTTCTTTGCCCTTTTTATATTTAATGACATAGGGAAAAGATTCAATAAACTCAATACACTTAGCATGTCTACGGTTCAGGTTGGTTCAACTTTGAATATGCTTCAAGAATTCATGATCAGAATGTATTACAAACTCTTTGGGCCATAAATAATGTTGCCATGTTTCCAAAGTTCGAACTAGAGCATATAATTCTTTATCATAGGTAGAATAGTTCAAACTAGGACCACTTAATTTTTCACTAAAGTAAGCAACAAGTTTTCCCTCTTGAATTAACACACCACCGAGACCTATGCCACTAGCATCACATTCTAATTCGAAAGTCTTGCTGAAATCAGGAAGTTGAAGCAAAGGGGCGTGTTCAGCTTATCTTTGAGAGTGTCGAAAGCTTGTTGTTATTTGGTGGCCCAAGTAAAAGGAACACCCTTCTTTGTAAGCTCATTCAGCGGTGCAGCGAGGGTGCTGAAATCCCGAACAAAACGCCGATAGAAACCAGCGAGCCCGAGAAAACTCCGCACTCGTGTGACCGTTTTAGGAGGCGGCCAACTCTGGATAGCGACGATCTTGGCTTGATCAACTTCAATGCCCTGTGGAGTAAAAATATAGCCAAGAAAAGAGACTCGATCCGTGCAAAAGGTGCACTTCTTAAGGTTACCAAATAAACATACAGCTCTCAAAGCATTAAAAACAACACGTAAATGATCCACGTGTTCTTCATATGACTTATTATAGAGTAGAATATCATCAAAATAAACCACCACAAATTTTTCAATGAAAGCACGCAAAACTTCATTCATCAAACGTATGAAAGTGCTAGGTGCATTAGTTAAACCAAAAGGCATCACTAACCACTCATATGGCCCAAACTTAGTTTTAAATGCCGTTTTCCATTCATCTCCCAATTTCATTCTAATCTGGTGGTACCCACTACGCAAGTCTATCTTTATGAAAAGAATAGAACCACTCAATTCATCCAGCATGTCGTCTAACCTAGGAATAGGATGACGATACCGTATTGTGATATTATTAATGGCCCTACAATCAACACACATACGCCAACTACTATCTTTCTTTGGAACCAAAAGAACAGGAACAACACAAGGACTAAGGCTTTCCCGTACGTACCCTCGGTCCAAAAGATCTTGGACTTGTCGCTGAATTTCCTTAGTCTACTCCGGATTAGTCCTATACGCCGCACGGTTTGGCAAAATCACTCCTAGAATTAAGTCAATTTGGTGTTCAATCCCTCTAACAGGCGGCAGCCCTGGGGGTATCTCAGCTGGAAACATATCTTTATATACCTGCGAAAGGTTAGTGACAGTAGACGGCAAAGAGCTAGATATATCATCAAGTGAAAATAAAGCATCTTTGCATATCAAAGCATAGCATGGCATATCATTATGACAAATTTCAGAAAGATCAGATTTGGTTGCAAGCATGAATAACCCTTTAATTTAATTCCGTCGGTCCTAGAACTAGGTGCCAACCTCTCTTTCTTAGGTGGAAAAACATTCTTCACTACTTGCTGATTTTCAGATTCATGTTCAAGTTCTTTCTTCTCATTTTTAGCTAGCTTTTTATCACAATTCGCAATTTCAGTAGGTGTGAAAGGTAGCAAAGCTATTTTCTTTCCCTTGTGCATAAGAGAGTACTTATTACTTCTACCGTGATGAGTTGCATCGATATCAAATTCCCATGGACGACCTAATAAAAGTGAGCAGGCTTGCATAGGTACTACGTCGAAATTAGCAACATCATGATAGGAACCATTGGAAAAATGCACTCTCACAGATTGTGTTACCTTCATCTTACCGCTGTTGTTGAACCACTGATTGTGGTATGGGTGAGGATGCGCACGTGTGGTCAAGCCAACTTCTTGTCCAATCCTGAATTCACCAAGTTGCTGCAGCTCCCGCCATTAACTATAACACGAACACGACAATCCTTGATGATGAGGAACATCTGAAACAAATTATGACATTGTAGCTTCTCCTCTTGCTCTCTTTGAGTGCTCAATACTCGCTGCACAATTATGGTTCTATAATTCACCGTAGCTGTGGCACCTAAAATTTCCTCACCATCACTATCTGCCTCATGATCATCACCATTGCCTGCAAGGTTAGCTGCAAGAGCATATTCATCCTCAACATCACTAGCACTTACATAACCACCATCTTCTATCGCAATGTACGCCCGCTGACTTGGGCAATCTCTCATTAAGTGGCCCATCCCTTTACAACGGTGGCACACAATGCCCGTCGTGCGTCCTGTGAAAGCAACCAATGAAGAGCTCTGTGCTGGTGCTTGCACACTAGTAGATTTGCTCGTCTCAGGTGCACGTGATGGTTGTGGCGGTGCTGCTGAATGCGCCCTACTCACAGAGGGGGCAGCAGTTCGAAAAATAGGAGGTGAGGCTATCTTGGATTGCCTCGGCGTCGATCTCGATGTAGAATTACTTCCAAAGTTGCTCCTAGTCCTTTGTTGCCTACCCTGCAATTCCTTTCTGCCAAAAAAGCAAGCTGGAACAACCTATTGATATCGTTATGCTCTTTGTAATCAACTATGTCCTGAATTTCACGCCTTAAGCCCCCATAAAAATGAGCCATCTTATCCTCCTCATCCTCTACAACATTACAACGCAGCATGCCTATTTGTAGTTCTTGATAATATTCCTCGATAGATTTATTACCTTGGTCTAAGCGCTGTAATTTCTTACGCATATCACGTTTAAAAGCAGGAGGAACAAATCTAGCACGCATAGCTACCTTCAATCTATCCCATGTATCAGGTGTTAAACAGGAATTAACTACTTGACTCCACCAAAGGATAGCAAAATCTTTAAATTCAATAGTAGCTTGTCTGACTCTATGCACTTCAGGAACTAGATGTGCATTAAATTTTTGTTCAACTGTCATCTCCCAATCTAGATAAATTTCAGCATCATAAACACCCATAAAAGATGGCATGGTAAATTTAACTTTAGCAAATGGGTCATCATTAGCACGAGCATTGTGGTGCTGAAAATTATTACCTTCCATACCGTGATGGTTTTGATGTAGGCGGTGTCGTTGACGTGCATCTTGGGTAGCAAACATAGCGCCGGCGTCGCAGTTTTATCTCTCATTATCATCTCCCTCCTCAAGATCTTGGCTTGCATCGTGATCATACTCGCGTTCATTGTTTGGTGGCCGGTTCACCATTCTTTCAAGGCGTGCAATAAGTGTTGCAATACTCTCATTGATGGAGCGCTGCAATGTATTCGTCGTAGCTTGAAGCTTCCTATCGATGTCCTCATTAATGGTAGTGCGTTGTTCATCCAAGAGCGTCATGAGCTCTCCCTTTACAACACACTCTTGCTCATCAGACGACTCACCTGTCATGGTTAGTAGAAACAAAAGACAACACAACGATATTATCCCTATCAAACTCTCAAGGGTCTTACCACACTCTTACAAGTGTTCTTACCAATGCAGCAGGTGGTACAGCCGGTGGCTGGTTCGTGATACCGTGTCGAGCGTGGGTACGATTGCAAGAGGGGACCTGTTCTGATCAAGAGTAGGTGGAGCTTGGAAGGCTTCAATATGGTAGCAAGGATAATCAATAATCAAATCAGTTAATGCAAGTTGAAAATTTATTCAAAGTACTAGTCAAAGTTGCTGATCCTAGCCTAATCAAAGCTAGCCAACCGAAGCCCTACTAAGAGATGTGTATGCACTCACACGCAATGATCAATGGAAAACCTCACAACAAGTGCTAGGAGAAACTTTAACCAATCTAGTCAAACTTCTTTGTAGGGCACAAGATTGTTTGCACGACGTAGAGCACAAAAGGCAACAAAATCGGTATCGGTGCAATGCAAACAGCCTTCTAGATTGAGCAGAAACAACAGCTAGTCTCGAATGATGAAAAAGAAAAGTTTTATATGGCTTATATATACCCATTTAAAAGGTTTCAATGATATCTACAACTTTTCAGTGGAGACGAACCCCAAATTCTAGAGGGAAGATTGAACGAATCAGCAAAAACAGAAACCGAAAACATGTGATGCGATTTCAAGGCCAAAGATGACCGATTTTGGGGTTCTTGGAGGGCGATTGGTGCAAGCCAGTCATCCTTGTTGGATGCGCGCCGTCGTTAGCTTTCCAACGAGTACAAGAACGTCGAATTCCGACTCCGTATGCAAAAGTTATGCCCGTTTTACTGAAGGTGTGTCAAAAACGGACTCGAATTCGTTTCGGCCTCAATTGAAACTGCTATAACTTTTGATCCCGTGGCGAAACTTGCTCAAATATTTTTCAGAAGGCTTTTGGATGTATGAAGGACAGCTCCACCAATTTTCACTATTTTTGGCGAAGGTTTGATGCACTTTCCAAATTTCAGAAAAAGATGGACTCTTTCCTTTTTTCTCTCTCTTTTTTTTGCCTCTTTTTTTCTCTGTTTTTTTCTAAACAACCGAAACCAATTCTTCTGGACAAACCAAAACGAACTCTCTCCTTTTCTTGTAAACAGAAACTAGCAGATAGGATGGCAGCGGAGGGTGTTGTTGCGGCAGAAGTTTTGACACAATGATGAAGCTACGCAAAGGATCACGAAGATCAAACTAGACTCTAATTAAAACTAGAATTCAGCAACTAGACACGATGATGCAATCAAAAATTCAGCCAGCAAAACTGAAAAAAAATTGCAATGGCTCAAAAAGGGTGTTGGGACAGCGGAAAACAATTATTTTTTTGTGGGCTAATTTTCTAGGGTTTTTAGGACGTTGAACAAAAATTAATCTAAAAGGGAAATTGTGATTACCTAATGGGCAACCATTGCTCTGATACCACCTAATGTGACGATGGCCCGATCTTCCAAAAGGTATTGATAAGTCGACTGTGGGGAATATGACATTGATGATCCAAAGGCTTCGACCAAAATAAATCGAACCCCTCGTAATCACTACACCACTGCTCCGATGGTTATCAACCTTGCCAAACGTGGTTGACCTCGCCAAGAAGGCTATCTCCTGCAAGTAAATTGAGAACACAAGTAAGAGAGTACAAGATGCAATCTGAAATTGTATTGCGAATAAAGATTAAGTTCACAAGTTGGGGTTTCTCAACCGGACGTGCGGTGAAACTGCTAAGCAGAATAATCTCTTAAGAAAAACCTGAGAAAAACAAGAAAACTGCAAGTCTTAGGAAGTATCCGATTCTCAGCGGAAATATTATTTACTCCTAAAAACGAGTTTACCTGATAGTTGAGTTGACGAGCCTATGCCCGAGTAATTGGACCTTGCACATCATTCATGGAAGCAGCAAGAGGAGTGTTCAAATCAGTAGAAGTGATGTCCTCATCAAGTATACTGACTGGTCATGAGCTGGACGGATGTAACATTCCATTTTGGGAGAGCTCAAGTGCATGAAATAAAATTTGAAACTTGAATCCAAATTCAATTTGAAAATGTGAATCTAATTTAAAAAATCTGAAGCCCAAGTCTTGGCTTGGGTCGAGCCTAGCTCATTTCCACTCTCTCCGTCCCACCTGGCCTAGCACAGCAAGGCCCAACCACTCCTCTACTCTGTGCATGCGCCAGGTGTGCTCTACGCACACACGTGATGCACTAGTGCATGCCCACATCTCCTCCTATGCCACTACAGTGTCGGTCACCTCCTCTTGTGTGCGTCCCTATGCGCCATCATGCCACGCTGACCTTGCCTTTGCTCACCCTCTCCCTCTTCTCTCTATTGTATGATGCGCCATCCTATGCTGCTCGCCGCTCCTACTGTGTCGGTGCCATGCCAGACTCGCGCTCGCCGTGACCGCTTTGAGCTTGAATATTGCCCTCTACACCGTCCCATCAACTTTGACTCTGCGTGTGCCCGCAGCATACGCTAGCTCGTCGCCTTGCCTTGTGCAGTGCCAAGTGCTGATGCCGCCGCCCTCGGCCTCCACATGGGCATTGAAACCACCCAATGGCCATTCCCCCCTCGGCTATAATGCCTACAAGCGGCTTCCCCTTGCCTCCAATCGTTTTAACTCATTTTAACTCTAAATTTAATAAAACTTATTTCAATATTTATCTAAATTCAAGATCTATGTAATGGCAGTAAAATCATCAAATTTAAAGTTCATTTGAATTTTTATTTGAATTTATTTGTTTATTCACATATTTATTTCCTTTCTGTTATGATCATCCGAATAGAGTACGAGGACACAGAAGAGGCACAGTTTAAACCAAGTCAAGACTTTCGAGATCAACCTACTTGTGAGCTAGACGAGCCGACGCTTTGATTTGTTTGGAATAAATAGATGTATGCTTGAGAAGAAAAACTCTAGTATTTGAACGTGCTATTGCCCAACAAGCAAATACATGCTGCATGCAAGCTCACATAAAGACTAGTTAGTCTATGTACCGTGGAATGAAAGCCTGTCGTGTGTGTACATACATACATACAAATAACAGGGGCACCACGGTGTCTTGGCACTAAACCTTTCTACCTTTGGATTGTTTTTAGATGTGTGCTAGTGTGATTGAGACTTTCTATCCATGATTAAGACTTTCCATCTATGATTGATTTTGCATGCCTGATATATTATATACCATTGCACTAGCATGCATCTAAAAGCAATCCAAAGGCAAGAAGGCTTCGTGTTCAGACACCATGCATATATATATATATATATATGTGTGTGTGTGTGTGTGTGTGTGTGTGTATGAAGCCTCTTTTCTACTCCCAGGTGTAATTACACCCTATGTCGTATCTTACAACATAGAAAGTATCTCGCGTAACGGAGAGTATGTACGTATAGTACACGAGTATTTAAGGCCATCTAGGTGGTATGAACAATTTTTCAGATATGGTATGTACGTTTTTTTGACATACTTCTTTTTATGTGCGTATATGAATGTATTTACAAAATACGCTAAAAACTATGTGTTGTAGGGGTGGCCCCCACCTAAACCCAGCAGGCCTGTTAGAAGGTTATAGGGCCCAAAATGGGACATATGTAATGACTTAAATACCCCTGACAGGGAGGTACCGATGTAAGGGCACAATTGTAAAAGCACAACCCATATGAATATATATACCAAGGGAAGGCTAGGAGGGGGACCAGAGGTCATCACTTTCTCCCAACTCTCCACTACCACATCTCTCTCTGTTTGGTCTGTAACCATAGCAGTTGGCACCGTCCGTGGGGAGGACAGGAGCAAGCCTGAAATACGAAGAAGGATGGCACCGAAAAAAGCTTCGTCGACGGCGGCGAAGGGAAAGAAGGCGGCTGGGTCGGAGCGTCGTGTGGGTACCAGGGCTTCGGCATCGGCTGTCGCGGGCGTGGGTGACGGCGCGGGCGCGGTGGTCGCGGACGTCGACGCTCGCACTGCGACGACCAGCCCCGCCACCGCCGCTACAACGACCAACCCCGCCGACGCGACAGCGACCAACCCCGCCACTGGCGCTACGACGACCGACCCCGCCACCGCTGCGACAGCGACCAACCCCGCCACCCTCGCTGCAACGCTCGCCGGTAGCACAGACCGGGCGGTTGGAGATAGCCACAACGGAGCGACCGACAGCTTAGGAGCTCGCGAGGCGATCGTACCCGTGCCGACCCGTCCGCTGGGCGCGCCGGCGGCCCCGCCCGCACCAGCGGTGGAAAGCGCCCTGCTGGCGGCCCTCAACGCGTTCCAGCGGGAGCTAGGGGATCTTCGCGGGGCTGTCCGAGACATGCAAGAGGCTCGGAGCCAGCAGGCCGCGCCAGTGGTCGCGCCAGAGCCCACGCCGGAAAGGGCAGACAGCCGCGACGCCCCCACATCCACCCGCGTGCCACTGCGACGCGTCGATCCAGAGTCCCCGCTTTCGGCAGGACTACAGCAGGTGGCGTGGCCCGAAGATTTCAAATTCCCCAGTGTCATCGAGCCATACAAAGGCGATACGGACCCCCGCGAGTTCGTGCGCGTGTACGAATCCGTAATCGAGGCCGCGGGTGGAGACGACACCACAAAGGCGAAGGGACTCCCCCTCGCGTTGCAAGGAGTGGCGCTTTCCTGGTTTTTTACCATAAAGCCAAACTCCATCTACGCGTGGGAGCAGATCCGTGACCGCCTTTACAACAACTTTCAAGGGAACTATGTCGAGCGGGTCGACGCACACCAGCTCTTTGCAGTGAAGCAGAAACCTTTGGAGAAGCTCCGGGACTACTCCAAGCGCTTCGCGAAGGTGCGCTGCCAAGTCAAGGACATTAATGAGACAACTGTCATCAACGCGCCCATACAGGGCCTTCGTCCGGGCCCCATGGCCGAATACAATGCGCGGAAGCCTATCAAGACAGTCGCCAAGCTCTTCGACAAAATGGAGAAGTATGCGCGGGCAAAGGAAGAGGCGCGGAGACGCAGCGCTGCTGCCCCCAACCTCGCCCAAGTGAAGCGCTTGCCACACGAGGGGGGGGGGCGGGTGATGATTCCCCGAAGCAGGGCCGCAGACGAGAACCCCGGGGAGACACTCCCGGCGGTAGCGATACCGGGGAGCAGGAAGGCTCTTCAAGGGGCAGGCGCAAGCCCCGACGTCACCTGCGCAGGACACAAAAGGTCTGCCATGTCCTCGGCGTCGAGAACACTCCTCGAGGACCTGCCCCCACCTCACGGGGAGGGGGCCGGGGATGGGAAGGCGGACCAGATCGCAACGGGCGACCCCGCGCGGAACAAGAAATTCTAGATTACAGCAAGTGGTGTGAGGTGCACGGTCACGGCGATCACCACACGAAGACGTGCATCGAGGTCATGGAGTTGCGACGGATGACGGCCGGAGCTCGGGCCTCATCTGGGGGAAGGCACGTGGTGCCGCTCCATCAGTGTCATCACCGGAGGGTCCCTATCGGGGGCCCCCTTGGAGCAGCCGCAACCGTGGGTGCCGCCCTGCGACATCACCTTCACCTTGAATGACACCAGAGGTGTGGAGTTACCTCACCAAGACCCTTTGGTCATTCAGGCTCACATCGCAGGCCATGACATCAGGCGCATCCTCGTCGACGGGGGAAGCTCTGCGAACATTCTGTTCGCGGGGGCCCTCGTTCGTATGGGAATCCCCCGAAGCCGCTTAGAGCAGTCAGGAGCTCCACTTCAAGGCTTCGAAGGCCAACCTGTAACATCCTGAAAAATCTGAAATTTAAAATATGAGTTTCTTGAATGGTTTTGCAATATATTCTATTTGAGTTTGGATTTTTATGGCATTGTTATGGAATTTTGTGAGGTTCCAAAAATTTAAGAAGCTCAAAAAGAAACAAACATTGGTAATACCCAAAAAGGAAATGTGCAAATAATAGAAAGATAAAATTTTAAATATGAATCTGAAAAGATGATCCAGTATAAGGAGAGAGAAACTTGAGTTAAAATATAAAAATCTCATTTTGGAAATAATGACATAAATAGTAATAAAAAATGGAATGAATAAAACACAAACACGTATGCATATATATATATATATGTGCATATACAAATCGTGCAAAGAAAAGCTTAACAACACAGGAAATAATAATAGTAATAGAAACACTCATTCAATAGTTAAAAAGAAAATTGAAGCTTAAATTTCGAATGTCATACAAAAATCAGTAAATATAAAGAGGAAACAAAAACTTAGGTTAGAAAATAGAAATCCCAAATCAAGGATCAAAATTTCAAAAACTACTAAAGCTACTCATTTTCCCTTCTTTATTTTTCTCTCATTTACAGGTGGAGCCCCCAACCCTTTTCCTCTTTCCTCTCTCCCTTTCTTTCCTTTCCTGCGCGCGGGCCCGGCTTGCCCAGCCCCCACCTTCTCCCTCCTTGCCCTTCTTTCTTTTTCCCTGGGCGCCCGTCGTCAACTCGCGACATGGCCGTCCGGCCTCACTGTTCTCGCGTCACCGCCTGTCCTTGCATCTGCGCCAGCACGTCGCCGCTCTAGCTGCCCCCGTCATGCCCACGCCGCCCAACCACCTCCATCGCGTCGCCATGCCCCTAGCGCCACGCCCTGCACGCGCGTCATCCGGTGCGGCTGTCGTCTCGCCATCCCGCGCCCTGTTCACCAGTCGCCGGCTACAGCTTTCCCCATCCCTCACGAATATAAGAGTCAGTGGTTCCTTCTGTTGCCCCCGCGCCACTCCCCTTCCTCCCTTACCCCCTTCTTCCTCTTCCACCGTGAGCCGCCATTGCCGCCGCCGTGCCCACTCGCCGTCCCGGCCGCTTCGGCAGTGCCATCCCAATTATGACCGCGTCACATTGTGCCTGCAACTCCCTTCTACGCCCGCTCCGAGCCAATAGAACTTTCGTTCACCCGAGCACTCGAGCCGGCCATCCTCCTCAACTCCGGCCAAAAACCGCCGCCGCCAGCGCCACCTTCTCCTCGGGCTACCTCTTCTCAATTTCGCGCAGTGGGAGCTACTGCTCGGCGCCCTGAAGCTCTCCCAACCGCCGTCCGGCGCCCTCCACGACCCGAGCTCTCCCTCCATGGCGACCTCCCCGCACCACCACCGCCCATCGTCGCCGGCTCATCTCGGTGCCTCCCCGGCCAATCCGTCGCCATTGGTGAGTTCCTCCAGGCGCCCTTAAGCTCATGCTCGCCCTAGTTTTACTCCCCATCCCCTCCGGCGCCGTCGCCCCGTAGCCACCTCGCCGCCGGCCGCTTCGGGTTGCTGCCCGCCCGCCTCGCCGCCGTTCCGGGCCGCGCCTCCTCCCCACTAGCTTCCTCGCCTCCGTGCAGTTCCATTTTGCTGGCCTTCCCAACCTCCCCGGCCACCCCTCGCCGGAGCTCCCGCTGCTCGGCCGCGCCGGCCTTCTTCCTCTGTTTTTGCTCATCTGCGCCTTAGCCTCAAGAGATTTCCTGCGCCTTTTCAAGTCAGTCCAGGACGTTGGCCCATTTGGCTAGCTCAGCGCGCGCTAATGCACAGGTGACCGAGAGGTCCCTAGTTCGATTTCGGAGATAGCATCTCCTTCCAAATTTTTTTATTTTTTATTTGATTTTTGCAGTCCATTTTAAGTAAGAAAAATTATAGGAAATTAGAGGATAATTTCGAAAAGCTAATAAATTTTACTAGGGTATAAAATAAGGTTACTAAAGAATTAATATCTGATTATTGGTTGTATGAGCAACTAATGTAGCTTAAATATTTATTTGAGGTCTAATTATCAATCGGAGGCATTAATAAAATGTGGTTTTGTTTAGAGTCCAAATTTAATAAGGAACCTAATTAAAAATATATTGAAGTTAAAATTTAAGAAAATGCATTGGATGTTATGTTAAAGCAATAAGAACAAAGCTTTAAATTGAAAGATCATCCTTAATTATAAATAAATATATGCCATACCCTTTGTCATGCCGGCATAAAATAAATCTTAATGGTAGGTTTAATTAAATTAGGCCTCTTCATAAAAAGTAATTAAACAATAGGGCATGACCATAAGCATTTACATTAGAAGGCCCTAATGAAATCCCCGCCATTAGCACGTCACCAATAAATAAATCTTAATGATAAATTTAGTGGAATAACATTTGGGTATAGCAAGCTCGGCCCTATGTAAATAGAAGTTTAACTAAAACAGGCAAGATGATAATGCAAAGGATAAAGTAACAATGACCGTTGGTCCTCAAAGTATCTCCAAATGAAAAGTCGTGTCAGTTTATAGGTGCTAAAGTATAGTAGCCCTAGGTCATCGGACGTTGAGATAATCTCACTAACAAACCATCCGAAGAAACCTATAGTAGTGTGACCAATGGCTGTAGATGAGTAGCAAATAAGAATATACTAAAGGTTCTATTAAACCTCAATGAGATAATTAAATATGCGCGTGCGGCCCTGAATCGTTAAAATTAACCATTAGGTGTACACCTTGAATAATTGGTAAATAAAACCCCACAAATACCATAACTTAAGTTATGAGGAATACATACCCTAAAAATGACTTAATGTACTAAGCTCCCGCGCCAGTCTCTAGGACTAACCTAATGCATGGAACTTCCTAAATAAATATAAAAATGATAAAAGGAGTTATGAAATAAAAAGATCGATCAATGATACTCTAAAGTCAGCTATGCCTAGCCATTCACAAATCCAAAGCAGAGTATTCCAGTGGATATTCTGGTATCATGAACTTTCCTTGGCATTCGTCTCAATAAATCTTCCTTGGCCATTCAATCACTTCACTCTAACCCCACTTGACTCCGTCAACACTCCGCACCCCATCGATCTTGCCTCAAGTCACCCAAATCACCCATTAACTCATAATAAAGATAAATTAAGCTTACTTGGAGTTATTTGGATCTTTTGAGTTATTGGGGTTCTGAAGAATCAAAGGATCAAGCGAAGCCGAGATCGAGGTGAGGATAAGGAACAGAAGTTCAGGACCATCGCATGAGAAAGCTTTGAGTGAGCTCAAGACCGCGGTAAACCGCGCAAGGCGAGTCAATACTTTGATCATGTTGAACCTACATTTTCTGCAAATTACTTTTGTTCAAATTATCCAATTGCATGCTGTTATTTTATATACAAATGCATAACTAATTTAAGATTCTAGTTATATGCCAATTGATCAACTTGACTGATATTACCCCGCCTTTGGAATATTTGAATATGTGAACTTTGTCGCCCTAGCCATAAAATTATAATAGTAACCTTTCAAAAATAAGTCCGTAATTATATGCCATGCTTAGTATTCCTTAGATACTCATGGGCGCGAGAGCGCCCGAGCATCACTTGTAATCATGAGAAAATTTGGTTGGGCAGTCACGGTGGTAATGACTGGTGTATGTTGGATATGATTATTTTACACTTCCAAAAACCTCACATTGCTTATCTATCTGGGCGGATGGTTTGGGGGTATGGTGCAAGGGTGCACGAGAGTGTGGTTTGTGGTAGAACCGCCCAGATAACCCTAAGGACCGAATCTTGTCATGACCTCCTATGTAAAACAGTGCAACCACAAGTCTGTAAAGTACAACTTGGCTAAGTAAATTTATCGAAACCCCGGACTCATCTCACTGGTAGTGGATGGAAGTGGATACGCAAGGGCAAGGGTAGGCCTAAAGGGACACCGAGAGGAGGGTGAAGTTTTCCAGTCGTGCTAGCGCTGCGGGGAGTGGAGCCTGGGCCGCGCTAGTATCCGTGGCGAACATCCCATGCATAGATGGGACCCACCGCAAGTGGGCAGTTTCGCATAAGGTGAGATGACAAAGGGGACCAGATACTTTGAAAGTCACTGTGATGGTCTGCTCAACCACATGACTAAGGAATCGTGTGGGGCAACGAGTTGATTATCTCTTGTGGTGAAAGTGTACAAACTCTGCAGAGTCAAAACTATTCGAATAGCCGTGCCCACGGTCAAGGGTGGACATGGGAACTTAACTAGATATAGTTCAATTTCAAAAACTTTGTGGGTGGAAATGGAAAAGTGGAGGGCAGCGGAAAGCCCTGATTTGAGTTGTCCTGGGTGTCGTCCCAGTGGAAAGTTAAGCGGCTATAACGCTGAAAGATGTCAAATGGTGTGATGCATATGTATGGAAAAATTATGGTGACATTAGGCATATGGTGTGATGCCATATGTATGGAAAATCATGTTAATATTCCTTGAACATTATGTTTTGTTCCAAAGCTGCTAGGTCTCAGGGAATTTTATGTATTGTATTTCAAATAGTAGCATTTCTATTCCTGCAAAATAAAATATGGAAAGAATAAGTAGGGTCGTGAGTAAAGGAAATATATGTTTGTAGTGTACACATAAAGGTATTGGTGGATTCATGTCGATCATAAATAAGAAATGATAGTGTGGGTTCTAGGAGAAATAAATTGGTGGAGTCTAGCTGAATAGATAGGCTAAATAGATGATCTAATTGAATTTTCGGGAATTTGGAGGAGTAATACAAGTATTGGATTATAGTTCCTGACTAGTGATTTACTTGGTGGGAGAATACTAGTGGATCGTAGAATTAATCAATGATATTCTTGGTGGATATATAATGGTGAATCGTAGGTTTGATCAATGATGTTCTTGGTGGATTTGAATCAATAATAAAAAGGATTGGATTATTAGAAAATCTTGATAAGAATGTTCGGTGGATTAATTAGGTGATGTCACTCGCTGTTTGGAGTTTTAGACAGCAATCAATATAGAAAGTATATGATCGGTGGATTAATTAAATGATGTCAGTCGCTGTTTGGAGTTTTAGACAGCAATCAATATAGAAAGTATATGATCGGTGGATTAATTAAATGATGTCAGTCGCTGTTTGGAGTTTTAGACAGCAATCAAATAAAAATGTGTGTAGTCGGTGGATCATTTAAATGATGTCACTTGTTGTTTGGAGTCTTAGACAGCAGCCAATAATGAGAGTGAATCTTTGGTGGATTATGTCAATGATGTCATTTGCGGTGAGGAGTCTTTAGGTCACAAAAATAACAATATGATATAATAATAGAAATGCTACTAATCGCGTTTTTATGGCAAATAAAATAACCCGAGCCTCTCCTTTGATAAGCCATGCATACTATTTATTTGCAATCTGCATATTGGCTCGCGGAGCACGGGGTCGGAGTGCTCACGCTCGCTTTTGCGACAAAATTCAGAATCAAGAATCAAATCACCTCGCCTCAGCATCAAGATTGGACAAGCTGGCAGAGAAGATGAAAATGTCAAGGGCTAGGTCGCAACCTCCAGTTGGCTGCCTGTGGGCATGTCCTGAAGGTCCCACCTGTGTGCTCGTTCTTCCGCTGCTGCAATTTATTGATTTCGGC
This sequence comes from Dendrocalamus latiflorus, assembly GCA_017311315.1. Classification (NCBI taxonomy): domain Eukaryota; kingdom Viridiplantae; phylum Streptophyta; class Magnoliopsida; order Poales; family Poaceae; genus Dendrocalamus; species Dendrocalamus latiflorus. The sequence continues at coordinate 10,635,795 of CM029615.1, read as the reverse complement.
CTAATCGGCCCATGAGTAAGTCTACTATTATATTTTCGCTTCCGCATGATATGTATTTTTGATATTCATTACTGTAACTGTGAGCACTATCTACTGATCCAGGGAATAGTGCGGTGGAATCACAGAGGGTGCCGGATTGTATAATTGGGCCCCTACAGCGATGGTATCAGAGCATATCGACTGCAGGTCGTGACCTAGTTAGCCTGGCCGTTAGTTTCATGACTAGAATTAATTCTTCAAAATACTATTTCCAAAAATATAAGTAGTATTGCTCATTCTCATCTCTCTTAGATGATTCCCTCTCATCTATGTGCTACCTTAGCCATTTTTACTTCCAAAGCTCTCTTATCCAGAATTCAAAATGATAGCACAAGAGTGAATGCTAATATCAATCAAATTACCCCCAAATACTTCCCTCTTCTCTCTGTTGATTTCAAAAGAAAATTTTTGTTCCTCTTCTCGTACCCTTACTCCAAAGATTTAAGGTTAGAAACGTCAAAGATTGTCATGAAGATAAGGTGGTCTTGTTTTAAATAGACCATACCAATGAACCCTGTGCCCCCTTGTGTGTGCTCCCCGAGTAGACGTTGTATTGTCGCAAGATTTCACTTTGGCCCTGTGCACTGCCTTCTTGCTCTCGGGCGTCCTATTTCGCAGTCACAGGAAAAGCTTGCTTTTAAAAATCTGTATGGTTTTGTATCAGCCCAATTCCCCGGGTGTGCTCTTTTAAAAATTAAAAAGAATAGGTCACCTTATCCCCACGACTCAGTCCTTATCTCATGCTATTCCCTCTTACCCCGTTGCTACACACCCAGTCAAATCTACTGAGACAAAGTGATAGATCGCCACAAGACCCATCGTGCCTGGAGTTAGAAGAGATGAATAAGGACTAGTGATACCCTTTTAAGGGGGGTAGCACTAAGAGACCAGACGACGTAAAGACCACAATAGCCAAAAAGAGAGTGCTTGGAAGACTACGACCTATCCATGGGAACAAGGTTTCTCTCTTCCCTTTTTAACTTCTCCAAGTGCTAACCCCTGTTGTGCAGATTTATATCTCTCTTTGAAGCTAAAAGACTATACGCCGAGCAACACCCCAAAACCCATTGCTAGCTAATATAACCCCCACCTCCATTCTTTCTATTCTACCGGAATCTCGGGGGTCGAAATTCATTTAAGGGGGGTAGGTTTGTAACATCCTGAAAAATCTGAAATTTAAAATATGAGTTTCTTGAATGGTTTTGCAATATATTCTATTTGAGTTTGGATTTTTATGGCATTGTTCTGCAATTTTGTGAGGTTCCAAAAATTTAAGAAGCTCAAAAAGAAACAAACATTGGTAATACCCAAAAAGGAAATGTGCAAATAATAGAAAGATAAAATTTTAAATATGAATCTGAAAAGATGATCCAGTATAAGGAGAGAGAAACTTGAGTTAAAATATAAAAATCTCATTTTGGAAATAATGACATAAATAGTAATAAAAAAATGGAATGAATAAAACACAAACACGTGTATATATATATATATATATATATATATATATATATATATATATATATATATATATATATATATATATATATATATATATGTGCATATACAAATTGTGCAAAGAAAAGCTTAACAATACAGGAAATAATAATAGTAATAGAAACACTCATTCAATAGTTAAAAAGAAAATTGAAGCTTAAATTTCGAATGTCATACAAAAATCAGTAAATATAAATAGGAAACAAAAACTTAGGTTAGAAAATAGAAATTCCAAATTAAGGATCAAAATTTCAAAAACTACTAAAGCTACTCATTTTCCCTTCTTTATTTTTCTCTCATTTACAGGTGGAGCCCCCAACCCTTTTCCTCTCTCCCTTTCTTTCCTTTCCTGCGCGCGGGCCCGGCTTGCCCAGCCCCCACCTTCTCCCTCCTTGCCCTTCTTTCTTTTTCCCTGGGCGCCCATCGTCAACTCGCGACATGGCCGTCCAGCCTCACTGTTCTCGCGTCACCGCCCGTCCTTGCATCTGCGCCAGCACGTCATCGCTCCAGCTGCCCCCGTCATGCCCACGCCGCCCAACCACCTCCATCGCGTCGCCATGCCCCCGGCGCCACGCCCTGCACGCGCGTCATCCGGTGCGGCTGTCGTCTCGCCATCCCGCGCCCTGTTCACCAGTCGCCGGCTACAGCTTTCCCCATCCCTCGCGACTATAAGAGTCAGTGGTTCCTCCTGTTGCCCCCGCGCCACTCCCCTTCCTCCCTTACCCCCTTCTTCCTCTTCCATCGTGAGCCGCCATTGCCGCCGCCGTGCCCACTCGCCGTCCCGGCCGCTTCGGCAGTGCCATCCCAATTATGACCACGTCACATTGTGCCTGCAACTCCCTTCTACGCCCGCTCCGAGCCAATTGAACTTTCGTTCACCCGAGCACTCGAGCCGGCCATCCTCCTCAACTCCAGCCAAAAACCGCCGCCACCAGCGCCACCTTCTCCTCGGGCTACCTCTTCTCGATTCCGCGCGGTGGGAGCTACTGCTCGGCGCCCTGAAGCTCTCCCAACCGCCGTCCGGCGCCCTCCACGACCCGAGCTCTCCCTCCATGGCGACCTCCCCGCGCCACCACCGGCCGTCATCGCCGGCTCATCTCGGTGCCTCCCCGGCCAATCCGTCGCCATTGGTGAGTTCCTCCAGGCGCCCTTAAGCTCATGCTCGCCCTAGTTTTACTCCCCATCCCCTCCGGCGCCGTCGCCCCGTAGCCACCTCGCCGCCGGCCGCTTCGGGTTGCTGCCCGCCCGCCTCGTCGCCGTTCCGGGCCGCGCCTCCTCCCCACTAGCTTCCTCGCCTCCGTTCAGTTCCATTTTGCTGGCCTTCCCAACCTCCCCGGCCACCCCTCGCCGGAGCTCCCGCTGCTCGGCCGCGCCGGCCTTCTTCCTCTGTTTTTGCTCATCTGCGCCTTAGCCTCAAGAGATTTCCTGCGCCTTTTCAAGTCAGTCCAGGACGTTGGCCCATTTGGCTAGCTCAGCGCGCGCTAATGCACAGGTGACCGAGAGGTCCCTAGTTCGATTTCGGAGATAGCATCTCCTTCCAAATTTTTTTTATTTTTTTATTTGATTTTTGCAGTCCATTTTAAGTAAGAAAAATTATAGGAAATTAGAGGATAATTTCGAAAAGCTAATAAATTTTACTAGGGTATAAAATAAGGTTACTAAAGAATTAATATCTGATTATTGGTTGTATGAGCAACTAATGTAGCTTAAATATTTATTTGAGGTCTAATTATCAATCGGAGGCATTAATAAAATGTGGTTTTGTTTAGAGTCCAAATTTAATAAGGAACCTAATTAAAAATATATTGAAGTTAAAATTTAAGAAAATGCATTGGATGTTATGTTAAAGCAATAAGAACAAAGCTTTAAATTGAAAGATCATCCTTAATTATAAATAAATATATGCCATACCCTTTGTCATGCCGGCATAAAATAAATCTTAATGGTAGGTTTAATTAAATTAGGCCTCTTCATAAAAAGTAATTAAACAATAGGGCATGACCATAAGCATTTACATTAGAAGGCCCTAATGAAATCCCCGCCATTAGCACGTCACCAATAAATAAATCTTAATGATAAATTTAGTGGAATAACATTTGGGTATAGCAAGCTCGGCCCTATGTAAATAGAAGTTTAACTAAAACAGGCAAGATGATAATGCAAAGGATAAAGTAACAATGACCGTTGGTCCTCAAAGTATCTCCAAATGAAAAGTCGTGTCAGTTTATAGGTGCTAAAGTATAGTAGCCCTAGGTCATCGGACGTTGAGATAATCTCACTAACAAACCATCCGAAGAAACCTATAGTAGTGTGACCAGTGGTTGTAGATGAGTAGCAAATAAGAATATACTAAAGGTTCTATTAAACCTCAATGAGATAATTAAATATGCGCGTGCGGCCCTGAATCGTTAAAATTAACCATTAGGTGTACACCTTGAATAATTGGTAAATAAAACCCCACAAATACCATAACTTAAGTTATGAGGAATACATACCCTAAAAATGACTTAATGTACTAAGCTCCCGCGCCAGTCTCTAGGACTAACCTAATGCATGGAACTTCCTAAATAAATATAAAAATGATAAAAGGAGTTATGAAATAAAAAGATCGATCAATGATACTCTAAAGTCAGCTATGCCTAGCCATTCACAAATCCAAAGCAGAGTATTCCAGTGGATATTCTGGTATCATGAACTTTCCTTGGCATTCGTCTCAATAAATCTTCCTTGGCCATTCAATCACTTCACTCTAACCCCACTTGACTCCGTCAACACTCCGCACCCCATCGATCTTGCCTCAAGTCACCCAAATCACCCATTAACTCATAATAAAGATAAATTGAGCTTACTTGGAGTTATTTGGATCTTTTGAGTTATTTGCATTTATTTGAATTCAGTTGTTTAGCGCGTAATTAGAGATTGGGGTTCTGAAGAATCAAAGGATCAAGCGAAGCCGAGATCGAGGTGAGGATAAGGAACAGAAGTTCAGGACCATCGCATGAGAAAGCTTTGAGTGAGCTCAAGACCGCGGTAAACCGCGCAAGGCGAGTCAATACTTTGATCATGTTGAACCTACATTTTCTGCAAATTACTTTTGTTCAAATTATCCAATTGCATGCTGTTATTTTATATACAAATGCATAACTAATTTAAGATTCTAGTTATATGCCAATTGATCAACTTGACTGATATTACCCCGCCTTTGGAATATTTGAATATGTGAACTTTGTCGCCCTAGCCATAAAATTATAATAGTAACCTTTCAAAAATAAGTCCGTAATTATATGCCATGCTTAGTATTCCTTAGATACTCATGGGCGCGAGAGCGCCCGAGCATCACTTGTAATCATGAGAAAATTTGGTTGGGCAGTCACGGTGGTAATGACTGGTGTATGTTGGATATGATTATTTTACACTTCCAAAAACCTCACATTGCTTATCTATCTGGGCGGATGGTTTGGGGGTATGGTGCAAGGGTGCACGAGAGTGTGGTTTGTGGTAGAACCGCCCAGATAACCCTAAGGACCGAATCTTGTCATGACCTCCTATGTAAAACAGTGCAACCACAAGTCTGTAAAGTACAACTTGGCTAAGTAAATTTATCAAAACCCCGGACTCATCTCACTGGTAGTGGATGGAAGTGGATACGCAAGGGCAAGGGTAGGCCTAAAGGGACACCGAGAGGAGGGTGAAGTTTTCCAGTCGTGCTAGCGCTGCGGGGAGTGGAGCCTGGGCTGCACTAGTATCCGTGGCGAACATCCCGTGCATAGATGGGACCCACCGCAAGTGGGCAGTTTCCCATAAGGTGAGATGACAAAGGGGACTAGATACTTTGAAAAGTCACTGTGATGGTATGCTCAACCACATGACTAAGGAATCGTGTGGGGCAACGAGTTGATTGTCTCTTGTGGTGAAAGTGTACAAACTCTGCAGAGTCAAAACTATTCGAATAGCCGTGCCCACGGTCAAGGGCAGACATGGGAACTTAACTAGATATAGTTCCATTTCAAAAACTTTGTGGGTGGAAATGGAAAAGTGGAGGGCAGCGGAAAGCCCTGATTTGAGTTGTCCTAGGTGTCGTCCCAGTGGTAAGTTAAGCGGCTATAACGCTGAAAGATGTCAAATGGTGTGATGCATATGTATGGAAAAATTATGGTGATATTAGGCATATGGTGTGATGACATATGTATGGAAAATCATGTTAATATTCCTTGAACATTATGTTTTGTTCCAAAGCTGCTAGGTCTCAGGGAATTTTACGTATTGTATTTCAAAAAGTAGCATTTCTATTCCAGCAGAATAAAATATGGAAAGAATAAGTAGGGTCGTGAGTAAAGGAAATAGATGTTTGTAGTGTACACATAAAGGTATTGGTGGATTCATGTCGATCATAAATAAGAAATGATAGTGTGGGTTCTAGGAGAAATAAATTGGTGGAGTCTAGCTGAATAGATAGGCTAAATAGATGATCTAATTGAATTTTCGGGAATTTGGAGGAGTAATACAAGTATTGGATTATAGTTCCTGACTAGTGATTTACTTGGTGGGAGAATACTAGTGGATCGTAGAATTAATCAATGATATTCTTGGTGGATATATAATGGTGAATCGTAGGTTTGATCAATGATGTTCTTGGTGGATTTGAATCAATAATAAAAAGGATTGGATTATTAGAAAATCTTGATGAGAATGTTCGGTGGATTAATTAGGTGATGTCACTCGTTGTTTGGAGTTTTAGACAGCAATCAATATAGAAAGTATATGATCGGTGGATTAATTAAATGATGTCAGTCGCTGTTTGGGGTTTTAGACAGCAATCAATATAGAAAGTATATGATCGGTGGATTAATTAAATGATGTCAATCGCTGTTTGGAGTTTTAGACAACAATCAAATAAAAATGTGTGTAGTCGGTGGATCATTTAAATGATGTCACTCGTTGTTTGGAGTCTTAGACAGCAGTTAATAATGAGAGTGAATCTTTGGTGAATTAAGTCAATGATGTCATTTGCGGTGAGGAGTCTTTAGGTCACAAAAATAACAATATGATATAATAATAGAAATGCTACTAATCACGTTTTTATGGCAAATAAAATAACCCGAGCCTCTCCTTTGATAAGCCATGCATACTATTTATTTGCATTCTGTGTATTGGCTCGCGGAGCACGGGGTCAGAGTGCTCACGCTCGCTTTTACGACAAAATTCAGAATCAAGAATCAAATCACCTCGCCTCAGCATCAAGATTGGACAAGCTGGCAGAGAAGATGAAAATGTCAAGGGCTAGGTCGCGAACCTCCAGTTGGCTGCCTGTGGGCATGTCCTGAAGGTCCCACCTGTGTGCTCGTTCTTCCGATGCTGCAATTTATTGATTTCGGCCTAATCGGCCCATGAGTAAGTCTACTATTATATTTTCGCTTCCGCATGATATGTATTTTTGATATTCATTACTGTAACTATGAGCACTATCTACTGATCCAGAGAATAGTGCGGTGGAATCACAGAGGGTGCCGGATTGTATAATTGGGCCCCTACACAACCGCTGGAGGCCATAGGACACGTGTCCCTTCCAGTTACATTCCGCCAGGACGGTAACACCCGAAGCGCGCACGTCAACTTCGATGTCGTAGACATCCCGCACCCCTACAACGTCATATTGGGACGGCCAGCCATCAACTCCCTCGAGGTGATCCCGCACCATGCCTTCTTATGTATGAAGCTCCCAGGCCCGGAGGGCGTGATCACTGTCTTCGGCGACCAGGACCTCGCCAGGCGCGTCGAAGTCAGCAGCCGGGACTTACACCGCCCGGTGCACGTCCTCTCAGGCATGCTCGGCGATACGCCCTCCGCTCCGGGATGGACACCTAAGCCTCGGCCCGAAGGTGGAGTCAAAAAGGTGCCGCTCCAGGCGGAGGGGCAGTTTGTGTCCATTGGCGAGGGGCTCCCTACGGAGGTCGAGCGAGACCTACTCCAAGTGCTTCAGAACAACGCCGACATTTTTGCATGGTCACCAGAGGACATTAAGGGCGTAGACCGCGCAGTAATCGAGCATCGCTTGGCGGTCCGCCCTGACGCCAAGCCGGTCAAGCAAAAGCTTCGTCGTATGTCCATGGATCGGCAGCAAGAGCCCACGGTGGAGGTGGCGAAGCTTCTCCAGGCCGGGTCATTCGCAAGGTCCACCACCCAGAGTGGCTCGCCAACCCTGTATTGGTCAAAAAGGCCAGCGGGGCCTGGCGTATGTGCATCAACTTCACAGCACTCAACAAGGCGTGCCCAAAAGACAATTACCCCTTGCCACGCATCGATCAACTGGTCGACGCTACCGCCGGGTGCGAGCTAATGAGTTTCCTGGATGCCTACTCTGGCTACCACCAGGTATACATGGCCGAAGATGACGAGGACAAGACCAGTTTCATCACACCGATTGGGACTTTCTGCTTCGTCAGGATGCCCTTCGGCTTGAAGAACGTAGGCGCTACCTTTACCCGCCTCGTCGCACTTGCCCTCGCCGCCCAACTCGGGAGGAATGTGGAAGCCTACATCGACGACGTGGTAGTCAAAACCCGGCAGCTCGCTTCGCACGGCCAGGACCTCCAGGAGACCTTCGACAACCTCAGGAAGGCCGGCATCAAGCTCAACCCCGGCAAATGCATCTTCGGCGTGCAGGCGGGCAAACTACTGGGCTTCCTCGTATCCGGACGGGGCATCCAGGCGAATCCCGACAAGGTTGAGGCCATCCTGGGTATGGAGCCGCCCAAGACGACGAGGGAGGTCCAGAGGCTGGCGGGCCGCATGGCAACCCTAAGCCGCTTCCTATCTAGGGCGGCGGAGTGGGGTCTGCCATTCTTTAAGACACTCCGCGGGTGCGACGGATTTCGGTGGGATAGCGATTGTGCGGAGGCCTTCAACGAGCTCAAGAAACACATGGCGAACCTCCCCACTCTGGTTGCCCCGACACCAGAGGCTCCCCTCTTGCTCTATCTGGCCGCGTCGGTTACAGCGGTCAGTGCCGTCCTCATCCTAGAGGAAGGCGCCGTACAGCGGCCCGTATACTTCGTCTCCGAAGCCCTCCAAGGCACCAAGACGAGATATACAGAGCTTGAAAAGCTCGCTTACGCATTGGTCATGGCCTCCAGAAAGCTTCGACATTATTTTTTGGCCCACCCAATCACAGTGCCTTCCTCGTTCCCCCTGGCAGAGATGTTACACAATAAGGAATCCACGGGGCACATCGGCAAGTGGGTTGCCGAGCTCGCCCTGTTCTCCCTGACATACGCCTCGTGGACGGCAATCAAATCTCAAGTTCTCGCCGACTTCCTCGCAGAATGGACTGCGTCGGCTCAGCCCGCCCAGAAGCACGACAACCCGGTATGGACGCTCACCATCGACGGAGCCTATAGCGTCGCAAGCGCGGGCGTTGGCGCAGTGATTGTTACGCCCGAGGGGCAGCGCCTGCTATACTCGGTGCGCCTCGCATTTCCGACCACCAATAACACAGCTGAGTATGAAGCGCTGCTCTTCGGCCTGACAAAGCTCAAGGCAATCGGTGCGCGGCGAGTGCTCGTCCGCACGGACTCGCGTTTGGTGGCAGGCCACGTAGACAAGTCGTATCAAGCCAAGGACCCTGAGCTGGCCAAATACCTCACAGCTGTAAGAGCGAGGGAAAGGCATTTCTGGGGCGTCACGGTCAAGGCCATCCCTCGCGCGGAAAATGAGCAGGCCGACGCCCTCGCAAAGGCGGCCAGCCAACAACTGCCACCCCCTGACGAGGTGTTTTATGAAGTGTTACCGCAGGCGGCCATCGCGCAGGACAACCGAGACGCGGCCCTCATTCACCACATCGTCCAGCAGCGCGACTGGCGAGAGCCTATCTTCAATTTTCTGCAGGGCATTGCCGAGCCGGAGGACCCCGCCGAGCTCCGGCGTCTGCAACACCGTGCCAGATCCTTCCAGGTGTTTGAAGGGACACTCCACAAAAAGGGAGTCTGCGCACCGCTCCTGCGCTACCTCTCGCGCGAAGAGGGGAAAAAGCTCCTTGCGGAGATCCACGCGGGGGTGTGTGGGTCTCACCTCGCGCCAAGGTTGTTGGTCGGCAAGGCATTCAGGCAAGGCTTTTACTGGCCGACTGCCATCACTGACGCCCAGGACCTCGTGCGTCGGTGTCAGGGGTGCCAGTGGATGGGACGTATCATCCGCAGGCTCCCGACGAACCTCAACCGTATTCCCTCGGTGTGGCCGCTGGCACGCTGGGGTGTCGACATAGTGGGACCACTTCCCTGAGCCCCAGGGGACCTGCGGTTCATGGTAGTTGCGCTGGAATATTTTTCCAGGTGGCCGAAGGCGGTAGCTCTGGCCAAAATAACCTCGACGGCCATGCAGCGCTTCCTCTGGCAGAACATTATATGTCGCTTCGGCGTGCCCAGGGAGCTCACCGTTGACAACGGCCTGCAATTCGACGCCACCCTATTCAAAGAGTTCTGTGACGGCATGGGCATCATGCTTCGGTTCGCCTCGGTCGGGCACCCCCAGTCCAACGGAGCAGTCGAGAGGGCGAATGGCGCCATCTCTATCACCGTCAAAAAGCGCCTGGTCGGGTTGCCGAAGGGCAAGTGGCCGAGTGAGCTTCACAGCGTCCTCTGGTCCCTTCGCACAATGATAACACGCCCGACGGGGTTCACGCCTTTCAAGCTCCTTTTTGGCGATGAGGCAGTGACCTCCGCACGCGCCAGTCTACGGACTCTAAATGAAGTTGTAGCGTCGAGGTCCGCCTCCGCACGCGCCAGTCTACGGACTCTAAATGAAGTCGTAGCGTCGATGTCCGCCTCCGCACGCGCCAGTCTACGGACTCTAAATGAAGTCGTAGCGTCGAGGTCCGCCTCCTCATGCGCCAGCCCACGGACTCTAAATTAAGTCGTAGCGTCGAGGTCCGCCTCCGCACGCGCTAGTCTACGGACTCTAAATAAGACGCAGCGGGGGGACGCCTTTGCGCGCACTCTCCAGAGTATAAACAACACGTGAATCCCGCGCACGCACAGGCGTTGCTCCTGTGCATACTCCTCGGAGTATAAAAGCAGCATACAACATTAAGAACGGGTGCTACTTTGGTTCACTGCAAAAAATGTCGGGGTTACATGACCACAAGCAGGAGCGCACAATACACCACTCCCCTAACCAACCGCTCATCCCTCGCGCGGTGCCGATGGGCCCGCGCCGCCAGTGTGGTGCCGGGGAACTCGTTCGAGCCAGCGGAGGAGGTCCCCACCCCCATGCAGCGTTTGCTGCACTGCAACCCTGGTCGCGTCCTCCCCGACATAGCCCTAGATCCGTCGGTGGAAGTTTCGGAGGCCAGGCTCGATGAAGCGAATAACGTCCGACATCGCCTCCGGCCGGGCAGGGAGATCCAGGTGAGGGTTCGCCAGCTCATGGACATGTCTACACCCATGAGTGTGAAGCATGGCGAGGGCGAGGCATGCGCCGAGGAAGCCGCAATGCTCGCCGAAGGTTCTAGCGCTGCGGAGAGCAACGCCGGCCCCCTCCTCGACCAGCCCGAGCGTCTCCACCAAGTCCTCCGGCCCGTGAGTAGCGTCCGACACGTCGACACACAGATCCCGGAGGGCCCGGTTCAGAGACTCCATTGCCCTCCACGCCGACATGGATGCATTGTCCAAGGCGCGGTCCTTCTCTGCAAGAGACTCCACTAGCTGGGCCTTCTCCTCCTCTAGAGTGGTGATCTGCTGCAAAAAGGAGGTACGTTCCTCCGCCGCGGCGCGCTGGACTTCCTCGGTCTTGTGTTGCGCGGCCGCCAGGGCGCCCTCCAGCGCGTGAAGCTGTTCGTCCTTCGTGGCGTGGACGTCATCTGCAGCACGAAGACCGACCTCCAGGGCTCTCCGCTCCCGGATACGGGCCTAATCTAGCGCTTGGCTGATGACAAGCGTCTGGGAGTAGCAATAAGAGTCAGCAGGTGCCCGGTAGTACTCTAGCAATCGCGAGCGCACATACTTACCCTTATCTCCGAGGCCTGCAGCGCGAGCGCCAGGAGGTCTCCCTCGCACGACGACAACATCTGTCGATCCAAGCCGCCGCGGGCGCGCTCCGCGGCTTCATTAAAAGCGCGAAGTGTCTCCAGGCGGGGGAGGAAGTCGAAGAGTACAAGCTCCGCCCCCGCCGCGTCAGGGGCTGCGGAGGCTTCGGCCACTTCAACGGCGGCAGACGCCTGCAGGGCACGCTGCACAGGGTCCAGGACGTCGCGCACACCCCCATTGCTCGATCCTTCACCACGTCCGGGAGACTTCATCTCACCTGATGTTGACGGAATGAGCGAGCAAATCGGAGAGAGTTTCGCGAAGTCGTGCGAGGAAAGGGAACTGCGCCTACCTCCTGCACCCTCCGCCGCGACGGAAGGGGGTGCCCGTTCAACCGCCGGTCGGGGGGCGAGTGCCTCGGGGGGCGGTCGAGAAGACCCTTCGGCCGCGTCGGGCACCACAACTCCAAGCACAGGGCCGGCGACGCAGTACCGACCCCTCGGAGGCAAGGGAGACTGGACTCGAGGACGTTTCGCCTGTGGCACCGCAGGCGATTCTTTCGCGGCGCTAGCAGCCGCAGCTCCTGTCGCGCCTTCGGTCCCTACCGCCCCGGGCGCGTCCTTGGCAGCCGCCGTGGGTGGCAAAGCACCGCCGGCCGCAGCACTCTCTCCAGGAGCGACGTCCCCCCCGGGTTGGCAGGTTCCGGCCCAACGAAGGCCGTACGCATGGGCTCGACAGCGCCGGCGGATGGTGCCGCGAATGGGCTCGAGACGACGCGCCCACCCGAACTGGTCCGGCCGGACTCATCGCCGGTCGCACGTCCTATCCCAGCGGTGCCAGCCGCCGAGGTGGCTGGCGGGCTGGGTACGGCAACCTCGGAGCAGGCCCGGCGCCGCGAAGGCAATACCCCCGCTTGGCTACCACCGCCACGATGGCCCGGAGTCCCTGCGGGAGCCTCCGCCGGCACCGCGCGCTCGGGCACAGCAATGCCCAGAACCTCGCACGTGCGGTTTATCCGCCCTTGCTTCACCGTTTTGGTCGCGGCCTCATGCAGCTTGTGCTCCTTGAGCGTGTACGGACCCAGGAACGCTACAACCGCGCGCTCCGCATCTTCTAGCCGGGCCACTGCACAAAAGACAACAAGTCTTATCAGGCGGGGACTACGCAGACACAAAGGGATGCGTACCAACGCACTGCACGACTTACAAGGAGCGGAGGGCGGAAGCAGACAACACAATGGCGGGCGAACCCCGTCCTCTCGGTCGTCGCCCCGTCGCGCGTACTTCCACCGGGCGGAGAGTGGCACCACCTCGTACATCGTAAACTCTTCAGCCAAGTCATGCATACTTAGCCAGCGCGTAACGCCAGCAAGCCTCCATAGCCTTTGTGCGTCATCAGCCTCTGGCTTCACACTTGGCAAGCTATTGAACGAGATTGGCCCACCTCGGCATAGCAGGCCACTCGTGCTGGTCACGATGTAATAAAACCACCGCCGCGTCCAGCCGGACTCCCACCTCCCCAGGGTGGCCGACGCAGGGAATAGCGTCGTGCAGGACGCTCGTAGCACGAAATCCACACCGCCAAAGTTGGATACAGCCCCTCCCCGACTTTCTTGGGTCGGTAGCATGCGTGCGTGCAGGGTGATGAACAGGCTCGCGCTGGGACGCCGGCCTTCTGTCCGTGCCGCCCACGAAAAGACAGCTAGGCGGACTATGGCGTTTGGCGTCAGCTGTGCTAACTCCAACTCGTAGGCCCGCAGGACTTTGCCCACAAACATCATTGAGGGCATTCGAAGGCCGGCGTTGAAGAACGTGACGAAAATGATCGCCTCCATTTCCCGGGGCCTCGGCTCTGTCTCGTCACGATGGGGTAGGCGAGCCCCATCACGCTCCTCGACCTTCCCTTCCCGTACAAGCCGCTGCAGCGTCTCTTCGGTTACGCGACTCCTCCCCAGCACACAGGAGCAGCGGCCCCCCGAGTATTCCATGGCATCCCACCGCCTGTCGGCACGTGAACGCCCCCGCAGCACCAGCTCGTACTCCCAGAAGGGATAGACAACTCGTCCTGGCTAGACAAGGAGCCGCCGCCGGGATGGTGGGAGACATCGTCATGGCCGGCCATTGTTCTCTGCGATCAGGGCAAAAGGAACCAAGGCGGGAGTAAGTTGCGCTACTGTCAGAACAAGCAAAGCTAGGAGACAGGCGAGACAAAATGTCCCCACTACAACGGTGGCACCTTATAAGGCCCGCTCGCCTTCCCCACGGCTACAAGCGCAGCCAGATTAACCCCCGGTGGTTCGACTACCCACGGCTTGGAAAGAAGAACCGCCAGCACTTCAAGGAGCGTGCCTGGTAGGTGGCCAGGCAGCGCGCAATGCCAACGGGCGCCCGCCACGCATCCCGCTTCCCTGGGAAAGAGGCGAACTGCCGCGGTCACGCAACCGCTCACATCCCACGACGCACCAATCACAAGCCGCCGTGTGCCCCACCCACGGGAAGGTGGACGGCACGGCGGGACAGCCTGCGCCCTGACAGGCCAGGCGTCGGCATGATTCCAGGCACCATTAAAAGCGCACTACTAGACCGCGGGGTCATAACAGCTTCGAAGCATAGCGACGCCGGCGGAGCGAGGCCCGCCTCCACCACCGCGCCTTCGACCAGGCGCCAGCTCCGCTGCCACTCGTTCGAAAGGTAGGGGACGGAGCGCGCGCGCGCCTACTTTGACCAGGCGCCAGCTCCGCTGCCACCCGTTCGAAGGGTAGGGGACGGAGCACGCGTGCCTACTTCGACCTGGCGCCAGCTTCGCTGCGACCCGTTCGAAGGGTAGGGGACGGAGCGCGCGCCCGCCTGCTTCGACCAAGCGCCAGCTCCGCTGCCACCCGTTCGAAGGGTAGGGGATGGAGCGCGCGCGCCTACTTTGACCACGCGCCAGCTCCGCTGCCACCCGTTCGAAGGGTAGGGGACGGAGCGCGCACGCGCCTACTTCGACCAGGCGCGAGCTCCGCTGCCACCCGTTCGAAGGGTAGGGGACGGAGCGCGTGCGCACCTACTTCGACCAGGCGCGAGCTCCGCTGCCACCCGTTCGAAGGGTAGGAGACGGAGCGCGCGCGCGCCTACTTCGACCAGCTCGGGACGGAGCGCTCGCGCGTCTACCTCAGCTGCCAATCCAGGCATCGGCTTCGGCTACGGCCTCAGACCCCGAGACCCGCTGCACACCAAGGCTCCGCAAGTTCGGAGAAGTTCACAGGCCGCAGGGACGGAGGGGCCAAAGGACTCGGCAACATGGCTTCGGCCCTGTGAAGCCCTTCACCATGAGAGGCTCCTGTTGTAGGGGTGGCCCCCACCTAAACCCAGCAGGCCTGTTAGAAGGTTATAGGGCCCAAAATGGAACATATGTAATGACTTAAATACCCCTGACAAGGAGGTACCGATGTAAGGGTACAATTGTAAAAGCACAGCCCATATGAATATATATATACCAAGGGAAGGCTAGGAGGGGGACCAGAGGTCATCACTTTCTCCCAACTCTCCACTACCACATCTCTCTGTTTGGTCTGTAACCACAACACTATGGATTCCCTTGCAATTTTTTCGTGTGGTTCACATTGGATTATGTTATAATCAGTATACGAGTATACCTAAAGTGATAAAAGAGTATTTCAAGTTTATTTATGTGGTATATTAGAGGTGGATGTAATTACACCTGGGAGTAAAAGGTACAGAAGTATACGCCAAGATGGAAGGAAAATATTTGTATGCACCGTATCTCCTTTGCTAGGTAGTGCTCATTTGGGTTTTTTGGATGGCTTATGGCTAAAAGGCGCTATAGCTGGCTGAAAAAATATTGTAGTTGACAGAGGCTTATTTAGCATAATTAAATTTAAAAAATAAAAAATATGTTAGCCCATTACGTATAATACAAACAAATACAGGGAAAAAAAGAACCGGCAAAAAAGCTCAACAAAAAATCAAAAGTTCAGAAAAAGACGAAATTTGTGAATAGTGAAAAATAAGCCAGAAGCCAGAAGCTGAAACCCAATTGAGCACAGCCATATAGCATTCTAATAGAAGCAACTCATTTCATATCTCTATTTTATGGAAATAGTGCTTATTAAATCTCCCACAAACCAGTAAGTAGAAATTTCAAAAGGGATGATCTGATCCTGAGGACATGGCGGATCACATGATCTGATTCTGAGGACATCGCGTTGATAGGGAATCGCGTCGGAGCCAAGCGCTCGTATATGGGCCTGTTTGGCAGAGCTCCACCAACTCCAGATCCACCAAAAACAGCTCCACTCCACGAATTTTTACCCAAACGCACCAGCCCCACGAAATCTGGATCCACCAAAATACTGAATCTAGCTCCAGATTCATGAAATCCATGGAGCACCTCAAGGGGTGCTCCACGAAACCTTGTTTCGTACCTACTCGTGGAGTTGGGTGGTAATTACCCACCTTTTGCCACTGGTTACACACCCCATCCCATACCACCATAAAACCCATGGGCAAAACAGGTCATTCCCATCAAAAACTCAGTTTCGTGGATCTGGAGCTGCTGTGCAAGCCAAACAGTTTTGTCTAGCTCCATGGTGGGATCCCAGATTCACGGTGGAGCTGTTTTTGGTGGATCTGCTGCTCCAAATTCATTTTTTCAGTGGTGGAGCTCTGCCAAACAGGCCCTATGTTTCCTAATACTCTCGCCTGCTCCCTTGAAAAGGGCGGCATATCCTCATCTGGAGGGGGGAGAGAGGGAGAAACAGACTTAGCGAGAAACACAAACAGACACACGCAGAGGGAATACACATTCAAATGAAAACACATGAGAGAGATACACAAGACGGACAGAGAAATTCAGACACCCATCAACAAACACACACACACCCCTCGTCATCAAAGAAGACATGGAGAGGCAGCCATCGAGCAAAGGACAACCATGAAGGAAGCTTTCGGGACGGAAAGAAGGAGGTTGCCATGACAAGGACTTCATGGCCTTCTCCATTGCTGACGCTGCAGGTTGCTAATCCATCATTCTCTCTCTCTCATTTTTGGCACAGAACCACTGCAGGGATGGTGCCTGGCTGTCCATCCGTCTAGTGGAGGGAGGCGCTGGTGAAGCAGAAGCTGTTGGATATAGGTAGACTACACCAGCGCAGATTAAAAAATTTTACCGTGTAAACCAGGAAGCCATGAGAGTAAGAGATTATGAATCGTTACCACTAGACACGTAGTGCAACAGAAGTAAAGTTGAAACAGCTGATTCAACGAAGAGCGTGTTGGTGTAGCAGTAGTAGTCGATCATCCTTCGGCCAACCGTCTCCTCACGATTGTCCCGATCAGTGCCATAGTTGTAGCAGCGCCTCTATCGAAGTCCACACGTCCAGGGTTGGAACACTGTGCATCAGCATGCTAGCACCAATGTGTACGGCAGGGGTTATGAGAGGTAGCGGCTAGAGTTTCAACGGGGGCACCTCTCCTTATATAGCCTCCTATCGGATCCTTATCCGATACAAGTAGAGATTGTATCCCACTTGGAGACTTTTATCCAAACCCTTATCGTTCCAACCTATTAAGTGTGTGATTCAGTAGGTTCATGTATATTTGGCCATGGGCCGAAAACTTCTTTCGATTCATAAGTTGGTAGCATTCCCTAGTAGGACATAACGACTCCCAAATATACATAAAAATTATATCAGACGAACCTATATAGTACTTATGTACAGATTCCTTTGCCTCACGATACCAAATTGAACTCAAGGTGAGAAGTGTGCTAACCAAATTGAACTCAAGGTGAGAAGCGTGCTATCCTTTAATAGCTCAATCCTTTGACTCGAACTTATAGTGGATTACTCAGTTGTGATTGACTCCTCAATCACATTTGGTATGGCCATGCACTTCTTTAATCCAACTACATCGATGGACCCAGAGATATCTCTCTTGTTATATAGGAGGGGGAAATTCCATCTTGATCGCTCATATTCCTCTGCATATTTCATACTACATTGGAAAGCTACTTTTATGACCACCTAGTCACAGAGTAGTGTTTGGCAACCTCTAAGTAAACTATTACACATGTAGGAAACAATGATGATCTCAGATCTAAGGATCCTACATACACTATGTATAAGACCAACTAACGAGACTTATGAATATAACAATTCCCATAGTATCTCATGATCGGTCAATCCAATATCATGTTCTCTAACTTGTGTCTACATTATTGATTTGATATCCCATATCCATGATCCGTGAAACATGATCATCAATCAATACATGTGCTAATCTATAAATCATAATTGTCCCATATAATGATATAAGATCAGGGATAATTTAGAATAACATCAAAATATGAATAAAGAGTTCCACGAACAAGTCATATACTTGCTGATCAATATAAAATACATTTATTCAAGGGACAAAATAACATATTATTCAAAAGATCATAAATATAGAAATGACACAATCATCTCCATGATTGCCTCTAGGGCATATTACTAACAATTTCCCACTTGTACTAGAGTCAATCATGCAAGTATCTAATACCCATAGCTCTTGTGTATGCATCATTCTTTGACTGTAGAAGAGGCTTTGTCAACGGATCAGCAATATTTAAACCTGTGTGCACTTTGCATATCTTAACATCACCTCTATCAACAATCTCGCGAATGAGGTGAAAACACCGAAGTATGTGCTTGGATTTTTTATGCGATTTAGGCTCCTTGGCTTGCGCAATGGCTCTACTATTAATACGATAGAGATTCATCGGACTAGAAGCACTAGAGGCCACACCCGGCTCAGAGATGAACTTCTTTTTCCAAACAGCTCTCCTTTGCAACTTCGGAAGCTACAATATACTCAGCCTCCATTGTAGAATCAGCAACTGTCTCTTGCTTAGAACTTTTCTAGCTCACTACTCCACTAAGACAAACACAAACTCAGACTGCGATCGACAATCATCTTTATCTGTTTGGAAACTAGCATCAATGTAACTCTTTACAACTGGCTCTTGCTCACCTCCATAAACAAGAAACACATCCATAGTCCTTCTCAAGTATTTTAGGATTTTCTTTACAGCTATCCAGTGACCTTATGACACATCTGGGCGTGTACAAAGCATGGCATACATGATAGACCCAATAGCAGAAGCATATAGAATCTTACTCATCCGGTCTCGCTCATCTGGTGTCGAAGGACACTGAGTCTTGTTAAGACTAATACCATATGACATAGGTAAGAAACCCTTCTTAGAATCCTGCATGTTGAATCGCTTCAACACTTTGTCAATATATATATATCTGGGCTTAATCCAATTAACCTTTCAGTTCTATCTCTATAGATATTTATGTTCAAAATATATGCTATCTCTCCTAAGTCTTTCATAGAGAAACTATTTCTTAATGAAGACTTGATAGATTCAAGTATAGGAATATCATTTCCGATCAATAATATGTCATCAACATATAGGACCAGGAAAACAAGTGCGTTTCCACTAGCCTTTTTGTAAACACAAGGCTCTTCTTCATTCTTGATGAAGCAAACCCTTTGACTACATCAAAATGAATGTTCCAACTCCGAGAAGCTTGCTTCAATCCATAGATAGATCTCTGAAGCTTGCATATCTTTCTAGCATTTTGGGGATTAACAAAACATTCAGGTTATGCCATGTACACATTCTCACTTAGGTTTCCATTTAGGAAAGCCATTTTGACATCTATCTGCTATATCTCACAATCGAAATATGTAGCAATAGCTAGAATGATCCAGACAGACTTAAACATAGCGACAGGTGAGAAGGTTTCATTATAGTCAACACCTTGAATTTGTTTGAAACCCTTCGCTATCAATCGTGCCTTATGGATATGAATATTTTCATTCATGTCTATCTTTTTCCTTAAAAACCCACTTGTACTCAATGGTTTTAACACCATCGGGTGAATCAATCAAGTTCCAAACTTGATTATCATACATGGATTGAATTTTAGATCTCATGACTCCAAGCCATTTCTCAGAGTCCGTGCCCATCATCGCTTCCTCATAAGTCTTAGGCTCATCATTGTCTGACAATAAAATGCCATGTCGATACCTTATCGACAATAGACGTGGCCTTTCAAACCTACATAGGGCTGGTGCCTCTTCCACAGGTTCTACAACATCTTGTACACTCTATAGAGGTTCAGTAAGAGTTGAAATATTTTCTGTTGTGTCTCAAATTTCTTTGAGTCTCATCGTGCTCCTACTAACTCCTTTTGAGAGTAACTCTTTCTCCAAAAAGACACCATTTTGGACAACAAATACTTTGTTCTCATCCATTTTATAAAAATAATATCCTTTAGTTTCCTTATGATACCCCACAAAGAAGCATTTATCAAATTTAGGTGTGAGCTTGTTAGACGTAAAACATTTTACATATACTTCACATCCCTATATTTTGAAGAAAGACAACCTGGGATGCTTCCCAGTCCATATTTCATATGGTGTCCTCTCTACAGGTTTTGGTAGAACCTTATTTAATGTGAATGCAACTATTTCTAGAGCATACCCCAAAAAGACAATGGTAGATTAAATTAGCTCATCATAGACTGAATCATGTCTAACATGGTCTGATTCTATCGTTCAGACACCCCCATTCCATTGAGGTGTTCCCGGTAGAGTTAGCTGTGGAACAATTCCACATTGCTTTATATGATTACCAAACTCATGGCTCAAATATTCACGTCCACAATCTGACCGTAGGGCTTTAATTGTTTTGCCAAGTTGATTTTGTACCTCATTATGAAATTTCTTGAGCTTTTTAAATGATTCAGACTTGTACCTCATTAGGTAGATGTATCCATATCTGCTAAAGTCATCGATAAAAGTTATGAAGTACTGAAAGCCACCTCTAGCCGTTGAACACATTGTCGATATACATCTGAATGTACTAAGGCCAACAAGTCATTTGCCCTCTCACTAATACTAGTGAAAGGTGCCTTAGTCATTTTGCCAAATAAACAAGACTCGCATGTTTCAAATGATTCAAAATCAAGTAAGTTTAGAAGACCATCTTTATGGAGCTTCGCCATGCGCTTCTCATTTATGTGATCCAAACGACAATGGCAAATATAAGTGGGATTCAAATCATTATGCCAAAGCCTCTTAGCATTAATATTATAGACAAGCACATCCTCAAAATTTAAAACATGTGTTAACGGGTGCGTAAGAAAACTCGGTGGTAGGTAGGGGGTTAACGGGTTATCCCTACTATCTAGAGGCTATAAAAAGGGATGGAGGGCTACCCATCTAGGGTCTCTTGGGTGTTCTTGTTTTCTTGCATGTGTTTGTGTTTACGGTTTTGGTGTGGAGCACTTGTGCTCTTGGTCTTCCTAGATAGAGTGGTTGTAGACTCATCTCTCAGAGCAATATATTATTTTTCTATCTTTGTTTGTGTTTGCTCGTATGTTTGGAGTTGAGTTGGGTGTGGTCATTTTAGATGTCATCTCTCTGTTCTTCGGTTGGCTTTTTACTTTCTTGATTTGAGAGTTATGTTTTCGCTGTTTTGTTGATGATCTGACCTACCTAGTATTGGGAAATCATACTCGAAGCCAGCTTGGCGATTCCATTCCCACTTGCATGGTCTGATTGTTTCCTTATCCTCTTAGTCTCTGTTTTGGGCGTTCTCAGTGAAATCTTGTGAAGCTCTCATTTCAGTTGCTAAGTTTTCAATTAAAAATCAAAGCAACCTCTTGAGATCCTCACCTTCTTGTGTGCAAAGTTTCATGGCCGTTTGATCTCTTAATCAAAAGTTATGCATAGTTTCAATCTTGCGATCGTGCGCTGTTTGTTCATTCTCTGTTTCTTCTGAGAAGTTTGCGACCATGTGCAATTCTTCAATCACGATCAAGTTTCTCACTACAGCATTCATCTTTTTGACCACGTTCAAATTTGTCAGTTTCTTGCCTACTTTTGTTGAATCTGAACTGAGGCAGTTGTAGTCGGTGCCGACTGATTTCGACCACGTTGGTTGTTCGACCACTCATTGGCTTACGACCACGTTGGTTACAACCACGGTGCTGACTGATTACGACCACGTTGGTTGTTCGACCACTTGTTGGCTTACGACCATGTTGGTTTCGACCATAGTACCAACTGGTTACGACAGCATTGATTGTTCGACCACTTGTTGGCATTCAATCACGTTGTCTATGACTACGTCAGTTTCAACTGCAACTATTTATGATCTCGTTGGTTCTCGTCTCAGGTGTTATTGACTACCAACCACATTGTACTTCTATCGAATAGTCAGACAACAATCTATCAGTCAATTATCGACCACGTTGTTGAGACTTACATCACGTGGTAAGTTTTGACCATGTTGTCATATTTCGACCAGCTCAGTTTTTCTTGTTCTGTTCAAAATACTTCTCTGTTTTTCCAGTGAGACTTCAACTTTAGTCTTCATAGCTCAGTAGCTATTGGAGAAAAGAGTTAAGTGGATACTTGGGTAGAATTTGAAGGCACCATTCACCCCCCTCTATTGCCTATCCGGTCCTACAAGTGGTATTAGAGCCCGGTTAGCTCTTTTCAATAGATCTTAACCAGTGTTTGGAGCTATGGCAACAGACAAGTATTCCACCAAGCCTACTATCTTCGATGGGGTCGACTATCCCTTTTGGAAGAGTAGGATGGAGTCTTACATACAGGCTCAAGGCTATGCAATATGGAGAACAGTTAAGACTCGATTTGTTCTTTCTGCTGATGAGCACATCACAACGATGAATACGCAGATGTGGAGGCAAATGCTAAAGCAAGGAACTTTATCATCCAAGGTCTTACCAGAAATGAGTTTGATCGTATTTCTCATCTTTCGTCGGCATATGACATTTGGGTGACCCTCGGTGCATACCATGAGGGCACCACCCAAATCAAGACTGTCTAGCAGGACCAATACAAGTGAGAGTACAATAAGTTTAAAATGCTCGCTGGTGAGTCCTTGGATGAGTACTTTGCCAAATTCCACAAGATTTTGAGCAACTTTCGAGCTATTGGTCTTACATGCCCAGACTCGAACAATACTCGTCAAATGCTTTCTGCTTTGGACTTGAGAGTGTGAGAGATGAAAGTGACCACCATCAAAGACACGACTGACTTATCGACTTTGACTCTTGATGCATTGTACTCACACCTCAAGACTCACGAGATTGACATTGTCTCTCGCAAGTCAAAATCACAGTTGATGGATTTGGTCATCGATTCCAGCTCTGCTTCTGGAGTATCATCTAATGATGCTTCTGGGTTCTCTTTGGCTGCTTTGTGTGAGTTGAGTGATGATCAATTTGAGCAATTTCCAGAGAGTGAGTTAGCCCTCTTAACTACAAAATTTTCACACGCATACAAGAGGGTTACGGAGAGAAAGAGGAGTGGGTGAGTGATCTGCTTTGAGTGTGGTGGCCCCGACCACATTCGAGCCAACTGCCCCAAGCTGGAGAAGGGCAAAAACAACTACAGCGGTGTGAGTAAGAACGACTACATCAGCAAGAACCGCAGTAAGAAGCCCCAAGCTCATGGCAAAGAGAAGAAGTACCACAACCTTGAAAAGCTAATAAGCTCTTCAACCGCGTCCTCACTGCCTTTGACAACTTAGACTTCAGTGACATGGAAGGTTGGAGTGACAACGACAGCAAAGATGATCCAGACAAGGACACCAAGGATGATGATAACTTCATCGGCATGTGCTTCATGGCTAACGAGGACAACATCAGTGATGGTAACCTCTACAGTGACTCCGATGAGGTATGCCCCTCCTACGACTAGCTCAATGATGCTTTTTTTAAGTTAGGACATTTCTATGCTAAGTCTAGAGCTAGGTGTTGTGAGTTAGAGAAGGAGGTAGAGAGCTTGTCACGGGAGCTTACTTCACTTAGATCTACTTCTTCTCGTGATGATTGTGATGTATGTACTTCTTTGCTAGGAGATATGGAGAAGTTAAGGACCTCTCATGATAGTGTGATCTATGAGCTAGAGTTGCTTAAGGTGGAGAATGTTAGTCTGCTAGCTGAGATAGAGATGACTAGAGAGTAGCTTCTCTTTCATCTGATACTGTTGAGTCTACATTTTGCACCTCATGTGAAGATAAGGACAATGCTTTTAGAGGTATATGTACCATGCTTCGTGATCTATTTGAAACTTGTGAAAATTATAATAACCTAAAGATTAAATTAAAGAAGGCAGATCATAAAATTGCTGAAATGCAAACTGCTTTGCTTGAACCTGTTGCTTCTTGTGTCAACTACCCTAAATTAACTGCTGAACTTAAATCTGTCTCCAATCAATTTCAAGACATGGTTGATCACAACAAGAAAATGGCTCAATATGCTTCTAAGGCACCTGTTAGCTCACCATGCAATAATTGTGAAAAACTAAAATCTAAATTGATTGCATTGGATGATAAATGTGTGAAGCTAACTAAGGATCTTTTAGAAAAACTACAATTTGCTTGCTCTTTCTGTGTTGAAGTAGGGGAAAATCTAAGAAAATGTTAGAGACCTTTAGGAAGAGTCAGAGAACTTGACGGCTAGAATTAAGACTGCCCCCTATGCGTCTTGCGAAATCCTCGAGATTGAGGTGGCCGTGCACAAGAAGAGATATGCACATGCTATTCGATCTTCTAGTTCTGGTTCTTCTTTCTCTCCTTCTGGTGTCTCATCTTCTCCTCTTCCCTGCTCTTCATGCGTCTCTCTTTTTCAGGAGTGTCAGTATCTCAAGAACACTCTTAACAAATTCATTGGAGGCAAGAAAAAGCTTAATCTTATCCAAGACAAATCCAAGATTTGCAAGTTCAATCAAGGTCTAGCATATGATATTTTAGAAGATGTAAGGAAACATCCACCTACTGTTGTGAGACTTATAGCAGCAGGTGTGATCGAGGTTGCGCCCAAAACCAAGAAAATTGAATTTAAGTCTACGGGCTTCGTCCAGGGGATTTCTGACAATAAGGGTGTACCACTTGTTGCTTCGACCTCTCAGAAGGTAAAGACTCATCATGTTGCTTCGACCTCTCAAAAGGTGAAGCCTCATCATGCTACTTCGACCTCCCAAAAGGTGAAGTATCATTGTACCTACTGTTAGAAGGATGGACATGGTGTTGAGAGATGTTTTAGGCATGCCAAGATCGCGCAAAGAGACCGTGTTTAGGCTCTTAGGCGTATTCAGAGTCAGTCCCAGACTCAGAGTGCTCCTAAGACCAACACGAGATCCAGAGTCATAGAAAACTCTTCTGAAGTGTTTAGGCAGCGTCGAGGACTTGGTTTTCCTGCTCCCTCTATTTTTTGTCCTCGAGTTGCTTCTAGTCAGGATATCCACCGTCTAGAGGATAGATCTCATTTTTCCCATCGAGATAGCTATCCGCAGCGTGATTAGCACATTGCTATTAGTCAGACCCGTTCCTCAATAGCGGTCGGACCTAGCAAAGGCTTCTGGTCTGCATCCAGACCTTTTGCGTCTGTGAGAGGTGGAGAGTGTAGGGTAGCTAGAGGTCAGTCGTCTGTATCTGTAACTGCTTCTTCTACTCATCGTGTGACTCAGTACTAAGTTCCCAAGTCTGTTCGCATTTACCCTAGTACTGAGCAGCAGATGCTGTTCTCCCTTTAACTCAGATTCGCTGGGCTGGGAAGGGAGAGGTTTGGCTTGTCGACTCCGGCTGTTCTCGACACATGATTGGAGACTCTCATTGGTTCTCTTCCCTAGTCCAAGCTCTAGGTGATGAGATGATCACCTTTGGAGACGCCTCATCTGGTCGAGTTATCGCTAAAGGTACTATAGGCATTAATGATTCTTTTATTCTTAAGGGTGTTACCTTAGTGAGTAAGCTGCGTTATAACTTGCTTTCTATTTCTAAGCTTACTGATGATAATTTCGAGGTCAATTTTAGGAAAAATGCTTGCAAAATTCTTGATTCTGGTTTATGGGATTTCTAGATTTGAGAGAATATTTTGTGCTTATTTTGTCGAGTCTTCTAGCGCTTCTCTCAGATGCTTAGTTGCTTTAGAGTCATGTGATCTCTTTTTTGGCATACGATGCTTGGTCACATTGGCTTTGATCATTTGACTCGAGTTAGCAGCCACGGTCTCATACGTGGTCTACCCAAACTCAAGATGGTCAAAGACTTAGTTTGTGCTCCTTGCCGATATGGCAAGATGGTTGTTGCTTCTCATCCCTCAGTCACTGTGACTATGACCGATGCACCAGGACAGTTTCTTCATATGGACACTATTGGTCTAGCTAGAGTGCAGTTGGCTGGTGGGAAGTGGTATGTTCTTGTCGTGGTTGATGACTTCTTGAGATTTTCTTGGGTATTTTTCTTAGCCTCGAAGGATGAGACTTTTAGTCATTTTAGGGGATTATTTAGTGGGCTGTCTATTGAGCTCCTTGGTGCCTTATGAGCTATTTGCACTGACAATAGCACGGAGTTTAAGAGTTCCTACTTTGTGAAGTTCTATGATGAGACAGGTGTAGAGCATCAGTTCTCTTCTTCTCACATCCCTTAGCAAAATGGCGTCGTGGAGAGGAAGAACCGTACCTTGGTTGAGATGACCATGATGATGTTAGATAAGTATGCTACACCTAGGAAGTTTTGGGCTGAGGCTATGGCCACCGCGTGCCATGTTTCGAATAAAGTTTTTCTGAGGGCACACTTGCATCGTACTTCTTATGAGTTGAGGTATGGGTGAAAGCCTAGTGTCTCACATTTTCGTGTATTTGGTTGCAAGTGTTTTACCTTGAAGTCTTGGAACCTAGATAAGTTCGAGTCACACTCTTGTGATGGCATCTTTCTAGGTTACTTGACTTATTCGTGGGGTTATAGAGTCTAGAACTGCGAGACTAGCAGAATCATAGAAACCTATGAGGTGACTTTTGATGAGGCCAGTTCTGGTACTAGGCCCGACATCTCAGGTTCAGTAGTGCAATCTGAGACCATCTTTGTAGATGATGAGGAGGATGGAGATGAAGGTTGTTTATCTGATCTAGTCCATCCAACCCTTGAGATGCTAGCTTCTACCACCGCGCCTCGGGAAGATCAGCCCATACCATCCAGTTCTTCTGGAGCTAATGGCTATGTTCCTACCTTGTTAGCTCATGAAGTAGAGGCCACTTCCTCTTCTCATCTAGGTCCTCCCCATCATATTCAAATAAATCATCCTTCGGAGCAGATCATAGGAGATCTTTTTGAGCACGTCACACGCTCAAAATCCGGCTTATCTCACTTCTATCTTTATTCTACCTTCGTTGCTTCTTTCGAGCCCAAGGATGTCTGTCATGCTCTTTCTAATGAGTCTTGGGTCAATGCCATGCATGAGGAGCTAGAAAATTTTGAGAGAAACATGGTCTGGTTGCTTGTTGAACCCCCTAGTGGTCATAATGTCATAGGAATCAAGTGGGTATTCAAGAATAAGCAGAGTGAGGATGGGGTAGTCATTCAAAACAAGGCTAGACTAGTAGCTTAGGGTTTCTCTCAGGTTGAGGGTTTAGATTTTGAGGAGACCTTTGCCCTTGTAGCTAGGCTAGAGGCTATTAGGATTTTGCTTGCCTTCACAGCATTTAAGGGCTTTAAGCTATACCAGATGGATGTCAAGAGTACCTTCCTCAATGGGTATATTGAGGAAGAGGTTTATGTTAAACAGCCTCCAAGTTTCGAGAACCCCAAGTACCCAAACCATGTCTATAAGCTTTCCAAAGCCCTGTATGGACTTAAGCAAGCCCCTAGAGCTTGGTATGAGAGGCTTAAGTCATATTTGTTGACTCATAAGTTTGAGATGAGCATGATGGGTGAGTTAGCTTCTTCTTCGGCTTCCAGATCAAGCAGACTCGGGAGGGTACTTTCTTGCATCAAGGCAAGTATACTCGAGATCTCCTGAGATGCTTTGACATGAGTGATGGCAAGCCAGTGTCAACTCCGATAGAGACATCAACTTCACTCGATCCAGATGAGGATGGCGAGCCAGTAGATCAGAAGTAATACCACAACATGATTGGCTCTCTCTTGTACCTCACTGTCTCAAGGCCAGACATACACTTTGCCATGTGTCTGTGTGCTCGATTTCAGGCCTCTCCTCGTGTATCTCACCACCAGGTGGTGAAGCGTATCTTCAGGTACCTTCGAGCTACCATAGACTATGGTATCTAGTACTCTTCAACTTCCTATCTTTCCCTTAGAGCCTTCATTAATATAGACTTTGCTGGCTGTAGGATAAATAGAAAGAGCGCTTCTAGCACTTGCCAATTCATTGGCACTTTTCTTGTTTCCTGGTCCTCTAGGAAGTAGTCCAGTGTTGCTCAATCTACCATAGAGGCCGAGTATGTTGCTGCCGCTATGTGCTGTAGTCAGGTACTTTGGATGGTCTCGACCTTGCGGGACTTTGGGTTGATCATAGATAATTTTCCTCTCTTTAGCGATAACAATTCTGCCATTAACATTGCCAAGAACCCAGTGCAACACTCCAGGACCAAGCACATAGATATCAGATATCATTTTCTTTGAGACCATGTGGAGAAGAATGACATAGTGCTTCAGTTTGTGGAGAGTGACCACCCGTTGGCTAACATTTTTAGCAAGTCTTTAGATAGCTCGAGGTTTTTGTCCTTGCGGGGAGAGCTTGGGGTGGTTTGTCCTTATGGGTTAATTTGAGGAGTTACGTGTACTTTATGTATCATTTTGTTCATATGCATCTATTTATTTCTGTTGCATTTCATGGGGGTGCATTGGGTTAGTCTTTCTAGCATAGACTAGAGTAGTTCTCTTTCTCAGTTGCTTAGATTTCTTCCTCTCATCTTATGATCCTAGGATGCTGCTATTAGTTCCTTCTCTTCTCACTAGGTTGAGTTCACTCACTTCTTATAGGTCTAACAAGGGTTGGGCCCCCTTGGGTAGACAGGGAACGTGTTTATTCCTTAGTGTGTTTGATGACCAACCGATAGTCCTAGAGTCTTATGGGGTAGATGAGAGTCAGTCTGAGCCATAATATTCTCTGTATCTTGTCTATGCTATAAGGATTGCCATTTCTTATTTCTTTCCAAGCTTTCTTCCTCTTTTTATTACTCTAGTTCAGGGGGTTCATTTGAGACTTTTTGGAATGTAATGCTGACATAACTCAACTTGAACCAAATTGTTTCTCATGCTGAGGGAGAGCTGGATTTTCTTTTTATTGCATCTTAATCTCAACTTTATGCATTGTGATATAATTTCATGGAGCCTTGATTATTATTCCTATTTGACATGATTTGATTGCATTACATCTTGCCATGAACTATGCTAGGTTGCTAGATTTATCATGTCTTTCTATGTGCAGCCTAGTTTTTGCCATGCTAGCTTAAGTAAACATGAACAACTTGAATTAAATCATGTCTTGTTAGCTCTTGTAACTAGTCTGGCTCAAGTTATTCTCTTATGATTCATGTCATATCAAATAAGCTGAGTTGAGTCTTGAATATGCTTTGAGCTTTAGATTGAGTTACACTAGTTCTTTAGTGAAGCATGAGTTAGTATTAACTTGTTGTTCTCGAACCAAGTCAAGAAAATGCAAAAAGATCTCTTTTATGCGAAAAAACTGATCTCACCAATCCTTTCTAATGAAACGGCTTGCCATTGCACTAGGCACGAACTCAGGGGGAGTTTTGGATTACCAAGATCATTTTCTTAAGCTTATTGCTTGGTGTAGTTACATAAGGCTTGAGATCTAGCACGTGGCTAAGAAAACAAAGTCTTGTGAAAAATGGTTAAGACCAACCATGAATTTCTAAAATTGCTAAATGTGCTAAATTTGCTCAATTATAATTAATATCAAGAACTTGATCAAATGTCTCATTTTTTGAACTTGTAGCATTCTAAATTGACTCAATGGTAGCTTCTTGGTTCCACTTAGAATATTGACATGGCTTGACTCATGTTTGGATACATTTAACTAGACTATGATCTTAAGTGACTTGACATGTTAATTAATCCATCTAATTTTAGATTATGACTTACTTGGCTTTAGCTTGGCAATACATGGTTTGTCATGATCTAAATAGGACTTTCACCTTTTATGGCTTGGTGTAATACCTGGAAAGTCATTTTGGATAATCTTCATAGCTCCTAATGCTTAAAATGAATAAATTGCACTCCATTTCACTCATGCTCTATTTTCTTCCATACATCTTGATGACACTGTTGCCAAAAGGGGTGAAAAATGATAGAGAAAAAGGCTTTAAAGGGGCATGATTTGGAGCCTTTGTGGAAAACTTACTCTTTTTTTGTTGATTGCTCCATTTCAATATTTGTCAACATGGTCATGAGTCTCTTCTTCAATTCGTTTAGTCCATGTGTGGCTTTTGCAACTTTTTGCTTTCCTTTTCAAAAAAAAACAAACACATCTTTAAAGCTTTTTCTGTGTTTGTCAGTATACTCATCAAGGGGGAGATTGAGAGGCTATGTGGAGGTCACCCCATGTTTGTGATGAGTAATTGACCCTTGGTTTAGAAAAATTGAGTTTGGTTTTTGAGGTTTGTGCAAAGTTGGCTCTTTGTCTGTGATTGGCAATAACATTTACGACCATATGGACGGAAGCAGCATTTATGACCTTGTGGTCGATAGTCGAGTTTACGACTCGGTTGTTGATAGTCGGATTTATGACTTTGTGATTGGCAGTCGGTCTTATGACTTTGAAGTCAGCAGTTGTTTTTACGACTTGGTGGTCGGCAATCGGTTTCACGATTTGGTGGTCGGCAGTCGGTTTTACGACTTGGTGGTCGACAGAGGCTTTTACGACTTCGTGATCGATAGTTGTAGCTCTGTCAGGCCGTGGTCGATAGTCATAGCTCTGGCTAGCCATGGTCGATAGTCGTAGCTCTGGCTAGCCATGGTCAATAATCGTAGTTCTGTCTGGCTGTGGTCGATAGTTGTAGCTCTATTCGGCCGTGGTCGATGGTTGTAGCTCTGCCTAGACTTGATCGATAGTCATAGCACTCTACCTGTGTGATCGTAAGTCGTAGCGACCAGGTCTATTAAAGTCATAGCGCTCTACCTATGTGATCGTAAGTCATAGCGACCAGGTCTGTTAATGTTGTAGCCACTATGAGCGATATCGTAGTATCTGCTACGTGGTCGTAGCACCTGCTTCTTGGTCGTAGTAATATTTGCGATGGTCGTAACGACTTCTAAGTGGTCGTATACTACTGGAAAGACATCATGGGCTATGAGTACTTCTATATTGTGCAGCAGAGTAGTCGTAAGTTGTTTTAAGACCAGTGGTTTGCTGAGATTGCTCTCTGGAATTCTTTCTGATATATGTAAATTGATGAACCTTATTTATAGTGAGTTGCTATGTGATGCTTTGCTTGTTGTGTTGGTTGCAGGACTTTGGAGTTAGGTCATGGTGAGGCATGGAAGGATCAGGACTAGACATAGGGAAGTGTTGAGGTCTAGAATGGTCAGGAGAAGCTGAAGATGACTAAGGCTACAAGGTGGTTGCAAGCGTGGTCGGCAAGAAAAGTAGGAAGCTTCCTAGAAGTTGGTGGAAGGGCATTTTGGTAAATTGCTCAAGACCTGGAAAAGGAGGCTGTTCTGTTAAAGCATTCTTGTCCTGTATATGTCAACGTGTGCGTAAGAAAATGCGGTGGTAGTTAGGGGGTTAACGGGTTATCCCTACTATCTAGAGGCTATAAAAAGGGATGGAGGGCTACCCATCCAGGGTCTCTTGGGTGTTCTTGTTTTCTTGTGTGCATTTGTGTTTAAGGTTTTGGTGTGGAGCACTTGTGCTCTTGGTCCTCCTAGATGGAGTCGCTGTAGACTCATCTCTCAGAGCAATATATTATCTTTGTATCTCTGTGTTTGCTCGTATGTTTGGAGTTGAGTTGGGTGTGGTCGTTTTGGATGTCATCTCTCTGTTCTTCGGTTGGCCTTTTACTTTCTTTATCTGAGAGTTCTACTTTCAGTGTTTTGTTGATGATCTGAGTTGCCTGGTGTTGGAAAATCAAACTCGAAGTCAGCTTGGTGATTCTATTCCCACTTGCATGGTCTGATTGTCTCTTTATCCTCTCAGTCTCTATTTTTGTCGTTCTTGGTGAAATCTTGTGAAGCTCTCATTTCAGTTGCTAAGTTTTTGATTAAAGAACAGAGCAACCTCTTGAGATTCTCACCTTCTTGTGTGCAAAGTTTCATGGCCGTTTGATCTCTTAATCAAAAGTTATGCACAAGTTTGAATCTTGCGATCGTGTGCTCTCTGGTTGTTCTCTATTTCTTCCGAGAAGTTTATGACCACATGCAATTCTTTGATCACAGTCAAGTTTCTTACTGCAGCGTTCATCTTTTCGACCATGTTCAGATCTGTTAGCTTCTGGCCTACTTTTTTTGAATCTGAACTGAGGCAGTTGTAGTCGGTGTCGATTAATTTCGACCACGTTGGTTGTTTGACCACTCGTTGGCTTACGACTACGTTGATTACAACCATGGTGCTGACTGATTACGACCACGTTGGTTGTTCGACCACTTGTTGGCTTACTACCACATTGGTTTCAACCACGGTACCGACTGGTTACGACAACGTTGATTGTCCGACCATTTGTTGGCATTCGATCATGTTGTCTACGACTGCGTCAGTTTCAACTGCAACCATTTACGATCTCGTTGGTTCTGGTCTCGGGTATTATCGACTACCGACCATGTTGTACTTCTGTCAAGTAGTCAGACAACAATCTCTCGGTCAGTTATCGACCATGTTGTTGAGACTTACGACTATGTGGTAAGTTTTGACGACGTTGTCAGATTTCAACCAGCTCAGTTTTTCTTGTTCTGTTCAGACTGCTTCTTTGTTTTTCCAGTGAGGCTTCAACTCTAATCTTCGTAACTTAGTAGCTATTGAAGAAAAGAGTTAAGTGGATACTTGGAGAGAATTTGAAGGTACCATTCAACCCCTCTGTTGCCTGTCCGATCCTACATGCTTAAATTTAAAACAGTTCTTGTCGTCGGATCAAAAGATCCGACAGGAGTATTTGGTAAATATGGGGATGGAAACGTAGAAGTTATGTGATAGTCTTTGCATTTCCAATTCCTTTTCTTCACTGTTTCTTACAATAGATGATACAACGTTAGGCGCTCCCCCTCCCTGCCTGAATCTCGCCGTCTCGCCGTCGCCGGAGCGCGCCACCGGTCGCCGGTGGCCGCAATGAGGGCGGCGGCGGGGCGTTTTTCCTCTCGGGCCTCTCCCCTCAGTCGGCAGTGGGCTGCCCTCCCCCTGCCCGGATCCCGCCTCCTCGCCGTCGCCGGAGCGGCTCCCCTCGCCGGCGGCGGATCCGGCGGCCTGGTGGCCGGATCTGGCGTCTCTCAGCCCAGATCTGCGGGGTGGAGTGGCGGCGGGCGGCCTGGGGCGTGTCGTCGCTGTGCAGGCTGGAGGCGCGCTCCTAGGGAGCGAGCGCGCGGAGGCGGCCTCGGTCCCATCCAAGCGCCAGCGGGCCTCCAGCCCAGGGTATCACCTCCGCCACCGCCGCGGGGCCGGCAGGCGCCGCGGCGGCCGCCTGCGTCCATGCGGAACAGAAACCCCGACTGCGCGCCGACCCCGGGCGCGCCCACCTCGCTGGCGGCGGCCATGCCGCTGCCGTTTACCATGTCTAGCGGCCGGTCCGACGCGGTCCTCGTCGTGCTCGGCGTCATTGGCGAGCTCCGCGCTCGCGGGCTCCTCGAGGGGCTGGAGATCCCGCACGCCGGGCACCCCGAGGCGCGCACGCTAGCCCTGTTCGACGGCGTGCTAGCCGCCTTCCTCACCGAGGCGCGGGGCCCCAGGGCGCCCCCGTCCCTTCCGTTGCCGCCGGCACTCGGGGACGGCCGCCCGGTGGACCTGCTCCCCCTGTACCTCGCCTTGCGCTCTCGTGGCGGGTTCGCTGCCGTCGCGTCCTGGGCGGCCGTCGCCGAGGCGGTTGGCCTCGACTCGGCCTTGGACGCGTCCGTCAAGCTGGTGTACGCCAAGTACCTCTCCTTCCTGGAGCAGATCATCCGCAAGCCAGGAAAGCAGGAAAAGGTGTCCGGGAGCAGTGGCATTCCCGGCCACCGCTCGAACGCCAAGAAGGACAAGTTCCTGTCGCCGACCAAGGACACTGCGAGCGCCGGGGTAGCGTATCTGAAGCGGAAGAGGGAGGTGCTCGTGGGGATGCTCAACTGGGTGCTCCTTGTGGCAAAGAGCCCAGATGAACTTTGGGTCGTCGGGAAGAATCCCGACAGCCACTTGTCCTCGGCGCTTTTGCTCCGGCGCAAGATGTTCGCGATTATTGAGCGCATCAATGGGATCCGGCGGCCCCGGGCGCGGTTTTGCCGAGTGCAGGAGCGGTGCTTTCTCAGTGGCGGGTTTGGAGTCAGTGCAGTGTGCCGGTGAGGTTGGAAGGGTGGCTCTGTGCTCTTCCGTTGTTTTTGCTGTAGGTTTGGTCCGTGGCTTTGTCCTTGGATCTGCTCAGTGGTGGCGCATAGGCGTCGCATAGCGGTTTCTACAGTGGTGGTCTTTGCAGGTAGCGGCTCGTCGTGGAGTTCAAGGGTGGCTATGCCATGGCCTTGAGGTAGTGCGTGGGGTGCTGTGGTGATGCTGGCGAAAGCCTTGCTGGTAGTCTTACCGGTCTCGACAACAATGATGCCTTCGGGCGCCATTGTCCTTCCTGGAGGGTTGTCGTGGCACCCTATAGCTCTCATGTTTACTGATCTCCAGGTGAAAACCTTGCCTCGGTGAGGCGGGCGGCGTCGGCGACTCTCGTCGCCTATTTGGAGACGTCGCCTCGGAGGTCCTCTTCTCGCAAAGCAGACCGAAGTTTCGTTGGCACAGTCGGATGAGGATAGGGACTTGGTTGAAAGCAAGGATGGAGAAAAAGTGTTGAAGCTTAGTCTTTCTAGCTTTTTTCATAGTCCTTAAGCTCTATTTCTTGTTGTTTTATGCCTCTCAGTTTTGAGGCTTTGAGCCTAAGGGTTCGTGTAACTTTTGGCTGTATATATCCCAAGTGGATATAGAGGCCGGATTTATAAAAATCCTTTATCTAAAAAAAATACAGGCAACATTACAGAGAAAAGACAATGTGCTCCTACCCCTAATAGTCTTGACAGCGACATGTGGTGAGTGGTCCCTACCTCGTTTCCTTGATGAAGGTGGAAACTAAGGATGTGTTTGGTTGGAGTGATGAAAGTGGAATGGGATGGGATGGAATAGGATGAGATGGTTCCACAAAAATAGTGGAACCACATGGTCCAGCATCTAAGAAGAATATTCTCTAAATTTGCACAGGTTCATCCCACTTTGGACCATTCCATCCCACCCCATCTCTCAAACCAAACACATAGATAGGCTTGGTCAAAGGAACCATCCCATCCCATTCCATCCCACCCATCCCTCAAACCAAACACATCCTAAGGGGACGAAAGTCCTTAGCTAACACAGGTTATTTCGCTCCAAGACTTACGTCCTGAGGGCGGGCAAAAAAGATCATTAGGGCTCGAATCGATATTACTTCGATTACAATAATCAATACGTTCAAAATTGAATTAAGGCAATTTCAAGTGAAAAAATATTAATAAGGCTTGACTCAACAGTGGCTCATTAGCTCGAACTTAAAATAACCACTAAAACAATAAGTAAAATGATTTTAAGTTATACTATATTATTTTCGAATGAAACTTAATAATGACTCGTTAATAATGCCAGCCCTATGTTAATGGTAACAAAGTTAAGAATTGTGGCTATTTCTGAGGCATACTAGTAACAGACAAAAAATCTAATTCTCAATTTGGTTGTGTTAAAATATTAAATTTATGCATCTCCGAGTTTTTCTAGCATTTTTTGCCATTTACAAAAACCTAGAACACAATAGCTAGATGACAGCGTTAGCCATCAAATGACTTCATCAACTAAAACGACATGATTATTTTATTTGAGAGGCTAAACGAATTGGCTAAATAAACAAAAAAGTCGCTGTGCTTTACCTTTCAGTATCATGCATGACGCAGTTATAACTAGCCTCATAGGCACGGCGTCATGCCGCGCCAGCCACCGTGTGTACTGAAGTAAAAGAGGCGATAATTCGTGAGGGGTTTTTTTAAAAAAAAACGAGGGGCGGATGTGTATTTTCGGAAAAGTTAAAGGTTTTTTTCGTAAAAAACCAAGGGCACATGTGTATTTTCGGAAAAGTCGAAGGTCTTTTTCGTAAAAAAGCGAGGACCTGTACGTAAGAAAACGAGGACCCGTACGTAATTTAGAAACCCGCGGGGGACTATCCTGCAAAGTGGAGGGGGTAAAAAACTGGCAGGGACCTTTTCGCGAGGAAAAAGGACCTTTACGTAATTTCTGGAAAATACAGGGATTTTTTCGCAAAACTGCTCCCCCGACCGTACCGAAATTCGGCCGCCACGCGCCGGCCGACCGAGCGCAGGGGGGCGACGTGGACGCCCTCAGCGTCCAGGAATCCCGCGGGGAGTAATAAGAGCAACTCCAGCAGTAGCCCTCAAAACAGGGCCCCTACTTTTTATTTGAGGGCTCCCCCTACTTTTGAGAGCTCTGTTTTTTAGGCTACACTCCAGCAGGAGCCCTCAAAACAGAACCCTCAAATTCATTCTTAGAGGGGATGACACATAGGGCCCACCCTCATCCTCATCCTACTTTTGAGGGCCGAGAGGCAAAAAACTCACTCCAGCAGGGCCCCTACTTGAGCCCTCAAAAGTAGGGGCTCCCTCCAGACCCCCAGGAATGAGGGCTCGAAAGGGAGATTTGAGGGCTCCCTACTTTTGAGGGCTCAAGTAGGGGCCCTGCTGGAGTGAGTTTTTTGCCTCTCGGCCCTCAAAAGTAGGATGAGGGCTCAAGTAGGGACCCTGCTGGAGTTGCTCTAAGGGGATGATTAATCAGTAGGAGAATATATGTACTTCTAGTAATAGCACCTAAAAGTTTCTTGAGGCATGTCGTCACATGCATGCAGACGCCGTCGTACGAAATACTAAGCATCGGGAGACTGCGTCAGCTTTCTACTGAAAAATAGTTATTCTCCCTCGCCGGCTGGCCTGGTAAGTGGTAAGACAAGTCTACGTACGTACACCGTCTCATTGGCCTGCATCTTGATCGATATCTGCATGCAAGTGCGCACGCAGTCGCTGAAACTGACTTGTACAAGCACATTGATAACTTAAAATGCAGCGTATACGTAGTTAATGTTGGATAAAGTATGTAGGGAAGAAAGATCGGTTCAGCCGGTTTTGGTTTACTTGGCACTACTGCATTGAGAATTTTATCTTATGGGATCTAGAATGGAAAAGGTTTGTCTAGTTTATCAGTGTATGACTGTATGTTTTGTTATTGTTTATTGAGACATTTATGTTTGGATCGGGAATTCGCGATAGGTTAAGAAATTGCTATTGTTAACATATATCAGGTGCATGTAGCCATATTGATGGACAAGTGCACAAACACATCCTGAAGCGTCCAATCCACAGCCAACGTGCCAGATGAAGGTTGAATGCATTCCATCTTAGCAGTCTAGATCTAATCCGATGGCCACAAATGCACCATTCATCATGGCTTGGGTTATTTGCTTCGGGTTTGGTAGCTGAGGAGTGCAAAAGTTTGACGGTTTTGTAGTTTTAGGTGAAAATTAGGCTCGCGATGGTGTGGGAGTTAAAATGGACATGCCCCTATTATTATATAGTTAACTAGCAAATGATAGTCAAATTTCTAAAGATGCATCTGGCACTGCTCTCGGCAATTTCAAAAAATAAATGATTACCAAACTTCAGGTCTGAAAAACCTGAAATATATTAGAAGAAACAAAATTGGCAAATTTTACCAAATGTAACTACCTTATTTCCTGTATTTTTGGATTTACTAGTTTAATTTTTATTGAGCTTTCCTTTTGGGAGCAAGGTGCATTCCTTAAAAGTGAACAAATTTTAAAGTAGATGGATGATCTGAATTGCAGCCACCCGATTACTAGCAGCATTACTTCTCACGCAGAAAATAACACTGCTGCTACGAGATTTGTACAGTTTGGTTTTTGGACAGCTGAGAACACACTACTGTTGTTTTTTCCCTCCATAGGTAGGTTGAGTTTAGACTTCCATTTTATGATATGGCGGCTGATTTTGTATCAACATTCACAAAATATATGCCAAATTTTCACTACAATTTTCATGGTTTTTCAGGTCGAATGCACCGTCTATATGACAGTGTACATAGACTACATTTACATGACAATAAATTAATGGTAGTTTGTTTTCTTGTAGAAGATAACGTACGCATGGTCTGCTACACCATACCGGATTACCGGTTCAACTCATGTTCCATAAATCCTACTAGTAACGTGGATGTGCCACTCAATTTTTTAAATCCAATTGGCTTTGTCTTAATTAGTAGAAAATTATGATCAGATTAACCGTTGTGGTTGAGTTGGTGTTCGCTCCACAGTTCCCTGCAGCTGCAGGCAGGCCGAAGCAAGCAGCGACTTCTTCCCGACGGCCTCCAGTTGCGTACTTGCCTACTTCTCCCACCCTACTTGAACTATTCTATATACCCTTAGGGTATTTATAAACATCATCCGGATGTTTTCTAATTCCTAACTATCATCCAGATTTGTGACTGTTGGATTAGAGATCTAACGGTCACAAATTCTCTCCGCCGCCTTCAAAAAAAAATCTCCCCCCTCCAAAAAAAAGACCGTTGGATCTCTAATCCAACGGTCCAAAATTTAGATGA
The DNA here is from genome assembly GCA_017311315.1 of Dendrocalamus latiflorus. Taxonomy (NCBI): domain Eukaryota; kingdom Viridiplantae; phylum Streptophyta; class Magnoliopsida; order Poales; family Poaceae; genus Dendrocalamus; species Dendrocalamus latiflorus. The sequence goes on along the minus strand of CM029615.1, from coordinate 10,597,533 downwards.
TTGCTAAGAAGAAAACATCTGGATGATACCTATACACACCCCCTTACCACCTTTGGCATGTAGGCTAGTTTTATTTTAGAATGTTTGCTTTTCAACGTCTACCAGCTATTGTCATCTTTCTACTTCTAGTCCAAGTCCAAATGTAGGTCCACATTTTCCTAGGAGACAAATAGAGTAAAAAACTAGTGATGTAACAAACGAATCTAACAGCAGCCTACTCATCGTACTTCAGAAAATACAGAAGTAAAAATTTATAATAAAGTCGATCAATTGCACGAACAATTTATTGTTGGGATTGATGAATAATAGGAAGTAGAACATATTTGATGCAGTGCAGAACTTAGATGAAGCAGAACAGGAGAGGTCGCGCACATGTGCTGCTCAAAAACCTTATTACCACTTCATGCATGTACTCTTTACGGCAATGGTTCAGAGATAGCCAATCTCCCTCCTTCCTGGTGCACGCCGAGAAGAAATACCGACGAGATTCGGTCACTCAATACTCAGTACAAATTCATCAGAGAGGAATAAGACAACGGGAGAAAGAAATGGAGGATTTCAGTTTACCAAGCCTGGATGTCTCTTCAGGATGTTTTATAGATGTGCGAATTACTCTCTAGTAACTAACGCCATTGAATTGAAATAATCCACTAGTAGCTGCTAATATTTAAACCAAATAATTATAATTAACTGTCTTATGACCAACTCAAAAAGAGAGAGATGATGCACAGTTCAATAAAAATAAGGTAGATTTGGTTTGTCAAGTAGCACGCTTTGCCAAGTAGCATATTAAGTCACAAGTCACACGATTTTTCACATGAAAATACACGAATACAATTGTGTGGTTAATCAAAGCCCTCCTCATACCATCCACATCTATGTGTCATATGATTTAAGGAGTGACAAAAACTCCACCTTATAATTTGGTCTCCTCTACTTTGCCATAGTAATGTGGTACTAAACTATGTATGCTTTGGAATTATAGAAAATGGACCTCATTCATATGGGCCTATTTCTAAATCACCTATGAATTTGAGTGTGGGAGTTTTATTTCTAGAAGAGAGTGTGATAAGTAATTAGAGTACATTCCTGGTAAATATAATAAAATAGTGTGGTAATTAATACATTTTTCATTTGCCTTTCTTAAATTTTCCGTTTTTAATTAAGGAAATGTGGAACCCGTGCAAGTTTTGGCTCAAATAATCAAAATTCCTTTAAAATGTATGTATTTTTAGCTGGAATTAATATACAAATTATAGCAGGTCCAAACTATTAATTAACAAGTCCAAACACAACTAACAAACTTTTTTGTATATATATTCACATATACACCTATGAATTACTCCTTCTGTTTAAGAATATATGACATTTTATATATCGAAACGGTCTTCACCATACAACTTTAATTACTACTTTTTATATAAATATGTTCACTAAAAATGTAAAATTATTTTGTTATGGAAATATTTTTTAGACTAATCTAATGATATCATTTTCATTTGACTAATCAAACTAGTATTTTATATGTAAATAGTCAACGTTAGAAAAAAATTGACTGAACGGAGGGAGTATGAAACAACAAAAAATTATGCATAATATATATTTTAGAAGATCTGCATCCATATGTGTAATTTTCAGAGTCGTCAGATCTGCAGGCTGGGCACAATACGGGATGCGCCGCCGGATTTGGTCACTGCGTTGACCGGTCAGCGTCAAGGACCCCTTCTTCCCTTGTCCCATAGCTCCATTCGGCGAGGCGGTGGCTGTGGCAGAGAAGGAGGCCGAGGCGGAGGTGGAGGGAGAGGGGTTTTGGTTGGCAAGCAGGAGAGGAGCGAGGCATGCAATGGAGGATGGGTATGGGGTGATCACTAACGAGATTGGTGGAGATTCCCGATTGGTAATTCTTTTCTCTGCGAAAAAGATCATGTGCTCAGTTTTGTTTCCGCGGGAAAAAAAAGAGTAATTTGCTTAACCAAGTTGATTCCCCACGACCATGATGAGAAATGGCATCTCTGAATTAAATGAGGATATTTAAATATCGTGAAGAAAAATTTGTTTACGGTGGAAGATCTAGAAAGGAGCTCATATATATGTCTGAGAGAACAACATGATTTTTCACTATTACTCAAATCAACTTTTGCGAAGCAACATTACTCAAATCTAAATGCGGAAACTTGAACTAATTTAATGAATAATGAGTGGGGAAAATGAAAATAACATGTTAGAGGCGGGCCAGCAATATTTTTCGTTTCGCAATTCTCGTGTATCGATATTATATTTTCAGAACATTTTTGTGGAATTATGTATCTCACTTTTCCCATTTATCCTTGAAACACTATATGAAAAAACATAGATAAAAAACCAGTGCTGAATTAAGTAAAAAAAAAATACACATATATGTTACAGTTCAACCCCCTCCCAACTAGGTATCGTGTGTGTGTCTATATATATATATATATATATATATATATATATATATATATATATATATATATATATATATATATATATATATATATATATATATATATATATATATATATATATATATATATATATCTAAAAAACGATATCTGTTAATTGTATCAGTTTCATGGATGATATCGATTAATGGCATGGAAAACATGATGGTGTGCATACTATATCTTGTTAACGAACTGGACATTTCTACTCTAACTAAAACAAAATGGACATTTCTAAAAAAAAGGGAAAAAAACAAACGCGCGCATGACGGCACTTACTTTTTTGGGTATTGATACCTACTTTTTTCCCCCTCAGACACAACTGGTCACTTAGAGCAAGTACAATAATGCTGACTAGGTCGCCTCTAGCGAAATTCACGTCAACACAATCCTAAGTGGAAGAGAGAGAAAAGAAGAGAGAGAGAGGCAAGTTGCCCCTCATGCAAGAGGTGACCCTGATATATTTATGCAAGTATTAAATGTTTGAGTGCTTTAGTAGAGGTAACATCTACTCGACTTATTATATTAGCTACCTCCATCATAAGCCACTTGTACACTTTTTGCTTATTGGCTAGTTTTAGAGGTGGCAGCCACATCTTCTATTAAACTTGCTCTTATGTGACTTATCTACTGAACCCAACAAAACCTAATCTTGATGTGCTGACCCAGTAAGAGTAGCATAATCTTTTGCTAATTTTCCGAATCTCTTTTAAATTTGCAGGCGTTCTATGGTGTGTACGACGGGCACGGCGGCCGTGGACATGGTCTCCAGCCGTCTCGGCAAGAACGTCGTCGCCACGGTGCTGGCCGCGACGGGGACGCAAGTAGCAGCGGAGGAGGCATCGTCGTCGGTGGACGCTGTCACGGCAGCGATCAGAGCCGCCTACTTGGCCACTGACAGCGAGTTACTGAGCGAGGTGCGTCCTATGTATCTATGATAATACTACGTACGTGCCGTGTTGGTGTTGGTTTTACCGGGTCACCGGCCTCCCGTTTTGAGTTGAACGCGTCGGAGCTTCTTTTGTTTGTTGCTCTCGATGGCGACGATGGCGATGGCTATGCGTATGTGTGCTCCCTTTTGCGTTGGGTGGCTGCCATGGAGATGGACGCATGCATATGCATGGACCCCTCCATTAGGGTTTTTTCGCTGTTATGATTGCGATAGCGAAAGACGGATTGGTTGTAATTCCCTTGGCGTGTCCCTGGCGTCGCCTCTTGGTGAATGGTTAATCCGTTTAATAACTTGTACAGTTATCCATTGTCTTGGATAACTTGAACAGTTGCACACGGAATGGAATTCGTTGGAAACTGCAGTTTCACAACATTTTTAGGCTTTAGCCCGTTCCAACCAAGCATTTCAAAAATGGAAGAGCCAGAAGTTGCTTATGTGACCTCTCTGCGAAAACAAATACAGAAATTCTGAAGGATGATGCCTTTAGTATCTAAGGCCTGTTCGTATTGACTGCTAAAAACTGATTTTCTACAGTAAATTACTTTGTATAGTACCTAACTTTTAAACGGGGTGTTTTTTAAGACATGATCTACTAATTAATTATAGTATATAGTATAATTGCTTCATTTATATCAACAAAAAGCAAAGCGAAAAACTAATATGAACGGAATATAAGGCATTGCCTTGTTGAGTCGACGTATTCTGGGAGTACAATGTCGTCGTATCGGATTTTTGGCTGATGGGTACAATAAGATCCACAGTAACTACATATTAGTTGGGTTATTTCTGTGCATTTTTCATTTGATACGCTGTAGAAATGTCAGTACACGAGTGGATCCTAATTTTTCCTACGTGGACATAGGGCGCAAGAGGTGGTGCATGTGCCGCAACCGCGCTGGTGAAGGACGGCGAACTCTACGTGGCGAACCTCGGCGACTGCCGTGCCGTGATGAGCCGCAACGGCGCCGCGACCGCCCTGACCTCCGACCACACCGCCGCGAGGGAGGACGAGAGGTGCCGCATCGAGAACTCGGTAAGCCAAGTGACGCCTCGTGAAACACCAACTTTTCTTCTGTCTCACAGTATCAGCTAACACATGGATCGGACCTGATCGATCGCTGTGTGCATGCATGCAGGGTGGCTACGTGAGCCGCGGCAGCAACGGCGTGTGGCGCGTGCAGGACTGCCTCGCCGTGTCGCGGGCGTTCGGCGACGGCAGCCTGAAGCCGTGGGTGATCTCCGACCCGGTGATCAGGAGGCTTCCCCTCACCGCCGGCTGCGAGTTTCTCGTCATCGCTTCCGACGGCCTCTGGAACAAGGTGTCGAACCAGGAGGCGGTGGATGCCGTCTCGAGGAGCAACGCGTGTAATTCCGTGGATTGCTGCAAGGAGCTGGTGGACATGGCTAGGGGCAGAGGGAGTGGTCGACCTCAAGAGGTTTGTGCAATATAATAGAATGAAACACAATGGAGCAGACCGTAACTACGGACTGAACGTCGCTTCTCTCCAACGTCAGACACTCCGCCCATTCTTTAAAGAAGGAGCAGAGCACCCTGGCCGGTCATAGGACTCGAATCCGGGTGGACGGGCCGGTGGGTAAACAGGCCGGATGTTTGGAGCAGAGGCACTAATGAACAATGACAAATTATGTACTCTAGCTAGCTAGGTTGGACTAACAAATTAAAGCTGAGGGGCGAGAGATAAAGATGGAGATTTGAAGAGCTCCTAGATTGACTTCCAGTAGATTGCCTCGAGTATGTTTGTTTGGAAGCAATTCTAATCTTCAGTTTTCCCCTTACGGTTGTATTTTTGTGAGGATGTAAGAGTAAGACCACGTGGTGACAGCCATATAGTAGTTATGAGTATTTGATAATGCTTCTGCTTTGTTGTTGTTAATTGAGTTTGATTTTTGTGTATTTGAGTTTCGGCCTATGCTGTCTGGAAGCTCTCATCAGACTATCTTGGAATGGTGGTCTGACCGCTGGCGTAGTGCGGCCAGCGATCAGACTGGCATTGCCCTGCAGTTTGACTAGTTTCTATTTAGGTGATCTGACTAGTATGTGTGCCATAGTCTGGCCCCTATGCCCTTAGTCAGACTGGCCCTATGCCAAGTTGTGTTAGGTTATATGATTTTGGTTATGAGTTATGGTTGTGTCTATGTGGTGTTAGTCATGGTGGGTGCTGTGCAGTATTAGTCATGGGGTTTTCATGCATTGGTTAGTCATGGCATAGGTCTAAGCATACAATTTGCTATTGGAGAGTCAAGTGTTTGTCATTTGTGTTCGGATCGATTGCTTTGTTATTTGGTGTGCAGATGTTTTGATGATTCTTGAGGCTAGCGGTGAGACCGAGGCCATAGAAGGACTCCTGAGGCCATTGGCATGTCACGTAAGTTTGAGTGGAGCAACATCCCAAGCCGAGAAGTACAGAAGAAAGGTGAGGATCGTGAAGAGGCAATGCATGTATGTAATGTGCCAATTGAACTTGTGTGTTTCAAGTGGTGATGTTCCTCAAAGCAGGTGTACAATCTTGACAGGTGGGCATCGCGGACTATAAAATAATGTTGGTGTGCTATGAGACTTGGGTGTTTCAAGTGGTGATGGTTTTGGTGCAGCCGTACAATCTTGGTGACAAGTCATGGGCATCGCATCGTCGTGAAGACCGACAATGGCAATTAAGACACTTGTCCGAAACTGGGTGGAGTGATGATTTTTATGTTTTGCTCTTGTGGGTATTTTGGGTTGAATTTGTGTTATGCTCTAGCTTGCTATGACTTATGAGAACCCATGCTAGGTCACCTAGAATGCATAGGACTCACAAGCAAGAGCATATTGAAGTTTCTTTCTTTTAATCAGTTTTAGTGCACCTTTCACTCAAATTGAAAAATGTCACAATTTTAGCAATAATTCTCTTTATCATTGATTGGAATAAGTTTATGACATTCTAAAGAAGGTGCATGTCAAGTTTCACATCATTTGAATCATTATATCAAAAGTTACGTGGATTTTTGGATTCAAAACAGTGCTGAAATTACTATTTGTTTGCCTATATTTGTTGTTTATAGGGTTTTGATCGCTATTCACCATAGGTCTGACTACCACTGAATTGAAGGTCTGACTAGCCCAACTTTTCAGTCTGACCTTCCTCCATTTTTGGTCTGATTGGTGAGGGTTTGGATTTCCAGGGTTTTGCATTTCTTGGCTTAGGGTTTTGATGAGATTATGAATTTGGTTTTTATCTATATGTTATTGTAGATATTTGGGATAATTTTGAAAGAGTCATTCACCCCCCTCTAACTCACCATACTTCATCCTATAAGTGGTATCAGCGCAAGGTTGCTCTTTGTGATCTTAACCGATCTTGAGGAATGACGTTGGAGAAGTATTACAAGCCTCCTATCTTCGATGGGGCCAACTATCCGTATTGGAAGACACAGATAGCAATGTATATTGAGGCTTAAGGTTTAGCCATTTGGGACAATATGAGAAGTCATTTTGTTGTGCCTGCTGATGACGTGGTGCTCAATACTGTTCAATTAGATGAGGTTGAGGCAAATGCTAAGGTAGGCAACTTTCTGATTCAAGGCCTTGGGAGATCAGAGTTCAATGGGGTAGCTCATCTTTCATCCACATATGAGATCTTGATGACCCTCTCTGATTATGATGAGGGAACATCGAAAATTAAGAAAGTGCGTGAGACTCATTTCAAGGGGACTACCAAAAACTAGAGATGGAACATGAAGAGTCCACTGATTTCTTCTTTGGTAGATTCCACTAGGTCTTGAGTGATCTAAGGTCTATTGGTATGACCTATTCAGATAACAACAATATGGCTCATGCTTTAAGTGCTCTTGACAAGAGTGTTTGGGAGAAAAAAGTTACATCCATTAGTGATAAGGTAGACTTGGCAACTATGACTGTAGATAAGCTATATTCACGCCTTAGAACCCATGAGATGGGCATCATAGTCAAGAAGTCTAAAAGTCCGTAGACGATGGCTCTTAAACTGATCCTGTCAATAATGCACTTCTTGTGAGAATGCTTCTTTTGGTATTTTATTGCCTTGTTTTCAAGCCATGAGCGATGAGCAACTTGAGAGCCTTCCCACAAATGATCTAACCCTCATCACTAGCCAGTTTGCCTGTGCCTACCACAAAGCAAGAAAGCGTATGAGAGGAGGTCCAATTGTGTGTTTTTAGTATGGTGAGATAGGTAATGTTTGCGCTAGATGTCCTAACCTTGTGAACAAGGATGGAGATGATCATGGGACGAAGGACTACAACAAAAAAAACCTCATCGATCTTTCAAGAACAAGGATGCAATCAGGAAGGCTACCATGTCATTGTTCAAGACATGAGTGATGTTGATCCTACCACTTCAAGCGATGAAGAGGAGCAAAGGAAGGAGGAAAAGAAGTCTGTTAGCTTCACCGGGCTGTGCCTTATGGCTGCTAGCGATGTTGATTCCTGTAGCACGCATGACAAGGATGATCACTACACCGAGGATGATGGTGAGGTAGATTCCTTTGACTCTCTAATTTTCAAATATGATAAATTAGTAGCTGATCATGTTAAGCAAACGAAGCACTTGGAACGGTTAGTAAACAGAAATGATAACCTTAAAGCTGAAAATAAGCTCCTAATCTTGCAAATGGATAGGCTTAAAACCACTATTCCTAATCTTGATAACCGTGACACTTATCTTACTTTTGATGCTGTAATTAAAAAATTGAGATCTTTTGAGACATCTTTGCTAGGACAACTTGAAGATGCTAGAGCTGAAATTATTGATATCAAGACTAGTCCATGTTCTAGTTGCTTAGAAGATGGGGACATTTCTAGAGCTAGTGCTTTACCATACTTGAAGTGTGATAATTTGAAAAAGGAACTTGCCATGCAATTTGAAAAATTACTTCAATCTAGTCCTAAATATTTTTGTGCTCATTGTGAATTTAAAGAACAAAAATTGAAAGAATTAACTGACAAGCTTAATCTAAACCTTGTGTTACTTGCCCTAAGTTCAATTCTAAAATTAAAGTTCTCGCTAAGATGTTGGAAGACAAAAGGGATAAAGAATCTATTGCTCATGTTCATGCTTCAAATATTGATTATATTACACCAATAGCTTATGTATTTTGTGCTGAAATTGTAAATGATTTAGATGGTATGCATGAAACATCTAGTGTTAAATTTAATGAGCAGTTGCATAGAATCAAGAATATGTCTTGTGTTTCTTGTGATGCTTTGAAGCTACAGGTGGATGGGCATATGGAGATATATGCTAGAGCTGTTAAGAGCCAAACTTGTGAGTCTTGTGTCACCTTTGCCAAGGAGAATGATTATTTACAGAAAACACTTGAGAAGTTCTCTAATGGAAAAAAGAACTTAAACCTGATTCTAGATCAATTCAAGGTTAGCAAAGTCAATAGCGGTATAGGTTTCAACCCCTATGAGCATTCTAAGAGTCATCCTTCTAAGGTAGTGAGTGTAGTTGAGAGTGGGGATTTTGAGGTTGCCGCTTCTGAGCCTACCAAGATTGTTTTCTACCAAGATTGTGTTCAAGTCTGCAGAATTTGCCCAGTTGATTTCTATCAATATAAGTGCTTCTACTTCAGTAGATATGACCCCCCAAAGGTCAAATATCATTGCGCCTTATGTGAGAAGGGTGACCACATCATAGAGTTCTATTTTAGGCGGGTCAAGAAACTGTGTCGTGACCATGGTAGAGCCTTGAGAAGCTTTTAGGATCAGTCTTATCTAGCTAGTGTCCCTAGAGTTGACTCTAGACCTCACTTTATAGATGGGTTTTTTTATTCTTTTGGTGGCTTTAGAGACCAACATGGTTTTACGTTCTAGAAGAGTGGGTTTAGATCTAGAGCTGCCCCTAGATAGGATTTCCTTCATTTTGGTCCACAGCGAGGATTTGAGAGGGGTTTTGGTAGCTCTAGGTTGTATCATATTGCATATCATGCTAATTGTATTTTGGAGATTTTCCTGCTTGTCGTGTGTCTTAGTACTGGATGCCTCATTCTTATATCAATAACCTCAGTACCGAGGCATAGGCTTCGTCCGTCTATTTGATTTAGGCTTTTCAGGTGAGAAGGAGATCATGTGCATGATAGCCTCTTTGGATCTCCTACCTAACTCTTGGGCATCCTATGATGTCTTTTACTTCTCCAGATGTAGTTTGCTCAGTTTCGACTACATCACACTACCAAGCAGTGTGACACAAGTTCTTGCTTGAGCTTTGTCAATGCTTTGCTTCCATATTTAGCATTGCCTAGCATTTGGGAGTGTCAGGGTTTTTAGGTCTTTAGGGCGTTGTGAGTCATACATTTCTGTCTTGGGTCTTTCTTAGGCATGCACTTCTATTTTCTACTAGATTTTCTAGGATCTCTTACCCTCTCTAAGTTGAGCTTGCTTCTTCTTTCACTAGTTTCTAGTAGTGGGGTGGCTACTGTGGTAGATTTGCTCCTTGCCTGTGTGTGTTCCTTGGGCTAGAGACCATGTGGTGGAGAGTTTTTCCCCTCTTGCAAGAGTTTTTTTCTTGCTTTTAGCTCTTTTTCATATTTGCAAATATTTCTTGTAGATAGGGGGAGTTTTTAGTTCTTGGTTGCTTTTTGCATCATGCATATATGACATTGCATTGTAAATTATGCATTTTAGATGTGAGCTTCAACTATTCTCATTGGTGATGTAATCTTGACTTGACATTGCTCATTGCCATGTTGTGCCTTCTTAGCTAAGATTGTCATACTTTTGTATGTATTGTTAAATCTTTGCCATGCTAGCTTAACTTGCCAACCTAAACTAATTTCATAAGTGGTATCAATTTCCAAAATTGGTATCTTTTAAGTTTGCTAAGATGGATCTTTTGACTAGTTATTCTCTAGTGATTCTTTTATGATATATGCCATAGCAATAATGCTCTATTGAATCTTGAATCTTATATTGAGCATTATTTAGTGTTTTGCTAGTTCTTTAGAAAAGCATGTCTTGCTCATTGAACTAGTGCCTAACTTGATAAAAATGATCTCTTTTGTACGAAAAAACTAATCTTACCAATTTATTCTCATGAGATGGCTTGCCATTATAATAGGCATGAATTCCAGGGGAGTTTCTGATGACCATGACCACTCTTTTAACTTCTTACTGGGATGGTCGTAGTAAGGCTTGAGATATAGCAGTTGGCTAAGAAAACAAAAATGTGAAAATAGCTAAAGCTTAGGAGGCAGTTGTGGATGCCTCCTAGCTCAGAACTTGCTTTGCGAATATAAGGCCTAAATGATTTCTAAAATTTTAAGAATGGCTTTTATCTAGTGCTTGAGCATAATTGGCTAAAATTGAACTTCTAGCACTTTTACTGATTCATTTTGAGCTTCTTGGTTCCATTTAGCTTTCTTGACATGGCTTAGCTCATATTTGGGTACCTTTAGTTAATCTTATCAATTTTAAATGCTTACTTAACTTGAAATTAAATTGAATGCTTTAAATTATGCAATCTTGCCTAGATTGGTCATATATGCCATATTGTGATCTAGATAGCGTTGTTTGTATTTTATGACTTCAAGTGGTGTTTTTTATCTTCAACCTCACTTTAGATAATTTTTAAAGCTCTTTTAGTTTATGCATTTTCATTCATACATACACGCTCTTGCTATTTCTTGCTCCCTTGTTTTTTATAATTGTTTTCATGTATCATTTTAGGGGGAGAGTGAGTATTTGTGAGCTTGCATTGCTTCCTTGGCCCTTGATGTCTATTTTTCCAAAAGGGGGAGAACGTTTAAGGCAAAATTTAGAATTAGTCTATATAGAATGAATTTGATGAGAATGAACATAAAAAGAGGAGAATACTTAAAATGGTGAATAATTGGGAGAATGAGCTTTGTGATGTTGCATTATAGCAACATGAGCTTTTTATGTGAGAAAAATGCATTTTGAGTCTTAGTTGATCTTTTCTTGTCAACTGGTATTGCATTTGTTCTTATTTGCTCTTCTGTTCTTTATCTTGCTATAACAATGATCAAGATGAATAATTGTTCTTTTATTTGGATCATGAGCAAGATTGTCTCATTTGAGAAGTTTTAGGTGTGGATGGAGCTTTTGTTGAAAACTTTCTCCTTCTGTGTCTTAGTACCATTCCATATCTTGCCACTGCGGTCATGTTCTTGCTTTCTTTTTAATCTAGATTGTGGCTCTTGCATCTTGTGTGCTTTAAAAGTCCAAAATTCAAACTCAAATTATTGCCTTTAGGGTGTTTTTTAAATTACTTATCAATGGGGAGATTGTAAGACCATGTGGTGGCATCACCATAAGACTGATGAATATTTAACATTGCTTGTGCTTTGCTCTTATTAATTGAGTTTAATTTTTGTGTATTTGATATTCGGCCTATGTGTCTGGAAGCTCCAATCAGACTGGTTTGGAATAGCGGTTTGACTGCTAATCGGGTGCGGTTAGACTAGCATTGGCCTGCGGTTTGACCAGTTGCTATTTAGGCAATTTGACCAGCATGTGTGCCATAGTTAGACGGGCCCCTGTGCCAAGTTTTGTTAGGTTCTGTGGTTTTGGTTGTGAGTCATGGTGGTGTCCTTGTGGTGCTAGTCACGGTGGGTGCTATGCTCTGTTAGTCATGGGGTTTTCATGCATGGGTTAGTCATGGCGTAGGTCCAAGCATATGGTTAGCTAATGGAGAGTCAAGTGCATGTCATTTGTGCTTAGATCAATTGCTATGTTCTTTGAAGTGCAGGTGCTTTGATAATTGTTGTGGCTAGAGGCAAGGCCGAGGTTACGGAAGGGGTCTTGAGTCCATGGTGTTTCACATAAGTCCGGGTAACATTTCAAACCAAGAAGCACGGGAGAAATATGAGGATCGTAAAGAGACAATTGAACTTGTGTGTTTCAAGTGGTGATGCTCCTCACATTAGGTGTACAATCTTGACAACAAGGCAGTAGGCATCACAGACTGTGGACTGATGTTGATGTACTATAGGACTTGTGTGTTTCAAGTGGTGGTGGTCTCAGAGCCGGCGTATGATCTGGCGACAAATCATGGGCTTTGCATCGTCGTGAAGACTGGTGGTTCACAATTGAGAAAATTGTCCGAAACCAGGTGGAGTGGTGGTTTTCAAAACCGCGGTGCTGGCCTAAGTGGTTTAGGTCACGTCTTAGTGGATGGAATGTCTTATCAGGCTATTGTAGCCTTTAGGAAGTCACGCTCTAAAAAGCATGCAAGTGTGTGTAATGTAAAATCCATTTGTGTGTGGGATACCAGGATTTCCCAAGTGTAAGTGGTGCGATCCACTATGGAGTGGCTGGATTAGTTAAAGGTGAGGAGCCTTTACTATATAAGCCTTGTCTTGTGTTGTAAGAGTGATGCTTCTTATGACTTGAGTGTTTAGGATTAGGGTTCCCATGTGTTGTTGCCTTGTGCGTGTGCGTGCTAATCATAGAGTTCTGCTATCATGAGGGATTGGCTGCAAAATATTCCTCTCCAAGTGAAATGAACATCTAAAGTTCATCCAACTGAGTTGTGCCATGGATCCCCTCTGTGCTTTTGATTTTCTTGGTTTTCTTGTTTGGATATATGTTCTCTTGAGCTTTTTTAGCGCCATAGACATGTAAGAGGTGAAGATGTCTCCTGGAGACAATATCTTATCCATCTAGGTATGATCTAGAGGAAATTCTTGAGTTTGCTCGATTTTTCTCAAGAGAAATGATTTTTGGGTTTTGCTCTTGTGGGTGTTTTGGATTGAATTCACACTATGTTCTAGCTTGTTATGATATGTGATAACCCATCCCAGGTCACCTAGACCACCTAGACTTAGGAGCAAGAGTAGATCGAAGTCTCGCTTTTGACCAGTTTTGGTGCACCCTTTACTAAAAAAAGAAAAAAGTCATAACTTTGGCAATGATTCTCTTGATCGTTGATTGGAATAGGTTCATAACATCCTAGAGAAAATGCATACCAAGTTTCATATCATTTGGATCATCGGATCAAATGTTACGTGGATTTTTTATTCAAAATAATGCTGACATTACTATTCATTTCCCTGAATCTGCTGTTCATAGCGGTCTAACTGCTATTCACCAAAGGTTACTAAATTTACGAGAATTGTTGGACTACTCGGAGTGGTCGTAGCCGACGAGGATGTCATAACCGACCAGGGCAATCGTAACACTGAGAGTGGCCGAGAGGCCAAGAGTGGTCGAAGACTATAAGGTGGTCGAAAATAAGGGTGGTCGAAGGATATAACGTGGTGGTTAAAAGCGGTAATGGTCCTGAGCGACCATGGTCGAAAGGAACACCGAGAGTGGTCGAAGGCTACAGAGTGATCGAAACTCTGTAGTGGTAAAAAACGAGAGGGCTCAAAAACAACAGTAGTTGAAGCTAAAGTGCTCAAAAGCTACAGTTCTTGGAAGTTAAAGAATGGTCGGAACTTAGGAGTGATCATTTTCAACAGGCAAGGGGGTTCACTAGAGATCGCTAGACAGTGGTCGGCGACTGCGAAAGATGGCAGCGGCAGAGTGCTTCGGTGAGGGAAAGGCTCCGGCAGAAGTCTTGGATGGTGATGCAGTTGGCAACTGCGCGGGTAGCGGCCATGGGTGGCTCACGTGGCCAATGGCACACGAGCATGGAATGCGAGGAACTAAGGTGAGCGCGAGCACGACTTTGGAATGTGGAACACATCCTGTGCTCAGCTTGGCCATAGAGCGACCGAGGAGGGCCGGCGAGGCGTGAGGTGGCCGGAACGACATGGTTCATGGTGGCAAGTCTCCACCATGAAGGATTTCCAAATCCGAACCCTCTATGTCTTACTACGCTAGTTCGAGATCAAAGCTAGTGCATAGAGTCAAACAGTAATGATTACGTAACCAACAACGCTCTAATTATGGCTACTTTATTACAAATGAGGTCATAAGACCTCTCAAACTTACAAAATATAGTGGAAGCAGAAATAAACTTTGATGATGACCCATCAATACACCACAGGCAATGGATTGGGGAAGCGCAACCTAGTACTCCAGAAAGCCTTTGTCGAATTCACACATGAAGTAGTCGTAATCTCCTTCTTGACCTTCATAATCCTTTGAGATTTGTTTTGAATGTAGCATGTGAGTACATAAAGTACTCCGCAAGTCTTGGGAAAAATGCAGTAGATGCAGGGTTTAACAAAAGAAGGATAATATGGTTCTTTTGCACAAAGCAGTATTTTTATTTGAAATACCATTATATACTTTCAAAAGCATCAATTTAACAAAATAATTGCAATAACTAAAACTAGTATATTTTTCTAGTGAAGGCTCCAACCACCAAGCTCTAACCGCCAAGGTTCAAGACTACGGGTTCTATCCACTTCTTTGACTGTGGACATGACTATTCCAATATTTTTATACTCTACAGAGGTTGTACAACTTTGCCCACAAGAGATAAGTCATTTTAATAGCCAACATGCTTCCTTAGGCATGTCGGATATTGCCGAGTGGTCGAAAGGCCATGGTGGTTGTCAGAAATCGAGGATAAATGTGGTTAAATGGCTCTATGTGGTCTTGGCCACCAAGTGGTCACAAAAGCTTAGCAGCTGGTTGGAAGTTTAGATAAGGGTGGTATTGGTCAAAAATAGCAATGGTCGGAGGCTTAAAGTGACAACAGTTGAAAGCTTAGAGTGAGAAGCGATAGTGGTCGCAACAGCAAGCAGTCGGAGGTGACTGTAGTCGACAACGACTATGGCCAAAAAGATCAGAGGGTTTGGAGAGGTCAAAGAGATCGAACAGTTTAGAGTAGTTGAAGGAATGGGACCGTGCAGGGTGGTCGAAAGAATCGATCAGCTTGGAGTAGTCAAAGGAATCGGTTGGTTTGGGTGGTCGAAGGAATCAGACGGTTCAGGGAGGTCAGAGTGATCGAATGGCTTGTAGGGCTCGAAGTTGGTGGCTACTGTACTTGGAGGAATACGAAGAGAGCTAGGGTACCTCGGTGCAGCCTTTGAGTAGTTGAAAATCGGAAACTGCATAGAGTGGTTAGTGGGGTTGGAAGTTATACGTTGTTAGAGTAGTTATAGTGGGTAGACCTGTATGTGGTCGAAAAAAATTAGATTGGACCCAGAAAAATTAGAACGAACATTTTTATGAAGATTTGAAGATTTGAATTTGAATTTTTGAATTTGGTATTTGAATTTGGGGATTCAGATTGGAATCAGCATTTTTGAGAGTTTCTTCCAGTATTACATAAATAATTCAAATAAAATCTAAACACTTTTAAATAATTAATTTAAAATTAAATATTTAAAGAAAGAAAATTTTTGGGATGTTACAATTTTCAGCTGCCAAAGATGAATTCTAAAAATCATTAAAACATTAACAGAGCCTAAAAATAATTTATTTGAGCTCTGCATATTCTAAAGTGCATGTAGGATCGAATATTGCAATCAGAGGGGGTAGTGATTGTCGTCACTTTTTGAAGTCTCCTGGTGGTTAGCAAAGCTTTTGACTGCTTCAGCCTATAGGATCTACATCTAGTTTGCATGTGATCATAAACTTCAATCTCCCAGCACTCTTTAAGCAAACCATGAACTAGATTGATTCAAGATGATCATTGTTGCTAGTTTTTTGTGGATTTATAAAGTGCCCTCACAAGCACCCCTAAAAGCCTTCCTGTCGAAAGCCCTCAAAATTGTTCATGTTAGCCTTTGGACTCTCCTTGCTTTTATACGCTAACATCCCAAACCATGTCCACCTCAAACACGGACTCAAAACGTTATCTCTTCCAAAAACCAAGGGCCCTGAACCCTTCCAAACACAAATTTTAACCAAACTCTAAACAGTCTCAGTTATAGACTTCATCCACAACTCCTAACTCACCACGTGACGCAGCCTCCAGGACAACACCTCCTGTATCTTTATCATGCACCATCACCTCATGTATCGAAGCCTCCAAGACCGCATCTCTTGTAGCTTCTCCACGCATCACCACCTTTGATCTCCATGTGCTCCAACGTGAGCTTGACCACCTCACATGACATCCTTGACCGCCTGAACCTCAAATTTCCCCATCCTAGTCCCGGTCCTCCTTGTCACCGACCATGACCGCCTCCACGCGAACCTGCACATGCAAAGACCAAAGAACTTTTTTCCCAGCACAAATTCTTCCCAACTTGACTATCATCGGACCACAAACACCACAATCTCAACCATCAATAAACACAAACTAGATCATCCATGACCACAATTTCCACGCTTTCCAGAAAATCAACTTTTGACCTCTTAGTACGATCGATATGACCGTCAAGCACAGGCCGGTCAGATCGCTATCTCAACGAGTACTCAAAAACCACAAGTACTCCAAAATTACTATCGCTCCACTCAGAATACTCAGAAACGACAAGTATTGTAGCACTACTGACTATCAACCAATCACGGAACCATTGAGTACTGACTACCGGTCACTAAGTCTATGATTATCGATCACAAAGTCTACAGCTACCCATCACTGACCAGGCACTGTAGCAACAACTATCAAGTACTGTAACACTGACTGCAGACTACTGAGTACCAACCTAGTACTAAAGCATAGACTACCATCAATGAATGCAGTAGCACCAACTATCGAGTATCGACCTAAGACTGTAGCAATGACCACTGAGCACCGACCTTGTACTGTAGAAATGACCACCAAGCACTGACTTGTCACTGTACCTCTGACAACCACTACGACCACCTCGTACGACCAGTCTAACCACCATGCACAGGCCAGTCAGACCGCTAGCCCATCAGACACAAGTACTCGGGGTATTCGAAGATAGCAAGAATTGAAGCACTCGAAGTCTACGAGTACTGACTGTGAAGCCTATGACAACCGATCAAAAAGTCTAAGACTACCGAGTACAAAGTCTAAGACAACAGAGCATGAAGCCTATGACCATGACAATAGTATGCAAAGTCTATCATACGGGGTGCCCGAGCTTCACGACGTAGGATTGATAACGATAACTTGGATTTGTGCAACCTGACGAACCGATGGCACCAACCACTGTTAGAACAGCAACCTGCGATAAAAGAATTCACCCAACCATACGCTCGTGATCCCGTCTACCCGACCACACAAGTAGATATGTCGTTGCTCTTGCAAATCACAAGGAATCACAAGAACAACGGGGTTGAGAACGCCCAATTCCCCTCTAGGTTGCAATATATGCCAAACCCTAGAAAGAACAAGCGTATAGCTCTCTAAAAATAATAGATTGATTTCTATGGTCTGTCGTTACAGAAGGAGAACCATGGTATTTAACTTATGCACACACAGATCAATGGCTCACAGGCCTAATGCCGACTTGCATCCTGTTCAGCCAAGATATCCAAAACACAATCCTATATAGACTCAAAACCGAAACCAGCAATGCTAAAATAAAAACATGTGGTCCAATTAAGATACTAGCATTAGGTAGTAGCCAGTTCTCATTACGGCCTACCTTGAGTTCCTTGCATACACATGCTGATTTCTTTTGGCTTCGGCATCCCATCATCTCCTCATGCACAAACCTAAGACCAATTAAGATACTAGCATTAGGTAGTAGCCAGTTCTCATTAGTCTATGACTACGACAATAGTCCATGAAGTCTACGACTATGATAACAGATTGTAAAGTATACGAGTACGACAAAAGACTGTGAAGTCTACGACTATGACCATCAAAAAGGTACTGTAGCTACGACCATCGAAAAGTACTGTAGCTATGACCATCGACTAGCTACTATAGCAGACGAGCTTATGACCATCAACCGGTCGACTGTTGCTTATGACTAGTTCATTGTTCGAGGTCAAAGCCTATGATTACCTACCATGGTTGTTCTACCATGATTGAAATGTCATAGTCATTCTGCCATGATCGAAATATCGTGGTCGAAGTGCTGTGGTCGAAGTGTCGTAGTTGAATGCCTTGGTTATCTGATGTGGTCGACCTACCATGGTCAACCGCCGTGGTTGATCTACCATGATCGACGTCTGCTGACAAGACCAGATTTCCTGAAAACTCTAGCAACAATAGTGCATCAACCAGAAGTTTCACAAATGTAAATTCCAATGAAACTGAAATGTCAATTATTTATCATCACTTATTGCATGACCACAACATGGTCTAACAGTGCCTCTCCAAAAAACTTCATGAATTTTGAAGTCACTACTACAAAAGAGGCTATACTGGACGGCTACATCACAGACGATTCCGTATGAACCGTCTGTGATTAAACTGTCACAGACAGTTTATACTGGCAACCGTCTGTGATATTTTAGCAGACGGTTATTAACATGAACCGTCTGTGATAATTGAGACATCACAGACGGTTCGTATTTAAGAACCGTCTGTGAAATGTCACAAACGGTTCTTAATACGAACCGTCTGTGATAATCTGGACAACACAGACAGTTCGTGTTAATAACCGTCTGTGAAACTATTACAGACGGTTCTTAATACGAACCATCTGTGGTAAACCTGACTGACCGTTGTCGTATGAAGTACAGAAGCTAAACTGAGAGAGAGTCAAATTCAAGGCAATTTTATTACAAAAGTGCAAAAAAAGGGATTCCCAGATTTGAATCTTCTGGGCTTCATATGCTTCTTCGTCGACTTCTGGAGTTGGAGGATCAGCCACTGTGTTCTCGAATGCTGTCAAGATTGTCCTTGCCCTCTCCACTTCCTCCTCAAGCCTGGACAAATCATTAGCATGTTCCATAATCTCAAACAGGATGCCATGATAAGCTTCCTCAGAATCGGCCGATTCTGCTTGATCGGCAAGGTTATCCATGTGTGTCTGCACTGCTGCATGATCTTCCTCCGTTTTGCGCACATTGTAGAGAAGAACGAGGCTGAGGGTGGTTTCCCTATCCTGAGCGGCAACGAGACACCTCCGTCGATGGCGGATGATGAGGTCCAGCTGACGGATGGAAGCGTGTCGAGGAAGGAGAGCAGGGCGTGAGCGGAGGAGCTGCTCCAGACGTAAATTGTTGGCCGCCTGTGTAAGATTGCGTCCGAACAACTCATGATGGATAGATGAGAGGAAGGATATCAAAAGAATTTTAGATGTCATTATTTAGAAATGTGGTGATGAAGAAAATGAGGAGAGGACGTACAGTGTGTAGAAGAGCAGGATTAGGGCGCGCATATTTAAGCATTAACACAGACGGTTCGTATTCCAAACCATCTGTGATATTAATATCACAGACGGTTCGTATTCCAAACCGTCTCTGATATTAATATCACAGACGGTTTGGAATATGAACCGTCTCTGATCTATCACAGATGGTTGGTATTACAAACCGTCTGTGATATTATGGCCATCACTGACGGTTCATGTTAATAACCGTCTGTGATGATTACATGTCACTGATAATTGGCGTATACCCAGGATTTTGATCTCACCTGTCCATTCTCTCCACATCGAATGGCAGGCAGCAGTTCCTCCCACGGCTCGGCCCTTATTAATAACCCCATCTACCTTTCCAGCGGTACTAGTCATGCATGAGTTCATCCACTACCTAGCTTCCTTCATGCATCTCCCCTCCGCTATGAGCTAGCTAGCGCCTCCGTCGCGGCACGGCGGGACGCTAGACAACACACTCTTGCGTAAGTGTCATAAGTGTGTCTTGTTCAACGTCACCGTCGTGCCATGAAGGGTTCGTTAGCTTGTTATTCTGTAATAGATCTAATTGTGTTGTTGTGCTTGCCTCTGTATTTGCTTGTTCCTCCACAACGCCGACTACTGCCATGAGCTAGCGCCTCCATCGCAGCACGGCGGCATACTAGGCAACACACTCTTGCCGTAAGTGTTGTAAGTGTGTCTTGTTTAGTGTGACCATCGTGCCACGAAGGGTTCGTTAGCTGTAATAGATCTGAATGTGTTGTTGTGCTTGCATCTCTATTTGCTTGTTTTCAAAGACCATGGGACATTATTTAATTTCTTCAGGCTAGCCAAAAAAACTGAAAAAATTTGACGTATAGAGTGATCTATCACATACAATTTGTGGTATAAAACGTTTGTGAAGGTCTATCACAGACGGTTCTATTTATCAACCATCTGTGATAAGCACAATCACAGACGGTCATTAACACGAACCGTCTGTGATAGTATGCATCACAGATGGTTCGTATTAATAACCGTTTGTGATAAGCAAATGTAACCAATAATTGGCGTATACCCAGGATTTCGATCTCACCCGTCCACTCTCTCCACATCGAATGACAGCCAGCAGTTCCTCCCACGGCTCGGCCCTTATTAATAACTCCCCATCTACCTTTCCAGTGGTACTAGTCACGCGTGAGTTCATCCACTTGCTAGCTTCCTTCATGCATCTCCCCTCCGCTATGAGCTAGCGCATCCGTCGCGGCACGGCGGGTGGCTGGACAACACACTCTTGCCGTAAGTGTTGTAAGTGTCTTGTTCAGCCGCACCGTCGTGCCATGAAGGGTTCGTTAGCTTGCTATCCTGTAATAGATCTGAGTGTGTTGTTGTGCTTGCCTCTGTATTTGCTTGTTCCTCCACAACGCCGACTACTGCCAACACACTCTTGCCGTAAGTGTGGTACGTGTGTCTTGTTCAGCTGCACCGTCGTGCCATGAAGGGTTCGTTAGCTTGTTATCTTGTAATAGATCTGAATGTGTTGTTGTGCTTGCGTCTGTATTTGCTTGTTTTCAGAGGGCATGGGTAACATTATTTTATTTCCTATTTCCGTATAGAGTGAACTATCATAGACGGTTCGTAGTGTAAACCGTCTATAAAGGACTATCACAGACGGTTCTATATACAAACCGTCTGTGATACTCACCAATCACAGACGGTTCTTATTGCGAACCGTCTATGATATTATGGACATCACAGATGATTCGTGTTAATAACCATCTGTGATAATGTAGACTATCATAGACGGTTCTTTATACGAACCGTCTGTGATAAGAACCAATCACAGACGGTGCGTATATAGAATCGTCTGTGATAATTCACAGACGGTTATTAACACGAACCGTCTGTGATATATTATTTTCACAGACCGTTTGTGGTTGGAACCGTCTGTGATATTCTGCATACTATTAATTACTTGGCGTACTTGCTCGATGTCGACACAGATCTGTCTTCGTTGCGCTGCATCGGTGGAGCAAGGTGACCGGCTTTAGGGAGTTAGGGATGAAAATATATCACTGTCTTCTTAGTGATCTGATCAGAGGTTAGTACTCAATTACTTAGTGATCTGATATGGTCACCATCTTTTGTTTAATTTAAATCTAGCTAGCTAGCTAGGTTTAGAAAGATAATGTTAGTTTGCTGGATTTCATAATGGGTGGCTAGCTAGCTATATACCTACGTAATATATATAGATGTATGTCATGTACATGTAAGTATGTATAGCTAGTCTGATTTGCTATGTAGTAGCGGTAATAATCATTTTTGACACCCATTTGTTACTTATGTAGCGTAGATAGACCGAAGCTGGATGTACATTGAGAACCGTGTGAGTGAAGAATACATTAATGGTGTGTCTGCTTTTAGAAGGGCGGCCGAGCTGGATATGTTGAAGAAGGGGATGAAATATATGTATTGTCCATGCATTGATTGTGATAATCTCAAGATGTTTAGCAACTCAGCGCAGATCGAAGCTCACTTGATTCGAAGGGGTTTCAGAAAAGGGTACAAATATTGGACCAGTCACGGTGAAGAGAAGAGTACACAAGAATGTAGTTATGACATAGTCGAGGGAGACAACGATATGCCAGATGTGGACTGTTCTTTCGATCATGATGATAGTTCGCAGGATGACAATCTGGATCAGATGTTACGTGATGCAGAAGGGAACCATAGTGAGAGAGAGTTTGGTAAATTCGAGGGCTTGATGGAGGACTCGGAGAAACCTTTGTTCCTGGGCTGCAAGCTGCAATACACGAGGTTGTCATCAGTTCTAGAACTACTGAAATTGAAGGCAAGCAATGGTTGGTCCGACAAGAGTTTCACGGCATTGTTAGGTCTCCTAGCGAACATGCTTCCAACGGGAAATGTGTTACCGAGAACCACCTACCAAGCCAAGAAGATTCTTTGTCCATTAGGAATGGAAGTAGAAAGAATACATGCATGTCCGAATGATTGTATCCTGTATCGTAAAGAGTATGCTAGCTTACATGTTTGTCCGGTGTGCAAAGCATCTCGATACAAGCGTAAAAATGACTCTGATGATGGGAAGGGCATCGAGGTGAAGCAAGGACCTCCTGTTAAGGTGATGTGGTATCTTTCTGTAATCCCCCATTTGAAGCGTTTATTTGCAAACCGCAAGGATGCAAGATTGATGCGTTGGCACTGGAAGCAGCGTAAGAAAGACGGAATGATAAGACATGTTGCTGATTCTGCCCAGTGGAGGAACATCGATAGGATGTTTGTAGATTTCGGTGTGGAACCGAGAAATATAAGGTTTGGGTTGAGTACAGATGGAATGAATCCTTTTGGTAACATGAGCAGCTGACATAGCACCTGGCCCGTGACTCTGTGCATGTACAACCTTCCTCCTTGGCTGTGTATGAGCGGAAGTATATTTTGATGTCACTACTTATCCAGGGCCGAAGCAACCTGGCAATGATATTGATGTGTTCTTAGCACCATTGGTGGAAGATCTTGCAATACTGTGGAACGAAGGGGTACATGTATGGAATGCAGACAAATGAGAGAACTTCACTCTACGCGCCATGTTGTTCTGCACCATTAATGATTTTCCTGCCCTTGGTAACCTGTCAGGGTTGAGTACAAAAGGAGCCAAAGCGTGTCCGCACTGCTTAGATTATACCGAGAGTGTGTGGTTGAACAACTCACGCAAAACTGTGTACATGCGTCACCGTAGGTTCCTTCCAAAGTATCACCCATACCGCAAGATGAAGAAACAATTTGACAGAAAAAAGAGGATGACTCAATACCAATACCTTTTAGCGGGAAAGAGGTGTATGATATGGTTAAGGATATAAACGTTGTGCTTGGAAAGGGACGTAAATTGAGGAAGAACATGTGGAAAAAGAGGTCAATATTTTGGGACTTGCCTTATTGGGAGCACTTAGAAGTTCGTAATTGCATCGATGTCATGCATGTAGAGAAGAATGTATGTGATAGTTTGATTGGTCTTTTACTGAACATTCCTGATAAAACAAAGGATGGTGTTAACGCAAGGCGTGACTTGGTCTCTATGAACATCAGGACCGAGTTAGCACCGATAAAAGCCGGACATACCTTCTCCCAGCTTGCTACACTCTGTCTAAGTCCGAGAGAACTGAACTGTGCCAGTCCTTACATGGTGTGAAAGTTCCATCTGGTCACTCCACCAGCATGAAGAAACTTGTTTCCATGGAACATTTGAAATTAATTAGCATGAAGTCTCACGACTGTCATGTGCTAATGACACAAATGCTACCTGTTGCAATTAGAAGTATTTTGCCGAACAAGGTTCGAGTGACGATCATAAAGCTATGTTATTTCTTCAACGCAATTGCTCAGAAGGTTATTGATCCCGATGGACTAGATGCTCTGCAAACCGAGGTGGTGACAACTCTATGTCATCTAGAGATGTATTTCCCTCCATGATTTTTTGATATCATGGTCCATCTCATTGTCCACCTTGTGAAAGAGATAAAAATATGTGGCCCCGTATTTCTACGTCATATGTACCCTTTCGAGAGGTACATGGGAATTCTGAAGTCCTATGTACGCAATCGATCTCGACCGGAGGGTAGCATTATCGAAGGTTATACAACATAAGAGGTCATTGAATTCTGCATCGGCTACATGGCTCAGGTCGAGCCAATAGGTGTACCTCTATCTCGTCACGAGGGGAGGCTACAGGGTATCGGGACTATCGGAAGGAAAGCAATAACTCCATATCAAAATGCGTATGCTCAAGCCCATTTCATGGTTTTACAACGCATGACTGAAGTGACCCCATATATTGAAGAGCACAAGGACATGCTACGTCAGGAGAATGCAGGCCAGTCAGAAGTTTGGATCACGAGACAACACAACCGTCAGTTCAACGAATGGTTGAAGGCGCAATTGATTAGGAGGTCATCAAGTGAAACACTACAATGGTTGGCAAAAGGGCCAAAATTTACAATTGTGACATGGCAAGGATACGACATTAATGGCTACATATTTTATACAACAGATCAGGATAGAAAGAGCACAGTGCAGAACTCAGGTGTCTGCATAGATGCCTATGATGCGCACGTCAGTACCGCTGGCCGAAGCTCATACTATGGGCTTGTAGAGGAGATTTGGGAGCTTGACTATGTAATTATCAAGATTCCTCTATTTCGGTGCCGTTGGGTCTAACTCCCACGGGGTGTAAAGGTCGACAAGTATGGCGTCACTACCGTGGACCTCGAATGTGTAGGATACAAAGACGAACCATTCGTACTCGCAAGGCAAGTTGTTCAAGTATTTTATGTAACCGACCCGGCAAATAAGAAGCGCCATGTAGTTCTTCAGGGAAAAAGAAGGATTGTCGGGGTTGAGAATGTTGTGGATGAGGAAGAGTACAATCTATTTGATGATTTGCCTCCATTCGGTGACGGCATCAGGCTCGAGGAAGAACAAGGCGATGAAGCAAGCTATATGCATGTCGATCATCGTGAAGGGCTTTATTTAAAATGAAATAGCCAAGTGTAATAAATGTAACTATGAAATATTTATATTTATGTTTATGCTCACGTTTTTCATAAATGTAACTATGTTCCATTGTAATTGTAAAATGACTCAGGAACTAAGAAATAGTTATATTTATGGTTATGCTTGCGTTTTTCATAAATGTATCTATGTTCCATTGTAATTGTAAAATGACATAGGAACCTAGCTAGCTGCTGGTATTTATATTGAACTATTATAGGCGGTTATTGAAAGAAACCGTCTGTGATAATATGATATCACAGACGGTTTTATACATATAACCGTCTGTGATATAACTATCACAGGCGGTTCATTTACGGAACCGTCTGTGATAGATTCCCTATAAATACCCGCGGAGTCGGCACTAACGCACTTTCTAGTCTCCACTGTCCAGCGCCCCTGCTAGCTAGGTTTTAGTCCCTCCCGACGCCGCCGCCGTTCCCTCCCGACGCCGCCGCCGGTTCCTCCCGACGCCCCTCTCTCCCACCGCCGGTCCCTCCCGACGCCGCTCCCTCCCGAGAAGTATTTTATGATATATGCTTGCATTTTAGCTTTATGATATATGCTTGACATGTATTTTATGATATATGCTTGACATGTTAGCTTTATGATATAGGTTTCACATGTATTCTATGATATATGCTTCACATGTATTTTATGTTGTATGCTTCACATGTTAGCTTTATGATATATGCTTCACATGTATTTTATGTTATATGCTTGACATGTTAGCTTTACGATATATGCTTTATTAGTACTTTATGATATATGCTACACTTGTTTAGCTCACTGCAGTGATGCAGTCACTTCAGTTAGTCAATCGTTAGAACTTTGTCAAAGGGCATGAAGCAAGTGACGCACTCTAGTGTATCCTGTTCAATGAACTTGATACACTGGTTTGTGTCATTTGCTTCATAGAACTTTGTTTAGGCCCATACCTCACTGCGTCCACATAGTCGTCCAAAAATTTTTAATATATGCCACATAGACCTTCAAAGGGCATGAAGCAAGTAACACATTCCAAAGTATCCGGTTCAATGAACTTGATACACTGGTTTGTGTCATTTGCTTCATAGAACTTTGTTTATTAGCTACAAAGTCTATTTCGAAGGCCTATAGCTCACGGCAGTTAGTTTTTTCTTAGAAGAGAGATGGCGTCCACACAGTCTTCGTCGTCGTCATCTGGGTCTCATGCTCCCAAGATTGTGAAAACTAAGCATGGCCGAGGAGTATCGAAAAGGCCAGAGGGCCGAATGACCATCACGGTGGTCTCTCCGAATGGGGTCCCTCTGGAACCAACGAAAGCAGCGTCATCATTTCGGACTACCTGCGGGATAATAGGAAGGCAACGGGTCCCCATCACCATAGCAAGCTGGAAAGATTTGACAAAGGATCACAAAAATCAGCTATAGGAGGAAATTACAAATTCGTTCGAGATCCCAGCAGAAGTACAGGGACTCGTGCAACGGTAGGCGCTCCTCGCAATGGGAAAAGCATGGAAGAATTTTAAGAGCAATCTTGTGACGCATTACGTGGCCAAGGATGTCACGCCCTTCACGAAGTATCCTTTCGTGTCGCCGGAAACATGGGAGGCCTTTGTGTAGATGAAGACAAGGACCGAATTTCAAGAACAAAGTGCGGCGCACAAGGCTCTCCAGTCACAAAACACTCACCCTCACAGGCTCGGCACCGCTGGGTACGCGGGTAAAATCCCACAGTGGAGGATGCAGGACGAGGCCGCAATCCAATCGGAGGCCTCCCCACCATTTGCCGGGATCGCAAACGAGCGCGCTCGAAACTGGTTGAGAGCGAGGTCATCAACCACATCTTCGGGTGTCTCTTTCAAAAACCCCGCAGATGAGAAAGTGTCCCAACGCCTGGTAAAATATGTTAAACTACATAGTTGTTAACACCTCTTGAACTTCATGGGTTCAAAAATAACATGATTAATTGCCTCTTGCAGCAATCATTGACTACCGAATCTTCTCGTGGCTCATTTGAAGAATATAGGGAGAGAGATTTACTATCACAGGCCTTGAAAAACAAAGAGCACCCAGGTCGCACACAAGGCATGGGGGTTTATGTATCTTGGAGGCACGTATTTCCATATTACTCCGAGACATATAGGAGTAGGAAGAGATCCAAGGTGTACCGCAACGAACAAATAAAACAGGAGCTTCATGCTCAACTTGAGGAACAACTATCTACTTCACTTCAAGAGCAGACTGCCTCACTTCGAGGAGAGATAGATTCATTGAGGGAAGAACTGAGACAAGTCCGCAACCAATCGCAACCCACCCCTACTACTACGGTACCCAGTCCTCCTCAACGTCGCAGTAGCTGCGCGTCCACACCAATTACTGAACATAGCGACGCCCGCTTACCTATCGATGGCATTCAGGTAATATACCTCTTTAGAATGGTGCATAGATCTCTCTGGTGGACGCCTTAACTCATCTTGTGTCGTTATGTAGGAGTCTATGCCTTGCATCCTCAGGGTCAGGCTTGTTGGCTCTATTCCTGTTGACGCTGGGCGCGGCATGGCGTATCCATTGCTGCCAGGGACACTGGTGCACGGTGTACAAGTAGACACCGGTTACATAAAGGTCCAGGTGGACATGATTAATGATATTTTTAAGACCATCCCTCTTGAGAAGCCCCCAAACGAAGAGATTAAGACATTAGGGGATGCCGTCCACACATTCATTCAGTGGCCCAAGAGAGACATCGCCCTCGACTTGCCCGTGCCACAATCTCCACATCCAGTGGCCCAAGAGGGACGTCGCCCTGGACCTGTCACATCGGCTCCGGTGGCTCCACGTCCACCTCCAAATCCAGTGAAGTCTGTTGCATCGGCTCCCACCGAGACGCCACCAAAAACATATCATAAGCGAGGCTCCAAGGCCTCCAAGGCTCATGCGAATAAAATTAAGCTGCGTCCCGGGCCATGGAAATTCATTCTAGGAGTGTCGTTGGTGCCCGAGTCACAATTACCCCGGCTTGGTTTGGTTTGCAATACATTGCATGCCTGGCACATGGAGAAATCCAACATGAAGCCAAATCGGCAGAGTGCATTCACTCTGAAATATAAGGAGACGCATTTCCTCCACGAGTCGGGCTACATCGTCGTGACATTCGAAGACTTATTCTTACTATTCAATCTTGATGAACTCGACGCCTCACTTCTACGATGCTGGACACTGTAAGTGTACTGTACAATGAAGTTCTACATTCATGTTATACAGATAAATGTCATTACTCTTTCTTTATGTATAGATACATGATCCAACAAGTCCGGCGATCACAACAACCGGTGGGTTTCCTCGACCCTCACTTGGTCTCCGAGCAATCTATCAACCAAGATGCATCCTTCGTGCAAGGTTACATAACGAGGGGATTGATTGCTCACAGCGACAAGGAGTACGTCATGGTACCGTTCAACCAAGGGTAAGTACTTTTCACTAGTTGTCACACACACGTTTCATTTGTACTTTACATGCAGCATGAACTTAGGATTAATCACTATGGCGACACACATGACTAGGCATCACTGGATTTTGATTGTGATTGTAACAAAGTGGAGCAAGGTAATATACCTTGATTCCCTACTTAGGAGCAACCACGACTTCAGTTGTGTGCAAGAAGTAATTAACAGGTAAACTCATTTCCTCCATACATAACTCTATTGTAATATTTCCTTCGTTTGCAACGGCCTTGGCTAACGTTTTTGAATCACGTAGGTCGTTTGCCGCTTATGTTGCCCTAGGAGGAAGACACGACAAATCCAGTGACACGCTGCGACA
This sequence comes from Dendrocalamus latiflorus, assembly GCA_017311315.1. NCBI lineage: Eukaryota > Viridiplantae > Streptophyta > Magnoliopsida > Poales > Poaceae > Dendrocalamus > Dendrocalamus latiflorus. The sequence continues at coordinate 10,568,645 of CM029615.1, read as the reverse complement.
CAACACGCGATTTCCGGTACCCGCTACGACACAACAATCCTATATCACACTTTGTTATAATGCCTCTAGAATTGACAATACCTATGTATGTAATTCTATTTTTGCAGTGCCACCAGCAGCTACAGGGTAACGTATGTGGATTCTACGTTTGCCGCCATATGAAGGAAATCATGGATACTAAGATCAATGATCCAAAGGTTTGTCAGGTCTTTCTAATAATTATTATTTTCTGATTATATATATGTATATATATTTATACACACATGCTAATTAATGACTTAACATTGCTCCTAGCGACAGCGGGTGGACTTCGACGAAAGTACATATGATCTTGACCAACTCATAGAAATTCGTGGAAACCTCTCCGAATTCTTAGTAGCAGAGGTCATAAACAAGGCTGGAGAGTTCCACCCCAGCAATGGTGATAATTAGATGTTGAAACATTGGATTCAATTGTACAAGTCAAACAATTCCTTCAATTTAATTCATTTTTCAGATCTGTGTAACGATTTTCATTCTATATATGTATGTGATCTGCTAGCCGTTTGTTACATTCATCTGTGTAGCAAATTTTGTTGTAATTTACTTTGAGTTGCAATAAACTTATCTGTCATTTATCTGTAATCTGCTTGCTTGCTTGCTTTCAGAGGGCATGGCTAGCATATCCTGAGGCTAGCCATAAAACAGCATATAAAATGGTTTATGCACTTGCTATCACAGATGGTTCGTTGTTAAAAACCGTCTGTGATATTGTATCACAGACGGTTTCAAAGACTGTCGTCTGTGGTATGAATGATATCACATACGGCCTTTGTTACTAACCGTCTGTGATATACATAATATCACAGACGGCTTTTATTTCGACCCGTCTGTGATATGATTATATCACAAACGGTTAGTAACAAAAACCATCTGTGATATTGTGTATATCATAGACGGTTTTGTATAAAAACCGTCTGTGATACTCGACTATCACAGATGGTTTTTTATACAAAACCGTCTATAATGTGAGTTATCACAGACGGCTTGGGAGCCGTCTGTGATAACCACCTATTATCACTGACACCTAAACATTGACGGTTCAGGAACCGTCTGTGATAGGTTTGTCTGTAGCAATGAGTTGATTTGCTAATTTTGAAATTTTAGATTTGATTTCTGCAATTAAATCAATTAGAAAACAAATTTTAAATTCCTTTTTGCATGTGGGCCAAATTCCTTTACCTTGGGCTGGTCCATTGCTATTCTAGCCCAGCTCCAGCCCACACGTTGTGCTGCCTTCATTCAACCACTTTCTCCGTGCAAAAGAGACCTCACCAGGAAGGAAGGTTTGAAGAGACCTCATCAGGAAGGAAGGTTTACTCGACACACTGTATGAGTCTTGGAACATTAGAGGGCACTTCCCATCCTAAGAAGGGAGTCATAGTGTAGTGGTTGTTAGGACAAGTAATGTAAATCTTCGTCCTAAACTCTTAAATCGGATACCGATAGTATCGTGTGACTTGTATAACATAGTGGGATATTTATATCGTGTGGATAAAGTGTGCAAACTTTGAAGAGTATAAAACTATTCAAATAGTTGTGTTGACGGTCAGGGACGACTTGATGAATCCTCCATCTTAGCAATGTTATGTTTCATAAAATGGTTCGTGGAATGTATGGAAGGGATATCCATGCATAGCTTGTTCGGAAAAGTTATTGCCATTTTTTTGAAATCATGTGACAGCAGGCCTCTTGTTCCACATCATATTATGTATGCTTTATTATTATTTACTAATCAAATTCAAATGCTCTTACAACTTCCATTTGCAATCTATTATTTGTTATTTCAACTGAAAGCACGTTTTCACAAATTGTTGACTTAGCATGCGTACTATATAACTTTGCCAAAAAGTCTTGTAGAGTACGATTTTCGTAGTCATCGTTGCATGTTGAACATATTCAGATGATGCTGAAAAAGAAATCCATCTTGTGATTACTATTACGCAACATGTTTTGGTGATGAGGACACTAATTTCGAGGGTTCTGCCTAAATCGGTTGCTTGTGGATGGGTTGAGACATACTCGTTGGTTTTCGGTGCCTCTTTTATCTCTAGTTTCGCTGAACTATTTTTATTGTATGCTCCATTTGGTCGGTCAGACCAAGTGTTGTAAACTTCGCCGCATATGCTTATGTTTGATCGCTACCTATATACACTATCTTGTTTTAAATTAATCATTTATGGATATGACATGAGTGTTTTGAATGTGCGTACTAGCTATTGATCATTGGACTAACATGGTAAACATACAGGGTTCAAAATGTAAATTCTATGTCCCAACAGCTGGTGCAGAGGGTTGTTGCGACATCGGCGGTGCTAAATCTAACCCTACCTATTGGGGTTGGGAGAGAGTTGGGAACGCGAGAGAGAGAGAGAGAGAGAGAGAGAGAGAGAGAGAGAGAGAGAGAGAGAAAGGAGCGAAGGGGATTGAGGGAGGGGGCGACAAGGAAGGAAGTAGTTGCATTTTCACGATAAATTTCAACCGTGTGGGGGGAGTGGGGTGGGGGGGGGGGGGGCGTTCACAAAAGAGCTCAAGTGGATTACAGGATTCCCACCTATCTCCATTCAGGCCGCACTCCCCAAATCCAAGGACCCACAAGGACTTTCACACCTTCACACTGAACTAGCCATTCACGCTAAATATATTCCATCTTTCTAAACCATTCAACATAAGAAAACAAAGTTTTTATTCCTTGATTTTGTCGAGTCGAGTAATCAAGCCCGGAACATCACATCACGTGAGAATTCAAGACGTTCATCACGCGTGCATGCACTCTAGGACCTATATGTAGGAGCTTAATTCTGCCCAACACTACGACATGGCTCCGATGACCTTGAAGTCCTGTGGCGTCTTGGAGGCGTAGGTGAAGGTCACCGGCGAGCCCTTGGCGATAGGTTTGCCGTTGGCGACGAGGCAGGCATTTTCGCGCTCGTTGACCAGCAGGAGCAGGCTCGTGTCCACCGGCTCCACCCAGGGCAGGTCGAGGCAGAGCACCATCACTTCGGTCTGCGCGAAATAGCACTGGTTTGCAATGGTCACCTGGTACTCCGGCTGCCCCTCGATGAGCTTCCCCGTCTTGGCCTGTGAGACCTGGATGTCGGCAAGATCACAAAACTTGGCATCACCTGCGCGCGTGTGCATATGATCGAACGGCCGGCCATCAGAATTATACATCAAATATCTTTTTTTGCACGTTATTATGTTTGTGGATTATATATTGTACCTCTTTGTGCATGGCAGACAAGGGCAGCGAGGTAGAAGAGCAAGAGAGTGGTAGCCTTAGTAGTAGCATAAGCCATTCCTCTTTTCTTCTGTGTTCTGATATGTATGTAACAACTATGTATCTAGTCTAGCTTGGGTATATATATGGGGTTGATTTGCTTCTGGGGTGAAGATCGAAATGGCTATGTATATGTACTGTAGGGCCCTATATATGTAGCCGGAGGTTCATATATATGGTGATTAGAATGATTTTTATCATGTGGCAATCCTGAAATAATATGCATTGATTTCCAGCTATTTTCGTAGATAATGCCATTTTGGAACTTATTATTTTTAAGTTAATTTACCTTCCTAAAGCATTAAAGGTTTCTTATTCAGGCACCTATACCTTTCGTATATTATTACAAACACATATGGATCACCTAGTAAAATAAGTATTTTTTATAGGAGTAAATGAGTGATTTTTAGCTGCAGTGTATATAAGTTTATAACCATTGTGATCAATGACTTCCTTAGAGAAATTAAAGATGCGTATATCTTTCATAGAGTGGAAAGATTATGGCATGATGCTACTCTTAAGGTAATGATGATATTTTTCTCAAAGTGAATGAGAGTTTTTTTGGTAGCTCTATATGTTGATTTCCTGCTTATTCTCAAAATCTACATATAGTTGGAAACAAATTATTGTCAAGTAATTGCCAAACATTGGTATTAAGGATATTAATATTTTCCTCTAAGCAATAGGGTCATGGTAATGTCTCTAACAATTTGAGTATGCAGGAATTTTAATCTTTAACTTTGTCGGACCTAGAAACAACACATATGGTTCCTCTGTGTAAATCGCACTAGCTCAGGATAAACTAGTGCACACAATGGATAACAAAGATAAATATAAATCATACTTACATTAATTAATTGAATATAGGCCTCATGGCCAAAGATTACATCAATGACCCATAGGCTAAATTTAAATAATAGTAGTGGAAGAAAAAGTCAAAGCGAAAGAAGCCCATCCAATCTGTCTATAGGCAGATGACTGTGGGATGCGGTCTACTCATCTTGGTCCTCACCTAAGTCGAAGTATTCTTCCTCTGAGCAACAATGTTTAAGCAAGGGTGAGCACAAAAATGTACTCCGTAAGTTACATAGGAAAATTCATTATTAATGCAAGGTTAACAAGTAAAAGCATAATAGGGTTATTTGAGCGTAAAGCCAAATTTGACAATACAATAATTAATTTTAAAAGTGTAAACATAATATAAAACTTAAATTTTAATCATATATAAACTCTAGTGCAGGCACCAACCTGTCACCATTTTAAGCATGGGCACTACTCCCAAAATTTCAACCCAACTTTTCCCACAAATCATCTTTCTAAATCCCTTTGGAAAACTAAAGTCTAATCCACGAAAACTTTACTCAGCTAGCCCATGACCATGGGCAAGGCTATCTAGAATAGTTTATACACTCTATAGAGGTTGCACAGTTTTACTCAAAAGAGGTAATAAACTTATATTGTCCATCTGACTCACTTTCGAAGGTTTGCGACTAAGAATTACCACAATACCTTTAGAATGGAAAGCTGCCAACCTGTTCACGCCCCCCTAAGGTTTCACCCAATAAAAATCCACTATATTTGGTACCCCTCTTGTGTTGTGAAACTTATCATGGCCTACGTCACGCTCACATTCAACTTATAGCAAGACTCAGATTGGGACCTCACAAATTAGTTAGCTAGGTCGGTCCTATACTACACTTGTGGTAGCACGATATGGGTTTATACCAGTAATTCACTTAGGTAGACTTCCACATACCCTTGTTCCAAGCACCCATGTTGTGCCACCAAGCATCCACCACCTATCCATTTGCCTAAGTCTAAACCAATTTTTTATATTTTGTTTTTAAATATTTCATACACCTTCTTGACTCACCAAAGTCAAGAATACATTTTAAAAATCATCATTTTATGTGAAAAACTTATCCCAAACCTAGGATCATTTCTAAGCATGTCTAAGCTTTGCTACCAAAATTTCAGCCAATAATAGTATACTAACCAGAGTTTTATTCTAAGGTGATAAGGCATGTAGGTGATCAATATCAAAGGTGGTCATAACAAGTAGGTATTAACTTTGCCTTTAAAATTAAAATTGAAATACATTGAGTAAACATAAGCATGCACAATAATTTGAAACAACACAATTTTATTTGCAAATTGGGATTAACATGGTCAAGGTGTGTAACTTGCCTTGCTCAGTATACTGTTGGTGAGAGTCATCGTCGAAGTTGCACTCTTCCAAAATGTCGTAGTCTACACGTGAAAAGTGATAAATACAAAATAAACTCATATAAAATCCAAAAATTATAAAATAGGAACTAGGAGGTAGATTATCAATTTATATGAATTTAGAAACTCAAATAACTGGATTCAGAGTTCGAACGACGGAGAACTTGCGATCCGAAGATCAATTGGAAAAGAAAATTCTGAAATTCTAAAATGAGGAAATATACCTCATCATCTTCTTTTTGCTGGAATTTTTGGAAATTTGGAGAGTATGACTTGTGGGGCCCACTCATCATTGACTCAAAGTAGACAAAAGAAGTAATAGAGGCAACTTTGGACAACAGAGAGTAGCATGCGCATGGCAGCAAGGGGAGGCCATGGTGGCGCAACTCACCGGTGAGGCAAGGGCCATGGCAACAAGACAACCAGTAAAACGGGTTGGCGGCTCACTAGGAAGTGGTCGACTGGTAGCGATGTGGCGACTGGTGGCCTGCAGTGGCGGCGGGCAGTGCAAAACAATGAGCAGCAGTGGGTTGGCTGGGGTGACAAGGTTCCAACGTGGAACACAGAGTGAACAAGGGAGAATGGGCATGTCCTTGACGCAAGGAATGTGATGGTGTGATCGGTTCAGCTGGAAGATGGCTAGATTGGGCTAGCTACAAAGATGTCCATGGAAACAAAGGGGTGCTCTGGTGTGGGACTTTCTCTACCATGCATTGCACAAACAGAGGCATAGAATACATAGAGTAGATGATAGTATCGTGCAATAGCAAAGGATTGGATTTTTGCTCACCGGAGGTGATGAAGCATTGATGGAGGACATAGTAGATTGGTTTCAGGGAAAACTTGATTCCCGTTAAATGGCTGAGTGCTCGAATTGTAAGTTGGAGTGATGAACAATTTTTGAAATGGACTACTCTCGGTGACGGTGTGTAGGGGTGTTAATTGGTTGGGTTCAAATGGGTTAAATGGGTTGGGTCCTTGATTGGGTTGGCTTTGGTTGAGTGGAAATGGGTTGAAAGAATGAATGGATTGGGTCATGTTGATTTGCCTCATAGAAAGGGTTGGGTAGGGTTGGAATGGGTTCTAAAATTTAGGGTTGAAATAGGGTTGAGATCGGGTTCAACCCGTGGTGTTTTCAATATGGCTCACCCATGGGTTGGCCGCACCCATAGGGCCCATATGGAAATTTAGGCCTAATAATTTGCACAAAATAGTGTATGCATAATCGAATCATCCATAATAAATTTCAAGAAATTTCATGAAACTTTTATGGAGTGAACGTGTAAATTTTAAATACTGAACTTTTTTTGAAAGTTTCCTATAAAAGTTTGTTGATCCCACCTTTATGTCTGGGCCAAAAGTGTCTCTATACCCTAAATTATCTGTAGTAAATTTTAGGCAATTTTGTTAATCTTTTATAGTGTGAACACAAGTTAGAAATTTCAAATACCGAACCTTGTAAAACAATTCTATAAAAACCTGTTGGTTTCACATGTGTGCCTAGACCTAATAATTTGCATACAGTAGCATCTCTAACACGAGTTATAAATTTTAAATATCGAACTTTTTCAAAAGTTTCCTATAAAAGTTTGTTGATCCCACCTATGTGTTTGGGACTAACAATTTGCACAAAGTAGTATATCTATACCTAAATTATCTATAGTAAATTTTAGGAAATTTTGTAAAACTTTTATAGTATGAACACGAGTTATAAATTCCAAATACGGAACCTTTCGAAAAAAATTATATAAAAGCCTGCTGGTTCCACTTGTTTGTCTAGGCCTAATAATTTACATAGAGTAGTGTCTCTATGCTCAAAATCATATGTAATAAATTTCATGAAAATATAATGGTGTGAATGCGAGTTATAAATTTTAAACACCGAACTTTTTTAAACGTTTTCAATAAAAGTTTGTTGATCCCACCGATATGTCTGGGCCTAATAATTTGCACAAAGTAGCGTCTCTATACCCTAAATCATTTTAGTAAATTTTAGGTAATTTTGTAAAACTTTTATAGTATGAACATGAGTTAGAAATTCTAAATACCGAACCTTTTCAAAAAAATTCTATAAAAGCCTATTGGTTCCACCTATATGGCTAGACCTAATAATTTGCACAAGGTAGCATCTCTATACCCAAAATCATCTATACTAAATTTCAGAAAATTTTGTGAAACTTTTATGGTGTGAACGCGAGTTATAAATTGTAAATACTGAACTTTTTCAAAAGTTTCTTATAAAAGCCTGTTGGCCCCACCTTTGTGTCTGGTCCTAAAATTTTTGCATAAAGTAGCGTCTCTACACTCCAAATTATCTGTAGTAAATTTTAGGCAACTTTGCAAAACTTTTATGTTGTGAACATAAGTTAGAAATTCTAAATACCAAAAACTTTTCTATAAATGGACTTGGACTTGCATGTAGTAGATTAGTAAAGAGTGGTTGGCAATGAGTTTGAAATGGGTTAATAATGGGTTTAAACTCATTTCAACCATTTGGGGTTGGATTGGGTGGAAATACCATACGGGTTGGGTTGGCTGTAGAAGGTGCTATTTAGGTTGGGTTGGGTTGGGTTGTGTGGGGTTTTGAGCTTCTTTAAGTGAGGGTTGGGTTGGTTTTGGGTTAGGTTTTAACCCATTACCACCACTACAGTGGTGTTTTGGGGTTTGAGGAGGCTTGGTGTCAAACCTAGATTTAGCCAATCTAGAATTCTATGTGAATACTGCTATACTATTCCCTAAATCAGTAGATAGTGCTCACAGATACATCACTGAATAATTTCATACAAGACATAAATCATACCATACAATAATATTACAACATTAGAGTTCAAATAGACCACATAGAATCAAGTTTACAATAGAGCCGACTAGGCCAAATGATACATTATGTAAAATGTGAAAGCGTAGTAGAAGCAAAAGGGGAAGCACATCTTGCCACAGGCAAGTGACTGGGAAGGTTGTGTGTAGCCAATATTAACCAGAGGTTGGATAATATTGGTGCACGTGAACACTACCTTAATTAGCTAGATTGGGGTATGACCTAGACTATTACAGACTAATCTATTCTCCTCCATACACTTCGCTGTTAGCTCTTGGAACATCATAGTACTCATAGTGCCCTTGGTCCATAGGCTCTGAGGGATTTTATGAGGGAAGGTGAGAACAAGCAACAGTGCTCCACGAGTCAACAGACATAATGCAATATTTATGCATGCAAGGTTTAATAAAAGTAGGCTCGGGTTCTTTTATTTGCTAAAGACAACATTTTGAAACTACAATAATTAGAAATTCCTATGACTTAGCATTTTAACCAAACCATGTTTTGTTAAATAGAGTGAAAGCTTGGGGAATAGCATAGTGGGCTATCAATGATGGACCGATGCGATGGATAGGAGGCTAACGCGGGTGCTCACTGGGAAGAAGAGAGGTGCTGTCATGGTTCGGGGTAGCTTTGCGACCTTCCGAGACCTAATCTCTACCACTCTGTCAACAGTCTGCTTAATCTAATCAGCACCCAGAATTGCTCTCCCACAAAAGGCATCCCATTACAATGGAGACCTACACTTTTGTCCGTACAAAACCTCTAACATTGTAGCTCGAATATTGGCATGATAGCTGTTGTTGCATGCGAACTCTACCAATGCAAAGTGATCCTCTCCACTCCCCTTCCATGACAAGACAAATGACCTAAGCATGTTCTCTAGCATCTGAATAGTGCCTCAGATTGGGTATTTGTCTGAGGGTGAAACGTGGTGCTAAGACGAAGCCATGTGCCCAAAGCACTCTACAAGCTCTCCCAAAATTTGAAGACGAACTTTGCATCATGATTTAAAATAATAGTATTAGGCACGTACAAAGTCTATGAAGATATCATCCCATGGCCACATTGGAACCCCTAAAGGTTATAACAATCCTTACGCTTATGCTCTGCCTTGACTTGTTGGCAAACACTATAGAAAGCTACATACAGAGCAATGTCTACTCGTATTCTTTTCCACCACAAACTTTTCTTCAAATCCCGATACATCTTAGTCTCACCAGGATATACAGTGTATAGTGTACAATGAGTTTCTTTTACAATATCAGCCTTGACCTTATCCTTGTGTGGTATAAAAAGGCGGCCTTTAAACCGCAATGCACCAAACTCATTGTCGGATCTGGATTTTATAATCCAGAATCCTTTGTAATTCCACCATACTATTCTCTAGATCAGTAGATAGTGCGCACAATTACATTACTAAATCATTTCATTCATCGCTAGCTTGAACCATACCGTACATTGATAATGTGCATCAAAGACAATATATACCGCGTCAGGTGACAGTTTACATAAAGATTGATGAGGCCAAATGTTTACAGTACAAAAGCAGAAGTAAAAGCAGTAAGCAAAAGTAGGGCCATAAATTCCATAGGCAAGACACTGGGGGTAATAGTGAGTGGCCGATATTATCTAAGTTTTAGATAAGATTTAGTGTATCTCTCATTTGGATAATAACCACATAAATCCAGTGTATGACAATACAAATTTAATGTATTATCTGGATAACTACACATTTATTGTATCCAAATTAGTTTCCAGTTCTATTCCTCTCTCCTCTCTATATATATCTTATAAGGCTTGGGTCTCCCCTGCATTCTCTTGGACTATATACATCTTATACTAAGCACCAGAGATGGCCAAGGAACTCCTCCTCCTCTTCGTGGCAGCCACCCTTCTGGCCGCCACCACCAACGCGGCCCCCCCGGCCGTCACCTTGGTCAACTCGACAACAACGGAGACGCCGACGGCGTACGAGATGCTGGCACAGTACAACTTCCCGCTTGGCATTCTCCCCGAGGGCGTGCAGGGGTATGTGCTCCGACCGGACGGCTCCTTCGAGGTATACCTCCCAGCTGACTGCAAGTTCCGCGTCGCCGGAAAGTACACTATCGACTACAGCAGCCGCGTCGCCGGCAGCATCCACGTTGGGTCGATCGGCGGGCTGGAGGGCGTGAAGGTGAAGGTGCTATTTGCGTGGTTCGGCGTCAGGAAGGTCGACCGCGACGGCGACCAGCTTACGTTCCACGTCGGGCCCATGACTAAGTCGTTTCCGGTCGACAAGTTGGACGTCAGCCCCCGCTGCGGCTGAGGCTGGCTTCGGTCGACTTCAACAACAGCAGCAACGCCGTACGTTGCCGTTGCCGTAGCTGTCAGGGCTTTGTTGACCCGTGCTGTGCGCGTGGCATTTCTTGTATATATAGTTCTTGGAATTTGGGAGTGAGAAATTCGATTTTGGAAAATAATTTTATATAGGTCAAACGTATCACTCTTTTTTAAGGTATTAACTCGAGAACGGTTTTATTATTCGATGTACACACGTTGAAAAAGCATCCAGCGCACCGTCATTGCGCCCACTCAAAATTTTGTTTTCCTTCTTTATCCAGCGAAGCGTGCTCTCCTCCCACTGCACAACTCTCCCTACGGCTTTAGTGACGTCATATGACGTCTTTACAGAATGTCTACACACGTCCTAGAAAACTGTTGCAAGAGGGAACAAGTGATTGCAAATGAAGTGTTGATTTCATTCCATAAAATCTGAATCAGTACATGGTACATATTTATAGATGAAGAGGGGTGGTATGAATAGATGTCTGTTCATGAAGAAGAGTCTGTTTGGAGAAGGCATCTGCACATTGGGCACCCTTTACTTTTAGTTTGTAACACTCCCCCTTGACCAATGTGTTTCATATGATCACCTTGATTCATCGTCTTAGAAAAACTCCTCCAAAACCCTGTAGGAAAAATATGAGGAGAATTGATAGAGTAGATATGCCATGAAAAACTCCTTTAAAACCCAATGGAAAAATTTTAAGGAGAAAAATGATATGGCATATATTTGATTATATCTCCTAAAAACCCCTGTGGGGAAAAGAGAGATATATTTATGATTACGTTGTCATATTGCCTCATTAAAAACCTTGATGAGAAACCTTAGAGGGAAAACTCATAAAGGGAAAAAGAGTACAATATTTGTATTGAATGGGTTAAGTCTTAGGAGATTTCTCCCCCTGACATCTGCAAATCACGTAGTCTTCGTATACCAATTCCATGAACACATTTTTGGAATGTGGAGGTTGGTAATGACTTGGTGAATAAGTCTGCGAGATTATCACAAGACTTAGTTTGCAGAATATTTATTTCCCCACTCTCTTGCAATTCATGTGGGTAAAATAGTTTAGGTGCAATATGTTTTGTGATATTGCTCTTTATGTAACCCGTTTGCATTTGAACAACGCAAGCAGCATTATCTTCGTAGATAATGGTAGGTGATGCGATAGCACCTATACCACATGATTGTTGTATGTGGTTAATCATTCTGCGAAGCCATACACATTCACGTGATGCTTCATATAATGAAATTATTTCAGAATGATTAGTGGATGTAGCCACTAGAGTCTATTTCGAAGACTTCCAAGAGATGGCTGTTCCACCATGTAAAAATTCAAAACCTGTTTGAGATCTGGCATTATGGGGATCTGATAAATAGCCAGCATCAGTATATCCTATTAAATCCATATTTTTATTCTTTTGGAAGAATAGACCGAGATCTTTAGTGCCTTGAAGATATCTAAGGATATGCTTCACTCCTACCCAATGTCTTTTGGTTGGAGTGGCGCTATGTCTAGCAAGTAGATTTACTGCAAATGCAATATCCGGCCGGGTGCAGTTTGCAAGGTACATAAGCACTCCGATGGCACTGAGATATGGAATCTCGGGTCCCAATAACTCTTCATTATCATCTCGGGGTCTAAATGGATCTTTGTCCCTGTCGAGAGATCGAACAACCATGGGGGTTTTCGATGGATATGCTTTGTCCATATTGAATTTCTCCAATATTTTTGAACATAGGATGATTGATGCACTATGATGCATGTATGAAGGTGCTCAAGTTGTATACCTAAGCTAAATTTGGTTTTACCCAAATCCTTCATTTCAAATTCCGTCATAAGATGATTACGTGCTTCATCTATATCTTGTGTGTTACCAATGATATTAAGATCATCAACATACACAGATATAATGCAAAATCCTGTTGAGGATCTTTTAACGAACACGCATGGGCAATCATCATTGTTGGAGTATCCCTTTTTGGTTAGGAACTCACTTCGGTTGTACCAAATTCTACCCGACTGTTTCAAGCCGTATAAAGACTTGTTTAATTTTACACAATACATATTGCAATTTGCGTTCGGATTTGGAATTGAAATTCCATCGGGAACTTTCATGTATATGTCCGAATCAAGTGACCCATAAAGATATGCAGTCACTACATCCATCAACTGAAAAGACAGATGATTTTTAACTGCCAATGAGATTAAGTATCGGAATGTTATTCCACTCATTACTGGAGAATAAGTTTCATTGAAATCAATACCGGGTCTCTGCGTGAACCCTTGTGCTACAAGCCTTGCTTTGTATCTCACCACCTCATTGTTTTCATTCCGTTTGCAGACGAATACCCATTTGAAACCGACAGGGAATACATTGGGAGGCGTATGTATCACATTGGTGAATACATTTCTTTTCTTGAGCGAGGCTAACTCCTCTTGAATTGCATCCTTCCATTGAGTCCAGTCCGAGCGCTGTTTGCACTCTGCCATGGTCTTGGGATCTGGATCATTTTGAAGGTTGTTTGCAATTGTTGTGGAGAAATAAATGTCGACAATTGTAGTCTTACGATCGTATGATTCTCCAGAATCAGTATAGTTTGTGGAAATTTCTTGGACCCCTGATGACTTAATGTTATTTCCCAAAACATTTGAGTCGGGGTATTTCGATGTCCCAGGATCAGATATTGAGTGCACTTTTGATCTGGGTACAAGGATCCTTTGGTGTCTATCAACTTGAGGTTGATCTGCATTTACATTCTTTCGTTTCCTTTGTCGCTTGTTAGAAGCTGTATCCGCCGTTTGTACCGTACTTCTCCCCCTCTTATTTTGAACTGGGAGTTGAGTGGTATTTTGCGGTACCTCCACTCTTTCAGGTACATTTCTGGCAGGATTATAGGATTTTGTGACACCCTTATAATCAGTAAATGCATCTGGCAGGTTATTTGCAATGTTTTGCAAATGAATGAGTTTCTGAACTTGAAGTTCAGTCTCTCTGGTACGTGGGTCTGAGGTAGGAATGCTTTGTACATTCCAATTAATTTCCTGGCATTCAGTTTGGTACTTGTTGTCTCCCCCTAATGCCGGGAAATGTTCCTCATTGAATATGCAATCAGCGTACCGGGCCGTAAACAGGTCCCCTGTTAGGGGCTCGAGGTATTTTATGATTGACGGATATTTATACCCAACATAGATCCCAAGTTTCCTGTAAGGTCTCATTGAGGTACGCTGTGGTGGTGAGATCGGTACGTATGTAGCGCAACCGAACTTTCGCAGATGGGAAATATCTGATGGATTTCGACGTAGTAATTGTAGCGGGGAAGTGCTATGATATGCAGTTGGACGCAATTGGATTAAGTCAGCAGCGTGTAAAACTGCTTGACCCTAACATGACGTTGGTAAGTTGCAATTCTGTAATAATGGTCTTGTAATGAGCTTGATTCTCTTGATAAGAGATTCTGCTAAACTATTTTGTGTATTGACATATGGAACAGAGTGTTGAACTTGTATCCCAAGAGCCATACAATCGTCATTGAAGGCATGGTATGAAAATTCAGCAGCATTATCCATTCGAATTGATTGAATTCGATATTCAGGGTAATGTGCTCGTAATTGGATAATTTGACCAATTAACTTAGCAAATGCATGGTTTTCGTGTGGATAAAAGACACACGTGTGACCATCTAGTAGATGCGTCAATTAGAACCATGAAGTACCTGAACGGTCCACACAATGGTTGTATAGGACCACATATATCTCCTTGAATGCGTTCAAGAAATTTAAGTGGTTCAGCTCTGATTTTAAGATAAGAGGGTCTTAAAATCAATTTTCCGGTGGCACAGGAAGTGCACACAAAATCTGAGGATTCCAGAAATTTTGTCTTGAGATATGTATGACCAATTGAATTGCTAATAATTTTCCTCATCATTCCAATGCCTGGGTGGCCAAGGCGATCATGCCATGTTTGGAATGTGTTAATGTTTTGGAAAATTACTTTGTACGCAATATGTTGAACGGATTTTATGTATGTATAGGACAATCCGGAGGGTAAAGATGGAATTTTTTTCATAGTGTTTACCTTTAAAGTTCTTTGAGTGATTGAGTGAACCACTGAACTTGTTGTTATTTTGATTAGCATGAACTTCAGGAAGTGGAGCAGCCCCAATGGGACGTTGCTGATTATCCTTTAAAAGAAGTTCAGCATGCTTTTCTGCCTGAAGCATAGTATGCATAAAGATCAAAATAAGTTTGGTAATTTGCAGCACGCCATTGCTGCTGTAGGACCCTGTCAGATGGGAGCATAGTCGAGAGAGTTTTCTCTATTTTATCCGCATCTGTTGGTTCCTTTTCACAAAAACACAATTTAGAGCAAATAGCGTGAAGGGCATGGTTGTAGTCTCCACCAGTTTTAAAGTCTTGGAGTCTAAGATGTGCCCATTCATGATTAGCCTCAGGTAAGATAACAACTTTTTGCTGCTCATATCTATTTTTGAGGGCTAACCATAGTGTAAGTGGATTTTCCTCATACAGATATTCAGCCTTTAAATCTGGATGAAAATGCAAAATATGTGGAAAACAATATGAGTATTGTAATCCAAATGAATATATACCTAAAATTAAATATAACATGAGGTTATATTTATAATACCGTTTAATCATAATATTGGTGGTGAACACCAATTTATTGTATGGCATAGCGCACATAAATTGTGATTTTATGGTATTTATTGTAGGTATGCATTCATAAATTTTGCGGAGGTGGTTCCACTCATTGACAGCCTCCGGTAGGATGACTGTTTTCTGCTGTTCATACCGTGTTTGAAGAGCAAGCCACAGAGCGCGTGGGTCTTCTTCCATCAGATACTCAGCCTTGAGATCAGGATGGATGTGGTTCCGTATAATAAATAAGGTATTGTACTTGAGAGTCTCAGCCAAAGGAGCTACACCCTCTTGGGGAGCTGCAATTGCCTGGTACATTCCGCGCAACGATAGACTCACTTTGAGATCCATCGCCCATGTGGAGAAGTTGTGGCCGTCAAGAGCGAGGGCCTCAAACTCTTTAGTAGCCATTGTGCCTACATATGTAGGGCCACAGATTTGTTAAAAATCGTTGGCAATGTTAAATAAGCAATGCGAAATGCAAGTAATCAAGATAAACTTGAAATACATAAAGGGACATTCTCCTATTGTGGAACAACATAGTTAATCACCAATGGTATTAACATGATTTAATTCATTTTTCAACATTGAGTGCGCACTTGGAGGATGATAATCCCACAGTAGTACTTTGATACTACCGTGTGTATGACCAATGTGAAAAAGAACCATGGTAATCACTTAGGTGTAGACCTTGTATAATTTATAATTAAATTGGGTACGCACGTTGAGGATGAAATCCCACAGTAGTACCATGGTACTACCTTGTGTATGGCCAATTTGAAAATAAATAAAGGTAGTCACCCAAAAGTGTAGACCAAAATGTTTCAAAACTTGATATTGGGTACGCACGTTGAGGAATAAATCCCGCAGTAGTACTATGGTACTACCTTGTGTATGGCCAATATCAAATTTAAGAAACTTTGTGTTATTCCAAAATGAGAGAAAATCAACCTAAAGCATTTGCATTAAAAAAAATATTAAGTGCTTGTATGGCAAGCTAGAAAACGTAATATTTAAATTGCATAAGATAGAGTGCAATAATTGATGTATAATACAATGATGGAAACACATATGTACAATACAAGGTTACATCAAGGGTCTATATTGCAAAAATTTACAATAGAAATTTATTTAACATAAAAGGCTGCATTTTCCATAAAAGGGAGGGGGGATTTTTGCAATCTTTCGCCAACCTGGGCTGCAGCCCGATTGGCCTTTTGGCCCATGAGGGAAGGTGGGAGGGATTGGGCTACAACCCATGAATGGGCAGCCATTATAAAAGGGGGAGGAGGGTAGAGATTAGGGTTTCCAACCCTAATTTCAAAACCAGCCGCCGCCAGCCCCATGGTGGGCGCCACCACTGCTGGACTCCGGGCTCAGCCACCGCCTGCCTACAGGCGCCGCCGCCGTCGGCCGTCGGGCGCCACCGCGCCGTGCCGCGCCACCGCTGCCGCGTCGTGCGCCGGCCGTTCGGGCTCGGGCGCCACCACGGGCGCCTCCTCCTCGCCGGGCTGTTCCGGCACCGACCCCGGTCGGGTCGCGCCGCCGCGAGCGCCTCTTCGGGCGTCGCTGCCGTGCATGGCCACGCTGCGCCGCGTCGGCCGCACCGGGCTCGAGCGTCGCCGCCGCCGGCCTCTCCGGGCTTGGGCGCCGCCGCCGCCGCCGGCCGCTACGGGCTCGGGCGCCGTCACGCCGGCCTGGATGGGTCACGCCGCCGCGGGTGCTGCCGCGTCGGGCGCCGTCGTGCTGCCGCCGCGCCGTCGCGGGCACGGGCCGTGTCGGCCGTGGGCTCGGGCGCTACCGCCGCCGGCCGCTCCGGGCTCGGGCGGTGCCAACGCGGGGACAGAGACGGAGGCGGCACCGTTGGGCGCGGGGGAGGCGGCCGTGCTCTCCACCGGCAGGATGGTCGTGCCATTACCTTTTTCTCTGTTGTTGTTGGTCGATTTGGAGAGAAACGTGACTGATAACGTGTTGCAAGAGGGAACACGTGATTGCAAATGAAGTGTTGATTTCATTCCATAAAATCTGAATCAGTACATGGTACATATTTATAGATGAAGAGGGGGTGGTATGAATAGATGTCTGTTCATGAAGAAGAGTCTGTTTGGAGAAGGCATCTGCACATTGGGCACCCTTTACTTTTAGTTTGTAACAAAAACGTCTCTACGTCTGTTCCAATGCAGTAAAGCAAAACTATGAATAGGCACGTCATTTGAACGTCTCGTTCTATTTACGCATGCATGGCTTCCAATGCATCTGTACGGACTTTGACACGATACGTAGAGAGACATTTCTAGGATGCTTTACAAAAATAATTGCACAATCCCGTAGAGATGGTTCAACACATCTCTAGCATATAAATAAAAGGGAAAATTTGTTCTGTAGCACTGAAAGATCACCTCTTTCGGAAAATACCACTAAAAAAACGGGGTTCCGAAAATTACCACCGAAAGTTTCATTTTTCTTCGAGATTTAGCATTTTGGACAAAAATACCCCCCTCCCTCACCTTCTCTCCTCCTCCTGCGCCTTCCCGCCCCGTCCGCCTCCCTCTCGCCGCCGGCCTCCCCGCCTCCTCCTCGCCCCCACCTCTCCCTCTTCTCCCCGCTCCCCTTCCTCTCCCTCCTCCTCGCCCTCCGCCTCCCCCGCCTCTCCCCCCGCCGGCTCCCCCTCCCACGCCGCTCCTCCCTCCGCGCCCTCCCCGCCGCCCCCTCCCTCGCCGCCTCCCCCTCCGCTCCCTCCCCGGCTCCCCCTCCCCCGCCGCTCCCTCTCCCTGCATGCGGCCACCGCCGCCGGCATCGGCATCTCCGGCCTCCACACGCCCACATGCACGCCACCCCGGCCGCCTAGGATTTGTCGCCTGTATGCGGCAGCCACCGGTCGCCGGTCCTCCCCGTAGCCACCTCGGCCGCCATGAGCACCGCCTCGGCCCGCAGCCGCCTTGCCTCGGGCCGGTCGCGCGCCACCGGCGCCCGCTTGGCCTCCGTGCCTCCGCGCCCGCACGCGCGTATGCGCCGCCGCCCGAGAGGAGAGGGAGCGGGGGAGGGGGAGCCGGGGAGGGAGCGGAGGGGGAGGCGGCGAGGGAGGGGGCGGCGGGGAGGGAGCGGAGGGAGGAGCGGCGGGGGGAGAGGCGGGGGAGGCGGAGGGCGAGGAGGAGGGAGAGGAAGGGGAGCGGGGAGAAGAGGGAGAGGCGGGGGCGAGGAGGAGGCGGGGAGGCCGGCGGCGAGAGGGAGGCGGACGGGGCGGGAAGGCGCAGGAGGAGGAGAGAAGGTGAGGGAGGGGGGTATTTTTGTCCAAAATGCTAAATCCCGAAGAAAAATGAAACTTTCGGTGGTAATTTTCGGAACCCCGTTTTTTTAGTGGTATTTTCCAAAAGAGGTGATCTTTCAGTGCTACAGAACAAATTTTCCCTAAATAAAATGTCTCTATGAGGCTGATGTGTTGTAGACTTGTAGTGCCTTCCCAAATCCTCTCCTCCCACAGCGCATGTCTCTCCGTGCTACAGTCACAATCGCCATAATAACTGGCCTCTCCACAGACCCCTCCTCTGACCCCCGATGGCGCCATGCTAGGGTTCTTTGCTGTTGTGTGTTGTGGCTGTTAAACACCAGTTACAAATCCAACTGTCCAATGTACAGTTATATTAAATATACATATGCCTTTCCATAAAGGCACCTTTTATGCCACCTATTCATCATCTATATAAAGCAATGTACAGATTCAGAATTGATTAATGAAAGCATCATTTCTCTCAATCACTTGTTGTCCAACCTCTCTTGCAAGACGTTACCAGCACACATATTCACAAGTGACAACCAGAGAAGCAAAAAGGTAATGGCACTATGCAAGAATCATCAAAAAGTATTTCTGGAAATCCTTGCTTTGGTTGATTCCCTGCATGCAACACTACACGCTCTTCTTGCCCCTCTCCATGCATAACCTCCACCACCACGCCCGGCGACCACCACCATCATCTCCACCGGCCATGGCTCTAGGCCGGTTCGTCGTCGTCCATGGGAGGCGCACGACGTCTTCTCACCAGCGCGGGCTC
Source organism: Dendrocalamus latiflorus (assembly GCA_017311315.1). Lineage (NCBI taxonomy): Eukaryota > Viridiplantae > Streptophyta > Magnoliopsida > Poales > Poaceae > Dendrocalamus > Dendrocalamus latiflorus. The sequence goes on along the minus strand of CM029615.1, from coordinate 10,549,244 downwards.
CACGCTATGGGCCTTACCGGCGACCGGTGCACGCCTCCACGGCGGCTAACCGCCGTCCCGGGCTCCGGATCTGGACTCCTCCACCGGCCTCCTCCGCAGAGGACGTCTTCTCCTCTACGTAGACCGGGAGAAGAGGGGAGAGGAGGTGGCCGGCGGGCGGCGCGGCCCGGAGCGACCCGCGGCCAGCACAGCCTCAGCAAAGCGTGGCGCGGCCGGAGGGCACGGCCCGCCGCGACGGCGCGCGGCAGCAGGCGTGGGGCGGCTCCCGGCCTGAGGCGACGGCACACGATGCGGCACCCGCGGGTGGAGGCGGCGCCCCCATGGGAGCGTGGCGGCGGCGCACGTGGCCAGCGGTGGCGGCGGTCGGCGGCGGCGTGTCCGGAGGCGGGGAAGAGGCGGCCCAAAGCGGCGGTGGCGGAGCCCATGGCCAGCGGCGGCGCCGGTGGCCGGCGGCGGCGGCTAGGGTTTGGGGGGAACCCTAATCCCCCCTCCCTCTTTTATATATGGCAGCCCCAAAATGGGCTTTGGCCCAAAACATCCCACCTCCCCCCTTGGGCCTAAAGGCCGAATGGGCTTCAGCCCAAGTTTTCGGAAATTTGCAATTTCCCCCCTCTAGTTCATGGCAAATGCAGAATTATTATTTTAAATAACTTTGTATTATTGTTTTTGCAGTATTGTCCTTATGCTTATTTATAATTGTACCTGTCGGATTGTACTGTTATAAATTAGCATTTCAGTCCCTACAGGACCTGAAAATTATGTAAATATTTAAATGAATGTGCAACCACATTTATATAATTTTTACATATTTAGAATTATTACTTTATTGCAATTTATTTACAATATGAATTGCAACCATATTTAAATTTGCTATCGCTAGCAAATTTAAAATTATTAAATTCCCGTTTAGTGAGTACCATTGTACTTAATAAATTGGAATTTTTTTTGCAAAATATTATACCTAAAATACATACCATAATTACAATTTATGGCACTTTGCTACATTTATTTGTACGCTATGCCATACAATAAATTTGTGTTCACTACCAATATTGTGATTACACGGTATTATCAATATAACCACATGTTATATTTAATTTGGTTATATATATTCATTCGGATTACAAAACTCATATTGTTTTCCACATATTTTGCATTTTATTACAACATTACCATACACATTAATTTACCTCATGTAAATTAAATCTTTATGGTGTACTTTTCATGTAGATTTTAAATGGCTACCAAAGATTTTGAGCCCCTCGCTCTCGATGGTACCAACTACCCTACATGGGCTATGGACCTCAAAATCAACCTAACCACACGTGGGTTGCAACGGGTGATATTTGATGCTCCAGATGATCAAATTCCTCTGGATATTGTGAAATATTCCGTTTTAAGCATAATACAGAATCACATACATCCGGATTTGAAGGCCGAATATCTGTATGAGGAGAATCCACTCACATTATGGTTAGCCCGCAAAAATAGATATGAACAGCAGCGAGCTGTTATCTTACCTGAGGCTAATCATGAATGTGCACATCTTATACTCCAAGATTTCAAATCTGTTGGAGAATATAACCATGCCCTTCATACTATTTGCTCCAAATTGCGGTTTTGTGACAAGGAACCAACGGATGCGGACAAAATAGAGAAAACTCTCTCGACTATGCTCCCATCTGACAGGGTCCTACAGCAGCAATGGCGTGCTGCAAATTACCAAACTTATTTTGATCTTATGCATACTATGCTTCATGCAGAGAAGCATGCTGAACTTCTTTTAAAGAACAATCAGCAACGTCCCATTGGGGCCGCTCCACTTCCTGAAGTTCATGCTAATCAAAATAACAACAAGTTCAGTGGTTCACACCATCACTCAAAGAACTTTAAAGGTAAACACAAACGCAACAAGAAGCAAAAACCAAGTGGATTCAAGAAAGGTAAAGGCAATTCTGGTAAGAGAGTTGACAAAACTGAAATTTGTCAAAAATGTAGTTGCTACAACCATCCTACCAAGAAATGCCGCACCCCGAAGCATCTTATGAACCTCTACCTCCAGTCTTTGGCTCACGGCAAGAATGCTCAAGAGAAGAGATTTGAAGCACACTTCAATCTCACATCAAACAATGATGAAGCTGGATGCTCTCAACAGTTCCTTCAAGAACTCAAAGACACATGTGCTTCTACAAAGAAGGATGATCTCATGTGCACCGAGGACACACTTGAAGAATTTCATTCTCAAGACATGTTTGGAGATCTCAGTTAGACTCCTCGTTCCATAGCTAATAAGTACTATAGTGTTGTAATATAAATAATGTTGTCATCTATATTGTAAGCTTGTATGCTACAATCATATATCGAACATATTCGGTATTGTAAAATAAAGTTTGTATGTATTCTATATATACCACTATAAGAATTTCATTAAATTCTTCTTTTGTGTATATAGATTTTTGGAGTCGATCCAATGGAGGAGAAATTATGCCTTGTGGATAGTGGTACCACAAACTCTATACTTAGGGACACAGAATATTTCCTAACTCTTACTAGGAGGAAAGGAAATGTTTTAACCATCGCTGGACGTGATGCAACGATAGTAGGCTCTGGTCGCGCCTCTATCACTCTCCCTATGGGTACACAATTGGAAATTGAGGATGCACTCTTGTATCCCGATTCAACACGTACCCTACTTAGTTATAGAGATATCCGTCAGAATGGTTTCCATGTTGAAACCCGAAATGACAACAAAGAGGAATATCTCCTCTTAACCAAACACAACGGATATGGCAAACAAGTACTAGAAAAAATTCCATCTTTAAACTTCGGATTGTACTATACATACATCAAACCCGTTCAACATATTGCGTACAAAGTAATTTTCCAAAACACTAACACATTCCAAACATGGCATGATCGCCTTGGCCACCCAGGCATTGGAATGATGAGGAAAATTCTTAGCAATTCAATTGGTCATACATACCTCAAAACAAAATTTCCGGAATCCTCAGATTTTGTGTGCACTTCCTGTGCCACCGGAAAATTGATTTTAAGACCCTCTTATCTTAAAATCAGAGTTGAACCACTTAAATTCCTTGAACGCATTCAAGGAGATATATGTGGTCCTATACAACCATTGTGTGGACCGTTTAGATACTTCATGGTTCTTATTGACGCATCTACTAGATGGTCACATGTGCGTCTTTTATCCACACGAAACCATGCATTTGCTAAGTTAATTGGTCAAATTATCCAATTACGAGCACATTATCCTGAATATCGAATTCAATCAATTCGAATGGACAATGTTGCTGAATTTTCATCCCATGCCTTCAATGATTATTGCATGGCTCTTGGGATACAAGTTCAACATTCTGTTCCATATGTCCATACACAAAATAGTTTAGCAGAATCTCTTATCAAGAGAATCAAGCTCATTACAAGACCATTATTACAGAATTGCAACTTACCAACATTATGTTGGGGTCATGCAGTTTTACACGCTGCTGACTTAATCCAATTACGTCCAACTGCTTATCATAGCACTTCCCCGGTACAATTAGTACGTGGAAATCCACCAGATATTTCCCATCTACGAAAGTTCGGTTGCGCTACATACGTACCGATCTCACCACCACAGCGTACCTCAATGGGACCGCACAGGAAACTTGGGATCTATGTTGGGTATAAATCTCCGTCAATTATAAAATACCTCGAGCCCCTCACAGGGGACCTGTTTACGGCCCTGTACGCTGATTGCATATTCAATGAGATACATTTCCCGGCATTAGGGGGAGACAACAAGTACCAAACTGAATGCCAAGAAATTAATTGGAATGTACAAGGCATTCCTGCCTCAGACCCACGTACCAGAGAGACTGAACTTCAAGTTCAGAAAATCATTCATTTGCAAAACATTGCAAATAATCTGTCAGATGCATTTACTGATTATAAGGGTGTCACAAAATCCTATAATCCTGCCAAAAATGTACCTGAAAGAATGGAGGTACCGCAAAATACCACTCAACTCCCAGTTCAAAATAAGAGGGGGAGAAGTACAGTACAAATGGCGGATACAACTTCTAACAAGCGACAAAGGAAACAAAAAAATGTAAATGCAGATCAACATCAAGTTGATAGACACCAAAGGATCCTTGAACCCAGATCAACAGTGCACTCAAATACTGATCCTGGGACATCGGAATACCCCGACTCAAATGTTTTGGGAAATAACATTGAGTCATCAGGGGTCCAAGAAATTTCCACTAACTATACGGATTCTGGAGAATCATACGATCGTAAGACTACAATTGTTGACATTTATTTCTCCACAACAATTGCAAATAACCTTCAAAATGATCCAGATCCTAAGACCATGGCAGAGTGCAAACAGCGCTCAGACTGGAATCAATGGAAGGATGCAATTCAAGCGGAGTTAGCCTCGCTCAAGAAAAGAAATGTATTTACCAATGTGATACATACACCTCCCAAAGTATTCCCTGTCGGTTTCAAATGGGTTTTCGTCTGCAAACGGAATGAAAACAATGAGGTGGTGAGATACAAAGCAAGGCTTGTAGCACAACGGTTCACGCAGAGACCCGACATTGATTTCAATGAAACTTATTCTCCAGTAATTAGTGGAATAACATTCCGATACTTAATCTCATTGGCAGTTAAAAATCATCTATCTTTTCAGTTGATGGATGTAGTGACTGCATATCTTTATGGGTCACTTGATTCAGAAATATATTTGAAAGTTCCCGATGGAATTTCAATTCCAAATCCAAACACAAATTGCAATATGTATTGTGTAAAATTGAACAAGTCTTTATACGGCTTGAAACAGTCAGGTAGAATATGGTACAACCGACTAAGTGAGTTCCTAACCAAAAAGGATACTCCAACAATGATGATTGCCCATGCGTATTCATCAAAAGATCCTCAACAGGATTTTGTATTATATCTGTGTATGTTGATGATCTTAATATCATTGGTAACACACAAGATATAGATGAAGCACGTAATCATCTGATGACGGAATTTGAAATGAAGGATTTGGGTAAAACCAAATTTTGCTTGGGTATACAATTTGAGCACCTTCATTCAGGCATCCTAGTGCATCAATCAGCCTATGTCCAGAAAATATTAGAGAAATTCAATATGGACAAAGCATATCCATCGAAAACCCCCATGGTTGGTTCCATATCTCAGTGCCATCGGAGCGCTTATGTACCTTGCAAATTGCACCCGGCCGGATATTGCATTTGTGGTAAATCTACTTGCTAGATATAGCGCTGCTCCAACAAAAAGACATTGGGTAGGAGTGAAGGATATTTTTAGATATCTTCAAGGCACTAAAGATCTCGGTCTATTCTTCCAGAAGAATAAAAATGTGGATTTAATAGGATATACAGATGCTGGCTATTTATCAGATCCCCATAATGCCAGATCTCAAACAGGCCTTATATTTTTACACGGTGGAACATCCATCTCTTGGAAGTCTTCGAAACAGACTCTAGTGGCTACATCCACTAATCATTCTGAAATAATTGCATTATATGAAGCATCACGTGAGTGTGTATGGCTTCGCAGAATGATTAACCACATACAACAATCATGTGGTATAGGTGCTATTGCATCACCTACCATTATCTACGAAGATAATGCTACTTGCGTTGTTCAAATGCAAACGGGTTACATAAAGAGCAATATCACAAAACATATTGCACCTAAACTATTTTACCCACATGAATTGCAAGAGAGTGGGGAAATAAATATTCTGCAAACTAAGTCTTGTGATAATCTCGCAGACTTATTTACCAAGTCATTACCAACATCCACATTCCAAAAATGTGTTCATGGAATTGGTATGCAAAGATTACGTGATTTGCATATGTCAGGGAGAGAAATCTCCTAAGTCTTAACCCGTTCAAATATAGATATTGTACTCTTTTCCCTTTATGAGTTTTCCCTCTAAGGTTTCTCATCAAGGTTTTTAATGAGGCAATATGACAACGTAATCATAAATATATCTCTATTTTCCCACAGGGGTTTTTAAAGAGATACAATCAAATATATGCCATATCATTTTTCTCCTTAAATTTTCTCACTGGGTTTTAAAGGAGTTTTTCATGGCATATCTACTCTATCGGTTCTCCTCATATTTTTCCCTACAGGGTTTTGGAGGAGTTATTCCAAGATGATGAATCAAGGTGATCATGTGAAGACACATTTGTCAAGGGAGAGTGTTAAACACCAGTTACAAATCCAACTGCCCAATGTACAGTTATATCAAATGTACAGATGCCTTTCCATAAAGTCACCTTTTATGCCACCTATTCATCATCTATATAAAAGCAATGTACAGATTCAGAATTGATTAATGAAAGCATCATTTCTCTCAATCACTTGTTGTCCAACCTCTCTTGCAATAGTGGCAGCACCGCAACACCGTGCTAGGGCCTGGTTGCTGGCCACTTTTGCGGATCATCAAGCTGCCACCCTCGTGGCAACCATGGGGTGAAACCACATGGTTAGTTCGGATTAAGTCCGAAAATTCCATCTGAGAGTTTCATGAATCCATTCTAAATTTTCTATGTCCTATCTGAAAGGTTTGTCAAATCCATTAGAAAGCCAATATTCCCCAGCACTTAAAACTTCCTCAAAAGCAATTAAAAAGTTCACACCTAGATTTGAAAGTTTATGAAATTCGGTTGAAAGTTCACTATCTAATTTCAAAAGTTTTTCAAATACATTTAAAAGTTCACTCTTGAATTTGAAAGCTCCATTTAAAAGTCCACTCTCGAAATTGAAAGTTCCATTAAAAATATCTCTCACTAATTTGAAAGTTTATGAAATTAAATTGAATGTTCACACCCCGTATTTGAAAGTGTACAAATCCATTTAAAAGTTCACACCCCTAATTTGAAAGTTTTTGAAATCCGTTAGAAAGGTCACATTTGAAAGTTTCGACACCAATTTGAAATTTTTTTTAGTATGGCAAAATTGCACTACAAATTGAGTTGACTCCCTGAACAATTTAGTTTTGTGTAATCAAGTCCTTCAAGTCTAACTTTGTCGATTTGTGACCCACTATTATTTGATTTGGTCAAGTAAGTCTATTAACTGCTGAAAATTGTCTAATTGGATCCTTCTAATTTCCACCTAATATATCAGCGACATGGGCGTTAATCCATCCAATGTTGGTTGTAACTGCAATTTTTGAAGGTAATTAACTACCATCTGGACTTGCTTATGTTCTGTCTAGAAAGACTTCGTACAATAACAGCAAGTCGAAAAAAATTGTATAGACAAAGATATCTAATGCATCATTTTTTAGTGTAAAAATATCTCAAATACATTATAAAATTTCAATAATAGTACCAGTACGTACATACACACACACACACACACACACACATATATATATATATATAGATATAGATATATATATATATATATATATATATATATATATATATATATATATATATATATATATATATATATATATATATATAGGAAAATTACATAAGGCACCATGGTGCCTAGGCACCAACATCCGATACACGTGTATGATTGATAATTTTTTTGAGTTTGGGTATGAAAATGTTTTATACCCTTAATATATTTATGGTAAGTAAGTTTTGAACTCAGTTCAAATTATTTTGAACTACTTTTGAGTTCAATGCAACTACAGTGAGTATATACCATAAAAATAGTTCAAACTAATTAAACTGAAGTTGAATTTAAATTTTTTCGGAGTTTGACATCTCAAATATACTTTTTTGTGGGTATATGAAGATACCCACATCAAACGTTGCGAATCTCGAAGCAAATCAACGGGTATTGATATTGGTGCCTAGGCATATATATATATATATATATATATATATATATATATATATATATATATATATATATATATATATATATATATATATATATATATATATATATATGGGAACGTATCCAGTGCTAAAGCCCATTTGAGTGCTAATATGCTAAAACCTCTCCAGGACCGTTATATCTGTCTCCAACGGCCCGGATTCTTAAAGGTGGGATGCCCCAACTCACTTGTACGATTTTGCCAAAACCCCCCGCCTCCCGTCCCTTTTTCCCCGCCGATATAGAAAGTGGACAGACTTGAATATCTTCCGCCGATACGGTAAGGTGCACAGAGAAAATTTAGCGTTCCGTTGATTTGTGATTTTAGTCATCATTAATTATTTGTATGATTAAGTATAGAGTAAATATTTGATTTGGTACTGTGATCTGTGAAATAGGTATGTGCATTAATTTAGTCAACCGTATCCTTAGGAATAGAAATGACAGTACTTACAGCATTCCATATATGTTGTTTTGTACGTATGGTATATGAGATTATAGCGTGCCATATACTTGCATCATGTGAAAAATATTCCTAGTTGGTCCTATCTTTGACATAGGGCTATGACGACGTGTGATATGGCTAGTATGAGATATGGCTGTGATGGTTAGGTATGTAGATAGATCATATCTTTTTGACATATGGCTATGATGACGTGTTATGTACATGGATCATACCCTCGCTGTCATCCCGATTATTCAAATTAACTTTTAGTTACACTTGCCAGCTTAGGTAAATAATTGGTGCTCCCATGCTGCATTTGTGAGTATGCACATTGATCATACCCTACTACTACAAAATAAGCTATACTGGACATCTTATCACAGACGGTTCATATAGAGCCGTATGTGCTTTGATTATTACAGACGATTCATGGCTAAAGCTGTCTTTGAAACTATCACAGACGGTTAGGTTTAAAAGCCGTCTGTGATATACGAATTATCACATACGGTTTTTAACTAGAACCGTTTATGAAACTATCATAGACGGTTAGATTTAAAAGTCGTCTGTGATGTACGAATTATCACAGACGGTTATTAACTAGAACCGTTTATTAAACTATCACAGATGATTAGGTTTTAAAGCCGTCTGTGATATACGAATTATCACAGATGGTTTTTAACTAGAACCGTCTATGAAATTATCACAGATGGTTTTTATTTACAACTGTCTGTGTTTTGTCATTTGTCATATGAACTACAGAAGCTACTGAGACGAGAGACAAATTCAAGGAAAATTTATTACAAAAGTCCCCAAAAAAGATATTCCCAGATCTTAGTTTTCTGGGCTTCATATGCTTCATCTTTGACTTTTGGAGTTGGAGGATCAGCCGCTGAGTTCTCCAATGCCGTGAAGTTTGCTCTTGCCTTGTGCACTTCCTCCTCTAGCCTGGGCAAATCATTAGCACGGTTCATGATCTCGTAGAGGATCCCATGATAAGCTTCTTCAGAATCGGCCGCTTCTGCTTGATCGGTAATGTTATCCATGTGTCTCTCCACTGCCGCAAGAGCTTCTTCCGCTTTGTGCACATTGTAGAGAAGAATGAGGCTAAGGGCGGGTTCCCTTTGCTAAGTGGCAACGAGACACCTCCATCGACGGCGAATGATGAGGTCCAGCTGACGGATGGAAGCGAGTCAAGGAAGGAGAGCAGGGTGAGAGCGGAGGAGCTGCTCCAGATGTAAATTGTTGGTCGCCTGTGTAATGTTGCAGCCGAGCAACTCATAATGGATAGATGAGAGAAATTAAAGGAGATCAAAAGAATATTAGATACCATTATTGAGAAATCTGGTGAAGAAGATGAGAGGACAATTTAAAAGAACTGGATTAGGGCGCACATATTTAAGCGTTATCACAGATAGTTCATATACCAAACCGTCTCTGATATTAATATCATGGACGGTTCGTATACCTTATCATAGATGGTTCGTATAAGAAACCGTCTCTGATATGTGAGTTATCATAGACGGTTCTATAACAAACCATCTCTGATATGTGAGTTATCACAGACGGTTCGTATAACAAACCGTCTCTGATATGTGAGTTATCAAAGATGGTTCGTATAACAAACCGTCTTTGATATGTGTTATCACAGATGGTTCGTATATAAGAAGCATGTGAGTTATCAAAGATGGTTCGTATAACAAACCGTCTTTGATATGTGTTATCACAGATGGCGCGGGGGATCTGGGGAGGGGGCACGGGGGGGGGGGGGGGGGGGGGGGGGCGGGGGGGGGGGGGGGGTTGAGTTTTATCCAGTGGCATTTGCGGGTAAATAACTTCAATTTTAAGTGGCATTAGCTCGCAGAATCTGTGAGAAGCTCGGCTATTGCAGCTACTCGGTCCCAGTACAATTGTGCCTTCCCAGATTTTCAGATTCTTAGTAGCTGGCCCAAAAGCTGAACTGTTATGCTATAATGGTGGATTTTAATCTTAATGCAAATGGAATGTGCTGTTGTGTTAATTTTCCACTGTATTTGCTTGTTTTCAAATGGTATAGGTAACATTATTTCTTGAGGCTAGCCAAAAAATAGAAAAAAAAATTAGGTATAGAGTGAACTATCACAGATGATTTTGTGGTATAAACCGCCTATGAATGACTATCACAGACAGTTCTATATACCAACCGTCTGTGATACTCGCTAATCACAGACGGTTGGTAACTAGAACCGTCTATGATGTGTGAGTATCATAGACAGTTTTTGGTTCGAGCCGTCTGTAATCGTTTTCTTCACAGACGGTTCTAGTTACAAACCGTCTGTGTTATCTTTATCACAGACGGCTCACAAACCGTCTGTGATAACCTTCGAATATCACTGACACATAAATACAGGCGGTTCAGAAAACCGTCTGTGATGATAGTTCTGAACCATCTGTGATGACGCTTTTTGTAGTAGTGCCCGCATTACCATAGCACCATGATTCAAAAATCATAGTTGCACTTACAAACTTCGATATTTAATTTCTGTCATCGTGCAACAATTGTGAGTACGTGATAGTTAAGTAAGAGAAGTCCTTTCATTACAAGTATGTAAGGGCCTATTTGTTTCGGATTCTAGGCAAGCTAGCTACTTCTAGTAGCCAAAAGCTCTCCCAAACAGTTCAGCTTTTGGGCCAGCTACTAAGAATCTGAAAATCTGGGAAGGCACAATTGTACTGGGACCGAGTAGCTGCAATAGCCGAGCTTCTCACAGATTCTGCGAGCTAATGCCACTTAAAATTGAAGTTATTTACCCGCAAATGCCACTGGATAAAACTCAACCCCCCGCCCCCCCGTGCCCCCTCCCCAGATCCCCCGCGCCCCCCACGCCCCGTCGCCCCCTCCTACCCCTCCTCCCCCACGTCTCCCCCTCCTCCCCCCCTACCAGCGGCCGCCCAACCCGGCGCCCCCTCCCCAGATCCCCCCCGGCGCATCCCTCCGCCCCCCGCCGCCCCGTCGCCCCCTCCCCCACTGCCGCCCCCTCATACCCCTCCTCCCCCCACCGCCCCCTCCCCAGATCCCCCGCCGCCGCCCCCCTCCTACCCCTCCTTCCCCCGCCGCCCCCTCCCCCCCGGCGCCCCCTCCCCAGATCCCTTGCCGCCCCCCTCCTACCCCTCCTCCCCCCTCCCCGCCGCCGCCCACCCCGGCGCGCCCTCCCCAGATCCCCTCCCCGGCGCCCCTCGCCTGGTGACCACAAGGTAAATTTTAGCATGCAGTCACTAGGTTGTCTTGTTGAATAAAACATATGCAGTTAATTTATGCACAATACATTACAATGATGTAACTACAGCTATACCATCTTGCCATTCAAGTTCTTCTTCAGTTCTACTTTAACTATCCTATAGATGGACCTCAATTGGTGATGAATAAACTAGCCTTGACTTGTGTGGTAGATTCATTTTGAAATATCACTCCATGCCATCTTAGTGAATACTCGCCGATGCTAATGGACATAGTTAAGTTTTATAATCATGCTATGAGTTGTCATCAGTGCAAATGGCAGCAGTGAGCCATGTTGTTGTGTTAATGTTTTTGGAGGTGTCAATGGTGTATGTCTGCAATTTGGCAATTTGGCAATTGCTGCACTGGCATGTATGTATCTTGGATATCTTGTATGCTTTGAAGAGGGAATACAGCTTATGGATTGAGCTAAAAAAATGATTTCTTGATTTTTTTTTTAGTTTTCAGTACTGTGAGATAGTTAATTCTCTGAACAATTATGCACAACATTGCAGAGTACGGCTTTGGAAGCAAAATCTCAACACGTCTATAGCTATGGAATTATCATCCTAGAAATGCTCACAGGGAAGCGTCCGACGGATGAGATGTTTAATGATGGTTTGAACCTTCAGAAATTTGTGGAAACAGCATTTCCTCACAAGATTGGCGATATTCTTGATCCTAATATCATTCCAAATTTTGAAGATGAAGATGCAGACAATAATTTAGACCGTGAAAACCATGCAACGGTCGGAATGCTGAGCTGCCTCATGCAGCTTGTTAAGCTTGGTCTCTCATGCTCTGTGGAGACACCAAAAGATCGACCAACAATGCAGGATGTTAACGCTGAAGCCACCGCAATCAAAGAAGCATTTTCAGCACTACGCGGTTGAGGAAAAGGACAATTGTTTCTCTTGTTCGCATGTTCCTGGTGCCTTACGGCCTATGCCTTATTTGCTTTAATGAAAGTTCTTCTCCCAAACATTTTATGAAATAAAACTCACCATAGGAATGTTTCTATTGGCTTGGTTGTTTTGTCTAATTGTTGTGTGCTCCATGTTAACAAACTAGTACTTTCACACCCTACTGATCACAAACAATATAGGTACCAGTCAAAATCTTGCAGCGCAGCCAAATTTGTTCTTATTGAAAGGCACGAAGCGGAAAAATGATGCTCTATTAAATTTCCTCCGGTTAAACGATGACTTGGTTTTCAGTAAAAAGATTGAAAATCCTGATATTTTATACAAAATTAATACTTGATTGTTACTTCCTGGGAGGAGTAAGAATGCTTGAACTTTACATTTACAATTCCAGCTGAGCATTTCAGTCAATAAATCTATCAGGTACCAGCTGCACAGCTAGAATCCAGGATGCCAAACAGGCTAGCTACTCAGATCAGCTGCTACTCAGACTAGCCAGCTACTCAGCCTAGCCAGCTAGCTACTCAGACCAGCTAGCTACTCAGAATCTCCAGCTCCCCCAAATAGGCCCTAAGTCTGCTAGTTAATTAAGAAGATCAAGACAGTAGAACAGGTATGTTAAAGAGTCAGGCATATGTAAGGAAATTGATAATTTCCATGGCTAATGATCTGTAGTTGCCAAAATATTCTTCTCGAAATCAATTACCACATATGAGATAGGAAATGTTGTGTTATATAGTCTGAAATTGTTATGTAGTACTTCACAAACAAACAGAGCTTCTTCATGCCATAGTGCTTCCTCGAACTGAACACACACATTATGCATAGACTAATTTACAATCAAAATAACAATAGTTGAAAAAAGGCTTATACTTCATTTTTCAGGATAAACATTACTCCAAACTATACATACTATTTATCAATTGACAATTATGAATTGTAAAATTCAAGTAGCAATCTCAGTATTACAATTCAGATAAAGTTACTTACATGGATGGGATATGATGCATAGGAAAAAAAGCATGTACTAAATGAACTACTGCACCCTGAAACAAATAGCTTATTCGTGCCATAGTATTTCCTCGAACTGCACATACTCATTAGCCATAGACTAATTTACAATCAAAATAACAATTACCTGCTTGTATGTTTGATGGAGACGAATGGCGTGGGTGAATTACAGTGTGATTTTCATCGGTTCAAATTTACCAAGTATTGAACCTATGCCACTGTCAAACGCCAATCAACCCAATTAACTCTATATGGTGCTTCCCAACCAAAAAAAGCTACTTCCTGACATACCCTTTTCTGCAACTGCACATACACATTCTCCATAAATAAATAAACAACCAAAATCACAATTTTTCAATAGGGAATGGCTGTGGTGGCAAAGTATATACATTGATCATACCCTCATTACAATAACACCAAGATTCAAACAAAAGTAAAAACAAATAATAAAAATTTTCATATGAGAACATACTCAGGAGGCAGTGAAGAAGATACCTACTCATTCTTCAGGCACTTGCAGCTAGTGGTAGCCTTGGCATTCTGAAAAGTTTGATGTTGACATACATGCCAACTCGAAGGATCAAAACAAATCGGACAGACACTAAAGAAAAATGTAAAAAAAAGATTCAAAGAGCTAGGTATTCCTAGCTACTATCTACAAATTTCATTACAAAAGCTTAGTTCCATAATACGCAATTCATTGGATTACACTAAACAATGCCATGTGTTAGCAATCGAAATTTACTTCTCATAGAGAATAGTTATTCCTAATTTAATCCAAACTCAGTCCATCACCCTTGACAAAATTAAATAAGAATTTATACTAGTGAATCAATCAGAACCCAAAACATGATTTACTAGATCAAATATGGCCTATCCAATCCATCACGAGTGTCAGTACTTTCACACCACAAGTGTCAGTACTTTTACACATAAATCAATTCGAACCAAAATTTGTAACTTCATCCACCATCTAGAATTACATTTGAACTTGGGGTTTTGAACAAACCCTAAAAATGTCACCTCAAATAAGGTTGAATTTTAGAGCCCAAACATTGATTTGAAAATAAAAACCCTAAGTTCCCAACTCCAAAATTGATAGAGGGAGAGCAGCGTGAGATTGGGAGCTTAAGATGGGTAGAGGAGTATAAAGGAAATGGGTGGCAGCATTACCAGTAGTGGTGGTGCCTGTGGTGGTCTTGTAATCTCGGCATCATCTTCCTCCTTACCGGCAATGGGGCCCATAAATTGGTTGTTGTAGAGGCAGGAAGCGGTGGATATTCATATCTACTGTACGAATCTAGGGTCGCTCAGTGGTGGGAAGCAGTGGTGCTGGAGGAGCAGTGGTGCTGGAGGAGCCGTGGTGATGGGAAGCGCGTAGAGGTGGTGAAGGAGAATGGCAGTGGCCGCGGCCAGTGAAGGAGGAGAACGGTGTTACCAGTAGATGGGCACGATTCAGGAGAGAAGGAGGAGGTGACAGGGAAGATGACCACATTTAGAAACATGTATACATGGAAACTATTATTTTCCATAAAATACAGTGGATTGTCCAGCATGTGACGGGTTGGGTACAGAATAATAAAATGCCTGCTAATTTTGCACGAATTGTAAAACAAATTGGAGGGTAGATGGTTTAGGTGTGCATGAACCAAGGAGTCCTAGTTATTTTTACTATATATATATATATATATATATATATATATATATATATATATATGACGCTGAAATGGGACACCTAGGTGCCCAGACACCTAGGCTCCCTGCCGTTAGATTGCTTTTAGATACGTGCTAGAGCAATGGTATGTATGGTATGTAATATATTAGGCATGCTAAATCAATCATAGAAGGAAAGTCTTAATCATGGATGGAAAGTCTCAATCACATTAGCACGCATCTAAAAGCAATCCAAAGGTAGGGAGACTAGGTGTCCAGACACCTAGGTGCCCCTGTTATTTATACTATATATATATATATATATGTGTGTGTGTGTGTATGTAGTTACTCCCTATGTCGTATCTCATAATGTAGGGAGTATCTCGCGTACCGGAGGGTATGTACGTGTAGTATACGAGTATTTAAGACCATCTAGGTAGTACGTATAATTTTTCAGAGGTGGTATGTATATTATTTTAGACATACTCCTTTTTATATGCGTATATAAAGGTATTTACAAAATACGCTAAAAACTATAGACTCTTTTGCAATTTTTTCGTGTGGTTCACATTGGAGTACCTTATAATTAGTATACGAGTATACCTAAAATGATAAAGGAGTATTTCAAATTTATTTAGGTGGTATATTAGAGGTGGGAGTAATTACACCCAGGAGTAAAAAATATTTTTCCTATATATATATATATATATATATGTGTGTGTGTGTGTGTGTGTGTGTGCGCGCGCGCGTGTGTCCTACTTGAACTAGCTATCCAAATTGACACAAATATGTATTCGCATCCCCAATTTTGTTAATGGTGTAAGCAAAAGGGCTTAATTAGACAAATTCATAAAATATAATGGCTAAAATATACAAAATTGAATAGTTGTGGGGCTCAAATGAGCAAAATTGAACTTGCACAAAACTGAATAATTAAGGGACTCAATTAGACTTTTGGGGCTTGATCGCACAGACTGAAATAGTCTGAGGGATTATAGTGCTATTTTGCCTTTTAAAATCAGTAGTTGGAAGCTTTTATATTTGAATCATTGATCATGTGTGTCCTCTACTCAAACTGTGAGCTAGAAAAAAAAACACGCACATGTTCGTGCATTAGAACCCCATATAAAGATATGTATTATATCTGATTTGGATAACTATACAGATCTAGTGTATCCCTCATTTCGATAATAATTAACCACATTGACCTGATGTATTTCTAATTTGGAATTTTGTATACAATAATACAAAACTAGTGTATCAGCTTATTTGGATAGCTATACACATTATTGTACTCCAAAATAGGTGTGCCTAATTTGGAATTTTATGCTACTATACAAAATGAGTATATCACTTATATATTTGGATAGCTATACATTACTATGCTCCAAAATAGTTTCCATTTCTTTATCTATATATTTATGGCATGATTCTAAAAAAACAA
The DNA here is from genome assembly GCA_017311315.1 of Dendrocalamus latiflorus. Taxonomy (NCBI): domain Eukaryota; kingdom Viridiplantae; phylum Streptophyta; class Magnoliopsida; order Poales; family Poaceae; genus Dendrocalamus; species Dendrocalamus latiflorus. Next base: position 10,532,628 of record CM029615.1, on the reverse strand, counting down.
ATATCTTTATCCTTCAGGCTAGATAAACAATATCATGTCGTGGGGCAACCCTTTATTTTGGCCAATAATCTTGCCATCTTGTCGACCAACTTGATGGCAACGGAGACGCCAATGGCATATGAGAAGCTGGGGTGACACGAATTCCCAGGGGGCATCCTCGGTCGCACCTTGTGGTGGTACGGTGCAAAGGTCTGATCATCGTCGGCCGTACCTGCGGACTGTCATGTTGGTACTCCATGTGTACCATGGGGGTGAAACATAAATTAGGACGAAATCCACAAAAATCAATTAGAAAGTTTGTTAAATCCATTTGATACAATTTGAAAAGGTTGGTTCTCAAATGCATTTGAAAGCCACGCCCCAAATTTTGAAAGTTTCTAAAATCTAATTGAAAGTTGTAGGACCGATGTTGGCAATCAGAGGGGTGAATGGTTCTTAAAAATCTTTCCCCCAATGGTATTCAATATCTTACCTCAAGTGACTCTGGGACCCAATAAGTTCATATTGAACTACCTATGCTTTACCAAACATGGCTAGAGACCTAAATCAACAAATTTTTGAAAATTTAGACAATATTTCTGTAATTAAATCAATTAGAAAACAAAATTTAAATTCTTTTTGCTTGTGGGCCAAATTCCTTTCCCTTGGCCTGATCCATTGCTATTCCAGCCCAACTCCAGCCCACACGTTCATCCGCCTTCATTCTCCCACTTTCTCCATGCAAAAGCGTGCTTTCGCTAAACCATTTTCTCTCCCGTCGTTTCCCTCACTCTTTGCCATGTGTGCCCAGGACCTACCCGACAGATCGTCTTCCACCTCCTACCACACCATAGTGACTGTGCCAACACCATGATGAGCAGGCTGTGTACCCATCGCTATGCCGATATCTTCTATGTAGCCCCCTGATCGCCTGCCTGAGCCATCCGATTGGCTGTAGTGCTCGTGAGTGCCTTACATGTCACTGCTCGGGAGCCTTGCAGAGTGAATCTGTGTACTCTACCTATTTAAGCCGCACTAGAGCCTACCATTCTCTTCATGTTGCTCGTTGTCTCCATTTTTCCCCTTGGACGAGTTCGCCTGGAACACCCTCGTCGTCCACGGCTCTAGTGCACATCACTAATATGCTCCATAGAGCTCATCTTCTATTTTGTTGTGCTATAAGCCTGTTCTTCCACGTCATCTTGTGCCTTTTCATTCCATTTGGCTAGCCCCGTACTTAATTTGGGTTTAGTGTAGTGAACTGTCAAGAATCCTGTTCCATTCTCTAGCCGGTTGCCATCGTTGCCACCTCGATTTTGTTGCTCCAATGAGCCATAGACCTAGCCATGGTCATTTTTACCATCCCCTAACCCCTCTAAATGAATTGCCATGCTCCATTGCAGCACGTTCTCACTATGGTGAGCCATCACCATGGAAGCCTTTGCCTCCATCTTAGTTCACCACTGTCTGGCCACCTTAATGCCCCCTCGTTGTTGCCATCCTCACCATCATCTTCCTAGTGAGCCGAAGTAGTAGGTTTTGCCGTTGTCACCGTAGCTCCGTTCTTTGTCACCGCAAGGCTTTGCCACCGGCCTTTTGTTCAATGATCTTTAGTCCCTATGCCCCCACCGTTAGCACTATGCTAGACCCAAGGAACCATACCTATTCTCCTTTGCCCCGCTGTTTCACCTTATCACCCATACCGTTATTTACCGAACTTCACCGCCACTTCACATGGCCAAGAGCCCTCTTTCAACAACCCTTCTAGCCGCCAACCCCATCAATGGAATCCCCATGAGCTCCTCTACCTGTCCCTGACCTTGTTGTAGCCTTTCCGACCCTCTCTTCGCCACCACCAAGCTCGCCAATGAGCTCGACCAAGAGTGCCACCGTGCCTCTGTTGTGTGTCGATGACAAGTAGACCCCGCTGGGAGAATAGTTTAACTTAATTAATCTTAGTTAAACCTAATGAACCTATGAGATGTGGGCCCAAATGGATTAATCAAAATAAAATTATAACTTGAACTAGTTGAAATAAGGAGTCACTGACATATAGACCCTACGCGTCAGTCCTTATAGAACTTAATAAAACCCTGATGAGTAGGCCCCACCTATTAGCCTAACGATGCAATAAACCCATAATTCCCTTTAGAAACAATAATGAAAATTATAGTAGAAATTCGTGTATTGTATTTTTCTTTCCTAGCATTTTTCAATCCAAACCAAATTCAATGCATTTAACTTTTGCATATGAACTCCAAAATGAATGATTTTTGTTTGTAAAATTTTCTAAAATCATGCTCTTTCACTGTTTGCAAAAAAATTTGGATTTACTCTTTGTTTGCATTCATTTGGCACTTATTTGTGATATTTCGTATTTATCGACTAGATACGAACGTTCTAGAGAATTTTGTTGACGAGCCAAAGCAAAGTTAAACAAGCAAGGCAAGCAGCTCCTTTGATCATGTTGATCCTATATTTCACCGTTATGTATATTTTGTTTGAAACTATTATGCATGTGCTTAATTTTGGTAAAAATTTCTATATTGAGGTCGATAGTTATACCGAATTGTTGTATTGATTCCATCGTAATAAATTATTACCCTTGTTGGTGTCTCCTTAGCATTTATATCGACTATTGGTGAAACATGAAACGTAGAGATGAAGCGAAGTAGTTGATACTTAGCCATGCTCATAATATAACTAGATGTGCTAGATTGGAAATAGATCAAAATATTCAAAAATGGGAGATACTTAAGAATTGGTCTAGGGGGCTACGTCTATTATTTTGGTTAGAAAATAAAATGGAAAACTTGATTTGGACTTGGGCGATTGGTTATGGAGATTGGCAGGGGCGGACGCACAGTGTGAGCAGTGGGGGCCTTGGCCCCCACTCAATTTTGTTAATTACGTATACCTCCTGGATATAATCTATGTAGGCCCCCAGTCCACAACTCAGCAGGCCCCCAGTGGCCCAGTGCGGCAGCTGGCAGGACGGCAGACCGGCAGTGCCTTCTCAGCTACGCGTAGCAGCATGCCCCCACTCAATTTTAGTCCTAGGTCCGCCCCTGGAGATTGGTGCAATTAGCACAATATTATGGTTTGTGGTTGTCTCGCCCAGGTCATCAAGGACTGAGTCTACGATGTAGTTAGACCCAAAATATAATGTACAACAACATGTGCCATTATGGAAAATGCCTTAATATAATAAGTTGCCATATGCTAGCAATGTCACTATAGGTGGTAGATTTTAGGGTATCCATGTTTGAAGAGACCTTACCAGGAAGGAAGGTTTACCCGACACACTGTATCAGTCTTGGAACATTAGAGGGCACTCCCCATCCTAAGAAGGGAGTCATAGTGTAGTGGTTGTTAAGGCCAGTAATGTAAATCTTCTTCTTAAACTCTTAAATCGGATACTGATAGTAACGTATGACTTGTATAACATAGTGAGATATTTATATCATGTGGATAAAGTGTGCAACCTTTCAAGAGTATAAAACTATTCAAATAGTTATGTCGACAGTCACGGATGACTTGATGAATCGTCCATCTTAGTAGTGCTATGTTTCATAAAATGGTTCATGGAATGTATGGTAGGGATATCCATGCATAGCTTGTTCAGCTAAGTTTTTGCTGTTGTTTTGAAATCATGTGACGGCAAACCTCTTGTTCCGCATCATGTTATTTATGCTTTATTATTATTTACTAATCAAATCCAAATGTTCTTACAACTTCTATTCGCGATCTATTATTCGTTATTTCAATTGAAAGCATGTTTTCGCAAATTGTACTAGACTCGCCAGCTACCTTTGACTCAACCTGCATACCATATAACTTTGCTATAAAGTCTTGTAGAGTATGATTTTCGTACTCACCATTTCTTGTTGAACATATTCAGATGATGCAAAAAAAATCCATCTTGTGATTACTATTACGCAGCAGGTTTTGGCGATGAGGACACTGATTTCGAGGGTTCTGCCCCAATCAGTTGCTTGTGCATGGGTTGAGGCATAGTCGCTGGTTTTTGGTGCCTCTTTTATCTCCACTTTCTCTGAACTATTTTTATTGTATGCTCTATTTTCTTGGCCGGCTGAAGTGTTGTAAACTTCGCCACATATGCTTATGTTCGATCGCTATCTATATACACTACCTTGTTTTAAATTTATCATGTGTGGATGTGACATGAATATTTTTGAATGTGTGTACTAGGTTCTAATCATTGGACTAACATGGTAAACATATATGGTTCAAAACATAAATTCCATGCCCAACAGCTGGTGCGGATGGTGGTAGCAACAGCGGTAGTGCTAAATCTAACCCTTCCAATTGGGGTCAGGAGAGAGCAGGGAATGTGAGAAAAAGAGAGAGTGGAGCGAAGAGGTATGATGGAGGGTGATGCAGACCAACTAAGCATTTGTTGATGCGTAGGGATGGCCCGATCTTTCTCGGTACGATCAGCGAGGTTCCTTCTCCTTGGATAGAGTCTTCTCCTTGTCTTGATGTAGCAAACAATATTGATAAAGGCAATTTGCACTAGTATGCAAGGCGCACACTAGAAGCAATCCACCGAACTCCCCAAACCATGAATTCAGCAAGAAGACACGAATTAGAAGAGATGAACCTTGTAGATTCAATGGACAATATCAAGAATCTCATATTCTTGCTTTGCACCAACTCAGCAAACTTCAAACGAGAAAATCTTGCAATCACGCAATCTGGCCGTCACCAACCATCATGGCGATTTTCTCCTTTATTTCACTAGTATAAAAACTTATCATATCATAGCCTAAGTTACAATGGGACTAAGGCCCTGGCCTTATATTGATGCACAATACACAGCCTTCTAAAATTCACGCACAATCTGGCCTAAGGCCGAAACAAACTCCAATACGAGCTAAAAAGGAAATATCTAAACTAGTACCACCGGATTCTCCCTCAATTTGCGATTTAACAATGAGAATTCATGACTGGCATCTTATCCATTCTATGGGGTCTCGAAATAGCTTTCCAACGAGTCCAAGAATGCCCAAATTGGACTCCATTTATGAAAGTTATGGGCGTTTTAGTGTTGGACTTCCTGTCTAACCTAAACCGAATCCGAACTGAATTCAAATATGTATATGTTTTCTTTCCTTGTTCATGGTGCATCCAAATCCATTTGGAACCTGAAAAGGAATCCTTCTCAACCTTTGAAAAACTATGGTGCGGTCAGATTTTACCCTTACTTGCATTACAATACTCGGACTCTTTATGTTTGGCAGGTCTTGCGTGTCTCTCTGGACAGCTCGTGCAGCACCCAATGAAGTTGCCATAACTTTGTGTAGGAAGCTCCAAATCAAGCGCCGTTTGATTAATTGGAAAGTCGACTTCATTATATTTCCAAATATGTGTTTTGTGTGCATTAGAAACCTCAGAATTGGCGTTGAGGACTTCATGAACTTTGTGGATAGAACTACAATCACGAGAACTTGATTGATCTTGTGTCTTCCTCTTTAACCAAACTAACTTTCTTTCTTTTCCATCCACACCTCTAATTCCATGTATTGTTGTCTTGTTTACACTGCGCAAAGGAGGAATCACATAAACATCCGCACAAACTAGGATATTCTTCTCTCTCCCATAACCGATGGCTTCTTTCTCTTTGTGCAATTCAGCATTACTAAGCCTTGTAACTTCAGATTGCATATATAGGTGAAGCATAAATCAATGTAGCATTCACACTCTTGGCAACATCAGAGGGGGCGACAAGGATGGAAGTAGTGGCTTTTTTCACGATAAATTTCCACTGTATGGGGGGTTTTAAATTTATCATGTGTGGATGTGACATGAATGTTTTTGAATGTGTGTACTAGCTAGTAATCATTGGACTAACATGGTAAACATATAGGGTTCAAAATGTAAATTCCATGTCCCAATAGCTGGTGCAGACAGTGGTAGCAACAGCGGTAGTGCTTAATCTAACCCTTCCTATTGGGGTCGGGAGAGAGCAGGGAATGTGAGAAAGAGAGTGGAGCGAAGATGTATGATGGAGGGGGCGACAAGGATGGAAGTAGTGGCTTTTTTCACGATAAATTTCCACTGTATGGGGGTTTTTCATAAAAGAGTTCAAGTGGATTATAGGATTCCCACCTGTCTCCATCCAGGCCGCACGCCCCAAATCTAACGAACCACATGGACTTTCACACCTTCACACCGAATTAGCCACTCACATTGAATATATTCCGTCTTTCTGAACCAATCAACATAAGAAAACAAAGTTTTTATTTCTTGATTTCATCGAGTCGAGTAATCGAGCCTGGAACATCACATCACGTGAGAATTGAAGACGTTCGATCACGCGTGCATGCACTCTAGGACCTATATGTAGGAGCTTAATTATGCTCAACACTACGACATGGCGCTAATCATGACCTTGAAGTCCTATGGTGTCTTGGAGGCGTAGGTGAAGGTCACTTGCGAGCCCTTGGCGATAGGCTGGCCGTTGGTGATGAGGCAGGCATTGTCACAATCACTTGGGTCTGCGCAATATAGCACTGGTTTGCGATGGTCACCTGGTACTCCGGCTACCCCTCGATGAGCTTCCCCGTCTTGGCATGCGAGACCTAGATATCGGCAAGATCACAAATCTTGTCATCACCTGTGCGCGTGTGCATATGATCGAACGGCTGGCCACCAGAATTATACATCAAATATCTTTTTTTGCATGTTAACAAGTGAAGGCATAATATGGTTATTTGAGCGTAAAGCCAAATTTGACAATACAATAATTAAATTTAAAATTGTAATCACAATATATAACTTAATTCTTAATCATATAATTAATTTTAAAATTGTAATCATAATATATAACTTAATTTTTAATCATATAGAAACACTAGTGTAGGCACTAACCTATCACCATTTTAAGCACAGGCACCAACCTAGAGTTTCAACCCAACTTTACCCACAAATCATCTTTCTGAAATCCGTTTGGAAAACCAAAGTATAATCTACAAAAAAAACTTTACTCAACTTACCCATGACCGTGAGCAAGGCTATTTAGGATAGTTTATACTCTTTGTAGAGGTTGCATAGCTTTACCCAAAAGAGGTAATCAACTTATATTGTCCGTCTAACACACTTCTAAAGGTGTGCGACTAAGAGATTATCACAAGACCTTTACAATGCAATGCTATCAACTTGGTCACACCCCTAAGGTTTCACCCCAATAAAAATCCACTATCAGGGACCCCTCTTGTGTCGTGAGATTTCTCATGGCCTATGTCACGCTCACATTCAACATATAGCAAGACTCAGATTGGGACCTCACAAATTAGTTATCTAGGTCGGTCCTACACTAGACTTGTGGTAGTACGATGTGGCTTTGTACCAGTAACTCATAGATCGGTCCTTAATTAACTTAGGTAGACTTTCCATATATCTCTTGTTCCAAGCACCCATGTTGTGCCACCAAGCACCACCCATCTATCCATTTGCCTAAGTCTAAACCAGGTATTTGTATTTTGTTATTAAATATTTCATACACCTTCTTGACTCACCAAAGTCAAGAATACATTTTTAATAATCATCATTTTATGTGAAAAACTTATCCCAAACTTCAGATCATTTCTAAGATTGTATAAGCTTTGCTACCAAAATTTCAGCCAATAATAGTGTACTAACCAAAGTTTTATTCTAAGGTGATAAGGTATTTAGGTGATCAATGTCGAAGGTGGTCATAACATGTAACATCCTAAATTTTGGATGTTTGAAATTGTGAAGAATTTAAAACTTTTATTTGCATCTTGTTGGCATTTGAAATTTTTGTCGAAATCTTATTTGGGTTTTCTCGAGTATTGTGCTGAGCAAAAAATAACTGAAAATAGTTCTCAAGCACAAATACAATCATAATAATAAAGGATACAAAATAATTTAAATGTGAGTTTAACCTCCGAATACCTAAATCCAAATTTAATTTATTAAATTAAAACACGGTTTATAAAATAGAGAGGGTTAATTAGCTGAATAAATAAATACAGTCTAAAAGGAATTCGAAGTTCTGGAATCCAGCTATCATTCAAAATTCAAATATGAAATCAATTTCTAAGGAAAAAAAATCTCAAATTCCAAATTTTGCTAGCCAAATTCCTTCTTATTTTTCTTTCTCCTTCTTCCATGTGGGCCCCACCTCTTCTCCACCTTTTTCCCTCTCCCCCTCTCTTCTTCCCTCTTTCTCCCCTTTCTTTTTCTTACTCTTTCTTTCAGGTGGGCCTGGCTTCTCCTAGCCTCTTTCTCTCTCCTTCCTCTTCTTTCTTTTCCTAATCCCCATTCTTTTATTTCCTATTCGTCTGTCATTGTCGCGCCATCTTCTCCCATCTCACTTCTCCATCTTCGTCGCTGACCGGCTCCCTATGTGTGCGTCACCCCAGCCCCGCTTCCCCTATTCCAGCGTCACCGCACCTGCGCTCGCGTCAGCCTGGTGTCAGTCACCCTGTGCCTCCCGTCGCATCGCCATATCTCCGAGCGTGTCGCCTCCGTCGCATCCCCGCCTGGCCACCGGCGTCTCAGTTCTCGCGTCCACATCGCCACCTGAGCGCACACCCGAGGAATTGACTCCGTCACGTTGCCAACCCCGGCCCTTCCCTGTCTTCTTCCCCTCTCCCGCCATCCTTCTCCCTCTTCTCTCCCTTGCTTCTCTGCTCTGGCCCGACAAGCTGTGCGCCTCCCACACTGCCTCCGTCAGCCACAGTGCCCATGTCACATGCATGCCCGAGCTGACCCACGTCCAAGCCACTGCATCCCATCGCCCATGCCCTATAGCCACACGACGCCATGCCTTTGCCATGACCAGCCAACCACCCCCATGTCACCAGCCCGTTCTGCCACCTATCATGCCTGCCTCACCCCCAGGAAGCACCGCCATCCTCCACTCCTTCTCCCACCCCAAGGAATCTACCTTTCGTGCTCCACAGCCCACTGGCGGCACCTTCTTCTCCAACACCGACCGATGGGAAATCCACCGATTGGCGCCACCATGGTCTAATTCCGCCGAGCCGGAGCTTCCTTGGAGCATCATGATGGCGTCCCCATCCTCGGCCAGACTCCTCCCCGCCTGTACCTCACCGCCACGTTCAAGCTACGCCAACCCCCCAGGTAGCCTCCTGCCTATGCCTAGATGCTCCCTTAGCATTCAATCAAACTCTGGTAATGTACCCTGCCGTATTCGCCCCTGCCCTATTCCACCACCGCCGACCACTGCCCTGGCCAAATTGGCCAGCGAGACTACGTCTATGGGTGGGCATGGGTGTCAGCAATCCATTTTGTGGGTGCTCACGTCCGGCCACCTCCTCTGCTGCCACCGACGAGCCTGGCACCGAGCGCGGCCCAGATCCTCTATTTTCGCCCCAGCATCCCCTCACCTTTTTTTATTATTGGCATCCACTTTATCACCAAGAAGGCAATGCCCAGTTAGCCAGCCAAGCTGATTGATTAATGCCAGCTCCCGCGTTCGAATCCCGTCTCCCACATATTTTCTTTTTATTTTTTTTGACCCATTTCAATTAAGGAAAACTAAGGAAAATTTGAAATTAATCCATGGAAGCTAATAAATTTGATTAGGATGTAAGTAAAATTATTTAAGATTTAATATTGGATTAATTATCATATATGAGTAACTAATGTGGCTTGAATATTTATTTGAAGACTAATTATTAATAAAGGGTCATTAATAAATGATGGCTTTGGTGAAATGTCCAAATTCAATAAAAGTCCCAACCCGAAGGCAACCAGGTAAATGACAAATCAAGGAGCTTCATAAAATTAATTAAACAATATGCCATAACCATTTAAAATGAAATGCACATTTAAATTAGAATGTCATAATTTAAAATATAATCCCTACCATTAGCATGTCACTGATAAATAAATCTCAACAGTAGATTTAGTTAATAATGATAGTGAAATAAGAATTGGTATTTGGATTAACCTTCCACATATTAAATTGGAATATGCCTAAAGAATATATTGTAAAACTATTTGCATAACAAAAGAGTTATATAATTAACTAATATAAAATTTAACCATCTAAAATATGGCTATCATTCCTATATCTTAAAAAGGTCATGAAAATACTTCTTCGAACAACCATTAAATAAATTGAGGTATTAAGCCATTAATATTTAAACTATAATTATGTGACTTAAATGAAAGATTTCCTTGCATACAATTAATTGTCTCAAAAGCTATAGGGATCCCTCTCCAAATGGTACTTGAACAATTTAGGGAATTAAATTGAACGTTGAGTCACTAGTGTTAATTTCAAATGCAGAATTTAATTAAGCATTACCCCAAATATAGTTAGTTAAAACTCTGAAGTAAGTGACACCTAAATTAAAATATTTGTTCCCATAAGCCTATTTTCTTGGAATATAGTTGACGCCATCAATAATTGATTAGAACTGTTATAACAAATAAAAGATCTTAATAAATGTAACTATCGGGAAAATAATGTTGAAAATTGTTAACATATCAACTAACCCTTAGCTTAGAATTCAAGTTAGATTAAAAATGATGTATGAACCCCTAGGTCACGGTTAATGCTCTTGTGATGTACAAATCAGTGCCATTTGAGAAATAACAAGCTAAGATCATATATCGGTCCATAGGTCTAACTTGACTCATGGAATTTGCTTAATAAATATAAAATTGATAAAAGAAGATATTAAATAAAATGGGTTAAAGCCATGGTGTTCAATAGCCGGCTAAACCTAGCCATCCTCAAATCCGAAGCAAAATATTCCTATGAATGTTCTTTCACCATGAACCTTCCTTGACATCCGTCTCGACAAATTTCCCTCAGCCATTCATCACTTCGCTCCAACCACTTTGACTCTGACAATACTCTGCGCCCAATCAACCCTACCTCAATCACCCATTTAATCATGATAAAAATTAATCAAGTTCAAATTGGATTTATTTGGATTTTTTGAGTTATTTGCCTTTATTTGGATTCAATTGTTTAGCACGTAATTAGAAATTGGAATCCAGATTAAACAATTGATCAAGCGAGACCAAGATCCAGATGAAGGTGAAGACCGAAAGCTCAAGACTATTGAATGAGAAAGCTTTGAGTGAGTTCAAGACCGCGGTAAACCGCGTAAGGTGAGTCAATACTTTGATCATGTTGAATCTATATTTTCTGCAAATTATTTCTATTTTAAATTATCAAATTGCATATTGTTATTTCATGTGCAAATATATGTTTGTTTTAAGATGCTAGTTATATGCCCATTATTTAACTTGTTAGTATTACACCTATTTTGGAACATTTGAACATCTGAGCCTTGTCACCCTAGCAAAATTATAATGGTAAAACTTTCAAAAATAAGTCTGTAATTATACACCATACCTAGCACTGCTTAGATACTCGGGGTTACCAAAATGCCCTAGCATCACTTTTAATCATGAGAAACTGATTTGGGAAGTCATGGGTGGAAATGACTGGTATATTTTGACATGATTATTTTATGCTCCCAAAACCCCCAACTTGCTTAAATATCTGGGCGAATGGTATAGGGGTTGGTGTGGTGCTGTGGAAGCACGAGTGTGTGGATTGTGGTAGAACCGCCCAGATAACTCTTAGGACTGAATCTTGTCATGCCCTCCTATGTAAAATAATACAACCACAAGTCTACAAATTACAACTTGGCTAAGTAATCTATCGAACCCCTGGACTTATCTCACTGGTAGTGGAAGGAGTGGAATATTGCAAGGGTAAGGGGAGGCATAAAGGGACACCGAGTGGAGGGTGAAGTTTGCTAGTCGTGCTAGCATTGTGGAGAGTGGAGTCCGAATGTACTAATATCCATGACAACATCCCGCGCAACGTATGAGACCCACTGCAAGTGGGAGCAGCCCATAGGGTGAGATGGCAAAAGGAGCCAGATATTTTGAAAAGTTACTGTAATGATCTACTCAACCATATGATTAAGGAATCATATGGAGCAATGGGCAGATTGTCTCTACTGGGTAAAGTGTACAAACTCTCTAGAGTGAAAACTATTCGAATAGTTGTGCCCACAGTCAAGGGCGGACATGGGAACTTAAATAGATATAGTTCTATTTCAAAAACTTTGTGGGTGAAATTGGAAAAGTGGAGGGCAGTGAAAAGCCCTGATTTGTATTGCCCTAGGTGTCGCCCCAGTGATAAGGTAAGCGGTTATAACGCTGAAAGGTTAGCATATGGTGTAGAAACCATGTAACAGTGGAAGGAATCTGGATCGCTATTATTATTGCATTCTTTCACACATTTATAAAATCATATTTTAGTTCAAACTGATAAGTATCAAAAAATTTCCATGTATCATATTTTAAAAGCAATTTATGGCAAATAAAATAACCCGAGCCTTCCCTTGATAAGTCATGCATGATATCTATTTGCATCCTATGTATTGGCTCACAGAGCACGGTGGTTTGTGCTCACCGTTGCTCAATCAATTAATCCAAAATCAGGAGTTAGATCGCTACGCTTCAGTAATACACCTGGCTATGATGGTGAAGAAGATGAAGAGGTCAAGAACTAGGTCGCGAACCCCAGTTGGCTGCCTGTAGGCATGTCCTGAGGGTTCCACCTATGTGCTTCATTTCCGCTGCTACATTTTATTGATTTCAGCGTGATTGGCCCATGATTAAGTCTATTATTATATTTACACTTCCGGATGATATGTATTTTGATGTTCAGTACTACATCTATGAGCACTCTCTACTGATCCAAGGAATAGTGCGGTGGAATCACAGAGGATTCTGGATTGTAAAATCCGGGTCCAACATAACAAGTAGGTATTGACTATGCCCTTAAAATTAGAATTGAAATACCTTGAGTAAAGATAAGCATGCAGAATAATTATAAACAACATAATTTTATTTACAAACTAGGATCAATATGGTTAAGGTGTGTAACTTGCATTACTCAGTGTACTATTGGTGAGAGTCATCGTCGAAGTTGCAATCTTTCTAAATGTCGTAATCTACATGTGAAAAGTGATCAATACAAAATAAACTCAAATAAAATATAAAATAGGAACTAGGAGGTAGATTATTAATTTATATGAATTTAGAAACTCAAATAACTGGATTCAAAGTTCGGATGGTAGAGAACATGTGATCAGAAGATCAATTGGAAAAGAAAATTTTGAAATTCTAAAATGAGGAAATATTCGTTATCATCTTCTTTTGCTGGAATTTTTGGAAAATTGGAGAGTATGACTTTGTGGGGCCCACTCATCATTGACTCAAAGCAAACAAAAAAAGAACTAACAGAGGCAACTCTGGGCAACAGAGAGTAGCACGTGCATGGCAGCAAGGGGCGGCCATGGTGGCACAACTCACCAGGGAGGCGAGGGCCATGGCGACAAGACAACCAGCAAAACATGTCAGCGGCTCACTCGGGAGAGGCTGGTTCGTAGCGATGTGGCGACCAGTGGCAGCAGGCAGTGTAAAACGATGAGTAGCAGTAGGTTGGCAAGGGCGATGAGGATCCGACATGGAACACAAGGGAATGAGGGACCAGGGCACGGCCTCTACCCAAGGAATGTGATGGTGTGATCGGTTCGGCCAGAAGAGGGCTAGATTGGGCTAGCCACAGAGATGTCCATGGAAACAAAGGGGTGCTCTGGTGTGGGACTCCCTCTACGATGCTTTGCACAAGCAGAGGTATGGAATACGTAGAGTAGATGATGGTTATCATGCAGTAGCAAAGGATTGGATTTTGGCTCACCGGAGGTGACGAATCATTGATGGAAGACATAGTAGATTGGTTTAAGGAAAAAGTCGATTCCCATCAAATGGCCGAGTGCTCGAAATGCAAGATAGAGCGATCAACAATTTGTGAATTGGATCGCTCTCAGTGATGGTGGTGTAGGGGTGTTAATTGGTTGGGTTCAAATGGGTTAAATGGGTTGGGTCCTTGATTGAGTTGGCTTTGGGGTGGAAATGGGTTGAAAGAATGAATAGGTTGAGTTGAATGGGTTGTAAAATTTAGGGTTGAAATTGGGTTGAGAACAGATTTAACCCGTGGTATTGCAATATGGCTTACCCATGGGCTAGCTCCACCCATAGGGCTCATATGGGAATCTAAGCCTAATAATTTGCACAAAATAGTGTATCTATACTTGAAATTATCTGTAGTAAATTTCAACAAATTTCATGAAACTTTTATGGTGTGAACGCGAGGTATAAATTTTAAATATCGAACATTTTCAAAAGTTTCCTATAAAAGTTTGTTGATCCCACCTATGTGTCTGGGCCTAACAATTTGCACAAAGTAGCCTCTTTATACGCTAAATTATCTATAGTAAATTTTAAGCAATTTTGTTAATCTTTTATAGTGTGAACACGAGTTAGAAATTCCGAATACTGAACCTTTTAAAACAATTATATAAAAGCCTGTTGGTTCCACATGTGTGTCCAGGCCTAATAATTTGCATAGAGTAGCATCCCTAACATGAGTTATAAATTTTAATATCGAACTTTTTCAAAAGCTTCCTATAAAAGGTTTTTGATCCCACCTATGTGTTTGGGCCTAACAATTTGCAGAAAGTAATGTTTCTATACTCTAAATTATCTATACTAAATTTTAGGCAATTTTGTGAAACTTTTATAGTATGAACACGAGTTAGAAATTCTAAATACCAAACCTTTCAAAAAAAAATTCTATAAAAGCCTATTGGTTCCACCTATGCTTGTGACTCTGGGACTGAGCAAGTTCATATTGCACCACCTATGCTTTACAAAATAAGGCTAGAGACCTAAACCAATAAAATCAGCAACCTGTAGCACAAGGTCGGCCAGGCAACCTGTCTAATTGCCACAATCGGTCTAACCATAGGGATAATAGTGGTCTAACCGCTGGGTCCGGTTTGACATGTCCCCTATTCCTACACCTGAAAGGCTCTCCGGACAAAACTCAAGAACTTACTCAATTATCATCCAAGCACTTCTAAATTTTGCATGAGACTTATTCAAGGTATTAGGAACATAAATCAGTCAAGAATCACAAGGTTCTTAGTCTCGGGTTCACTCAATTGAAGAGAATTGAATCTAGGTCACAAGTACCCCCAAAAATCCTAAAATTAAAATCACTTTTTGCTGATGAGGATTTAAGGCATAAAGTCTTCTCACTACTACAGAAAGGCTAATCACAGACAGTTCGGAATCGTCACCATAGTCAGTTTCTGAACCGTTTGAATTTATGTGTCTGAGATAATAGGTGGTTATCATAGACGGCTCCCAAACCGTCCGTGATAATTACAACATAAACGGTTTTTCAAAAAATTCATCTGTGACATTCAAGTATCACAGATGGTTCTTTATTTAGTTGTCTATGATATATCAAGTATTATAGATGGCTAATACCAAAAATCATTTTTGATATGTCATATATCATAGACGGTTCTCGGACATAGACGTTTGTGATATTTTATATATCACTGATGGATAATACTAAAAACCGTCTATGATAGCTATTTAAATACGTATATTATTTCTTGTTTTTCAACTAGCCTCAAGAAAATGCTAGCCATGCCCTCTAAAGACAAGCAAATAGATCACATATATAGCACATGACAATCATTACATTGATCTTAAATAAATGATGTACATTTGAATGAATTATTTGATTAAGCACAATTGAGTGATTACAATTGTATCAAATATTTCAACATCTAATCATCGTTGGGGTAGAACTCTCTAATCTTATTTATGACCTTTGCTATCAAGAATTGGGAGAGCTTTCCTTGAATATTGGTGGGTTTGTCAAGATCGATTGCACTTTTGTCGAATTGCACGCGTTGTAGCTAGGAGCAGTGTTAAGTCATTAACATATATATATATATATATATATATATATATATATATATATATATATATTGATAATCATAAAATAATTATTGGTAGGTTGACAAATCTCTGGATTATTCGTCTTAGCATCCATGATTTCCTCTGTATGGTGGCAAACGTAGAAGCTAGATACATTGCCCTGTAGCTGCTAGTGGCACTGCAAAAATAGAATTATATATATATATATATATATATATATATATATATATATATATATATATATATATATATATATATATATATATATATATATATATATATATATATATATATACCCCAGGACCCGCATTACCCTTGGATGCACCACGCTCATGTTAAGCTAAGCGAAAGCATACTAAAACAAAGGTAAAGGAACACTACTAATTAAAGAACAATCGCTAATAACTTTAACCAATTAAAGCGAACCACAACCTAACTTTAATAATTAAAAGTGATCAGCAATAAGAGATAAAAATGAATAACTGGACAATGAACTTATTTATTACAGTATGAAACATGATATGGTGTGTGTTAGTGATGTGCCGCTCTACCCGTCCCATGCATGCTTGAGAATCACCTGGAAGGGGGGCAAACAAGAGTGAGATAAAAATCTCAACAAGCAAATTGTTTAACATGCTAGTTAAACTACAACAGTTTAATCATCAACATTTATTTTCCACAATGACCACATTTATATCCTCAACCTCAAATCACCACCAACGATGGTAAAACATTAGCAAATAAATCTTGTTTCACTACTTTAAAACCTCAACCACTACCACTATCAAAGCTAATAAAGCATTATCATGTTTTACCTTACTACTTTATTATTTCTCACATCCACAACTGCTATCAACAGTTACTACAAGAGAAAAGAATCTCATGCCACAATCACAACCCCTACCATACCATAAGGGACTAACCACATTCCACGACAACAACCACATTCCTCATACCACAAGTAACTCACATGAGCCAATTCCACATTATAACTATGAAGTTGTATTTGACTGCAAAATAACTTCACCACAATACATTGCATAGGTATGCAAATGATATTTCCACAATGCAATGTATATGAATGCGTATGATCCACTGCACGCTTACCCAACAAGGTAAGAATGTGCATCGTACTACGGCAATGTACGATGCTGTACCAATACGGTTGCGGCTATAAGCGGCGACATCCACAATGCAAATACGGCCGCGGCTATAAGTGGCAACATCCACAATGCAAATGTCATGACATGTTATGAATGATATGATAATCATAAACCACAAGAATTTAACCACGAAGGCCAACAACCTAATCATCATGAATACTTCCTCATAAACCACCTGTGTCTCATTGAGCACGATACTAATGTTTCATAAGATCATTACCACATAACCCACATTCGGTTCACCAAGATCATAATCCATTGATCTATAGGGAATTCTACCACATAGACCACAACATAATCATCAAGAATGCTACCACCATAACCACAAATATTCACTAAGAATACTACCACCTAGACCACAATATGCTCGTAAAGTATTCTACCCCACAACTATATTGGTTCATCAAGAATAATTCCACATATCCACAATTAAACCATCAAGATCATAAACAATTGAATCCTTAAAATACTACCACATTAAGGAAGCATGTAACAATGACATAGCACCACAAATTAAGATAATTAATTAATGTGAATGTAGAAAAATTAACGAGTTAAACAGTAGCACAACCGCTACGTTTACTTGCCTCTACCATTGAAGCAAAGCAATCACGTGCGTTCAGGAGCAAAATCACCTATCCAAAAGTATCTCTCAGCACAATACAACAGCAATGAAAACATGTCTTAAGAAGTAAAGATATCGCTAAACCCCAAATCCCCACAACATCCCCCTCCGCTTAACAGTTCTACACTCTGCCCGCCGCAGCAGCGCTGCTTAATTTTTTTGTATCTTTAAGATTATTAAACCATTTACAAAGACAGATATATTTCTGGATTTCTCACTTAAATACCTTCACTTTTCATGTAGATCACTTATTTTTATTTTGTTACTATCAAGGTGTAACTTAACACGCAAAACAGAGGACATTCTCTGTTCTGGCAATCTGGGCAGCCAGATTCTAACGCATCCCAACCACAGTGTAAGGCTCTACAAATTATGATTTTTATACAGTAGTTAGATTACTGAATTCCCTATATGTTTCTCAATTGTGACCAAAAACATAAAAAATCATCTACTACTCCTAAATCACACCTGAACAGCAATCTGCCCAATCTGCACCCCTGACAGACAACTAGGTTCCCGACCCTGCTACACCCAAATCCCGTGGCCAAACATTCTGAAAAAAATATAGTAGGTAGGTCTCGTCGTCTTCTACAATTATCATTTTGGGAAGATCTGCAGGAAAAATATTTTTGTGGGTCTAAACTGCGCAAATAGTCGCGCTGCGCGGATTGATCTATAGACGGACAGCAGGAATTCTCTAATCGGAGAATCTAATTGCTAATCCCCACCAATTCTTAGGCTAAGAACCCTAATAACAGAAAAATCAGAGGGATTTGGTATGAGGGAGAGTTACCTAAGGGATCCCCTTGGGATCACCCGTCTTCTTCCCCTTCTTCTTCCTCCTTCCTTTCTTCTCATTCCCTCTCTTCTTCTTCCTTCCTTCTCGCTTTCTCATAGTACCAAGGGACAGCAATGGGGGAGAGGTGGAGGCACAGGGAAGAGATGGGGGTGGCGGCCAGGTGGGGAAAAAAAGAGAGAGGGGCCAAGGGAGGGGGTTTATAAAGGGGGTGCTAGGGTTTGGGAGGGGGTACAGCCCCCCTTTGGGCTGGCTGGCCCACCCCTCCAGACAGCCCAAAATATCTAAATTAATTGTTTTAATTTATTTTTTTAATTTTGGACAATTCTGCAATTTAATTTTCACCTCCCGCGATTTACCAAAAAAATCGGGAAACTCCGCGATTATTTTAGAAACCTACGCCGAATCGACGTTCAGGATATTACATATAGGTATCATTAGTTTTAGAGGCATTATAATGAAGTGTGATGTAGGATTGTTGTGTTGTAGCGGCTACTGGAAATCGCGTCCTGTGTCGTAGTGTGGCGCTGGATTCCTTGTGTCTCCCTCCCTAGGCAACGTAAGCATTAAATGACCTATGTGATTCCAAAATGTTAGCCTCAGCCATTGCAAACGAAGAGAAGACTACAATAGAATTATGTATAGAGGAGATGAGTTTAACTGTTAATTATTTATTGCACTCGGGTGAAGTTGTGGTTGCTCCTAAGTAGCGAATCAAGGTATATTACCTTACTCCACTTTGGTATAATCACAATCAGAATCTAGTGATACCTAGTCATGTATGTCACCATAGTGATTAATCCTAAGTTTATGTTGTGTATAAAGTACAAATGAAACTTGTTTAGCAACTAGTGAAGCACTTACCCCTGGTTGAATGGTACTATGATGTAGTCCTTGTCACTATGAGCAAGCAATTTCCTCGTTATATAATCTTGCAGAAGGGTCCGTTATCATTGATGGATTGCTCAGGAACCAAGTGTGGGTTGAGAAAACCCACCAGTTCTCGCTGTTGCTGGACTTGTTGGATCATGGATCTATGCATAATCAATGAGTTATGACATTTATCGGTGTTATATGAATGTAGAATTTGATTGTACAATACACTTACAGTGTCCAACATCGTATAAGTGAGACATCGAGTTTGTCGAGGTTAAATAGTAAAAATAAGTCTTCAAAGTCATAACGAAGTAGTCTGAATCGTGGAGGAAATGTACCTCCGTGTATCTCAGGGTGAATCCACTGTGCCAGTTTGGCTTCATGTTGGACCTCTGCATGTACCAGTATGCAAGGTTTTGTAAAACAGTCCAAGGCTGGGTAATTGTGACTCGGGGAGCAACGACACTCTGAGCACGCACTTCCATTCCCTAGGAGGTGCCTTAATCTTCTTCGATTCGGCCTTGGTGCCTCGCTTGCGATAAATGTTCAACGTTGCCTTCATGAGAGCAGATGCACTGGCCTTCTGAAGAGGAGCTTGAGGTGGGGTCATAAAGCATTCTATTTGATAGACATGGTCATGTGGAGATCATGGCACGGAAAGTGTCCAGAGTGATGTCCCTCTTAGGCCACTGGACAAATGTATGGACGACATCCTCTAGTGTCATGATTTCTCTGTTTGGGGGCCTCTCCAGTGGTACAGCCCAGAAAATATCATTAATCATGTCCACCTAGCCATCATGAAATCGGTCCCTAGCTAGGCACCATGCACCAACATCCTTGGCATGCATGGATATGCCAACCCCCGCCCAGCGTCAACGGGAATAGAACCAACAACCCTAATTCTGAGGATGCACGACGTGGCCTCCTACATAATGATACACGATGAGCTAAGGCATCCACTAGGTCTATCTATGTAGCATTTAAGAGATGTACATTCCCTGGATGTCATCAATAGGTAAGTGGACGTCGCTATGTTCAGAAAGTGGCACGGACACGCAGCTACTCTGACGTTGGGGGGACTAGGTACCATAATAATGTGGGTGGCTTGCGACTAGTTGTGAACTTCTCTCAGTTCTTTCCTCAATGCATCTATCTCTCCTCGAGGTGAGGCGGTTAGAGCAACTCCAGCAGGGCCCCTACTTGAGCCCTCAAACCTCATATTTGAGAGCCAGAGCAAAAAACTGAACTCCAGTAGGGCCCCTACTTGGCTCTCAAAAATAGGAGGCCTCTCAAATGAGGTCTCCAAGCCCTCATTCCCAGGGGCCCTACTCTGGCTCTCATCCTTCGGTTTTTTTCCCGCCTCAGTGAAACTTCCCCCAAAATCCCCCGCCTCCGCCGCTTTTCTGCCGCCCGTGCTCCAAAATCCCCCGCCGCTCGCCCGCCGCCTCCGTTCGCCCGCCCACTGCCTCCGCTCGCCTGCCGCCATGCCCGGCTCCTCCGCTCGCCCACCGCCTCCACTCGCCCAGCTCCTCGACTCGCCCGTCGCCGCGCCCGACACCTCCGCCCGTCGGGCCGCCAGATTCCTCCCCGCCCGCCTCTTTCGCCTCCCCGCCTCTTTCCTCCCGCGCCGCCACCGCCCTCCTCAGCGGCTCCTCTTCCCTGGCTCCCGACGCATGGCGCGCACGGTGAAGATGCGAGGAGGCGGACGAGCGCCTCGGCCTCGCCGTCGTCGGTGGGGTGAGGGCGCGCACGGTGAGGAAGCCGCCCGAGAAGGGGGAAGCGGAGGCGGCGGGAGGTGCGAGGCGGAGACGGAGAGGTGAGGGGCAGGGGGAGAAGAGGGAAGCGGAGGCGGCGGGATGCCTGGAGACGGCGGGGGTGAGGGAGAGAATGAGGAGTGGGTCCCATATGTCAGTTGTAGTGGAATGGATTTGAGGGCTTAAATTTGAGGGGTGATGTTGGAGTAGATGCAAAAAAACAGGGCCCTCAAAAGTAGGGGGAGCCCTCAAATGAAAAGTAGGGGCCCTGTTTTGAGGGCTACTGCTAGAGTTGCTCTTATGCCCTCAAGTTTTGCATCAATGTCTCATTTCATACTTTCCTCGTGCTCGGCCTTGTATCTCTTCCTACTCCTATACGCCTCATAATTGTTTGGGAATCTGTGCCTCCAAGATATGTAAACCCCTAAACCTCAAGTGCGACATGGGTGCTCCTTGTTTCCCAGGGTGGTGGATAGTATATCCCTCTCCCTGACTGCTTGGAAGGAGCCTTCGAAAGATTTGGTAGTCAATGTTTGCTACAAGAGGCAATCATGTTATTTTAGACCCTATGAAGTTATAGGCCTATTAACATCTAGGTAGTTTAATATATCTTACTAGGCGTTGAGACACTTCCTCGTATGCGGGGTTTATGAAAGAGGTGATGCTCAAAGACGTGGTTGATGACCTCACTCTTAACCAGTTTTGAGCATTCTCATTTGTGATCCCGCCAAATGGTGGGGATGCCTCCAATCGGATTGTGACCACATCCTCCATTGCGGGATTTTACCCATGTACCCAGCGGTGCCAAGTCTATGGGGGTGAGTGTTTCGTGCCTGGATAGCCTTGTGCGCTGCACTTTCCTATTGAAATTCGATCATCATCTTCATCCTCACAAAGGCCTCACATGTTTCCGGTGACATGAAAGGATACCTCATGAAAGGCGTGCGATCGTTGGTCATGTACTACGTGACAAGCATGCTCTTAAAGGTCTTCCACGCTTTTCCCATCGCGAGGAGTGCATGCCGTTGCACGTGTTCCTAGACTTCTACTGGGATTCAAATGAGTTCAAAATTTCTGTCCACATCACATTCTCTCATCTTCTGTCAAATCTTTCTAGTTTGCTACGGTGATGGGGACCCATTGCCTTTCAATTATCCTGTAGGTAGTTCAAAATGCTGTAGCAGCTTTCTTTGGTTGCAGAGGGACCCCATCTGCATAGACCTCCGTGATGGTTATTTGGTCTACTGGCCTTTTAGATACTCCTCTTCCATGCTTAGTTACCCCAGTCTTCGGAGCATTAGACCCATTCAATGACAGCGATGACAACATCTCTCTTACAAGAAAAACTAATTACAGTGAGCTATGAGCATAAACATTGGAACATGGTTGATCTTACAAGAAATAAGAACATCCAGCGATGTATATTATTGCTACAAGGTCTCTTTGCAATACTAACATCCCAAATCACACAGCCTAGTGTCTCAGGTTCTACA
Organism: Dendrocalamus latiflorus; assembly: GCA_017311315.1. NCBI lineage: Eukaryota > Viridiplantae > Streptophyta > Magnoliopsida > Poales > Poaceae > Dendrocalamus > Dendrocalamus latiflorus. Next base: position 10,510,087 of record CM029615.1, on the reverse strand, counting down.
TAGTAACTTACAGCTGGAGTCCCTTCCTCCTCATCATTCTGTGTGTTGGGCTTAGTTGTTGTCTTAGGCGTAATAGAACCTTTAGGCTGCCATGCCCTTCATTTACAAATGAAGGGTGCGACAGCCCAAAGGTTCTTTTATACCTAAGACAGCAACCAAGCCTAACACATAGCATGATGAGGAGAAAGAAACAATAGCTATAACTTACTCTGTAGAACCTGACACACTGAAATGTGTGATTTGCCATTCCAAATAGATCTTATGGCAATAACAATGTGAATCATAGAGGACACTAGAGTGCGTGATTTGCTTCATGCCCTTCGACTAAATTACTCCCTCCAACTCACTTAAAAACAATTGCTCCAACAATTTATCTCTAAATGCATTCCTTACCTATTTTATCCCTAGCTATTGCCTAGCTACAACAACTACTCTGATTTAGAGGAGGGGACATGGAAGAACATTTGGTGACGTATATTATTGCTACAAGATAATAGAAACAATAGCTCCAACAATTTATTTCTAAATTCATTCCCTAGCTATTTCATCTCTCGGCATGTATTTCTAACAAAAATATGTTCTACTTGACGGAAAAAACATCGTCTAAATAGATCTAACAAAAATATGTTCTACTTAACTGAAAAAACACTATCTCAAATTATTTCTACAAGGATTGCTAGTGCGACAGAAAAGACGATGAAGCAAAAAGATGAAGCAAATCCATACCTTCAGCTAGAGCTAAGGCGATAGGGAGGAGAGGCGATCGAACCAGGTGGGGGCGACAGCGGATCTAGTTGGGGTGATGGCGAAACTGGTGGGGGTGACGATGAATCTGACAGGGAACAATGGTGGATCCGGCGGGGGCGATGACGGATCTGGCTGGGGGCGACGGCGAGGTTGTCGATCCGGCTGGGGGCGATGTCGAGCTAAGGCAATAGGGAGAAGAGGTGAGGAGGCGAAAGGATGTGTGGCTGAGTAAGTGAATGAGGGCGCAAACCCTAGCGGGGTAGTACTTATAGGAGGAATTATCACAGATGGTTCTTTAAAACAACTGTCTATGATATTAGTATCATAGACAGTTCTCTTATAAAACCATCCATGATATAAACCATCACAAATGATTCCATAATAGAACCACCTGTGATGTTGTAGTATCACAGACAGTTATATTATGGAACTGTTTGTGATAGTCCTATTTTTGTCAGGAAGTGCTACCCATGCCCTATGAAAAAAGCAAGATTCGATCACTTACAAATTAACTCCTACGACCATGGCCACTTTGACCACGGTCATGACTATTATTTCGACCACGCCCTTGACTTCAGCTTCAACAACGCCTTCGACTGCAGCTTTGATCATGCCTCAATGCAATTAGCATAGTCAAGACTAGTTCTAGTAGCATATACAATCATAGATGTAATTATTTCTTAATTACTAAATCAATTACAATGGAATAATTCCTTAATTACATGCCAAGTTTCTTATAATTACATTGGAATAATTTTGAAATAGGTGTTCACCATGTGGGATCATCACACTTGGTTATTTCCTTTTAAATAAAGCTTTTCACGATGGTTAACACGCATAAAGCTTTCTTCATTGCTTGGTTCTTCCTTGAGCCTGATGTTGTCTCCGAATGGAGGCAACACGTCAAGCTGATTGTACTCTTCCTCATCCACGACATTATCAACTCCGACAATTCTTCTTTTTTCATTAAGAACTACGTGGCGCTTCTTATTTGCTGGGTCGGTTACATAAAAAACTTCAACAACTTTCATCATGAGTATGAATGGTTCATCTTTGTATCCTACGCGTTCGAGGTTCATAGTAGTGACACCGTACTTGTCGACCTTTGCATCTGTTGGATCGAAAACGGCAACAGAGGGGGGGTGAATGATGCCTTTTAAAATTCACCCCCAAAGTATCCACGAAAACCTCAACTCTCAAATAGCTATAAAAAGCTACGAAGAAGGTGATTCAAGCTCTCTAGAAATCGCAAACAATTTTGACAAAAAGCCTGAAGAAACTCACAGGAGTAGCAAGAACCAAATCATCACAAACTGCCCAAAAGAATGAAATGGTCGAGGGATTATAAAGGATCACAAGCTGCAGAGAGACCGGGTATTGCTAACTCAAGCAACTGCAAATAAGGAAGAAAGCAGAGATAGAAAAGAAGAACAAAATAGCTAAGTGCAGTCCTGAGCTCAATTGCCGAATAGAGAGATGATTGCCTGACCCATGAGAACCTCTGGCAAGATGTCAAGACAAAGAGTAGCAACTACAACGAGACTGTACAGAAATCTTCAAACTAAACTGAAACTGAACACAGCCTGCATAGAGAGGACAAAAGGAACACAGCCGAAAGAAACCTGAAAGCTGGAACAAAGAAACTGCAGCAACAAAAACTGAATGCAGACTCCATAGGGAATTGCCGAAGACCTCTAGGCTACAGAAAACTCTAGTCGAAACTGAATCACAGACCAGGGACTGAAAAACCGAAAGCAAAGAGTAAAACAAAAGAAAGACAAAGCTGCAGAAAAGAAACTGCACGCAGGAGAGAGAGAACCCAAAATTTGCAAGCTAACTGCACATACTAGTTGCTGAAACCTGAGCAAGAGAACTGAAAATAGGCTGTTAACCGAACAAGAAGTGCTGAGAAAACTGCAACCGATTGCTGTCCTAAAGAATTGAAGTGGACCGAAAATGACATGCAGAATTGTTTTGGCCGAAATACTGCAGAAAACAAAGACAAGTGACATGCAGTTCTGTTTTGGCCGAAACACTGTAGGAAACAAAGATCTTTGCTAAATCCAAAAAAAATAAATGCTAGATGCCAATCAAAGAAACATGCAGCATGGCAACTTAGAACACTGAAAGTAGAGTGACTTCATCACCTACCGCTACAAACTGGACTATTCGGTAGGAAATCAAATAGATCAAACTCAAGATTTCTCAACAGAGACGAGAAGGATTAAATAAGAACAAGTTTCTATAGCCATCTCATTACATCTTCCCCATACACGATTGGGACAAGAGGAACTCACACACCCTACTACCCCATACGCAATTGCATAGACTCAAGAAAACAACACACATGGAGAGTAAAGAACTGAAACCCCTCTCAACAAATCTCTCTCAAAAATCACACAGACTTGGACAAGCATTGCTCTGCCCAAACACTCCTCACAAAAAGAAAAGACTCACACAACATGGAGAGCAAGCACATAAAAACCCTCAGCTAGCACTAGAGAGCTCCTCTCTATTTATAGCCTTCCCTATTGGGTTTGCCAGTTTGCTTTGCCCATTAAGCTTCCAACAACTCTTGTGCTTTATCCATTAGTTCAAAATCAAATCCGCTTCCTTTTGTGCAGCCCTGCGCTTTTACCAAAACACCCCTCCAGCACCTTTCGGGAAGCTTCCCCATTTCTTGCTGCCCAAGCCTCGCAACCACCTCGAGTCCTCACCGTCTTCGGCACACCTCGACCACTTTGACCTCGGCACTGCCTGTGCCTAGTCCGGTCATCCCGTGCCTTGCCACGACTCCGCCTCGATGTCCTACAGCCATCACAGACAAGAAACAAATCACATAGCACCACTCGACATACTGTAATCATACATTAGCATTAGAAGAAATACTCAAAGCCCAAACCAGTCGACAAGAGAAATAGGCGTCCTGAACACATCCAACCGCGTTCGACCAGATCCGACCACAGTCGACCGCACCAAGCAACTGCTTGGCTCGAACTACTCAAACCAAACTCAAACTTTTCTGAACACGCGTCAAATACTCATCACAAACATGGGGTCACATCCACATGGTCTCTTAATCTCAAGGAAGCTTATGACCATGTCGACAAAACGGAGTAAAAACAGAAAGAGCAAATTGTTCTCCAAAGCTCCAGAAAGTTCCCAAATGGCCTTTTGGCAATAAAATCATCAAGATGCAAGAAAGAGAATAAATCATGAGTATGGATGGAATGGCTGAATATGATTCAGTTTAAGCATGATGAGCCATGAAGATTATTCAAAATGACCGTGAAGTATTACACCAAGCCACAACATATAAGAATGCTATCTAGATCATGACAATACATGTATAGACAAACTAAGCCAAAAAAAAGTCATAATCTGAAAATTAGTCAAATTTCTTAGCATGTCAAGTCAACTATGATTATAGTCTAGCTAAGGTATCCAAAGATAATCCAGGCCATGTCAATAATCTAAGTGGAACCAAGAAGCTAGTATTGAGTCAATTTAGAGTGCTACAAGTTCAAGAATGAGACATTTGTTCAAGTACTTACAAGTTTTGTAATTTTAGCAAATTGAGCACATTGGACATGATTTTTCTTTTGAAACTCATGGTCGTTTCCAACCAATATTTTAGTCATGTGCAAGATCTCAAACCTTATGCGACCACTCCAAGCGAGAACCTTAAGAAGATGATCTTGGTCAACCAAAACTCCCCCTGAGTTCATGCCTAGTGCAATGGCAAGCCATCTCATGAGAAAGAATTGGTGAGATCAGTTTTTTTCGCACAAAAGAGATCTTTTGCATTTTTTACAAACAAAAAACTTGTACTAACTCATGCTTCATCAAGAAAATAGCATAACTCAATCTAAAGCTCAATAAAGATTCAAGACTCAACTCAGTCTATTTGAAATGACATGAATCATAAAAGGATAACTAAAGGCAGACTAGTCTCAAGAGCTAACACGACATGATTTAATTCAAGTTGTGCATTTTAATCAACTTAGCATGGAAAAGACTAGACTACACATATAAAGTCATGATGAATCTAGCAATTAAGCACGGATTATGGCAAGATGTAAAGCATTGTAAACATATCATAAAAGGATAATAATCAAGGCTCCATATAGTTATATTACAATGCAAAATGCTGAATTGCAAGAAAATCCAGCTCCCCCTCAACAAGTGATGCACTTTTAGTTCAAGTTGAGTTATGTCAATATTAAGATCCAGAAGCTTCCAAATGAACTCCCCTTGAACCAAAGCAATAAAAACGAGAAGCTGTCAAGAAAATCAAAAAAGGCAGTCCTTAAAGCATAGACAAGATATAGAGGATATTATGGCTCAGACTGACTCTCATCTACCCCATATGACTCTAGGACTATCAGCGGATCATCTAACACACTAAGGAGCAAACACGTACCCTGTCTACCCAAGGGTGGCCCAACCCTTGCTAGAACCTATAAGAAGTGAGTGAGCACAACCTAGTGAGAAGAGAAACAGCTAATAAGCAGCATCCTAAAATCACAAGATGAGAGGAAGAAGTTTAAACAACTAGACGAGAGAAACACTCTAATCTATGCTAGGAGGACTAACCCAATGCACCCATATGCAATGCAACAGAAAGGAGCATGAGCATAATAAATAGAGTAAAACAGTAAAGCACAAAGCTCCCCCTCACAACAGTCCATAAGGACAAACCACCCCAAGCTCTCCCCGCAAACCTGAAAACCTAGAGTTATCCAAAGGCTTGGTAAAGATGTCAGCCAACTAGTGGTCACTCTCCACAAATTGGAGCACTATGTCACCCTTCTCCACATGGTCTCTAAGGAAGTGATATCGGATATCAATATGCTTGGTCCGAGAATGCTGCACTGGGTTCTTAGCAATGTTAATCGCAGAAGTGTTATCACAAAAGAGTGGAACACTATCTATGACTAACCCAAAGTCCCGCAAGGTCGATGCCATCCAAAGCACCTGGCTGCAACAACTGGCGGCAGCAATGTACTCGGCCTCTGCAGTGGACTGTGCAACACCGGACTGCTTCCTAAAAGACCAAAAAACTAGAGAAGTGCCAATGAATTGGCAGGTGCCCAAAGTGCTCTTCCTATCTATCCTACAGCCAGCACAGTCTGCGTCTTAGTAGGCTCTGAGGGAAAGACAGGATGAGAAAAAGTACCAGATACCATAGTCTATGGTAGCTCGAAGGTATCGAAGGATGCGCTTCACCGCCTGGCAGTGAGATACACGAGGAGAAGCCTGAAACCGAGCACATAGACACACAGAGAAGTGTATGTCTGGTCTCGAGGCAGTGAGGTACAAGAGGGAGCCAATCATGCTGCGATACTCCTTCTGATCAACTGGCTCGCCGTCCTCATCTGGGTCGAGTGAAGCTGATGAAGCCATAGGAGTGGACACCAGCTTACCATCACTCATGTCAAAGCGCCTCAGGAGGTCACGAGTGTACTTGCCCTGATGCAAGAAAGTACCCTCCCGAGTCTGCTTGATCTGAAAGCCAAGAAAGAAGCTCAACTCGCCCATCATGCTCATCTCAAACTCTGAGCTCATGACACCGGAGAACTGAGAGACAAGAGCATGAGAAGAGTCGCCAAAGATGATGTCATCCACATAAATCTAGACAAGTAGAAGGTCATTGCCATGCTTGCGAATGAACAAGGTCTTGTCTACCTTACCCATCTCAAACCTATGACTTAACAGATAGGACTTAAGCCTTTCAGACCAAGCTCTAGGGGCCTGCTTAAGTCCATACAAGGCTTTGGAAAGCTTATAGACATGGTTTGGGTATTTGGGGTTCTCGAAACCTGGAGGCTGCCTAACATAGACTTCTTCCTCAATAAACCCATTGAGGAAGGCACTTTTGACATCCATCTGGTAAAGCTTGAAGCCCTTAGACGCTGCGGATGCAAGCAAGATCCTAATGGATTCTAGCCTATCTACAGGGGCAAAGGTCTCCTCAAAATCTAGCCCCTCAACCTGGTTGAAACCCTGAGCTACCAACCTAGCCTTGTTTCGAATGACTACTCCATCCTCACTTTGCTTGTTTTTGAACACCCACTTAGTACCAATGACATTATGACCTCTAGGGGGCTCAACAAGTGACCAGACCTTGTTTCTCTCAAAGTTCTCTAACTCCTCATGCATGGCATTGACCCAAGACTCATCAGAAAGAGCATGATCAACATCCTTGGGCTCGAAAGAGGCAACGAAGGCAGAGTGGAGATAGAAGTGAGACATGCCGGATTTTGAGCGTGTGACGCACTCGAAAGATCTCCAATGATCTACTCTGAAGGATGGTCTTTTTGGATATGTCGGGGAGGTCCAGGATGAGATGAAGAAGTGGCCTCTACCTTATGAGCTGACGAGGCAGGAACAGAGCCACTAACTCCAGAAGATGTGGAAGGCATGGGCTAATCTCCTCGAGGTGCGGTGGTAGAAGCAGGCACCTCAAGGGGAGGAGGAACTGGATCGGCTAGACAACCCTCATCTCCATCCTCCTCATCATCCACAAAGATGGGCTCGGACTGCTCTACAGAACTTGAGATATCGGGCCTAGTCCCCGGACTGGCCTCATTGAAAGTCACCTCACAGGTCTCTACCATTTTGCTAGACTCGCAGTTCCAAACCCTATACGCCCACGACGAAGTCGAGTAGCCCGGAAAAATCCCATCACAAGATCATGACTCGAACTTATCTAGGTTCCCAGACTTCAGAATAAAACACTTGCAACCAAACACGCGAAAATGAGAGACACTGGGCTTTCGCCCGTATCTCAACTCATAGGAAGTGCAACGCAAGAGTACCCTCAGAAAAACTCTGTTTGAAACATGGCACGCGGTCGCTATAGCCTCACCCCAAAACTTCCTCGGTGTAGAGTACTCATCAAGCATCGTTCTGGCCATCTCGACCAAGGTACGGTTCTTCCTCTCCACGACGTCATTTTGTTGTGGGACGTGCGGAGAAGACAACTGGTGCTCTACACTCATCTCATCGCAGAATCTCTCAAAGTAGGAATTCTTGAACTCCGTGCCATTGTCACTTCGGATCACTCGTAAGGCACCCGGGAGCTCAACAGAAAGCCTACTAAAAAACATCGGAAATGTGTAAACGTCTCATCCTTCGAGGCTAACAAAAACACCCAAGAGTACCTCGAGAAGTCATCGACCACGACAAGGACATACCACTTTCCTCCTGCTAACTACACTCGAGCTGGTCCAACTGTGTCCATGTGGAGCAGCTGTCCCGATGCATCGGTCATAGTCAATGTGACCGGAGGGTGAGAAGCGGCAACCATCTTGCCGTGCCGGAAAGGAGCGCCAACAAGATCTTTGACTATCTTGAGTTTAGGCAGACCACGAATGAGATCGTGGCCGCTAACTCGGGTCAAATGGTCAAATCCAATGTGACCAAGTCTCCTATGCCAGAAGGTAAAATCACGGGACTCAGAAGCAACTAAACACCTGAGAGGATCACCAAAAGACTCAGCAAAATCAGCACAAAAAATCCTCCCATAACAAGAAATCCCGCAAACCAGACTACCCGAAGAATCCTGAATTTTGCAAGCATTGTTCTTAAATCTCACCTCGAAACCGTCATCGGTAAGCTGAGAAACTGAAAATAAAGTGTACTGCAGCTTACTAACCAAGGCAACATCTTTTAAAATAAAAGACTCATTAACGTGCACTGTGCCTTTGGTGATGACACGCCCAGACGAAGCGTCTCCAAAGGTGATATTCTAATCACCTGGAGCACAGGCTAGAGAAGAGAACCAACGAGAGTCTCCGGTCATATGACGAGAACAACCGAAGTCCACAAGCCAAACCTCTCCCTTCCCAGCCCGGCGAACCTAGGTCAAATAGAGAGTAAAGGCTCAGTACTGGGATAAATCAAAAGAGATTTTGGAACCCAATACTGAGTCACACGTCGAGCAGAAGAAGTAGCCACACACAACTGACCTCTAGCTACCCTACGCTCTCTGTCACTCAAAGAAGCAGAAGGTCTATGTGCAGACCTGAAGCTATTGCTGGGTCCGACTGCTATGGGAGAGCGAGTCGGGGTACCAACAATATGCTGATCACGCCGCGGGTAGCCATCTCGATGGGGGAAACGAGATCTACCCTCAGAACGGCGGAAGTCATGACCAAAGGCATATCGAGGACGAAAATCAGTAAAACCAAAAAAGCCAAGTTCTCGATGCTGCCCAAACCCATCAACTGAAGCAACTCTCGACCTCGTGTTGGTCTTAGGTGCAGTCAAGGTCTGGGGCTGACCCTGAATACGCCTAAGAGCCTAAACACGGTCTCTACGGGCGATCTTGGCACACCTGAAGCATCACTCGACCAAGTGTCCATCCTTCTGACAGAAGGTGCAATGATACTTCACCTTCTGAGAGGTAGAAGTAGCACGATGGGGCTTTGACTTCTGAGAGGCCGAAGCAACAGGTGAAATCACCTTGCTGTCAAAAATCGCTTGGACAAAGCCCGCTGACTTAAATTTAACTTTCTCAGTTCTGGGCTCAATCTCGGTCACACCTGCTGCTATGGGTCTAAGAACAACAGGTGGATGCTTCCTTATATCCTCAGAAAAATCGTATCCTAGACCTTGATTAAATTTGCAAATCTTAGATTGGTCTAGAATAAGATTTAGCTTCTTCTTGCCTCCTACAAATCTCTCGAGAGTGTTCATAAGATACTGACACTCCCGAAAGAGAGAGCTGCAAGACGAGCAGGGGAAGAAGAGACAGTAGAAGGTAAGGGAGTAGAAGGAGAACCAATAGCAGAAGAGCGAATGGCTTGTGCATGCACAGCCGACTCAGAAGGAACAGTCCTACTGCTAGCCATTTGGTTCACGTCGCTAAGCATCTCTACCTTACCCTTGGGCTTCTCTCCCACATCAGCACACACATTACAAGCAAATGATGGCTTATCTAGAAGGTTCTTAGTTAGCTTCACACATTTTTCATCCAATGCAACAAAGTCAGATTTTAGTTTGTTGCAATTATTACATGGTGAGCTAACAGGGTCCTTAGAAGCAAATTGAGCCAATTTGTTATGGTTATCAATCAACTCTTAAAACTGTTTGGAAACAGATTCAAGCTCAGCAGTCAGTTCGGGACAATTAACACATGAAGCAATAGGCTCTAGCAGAAACGCTTGTAATTCAGCAATTTTATGATCTGCCCTTTTTAGGTTCATCTTCAAATTATTACAACTTTCACAAGTCTAGGGCAGATCGAGAAGCATGGTATAAAGACCTCTAAAAGCATTATCCTTATCCTCACATGAAAGAGACGCTACCCTACTCATCTCTAGTTCAGCAAGAAGACTAATATTCTCCACCTTAATCATGTCAAGCTCAGAGGACAAACTATCATGAGATGTCCTTAATTTCTCCATGTCACCAAGCAAAGCACAGCATGTATCACATTTGTCACGGGAGGGAGCAAATATAAGTGAAGTAAGCTCCCGTGACAGTTTATCTACTTCCTTCTCCAACTCGCTACACCTAGCTCTAGATCTAGTATGAAATTTACCTAGCTTAAGAAAAACATCATTAAGCTGGTCGTATGAGGGGTATGCCTCGTCGGAGTCGGAGTAAAGCTCGCTGTCGCTCACGTCGCCCTCAAGGGCCATGAAGCACATGCCGGAGAAGTCATCGCCACCCTTGGGGCCTTGCTTGTCCTTCCCATTGTCGTTGCTCCACCCCTCCACCTCGCTGAGGTCGAGGTCGTCGAAGGCGGTGAGGACGCAGTGGAAGAGCTTCTTGGCTTTGCCAAGGTAGCGGAACTTCTTCTTGCCTTGGGCATGAGCTGGGGGCTTCTTGTTGCGGTTCTTGTCGATGTAGTCATTCTTGCTCACACCACCGTAGTCGTTCTTGCCCTTCTCCAGCTTAGGACAGTTCGCCCGAATGTGGTTCGGGCCACCACACTCGAAGCAGATCACGGACCCTCCTCTCTTTCTGTCCCTCACCCTCTTGTATGCATGAAAACATTTTCTGGCTAAGAGAGCGAGTTAGTTTTCTGGAAGCTGCTCTAGTTGATCATCGGCAATTTCACACAAAGCAGCAAGAGAGAATCTAGAAGAAAAGTCAGAAGGTCCAGAAACAGAGCTGGGATCAGTGACTAAGGCCATCGACTGCGACTTCAACCTACGAGAGACTATGTCAATCTCGTGAGTCTTAAGGCCTGAGTACAACGCGTCAAGAGATCGATCATGTCTTTAATTGTGGTCACCTTCATCTCCCAAACGCGCAAGTCAAGAGCAGAAAGCATTTGACGAGCATTGTCCGAGTCGGGGTATGTGAGACCGACCGCTTGGAGGTTGCTCAGGATTTTGTGAAATCTCCAAAGTCTCACCAGCAAGCATTTCAAACTTGTTGTAATCTCGCTTGAACTGCTCGTGTCGAATCGTCTTGATCTGAGTGGCGCCCTCATGGTATGCGTCGAGGGTCACCCAGATGTCGAAGGCCGACGTGAGATGAGAGATACGATTGAACTCACTTCTGCTCAGACCCTGAATTATGATGTTCCTCACCTTAGCATTCGCCTCAACATCGGCTATGTTTCCAGCATTAATGTTCTCATCGGCAGGAACAACATATCGGGTTTTCACCTTTCGCCAGATGGCGTAGCCCTGAGCCTGAATGTAGGTCTCCATCCGACTCTTCCAGAAGGGATAGTCGATCCCATCAAAGATCGGGGGCTTGGTGGAATACTTGTTTGTCGCCATAGCTCTACAGACAGGTTAAGATCTACGAGGAAGAGCTAACCGGCTCTGATACCAATTGTTGGATCGGAAATGGCAACAGAGGGGGGGGTGAATGATGCCTTTTAAAATTCGCCCCGAAAGTATCCATGAAAAACTCAACTCTCAGATAGCTATAAAAAGCTACGAAGAAGGTGATTCAAGCTCCCTGAAAATCGCAAACAATTTTGACAAAAAGCCTGAAGAAACTCACAGAATTAGGAAGAACCAGATCATCACAAACTGCCCAAAAGAATGAAATGGTCGAGGGACTATAAAGGATCACAAGCTGTAGAGAGACCGGGTATTGCTAACTCAAGTAACTGCAAATAAGGAAGAAAAGCAGAGATAGAAAAGAAGAACAAAATAGCTAAGTGCAGTCCTGAGCTCAATTGCCGAACAGAGAGATGATTGCATGACCCATGAGAACCTCTGGCAAGAAGTCAAGACAAAGAGTAGCAACTACAACGAGACGGTACAGAAATCCTCAAACTAAACCGAAACTAAACACAGCCTGCATAGAGAGGACAAAAGGAACACAGCCGAAAGCAACCTGAAAGCTGGAACAAAGAAACTGCAGCAGCAAAAACTGAATGCAGACTCCATACGGAATTGCCGAAGACCTCTAGGCTGCAGAGAACTCTAGCCGAAACTGAATCACAGACCAGGGACTAAAAAACTGAAAGCAAAACGTAAAACAAAAGAAAGACAAACCTGCAGAAAAGAAACTGCACGCAGGAGAGAGAGAACCCAAAATCAAAAGTAAAGGCAAAACTGAAAGCACCCAAGAATCTGCAAGCTGACTGCACATACTAGCTGCTGAAACCCGAGCAAGAGAACTGAAAATAGGCTGTTAACCAAACAAGAAGTGCTGAGAAAACTGCAACCGATTGTTGTCCTAAAGAAATGAAGTGGACCGAAAATGACATGCAGAATTGTTTTGGCCGAAATACTGCAGAAAACAAAGACAAGTGACATGCAGTTCTGTTTCGGCCGAAACACTGTAGGAAACAAATATCTTTGCTAAATCCAACAAAAATAAATGCTAGATGCCAATCAAAGAAACATGCAGCGATGGCAACTTAGAACACTGAAAGCAGAATGACTTGATCACCTACTGCTAGAAAATCAGCAGAAAAAGCAAGGTCTGGCCGGTACTACAAACTGGACTATTCGGCAGGAAATCAAACAGATCAAACTCAAGATTTCTCAACAGAGACAAGAAGGATTAAATAAGAACAAGTTTCTACAGCCATCTCATTACATCTTCCCCATACGCGATTGGGAAAAGAGGAACTCACACACCCTACTACCCCATACACAATTGCATAGACTCAAGAAAACAACACACATGGAGAGTAAAGAAATGAAACCCCTCTCTCAACAAATCTCTCTCAAAAATCACACAGACATCGACAAGCATTGCTCTGCCCAAACACTCCTCACAAAAAGAAAAGACTCAACAACATGGAGAGCAAGCACATAAAAACCCTCAACTAGCACTAGAGAGCTCCTCTCTATTTATAGCCTTCCCTATTGGGTTTGCCAGTTTGCTTTGCCCATTAAGCTTCCAACAACTCTTGTGTTTTATCCATTAGTTCAAAACCAAATTTTGTGCAGCCCTGCGCTTTTACCAAAACGCCCCTCCTGCACCTTCCGGGAAGCTTCCTCATTTCTTGCTGCCCAAGCCTCGTAACCACCTCGAGTCCTCACCGTCTTCGGCACACCTCGACCGCTTTGTCCTCGGCACCGCCTGTGCCTAGTCCAGTCATCCCATGCCTCGCCACGACTCCACCTCGATGTCCTGCTGCCATCACAGACAAGAAACAAATCACATAGCACCGCTCGACATACTATAATCATACGTTAGCATTAGAAGAAATACTCAAAGCCCAAACCAGTCGAAAAGAGAAATAGGTGTTCTGAACTACTCAAACCAAACTCAAACCAAACCAGATCCGACGACAGTCGACCGCACCAAGCAACGACTTGGCTCGAACTACTCAAACCAAACTCAAACTTTCCCGAACACGCATCAAATACTCATCACAAACATGGGGTCACATCCACATGGTCTCTCAACATCCTATGGGAGTTGGACCTAACGGCACCGAAATAGAGGAATGTTGAAATCACGTGGTCAAGCTCCCAAATCTTCTTTATGAGCCTATAGTAGGAGCTTGGGCCAACTGTACTGAACAGCTCATCATGAAATGCATCTATGCGGATGCCTGAGTTCTAGACTGTACTCTTTCTATCTTGACGTATGTACACTATTTTGTGCGAGTTGTTCAACCACACACTCTTGGTATAATCTAAGCGCAGAGTGAAGTTCTCTCATTTGTCCTCATCCCATACCTGTACCCTTTCGTTCCACACTGTCACAAGACATTTCACCAGTGATGTTAGGTACACATCAATATCGTTCCCAGGTTGCTTCAATCCTTGGATAAATAGTGACATCAAAATGTACTTTCGCTTCATACACAGCCAAGGAGGAAGGTTGTAGATGCATACATTCATGGGCCAGGTGCTATGTCGGCTGCTTATGTTACCGAAAGGATTCATTCCATCTGTACTCAACCCAAACCTTATATTTCTCGGTTCTACACCAAAGTCTACAAAAATCCTATCGATGTTCCTCCACTGGGCAAAATTAGCAACGTGTCTTATCATTCCATCTTTCTTATGCTCCTTTGACTGCCAACGTAGCAATCTTGCATCCTCTCGGTTCACAAATAAATACTTCAAATGGAGAATTATAGGCAGATACTACAACATCTTAGTATGTGGTCCTTGCTTGACCTCGATGTCTTCACTATCATTGGAGTCATTCTTACACTTGTATCGGGATGCTTTGCACACCAGACAAATATGTAATTTTGCAAACTCTTTATGGTAGAGGATACAATTATTCAGACATGTATGTATTCTTTCTACTTGCATTTCCAATGACAAAGAACCTTTTTGGCTTGGTAGGTAGTTCTTAGCAGCACATTACCCTTTGGAAGAATGTTCGCTAGGAGACCTAACTACGTTGTGAAACTCTCGTCATACCAACCATTGCTTGCCTTCAATTTTAGAAGCTCAAGAATAAATGACAACCTTGTGTATTGCTGCTTGCAGGCTGGGAACAAATGCTTCTCTAGGTCCTCTATCAAGCCCTCAAATTTACCAAACTCTCTCACTATAGTTTCCTTCTGCATCACGTAGCATCTGATCCAGATTGTCATAACACGACCTATCCTCATCGAAAGCACAGTCCATAATCGGCATATTGTTGTCTTCCTCAACACCTTCCTGTATAATCTTCTCTTCACCATGACTAGTCTAACATGTATACCCCTTTTTGAAACCCTTTCAAATCAAGTGAGCTTCGATCTACGCTGTGTTGGTAAACATCTTCAGGTTATCGCAATCAATGCATGGGCAGTACATATATCCCATCCCCTTCTTTAATATATCCTACTCGATCGCTCTCCTAAAAGTAGATATGCCATTAATATACTCTTCACTCACACGGTTCTCAACGTGCATCCAGCTTTGGTCCATCTACACTATGCATGTAACAAATTAGTGTCAAATTGGATTATTAATGCTACTATAGCTAATTAACCAGCCTAGCTACTTACACACATAATTATCATTCACCTAATAATAAATTGTCCATATCTAAATTAAGTAGCTAGTCACGTATTCATGAAGCAATATGCATATATGTGTATATAATCAAGCAAGAATATATTGAAGTAAACTAGGACTACTGACCCATTCTTAAATTGGAGCGAACTACCTTCTCTCACTAAACCTGGCTATCATCTCTCTATATTACAAGGCATATAAGTTATTAGAAGCATATACTAACATCTAGTCACCAAGAACAAATCGATCTATAAGCGGTATGTTTTCACCAAACTCCTCAAAGCCAGCCGTCTCCTTCAATGCAGTGCAACGAAGATAGATCTATCGAGACCATGTACACTAGCTATTTAATAACGTGTCATATCCTAGACAGTTCCAACCACAAACCGTCTGTGATATGAAACTATCACAGACGGTTTGTATTAATAGCTGCCTGTGAACTTTCACAGACGATTATTAATACGAACCATCGATGATGTCTGCCATTATCACAGATGATTTGTTTCGATAACTATCTTTGAATTATCACAAATGGTTATTGATATAAACCATCTATGATGTTTTTCATTATCACAGATGGTTTGTATTAATAACTGTTTGTGAAAATATCACATACGGTTATTCGTATGAACCGTTTGTCATAGTTGCGTATCATAGACGGTACACGGTCATGCTTCTAAAACTATGTATGATATTTACAGTACAGATGCTTCTCTATGAACCGTCTGTGATGTAGCTGTCTAATATAGCCTCTTTTGTAGTAGTGTCTAGATCTATTCTCATATGTCTTCCACTCCTGTACGGTAACACTAGTGCCTAACATAGCCAAAAACCATGTGTAGCATTCTAGGACTAAGCACATAGACATTAGATATCACTTCCTTAGGGACCATATTGAGAAGGGTGATGTTATCCAACAGTTTGTAGAATCTGAGCACTAGGTCATATATATTTTCACAAAGGCTCTTGATTTATCCTTTTGGCCCAATTTGAGGGAGAGTTTGGATCTTTTACATCCATTGTATCATAATGCATATTTAAATTTTAGCAACTTGCATTGTAAGATATTAATGGAGCTTTAACTAACACCCCCATGTGACATGATATCATGTTACATCTTGCCATGTCTTGCATTAGTTGTGCTAGATTCACCATGTCTCTTCATGTGTAACTTAGTTTTTGCCATGCTATCTTGATTAAAAATGAAAAACTTACTAAAAACATGTTATATTGGATCTTATAACTAGTTTTGCTTTAGTGATCCTTTCATGATTCATATCATGTCAAATAGACTAAGTTGAATCTAGAATCTAAATTGAGCTTTAGATTAAGCTATGCTCGTTCATTGTTGAAGCTTGAGTTCACTTCTCCTAGGCTATTGTAGCTCTGGCCGGGTATTGGTTATGGATTCAATAGTAGCTCATTGTTGTTGAACTAGAAAATAAAATGAAAAATGATCTCTTTTATGTTCAAAAAAACTGATCTCACAAATTCTTTTGGATGAGATGGCTTACCATTGCACTAGCATGAACTTAGAGGGAGTTTTAGATGACCATGACCATGCTTTTAAGCTTACCTCTTGGGGTGGTCGACAAAATCTTGAGATCTAGCACATAGAATTATGAAAAATAGTTGAAGTTTAGGAAGTGGTTATAAATAGCTCCTAGTCTAAGACTTGCTTGACTAAGATAAGACCAAAATGTGTTTCAAAAAGTGCTAAAGGTGTTATTTGTGCTCAAATCCAATGCTTGAACAAAATGATTTAATATTGAGCCAGTAGCACATTAAAATGATTCAATTGTAGCTTGTTGGTTACACTTAGTTTATTTTTTTTGAAACTCAGAGATTGTAGAGGGGAAACCCCCTATAGTGAAAAGAACTAAATAATATAAGTAGAGAAGTTATGTACAGATTATGTTACAAACCCACAAAAGGGCTAAAACTCAATGTCATAGAGAATCAAGCCACGATGCCAGGAGATCTTGAACTATAGTTTTCACTCAACACATATGGACAGTGTCCTCATATGAAAAAGGGAATACCAACTATTAAATGTTGGAGTCAGTCCCACAAAATTTTTTGCATTGCGTTGCTTCCAAATATGCCATGAGGCAATAATAAAAACCTCCATGAAAAACAGAAAGGGAAACTGTTGATGGGCCATTTGAAGCTTATGTAGAATATCAGCATGAGAATCCCAATGAACACCAAGCTTAGTCCAGCAGAGTTGGCTAAGAAGCACAAAAAGAAAAGATGATTAACTGTCTCCTCTACCGCCAAATTGCAGAGTGGACAATGATAGTCACCCCCTATAGAGATTTGTCTCCTATGTAACATGGATCTCGTATTCAGCCTATCCATTGGCAGGAGCCATGCAAATACCTTAAGCTTCATCAAACATTTGCTTTTCTAGATCCAAGTGAAGACATGGGAGGCAATAAGACTTTGGAAGGAGAGCTGATAAAATCTCCTAGAAAAATAAATGTTGGAGCCCCAAATGTACAACTGGTCATCATCTTGAGGAGCCAGACCAACAATATGTTGAAGGTTCGACAGGAGATTACTGTATTCCAAGAAAGCCTTGAATGAGATAGGGATATGAAACTGGGCTGGTATTGATGTTTGAGACATGAATTCAGATACTGAAATTGCTAGAATTTTGCAGAGGAAAATAGCCGTGGATATTTTGGTGCAAAGATAAACCCGGTCTAGAGGTCATGCCAGACTAAAATGGAGAGACCATTACCAAGGAGGGGTTTGGCAATCCCTCTAAATAAATCTTGGAGATGCATGATGTCCTTCCACCAAAATGAACCCATTTCCTTTGTTGCATGGGGGCCTAAATCTTGATAGTGAGTAGCCCAAATAAGATTAACCCAAGGTAGATCCAATCGGTTATAAAACTTATGAGGATGCTTGAGGGGCAACGCATCATTTTTGTCATGATAGTTGAAGCACACCTAAGCCACCTTTGCTTTTTGGCTTGCACACCATGGACCATGTTGTGAGAGACTTACAAGTTGAGCTCCCTGATCTTCCTTGCCATAAACAATGTCAATGCACTCTATTAATTTGATTAAGAACACTCACAGGTATTTTGAGACTACACATGTAATAGGTTGGTAAATGAGAGAGGACTAAGTTAACCGAAGTGAGTCATCCTCCATAAGATAGGATGGTAGAGCTGGCCGATAATCGTCGCTCCACTCGGTCAATTAGAGGGGCAAAATCTCAAATAACTGGCTTGGTGGTACCAAATGGGAGTCCCAAATAGGTGAAGGGTAGAGTGCCGAGAGTGCAACCAAAAACACCCATCAACAAAGCTATCTTTTCTGATGGAGCATTAAGGGGTATGAGGCATGACTTGGAGTAGTTTACTCTAAGACCTGTGGATTGCTCAAACATGTGCAGAAGACCTTTGAGGCAATGAAGATGCTTTGGTGAGGCTTGAGGAAAAAGTAATGTGTCATCAGCATATTGCACTATGGGAAAGTCATCATGATAGTCAAGATCAAGGGGCAAACCAAAAAGCCCTCGTTGATAAGCCTCATTTACTATGGTCTACAAAGATCCACAGCCAGCACAAATAAGAGGGAAAGAGGGTCTCTCTGGAAAATACCACATTTATAAGCAAATTGTTTGCTTGCCACACCATTCAGCTGAATAGTGAGGTACCAGTGTTGAGTAAATCTTGAATCCATTGAACCCATCTTAAAGGAAATGCTTTGTGCTGAAGAACTTGTATAATAACAGAATGCTCAAGTAAATCGAAGCCCTTTTCAAAGTCCAACTTAAGTAAAATATTCTCTCTTCGATTGTTGACACTAATGAAGATATTCAAAAGCCCAAGCAAGGCCAGCACGAGGGTGGTGCCTTGGCCATAAGGGCGGCTTGGGGTGGGCAGTGGGGCAACGCGCTGTGTGGCATTAACGCCTAAGCCGGTGGTTGTTAGGCACCAGGAGGAGTAAAGAGGAAGGAGGAAGAAAGGGTTGTGGAGCCCATGAAGAGGGAGAAAGTAGGATGAGAGAAAAAGCTAGCGAAGAAATTTTTGAGAATGAAATTGATATGCAGCTTTATTTTATTTTAAAATTCAAAATTTAAATTCTTGGCTCAAGAAATCAGGTTGCTCTTTGATTGCGGATATTGATTTTTGATTTGGATTTCAAATTTCAAGTTTTGAAGGACTATTTGGAATTTTAGAATTTGAATTCTTATTTGTAAAAATTAGATGGAAAATGTTATTATGAAATTGATTTTGGAAATTTTGATTTTGGAAACAATTCTTTTCTTGATACTAGTTACGTACCCGCGCGTTGCAACGGAACTCATTGAATATATAGAGAATCATGTTATAGAAGAGAGTTGCTCTGATCGGTTAGAAAGTGAAAAATAGTGAGAAGTTAAGTGAATAGAGCGGTTGGAAGAGAATAGACGTACAACCACCAACTCGTTCTTTTATAATGGTAATGATTACACTTCAAAATTTTGTTTTGAAACATTTTCCAAATATTTTGGCACTTGATCCAAGATTTTGTTGTCATTGATTAAATTATTTAGCACAAATCCAAAACAAGAACCTCGAATGAAAGCTGAAAATTTTAATTAAAATTGGAAATCGACAAAAGATTTTAAATTTTTATAATTAAAATATTCCAATACTTTTGGGATGTTACATGAAACATGATCATTATCAATCCATGTGTTAATCCATAAATCATAATAGTCCTACATAATGACATAAAATCAAGGATAATCTAGAATAATATCAAAACATGAATAAAAAGTTTCACGAACAAGTCATATACTTATTGATGAATATAAACGACATTTATTCAAAAGATAAAATGATATATTATTTAAAAGATTATAACATAGAAGTGATACAATCATCTTCATGATATCCTTTAGGGCATATCACTAACAATGGGCGCACAAAGGTGGCACGACAAAGGAGGGCTGCTCTATGCTGGTGAAGGTGAAGATGAAGCCAGGGAAAACTTTTTCGGATGGAAAAAAACTTCGTCAGCCAGTGAAACGAGCGACTTGAACAAAATTTTGGAATTTCATTGACAATTTTGGATGAAAATTTCAAACTATATTTGAATTTTGATGAAATTTAACCAAATTTGAACAAAACTTGGACAAATTTCGAACGAAGAAAAATTCAGCCATAATTTGAACGATTGTTTTCCCTTTCGTTGGGTAACGAAATGACCGAAATTCTCAAAATTTCGTTCAATTTCGTCCGAAATGTTTAACCATGGATGCAGCAGTTGGGGGCATTTTGTGCAATTAATATTTGCTAAATTTGCCCTCAAATCTCGCGTTACTACGTTTTGTGCAATTAATATTTGCTAATTCTTGATCTTTCTTCTTGGATGTTTCTAAAAGCAAGCTTTGATTTGATCTCATTCAACATTTCCAGATATTACGATTTGGATAAGTACTACACATATCAAGTGCAAATTTGATTTGTAGGCCCCAAAACCCCGGATAATGTCTGGCTCCATCTATTTATATATGAGTCCAGGGCCTACCCATGATTCTCTCGCAGCTCATACTTGTACGTGCTATCCCAGAGACCCAGACACAGGCCATGGCCAAGCACCGTCTCCTCCAGCTTCTCCTCCTCATGGCTTCCATCCTCCACGCCGCCACTGCGGCCTCCCCAGCTACCACCATGGCCAACTCGACGACGCCGACGGCGTACGATATTCTCGCGCGATTTAACTTCCCGCGGGGCATCCTCCCGGAGGGCGTGCAGGGGTACCTGCTCCGCCCGGACGGCTCCTTCGAGGTGTACCTCCCCGGCGAGTGCGACTTCGTCGTCTTAAAGCAGTACAAGATGCGGTACGGCAGCAGCATCGGCGGCACCATCCAGGCCGGGTCGATCCGCCAGCTGTGGGGCGTGAGGGTGCAGGTGCTCTTCTCGTGGATCGGCGTCAACCAGGTCGACCGCGTCGGCGACCAGCTCAGGTTCGAGATCGGCAAGTTCGAGCAGTCGTTCCCGGTCGGCAACTTCGCAGCTAGTCCCCGCTGCGACTGAGGCCCCAGATTTATTTTATTTTTCTTGTTGGATACCGTAAATAATATACCTGGTTCTTCGGAGTAATAATTTGATTGTGTACATGGCTCTGTGCTAAATCCAGGCCTGGGGTTTGCTCCCTGTAGATTAATCTGCCGTTGGCTTGATATATAATGAGTACAAGTGTCCGAAGAATACTCCAACCTTGTCCATCCGGTATTAATTCCTCCTTAGATCTGCGCAAACATGAACGGGGCTTACCGCCAAATTATGTAGGCAAGCACGGCCAAATTAGTCTGGCCTGGAATATACTATGTTGTACACCCGTTTGTCTAGGCTTCCTGCTTAACGCGGAATTGCATGCACCATGGTTTCCCGGAGGCCTTTATCCTCTACAATACTGCATAGAACAGAAAGGTAATTCAGCCATGTCGCTCTTCTACCGAGGAGAGTGATCTGGGTCGGTCATATTGCACTGCACAAGCAATTTCCTAATGCAACGGCTTGGGGAGAAGCTGTTTCTCGCGGCGGGGGTAACGTCACGCCTGTCCAAAGGAAGCAATGACAAGTGTGGTCAGAGAGCTGACGACGTGGGTCCTGTATACAGTGTGTGTGTGCTGTCTATGAACCATGGGACCCATCTGTTAGGAACTAGATCTGGCCATTAGTCTTAAAGAGTTATACTGAATGGAACCATCGATGAAATGAAATTATGATTTCTATCTACTATTCTTCTCCCACCTCTGGTCCTTGTTCTCTATCCCAAATAGGGTGAATATCAAACCAAATCCTTGTTTTATCAAATTTTCTCTCGAAATTGGCATAGTTTAAGTTAATATTATTTTATTTATAGTTTGGAAAGTCTACTCTAATTTGTTTAGGACAAAAGTCTTTGTTGTTGTTGTTGATGTTATTTATAACCTGGAAGCTTTTTTAGAAGCAAGCTAATGAGCAAAGCTAGCGTAAAATCTATTTTCATTTGAAATCAACTCATTTTAATATTTAACTAATTAATAAATGTAATTGAACCAATTTTGAACTGAATCAATAAATCTCACTACGAGTTTTTTGGACTTCTAATCCCAATCCCCGAATTCGTCCGCTTCTTGTCTAACATTTGTAGTTCTTCCGTGCGATTTGTCGTGCCGCATCACTAGCAACCTCATCGCCGGTAACACTCAAAAGTTTTAATTCCAGTAAAGTCCCTATGAAATCGACTAAACCAGAATCCTATTCTACGGCTTTCTCACGCCCATTCATGTGCTCCAAAGGTTCCTACAGTGCAAATTCATATGGACGTTAGAATCATACATTTTTCCTTTGAAAATCCTTTTGTTTTCCGATGAATCATTTGAGCTAAATGGTCCCCTCCATTCTACTTGCTACTCTATCCCATCACAAAAGAGTAAGTCAACAAAATGCTACTTTAACCGCTCCATTTTATTATCATATATTCAAACAAGATATAAAAGTAAACTATTAAGAAAGTATTTTTATAACAAATTTAATAACATCATTCTTATTATTCAAATCATACATTCGGGTATTTATTATTACGTTTTGATTTGCAGCATCGCTCTTTTATGCTAGAGGGAGTAATAATACAAATTGTTTTAGAAATAATCTAATTTTTATTCTGAATTAAAATAATATATCTGTATTTTTTATTTTACAGTAATAGCCATCTGTCGTTCAACCGTTGAGCGACTTGGCCGTTGGGCGATTAGTACTAGTCGCTCAACAGTGGAGCGACTACTTGCTGCTAGCTTCTCTTTGACCCAACCCTCTCACGGTCTCTCTCACCATTTCTCTCAGAAGAAAACGAGAGGAGCTTGAGAGAGAAGAAAAAAGAGAGAGAGGAGAGGGGAAGTGAAGAGGGGAGAAGGTTGCGAGAGGAGGCAGAGGAGCTTGCAAGAGCGAGAGAAGGTCACAAGAGGAGAAGCATAGGAGCTCGAGAGAGGGAGAGAAGGACAAGGGAAGTGAAGAGGGGAGAAGGTCGCGAGAGGGAGACAAGAGGAGTTCAGGAGAGGGAGTGAAGGAGAGGAGAGGAGCTCGGGAGAGATAGAGAAGGAAAGGGAGGAGCTTATGAGGTAACAGAGAAAAACGAATGAAGCTCATTGAGAAGAAGAAAAGGTCTTTGTGTGAAGGTCATAGTCTCATCTGAATGTACGCAACATATCGCTACTTATCGGTTTAGTTCATATTTAGTGAACATATGTTGACAAATGATAATATTTGCAGTGAGAAATCAGTCATGTCTAAGCCCACAAGATTGAAAGTGCATTACAGTATTGGTACCATTCGTGTAGGTCCATACAATGTGGACCTGAGTGGTTTCTCGCGAGTCAGTTTGGTACACCTAGACACAAAGAATGCTCTAATCAAAGATGTCCTGCACTGACTCACATGCAGCTTCTCCTTGGACTCTGAGGTGTGCAGTGTCAGCCTACATGGGCTTTAGAGTCGGTCTACCACACACATTCGGTGAGAGTTTAGGAGACTGATGTGCATGGTTGCATGGAAGGGCTATGTGGAAAGTTACCGGTAACGTGGATATGAGTGTGTGCTACACCGACACCATGTCCGAAAGGATTCACTGGAGGCCTTGCCAATGGCTATCGCCCGGTTGGTGGGAGCAGCATGGGCGCATAGTGCATGGTTCATGAAGATGACATGGTGGCCGATATTGTGGAGGCACAACCGGAATATCGAACACCATACATTGAGCCCACCGGACAAGTAGATGCGGATGTTACTGAAGTAGATCAGGAAAATCGCACAATGTAGGCTGAGCCCACTAGACAGGCGGACACAGGGGAGTATGTCGACAACATAGTGCATTAGATAGAGATTGATGATCGGACAACCCGGGCCAAGGAGGAAGCTTTAGAAGAGAATGGAGATGACTCTTCCGATGAGGACGAAGGTCCCATCCTACAGGCATGGAATATGGTGGATGTTGAAGGTCTTTCTGTGAACGACAAGCATGAATCACCATGGTACGGAGGTTTGGCTTCATGCAATATTTGCTGACAAGGAATCACTGTAGGATGCCATTAAGTTGTGAGCCTTGTCCATGCAGTGGATGTTTTGGGTCCTAAAATCTAGCCAGGAGTAGTACACTGGTCTACAAGCAGGTTGGTTGTCCTTGGCGTGTGCACGCATGCAGACCCAAGTACGAGACTCTCTGGATTATCTCCAAGGTGGAGGAGCACTCCTGCGTGCTCAGTAGTGTTTGCTGAAGCATCGCAACCTGATGTCCACCTTCATAGCCAATCTCACGTATGGAGAGATAGCGAAGAAGAAGGACCTGGAGACCAAGCACATCATTGTGCCTATCGAGCAGAAATTCAAGTACAAGATTAGCTACGTGAAGGCATGGCATGAGAAGCAGAAGGTTTTGGAAAGGAGGTTCATTTCTTTCAATGTGGCTTACAACAACCTTCCTCATATGCTCTAGATATTGTGGTATAGGAACCTAGGCACATACATTGCTGTGAAAGACAAGACATCCAGAAGACTGCCACATTACATGGTTTTGCAAATGGCCTTTTTAGCCATTGGTGCCTGCATCGAAGCTTTCGGGCACATGTTGCTCGTGATCTCAGTCAACGGGATGTTTCTAACTAGAAAATACAAGGTGCAGATCCTAACGGCAATTGGTGTTGATGGCAATAATAAAATTTTGCCCTTGACCATTGCATCCATTGAAAGTGAGAATTTCGACAGCTGGTTGTGGTTCCTTTGAAATCTAAAGGAGGGAGTAGTTGGGGCACATCCTGATGTCTATATAATCCATGATTGCCACCCCAGGATGATGAAGGCCATAAGAAAACTTCAGCAAGACACAGAGGAGTTGTTCACTTAGCTAGAGATGAGGAACAGATAGTGCATTTGTCATCTGGAGGCCAACTTCTTTAAGCAGTTCCCACAACAACTGTTGTTGAAGCTATTCAAGAGGCTGGCTATGCAGAACTAGTAACATGAATTTGATGTGTTGTGGGAGATGTTGGAGGAGCACACTAGGAAGCACGACATCGAGAGGAACAAGTGTCTACCCATTCCTGAGGCAGCGCATCCCGAACACCTCACACCATTACTAGAGCTTGACCCTCCCAGTGTGATGTACATGACCTCGAGGAACATCAAGTACTTCCATTGGATTGAGGCTGAGCCATTGGAGAAGTGGTCCTTGTTGCATGACACAAATGGTGTGAGATACAGCATAATGACCACTAACCTTGTGAAGATGTACAACTGGGTTCTTAGGAACATTCGTTCTTAGCCCATCATTGCCATTGTGGAAGGCGTTCTATAAGGTACAATTAGATATTTCAGGGAAAGGCATGCAAATAAGGCACTTCATGCAGCCAACCCACATACACCGTACTACTCAAAGATTGAAGTGTACATACAGGCCAAGACCGAGAAGGGTCAATCGCACATAGTCTTCATGATGAGCAATATGTAGTATCATTTTGATGTTGTCCTTCGGGACAGAGCCGGATTTGAGATGGCTCGCTCTCTTGTTACCCACGAGGTGTACCTTGGAGATCATATAAATAAACTTAGCTACACATGCAACAAACCAAAGTTCCTTCACAAGCCATGCTCTTTATGTCCTCACCGCATGTGGTACTATCAACATGAACCCATTGAACTTCATGTCGGAGTACTTCATAAAAGAGAGGGTGTTGTAAGTGTGGTGCGGTGACCTAAGAGGCTTCCGTGTTGTGGGCAACTTCGGCCCTGTTCTTTTCAGCTTCTAAAAGCTGCTTTTTGGCTTTTCTACAGTAACTAGCTTTTAAACGGAGTATTATTTTTTAAAATAGGGTCTACTAGTTAATTATAGTACATACTTTACTGACTTCATTTATATCGGCAAAAACTGCACGTGAGTTTCTGTTACTCTATATCTCTCGTACAAACAGCCCAAAAGTTACAAGCCGCAACCAAAAAGAACAGGCCCTTCACCATATCAGATATTGCACAGAGAGCTTGGATTCTGGATCTTGACCTATTGAAGGGTGGGAAAGGTCATCGGCAGAGTCATCACACTAGGAACGATATGGATGAAGGGGAAGGTGGAATGGTGGGTAGGCGTTGCGGCTGCTATAGCCATGAAGGCCACACTGTGAGAAGTTGCAAGGTGCTTGCTGATGAGTAAGAATACTAGCGTGAAGTGCAGCACCACTTCTTATTATGTGTAGTGGTATTCAGATTAGAAATGCTATCATGTTGAAACTTCATTAGTAAACTCTAACTGAATTTGTAATGTCAATCCATCATAGTTAACAATCCAGGGGGAGTGCTTGAGGAATGGCCCTTTTGTAGCCTGAACTCTCCACTCCTTTGCTATTATATGGCCCTTTCACATCCCAAATGGAACACACATAATGGTCCGTATGTGTGATTATGGATAGATGAAGTTATAGTAAACCCAGAGGGGCAGCTTTTGCATGCCGTCCTGACCAGACCAAACGAGATAGCCTTGCACAGTGATAAGACCAAACACGGAAGCCTTGCATAGTGACAAGACCAAACGAGATAGCTTTGCAGTGACAAAACCAAATGAGATAGCCTTGCACAGAGATAAGATCAAATGAGACAGCCTTGCACAGTGGTAAGACTAAACGAGACAGCTTTGTGTAGTGATAAGACCAAACGGGGCAACTTTGTGTAGCGACATGATGCTACGCTAGTCCACAAATCATCTGGCATGCCGCTGCCTTGCAAACATGAATTTGCCCAAACCGAATTGGACATGCAAAGCGTACGCCACGTCGGCTTAGCCTATAAGTGCTACCCCTTCCACAGTGTGTTTTCCTATACCACGACTATAACACTATATCGCTAATATGGACAAGCAATGCGAGGAGATCACCTGACATGCAAGGGATGTTGTAGCCTGAGAGAAACAAGCAGAGCGTGCTAGGAGACCACCTTGCCAAAGTGAAGCCCCCCGTACCTCCAACCCAAACCCATACCTCAACATTCCCACCGAGCATTCACCTCAAGACCCGCCCATAGGGGAGAAGCCCCCCTCTACTAGTGCAGGAAAGCATACAAGTTCTTCAAGTAAAAGGAGCGGTTGAGCTTGGGTATGCGTTACTGGGGTTACGGTAACTACGCCTGGTACTATCCGGACCATCATTAGGACCCGGCCCTCTACTGATAGCCAGTAAGGACAGGTTACAATATATTCCGCTACTAGTTCTGTTGTATGGCATGCTGAGAGACCATGTTAAGGTGACCCAATGTTTGCGATGAGTAATTGTCACTTGTTCTGGAAAGTTTGAGTTTGATTTGTGTGTCTCGTGCCAAGTCGTAGCGCAGTGCAGTCAGCTATGGCCGGAGCTGGTCGAACGTGGTTGGACGTGCTTGGGACGCTTGTTTTTCTTTTCGACTAGTCGTAGGGTTATTTAGTGCTTAAGTACCTTCTACTAATGCAAATGTATGATTACAGTATTTCGAGCGGTGATATGTGATGTTTTCTTGTCTGTGATGCTTGTAGGACTTTGAGGCTAAGTCGTGGCGAGGCATGGGACGGCCGGACTAGGCACAGGCGGTGCTGAGGTCGAAGCGGTCGGAAGATGCCGAAGATGGCGAGGGATCAAGGTGGTTGCAAGGCTTGGACAGCAAGGCAAGAGGAGGAAGCTTCCAGGAAGAAGCGTGAGGGGCAATTCGGTAAAATTGACTCAGGCTTGAGGAAGCGGATTCGGTTGGAGTTAATGGGTAAAGTGCTGAGTTTGTTGGAGCTATTGGGTAAAGCTAGATGTAAACCCGGTAACTAGAGGCTATAAATAGAGATGCTAGAGCTCAGGTGATGTGTGGGTTTTCTTTTCTTTGTTTTGGCGTGAGTTGTGTCTGGGAGAGCACGGTTGTTCATGGGTGGAGTTTAGTTTCTGTTTCTTTTGTGTTGCTCAGAGTTTGAGATCATGTAATGAAATGGCTGTAGACAATCCCATTATGTAATCATTCATATCCCTGAATCTATTTGAGAAGTCTTATGTTTGAGTTGTTCTGATTTCTTGGCTCTCTCTGTGTTTAGCTTGTCTTCAGTTGTTTCTGTTTTGTCTTTTGCTGTTCTCTGTTCTTCTCTGTTTCTTCTCGTTTTGAATGGAGTCTTTGATCGAGTAGCTACAGATCTTTTTGCTCTGAACTGGGAATCTCCTCAAAGCCCCTTGGCTAGCTTATTCCCAAGGGCAAAGATTTCAAATAGCAGTTTTCTTTCCGAGAAAAGGTTAGCTCAGACTTACTCTATTTTCTAGGGTTTACTGTTTTCGTTAGCAGAGGAATCGTGTTTTCTTAAAGTCTCGGCGAAAAGTTGTTTTAGCCTTGTGTTCTCTCGATCTGAGGTCATTTCCCTGATGTAATCAAAAGTCTCATGATCAAAAGATTTCAGAATCACAAGTGATTTGGAATTTGGTCTCATTTTCTGTTTGGCATTTCAGTTTTCGATTCAGAGTTTCAGTCGAATGATTTTCATGCTCTGTCTGTTTTTAGCCAAGATGCTCTTTGTTTGTATTTTCCTCTCCCTATGGTCAATCTGCTGTTTAGGTTAAAGCCCGACCTGAGAAGAGCAGCGATCGGTCAACCATCTTTTCTGTCTTCATTTCTTCTTCAGTATTTACTATTCCAACATTTTTCGGACAGCCGCTTTCTGTTCTCTGCAGGTCGCCTGACTGCTTTTCTTTTTAGTTTGCTTTTCTTCTTTTGTTGTTTCTGTTTTGTAGCTTCTAAGCTTCTCTATTTTCAGTAGCCTCTTTGCTTTAGTCAGTTTTTGGGCAAAGATCTATTTCTCTGTTTCTGTTCGTTTCTATTTTCTTTCACTGAATCTGTTCCTGGTCAGACAAAAAACAATACGGTGGTCCGACTGCTCCTTCTCTTGCGGTTAGACCGGCAGTTCTTCGATGGTCAGATCGGCTATGCTTTTGCGATCAGACCGGCAGTTCTTCGACGGTCAGACCAGCTGTGCTTTTGCGGTCAAACCAGTAGTGCTTCAACGGTCAGACTGCTATCACTCTTGCGGTCAGACCGGCTTCAATACTTGCTTTCGATTCCTTGCTCTCTGGACTGCTTTGTTTTCTCTGTCTCATTTTTCCTCTTTGTTTTCTGTTCTTTTCTTCAGTTTCAGTGAGCATTTATCCTCTTGCTTCATAGCTTCTGTAGCTATTGAAGAAGAAGATTGTGTGGATACTTGGGGAGGTTTGACGGCACCATTCATCCCCCCTCTGTTGGCTGGTTTGGTCCTACAAGTGGTATCAGAGCTGGTTAGCTCTTCCTTGTAGATCTTAACCGGTCTATTGGGCCATAGCGACAAACAAGTATTCCACCAAGCCCCCTATCTTCGATGGGATTGACTATCCCTTCTGGAAGAGTAGGATGGAGACCTACATACAGGCTCAGGACTATGCCGATGAGAACATCACAGCGGCAAACATGTCGGATGTTGAGGTGAATGCTAAGGTAAGGAACATCATAATCCAAGGTCTGAGCCGAAGCGAATTCGATCACATCTCTCATCTCACGTTGCCCTTCGATATTTGGGTGACCCTCGATGATTACCATGAGAGAACTACTCAAATTAAGATGGTACGACAGGACCAGTACAAGCGAGATTACAACAAGTTTGAAATGTTTGTTGGAGAGTCCCTTGATGAGTGTTTTGTGAGGTTTCACAAAATTCTGAGCAACCTCCGAGCGGTCGGTCTCACTTACCCCAACTCGGACAATGCTAGACAGATGCTTTCGGCCTTGGATTTGCGGGTTTAGGAGATGAAGGTGACCACCATCAAGGACACAACCGATCTTTTGACCTTAAGTCTTGACGCGTTGTACTCATGCCTCAAGACTCACGAGATTGACATAGTCTCTCGCAAGTCGAAGTCGCAGTCGATGGCACTGGTCACCGATCCCAGTACGACTTCTAGAGTTCCTTCTGACGTTATCTCTGGTTTTCTCTTGCTGCTCTTTGTGAGATAAGTGACGATCAGATAGAACAGATTCCAGAAGACCAATTAGCCCTCCTAGCCAACAGTTCTCCCATGCATACAAGAGAGTGAGGGACAGAAAGAGGAGTGGGCCGGTGATTTGCTTTGATTGTGGTGGCCCCAACCACATTCGGGCAAATTGCCCCAAGCTGGAGAAGGGCAAGAACGACTACGGCGGTATGAGCAAGAATGACTACATCAACAAGAAGCCCCCAGCTCATGCCCAAGGTAAAGAAAAGGAGTACCGCAACCTTGGCAAAGCCAAGAAGCTCTTCCACCGCATCCTCACCGCCTTCGATGACATCAACTTCAGCGACATGAAAGGATGGAGTGATGACGATGGCAAGGATGATCAAGACCCCAAGGACAGCGTCGACTTTATTGGCTTGTGATTCATGGCCAACAAGACCGACATCAGCTACGACGGTCTCTACACCGACTCCGATGAGGTAGGTCCCTCCTACGACCAGCTCAATGATGCTTTTCTCAAGCTAGGGAAATTTTATGCTAGATCTAGAGCTAGGGTTTGTGATCTAGAGAAGGAAGTAGAGAGTCTGTCACGGGAGCTTACTTCACTTAAATCTGCTCCCTCCCATGACGAATGTGATGTATGTTCTTCTTTGCTTGGAGATATGGAGAAGCTAAGGACCTCTCATGATAGTGTAACTTCTGAGCTCGACATGCTTAAGGTGGAGAATGTTAGTTTGCTTACTGAACTAGAGATGACTAGGATAGCTTCTCTTTCATCTACTATTGAGACTATTTCCTGCACCTCATGTGAGGATAAGGACAATACTTTTAGAGGTCTTTACACTATGTTTCTTTATCTGCCTGAAATATGTGAAAGCTGCAATAACCTGAAAATGAACTTAAACAAGGCATATCATAAAATTGCTGAATTACAAGATTTCTTGCTAGAGCCCATTGCTTCCTGCATAAACTATCCCAAATTGACTGCTGAACTTGAATCTGTCACAAAACAGTTTCATGAAATGATTGACCAAAACAACAAAATGGCTCAATACGTCTAAGGACCCTGTTAGCTCACCATGCGATAACTGTGAAAAACTAAAATTAGAACTCGTTGCATTGGATAAAAAATGTGTGAAGCTAACTAAGGACTTTTTAAAGAAGCCACGATCTAGTTGTGATGTGAGTGCTATAGTGGGAGAGAAGTCTAAGGAAATGGTAGAGACGCTTAGGCATGAGGACCAAATGGCTAGAAGTAGGACTATCCCTCTTGTATCTTGCGAAGCCCTCAAAGTTGAGGCGGCTGTGCATAAGGAGAGCATGCACATGCTATTCGTTCTTCTGCTATTGGTTCATCTTCCTCTCCTTCTGTTGTCTCTTCATCCCCCTGCTCTTCTTGCACCTCTCTTTCAGGAGTGTCAGTATCTTATGAACACTCTTGAGAGATTTGTAGGAGGCAAGAACAAGCTAAATCTTATTATAGACAAGCCCAAAATTTGCAAGTTCAATCAAGGTCTAGGATACGATTTTCTTGAGGATGTTAGGAAGCATCCACCTGCTGTTCTTAGATCCATAGCAGCAAGTATGATCGAGGTCAAGCCCAGAACCAAAAATGTTGAGTTCAAGTCCGCGGGCTTTGTCTAAGGGATCTTGTTGCTTCAACCTCCTAGAAGGCGAAGTTTCATTGCACCTTCTGTCAGAAGGATGGGCACAGGATTGAGAGATGCTTCAAGTGCACCAAGATCGCGCGAAGAGATCGTGTTCGTGTTCTTAGGCGTATTCAAGGTCAGCCCCAGACTTTGAGTGCACCTAAGACCAACACGAGGTCTAGGGTTGATCAGTTGAGGTGTTTAGGCAGCATCGAGGACTTGGCTTTTCTGGATTCTCTGATTTTCATCCTCGACTTGCCTCTAGTCATGATACCCGCCGTCCTGAGGGTAGATCTCATTTTCCCCGTTGAGATAGCTACCCACGGCGAGATCAGCATGTTGCTGGTGCTCTGACTTGCTCTTCCATAACAGCCAAGCCCAGCAACAGCTTCAGGTCTGCTCATACACCTTCTGGCTTCCTGAGTGACAGAGAGCGTAAGGTAGTTAGAGGTCAGTCGTGTGTGACTACTTCTTCTGCTTGTCGTAAGACTCAATATTGGGTTCCAAAGTCTCTTTTGATTTATCCCAGTCCTGAGCCATCCCTCTCTTGTTGACTTAGGTTCGCTGCGCTGGGAAGGGAGAGGTATGGCTTGTGGACTCCAGCTGTTCTCGACACATGACCGGAGACTCCCGTTGGTTCTCTTCCTTAGTCCGAGCTCCAGGTGATGAGACGATCACTTTCGGAGATGCCTCATCTTGGTGAGTCATCGCTAAAGGTACAGTGTGGATCAATGACTCTTTTAATCTTAAAGATGTTGCCTTAGTGAGTAAGCTGCAATACAATTTGCTTTCTGTTTTTCAGATTACCGATGACAGTTTTGAGGTAAGTTTCAAGAAAAACGCTTGCAAAATTCTTGATTATTCGGGGAGTCTAGTTTGCGGGATCTCTAGATATGGGAGGATCTTTCGTGCTGATTTTGTTGAGTCTTCTAGCGATCCTCTCAGGTGTTTAGTTGTTTCAGAGTCCTGTGATCTCTTCTTCTAGCATAGGAGACTTGGTCACATCGGCTTTGATCATTTGACTCGAGTTAGCAGCCATGATCTCATTCGTGGTCTACCCAAACTCAAGATGGTCAAAGACATAGTTTGTGCTCCTTGCTGGAATGGCAAGATTGTTGCTGCTTCTCATCCTCCAGTCACTGTGACTATGACTGATACACCAGGACAGCTTTTTCATATGGACACTGTTGGTCCAGCTAGAGTGCAGTCAGCAGGAGGGAAGTGGTACGTTCTTGTCGTGGTCGATGACTTCTCGAGGTTCTCTTGGGTGTTTTTCTTAGCCTCGAAGGATGAGACATTCAGTCATTTTCTAGGTCTTTTTAGTAAGCTTTCTGTTGAGCTCCCGAGTGCCTTACGAGCGATTCGCAGTGACAATGGCACGAAGTTCAAGAATTCCTACTTTGAGAAGTTCTGTGATGAGTCAGGTGTAGAGCATCAGTTCTCTTCTCCGCACGTCCCCCAGCAAAATGGCGTCGTGGAGAGGAAGAATCGTAGCTTGGTCGAGATGGCCAGAATGATGCTTGATGAGTACTCTACACCTAGGAAGTTTTGGGCTAAGGCTATAGCCACCACGTGTCAAGTTTCAAACAGAGTTTTTCTGAGGGCACACTTGCATCGCACTTCTTATGAGTTGAGATATGGGCAAAAGCCCAGTGTCTCCCATTTTCGCGTGTTCCTAGATAAGTTCAAGTCACGATCTTGTGATGGGATTTTTCTAGGTTACTCGACTTCTTCGTGGGCGTATAGGGTCTGGAACTGCGAGTCTAGCAAAATGGTAGAGACCTGTGAGGTGACATTCGATGAGGCCAGTCTGGGGACTAGGCCTAATATCTTAGGTTCAGTAGAGCAGTCTGAGACCATCTTTGTGGATGATGAGGAGGATGGAGATGAAGGTTGCTTACTTGATCCAGTTCCTCCTCCCCTTGAGGTGCCTACTTCTTCCACCGCACCTCGAGGAGATCATCCCATTCCTTCCACATCTTTTGGAGTTAGTAGCTCTCTTCCTACCTCGTCAGCTCATGAGGTAGAGGCCACTTCTTCTTCTCATCCAGGACATCCCTGACATATCCTAAATCATCATCCTTCAGAGCAGATGATAGGAGATCTCTTCGAGCGCGTCACACGCTCAAAATCTGGCTTGTCTCACTTATGCCTCCATTCTGCTTTTGTTGCCAACTTTGAGCCCAAATATGTATGTCATACTCTTTCTGATGAGTTTTGGGTCAATGCCATGCATGAGGAGTTAGAAAACTTTGAGAGAAACAAGGTCTGGTCGCTTGTTGAGCCCCCTAGAGGTCATAATGTCATAGGTACCAAGTGGGTGTTCAAAAACAAGCAGAGTGAGGATGGGATAGTCATTTGAAACAAGGCTAGACTGGTAGCTCAAGGTTTCTCCCAGGTTGAGAGTCTAGATTTTGAGGAGACCTTTGCCCCTGTAGCTTGGCTAGAAGCCATTACGATCTTGCTTGCATTTGCAACATTTAAAGGCTTTAAGCTGTACCAGATAGATGTCAAGAGTGCTTTCCTCAATGGGTATATTGAGGAAGAAGTCTATGTTAGGCAGCCTCCAGGTTTCGAGAACCCTAAATACCCAAACCATGTCTACAAGCTTTCCAAAACTCTGTATGGACTTAAGCAAGCCCCTAGAGTTTGGTATGAGAGGCTTAAGTCCTATCTATTGAATTATAGGTTTGAGATGGGTAATGTAGACAAGACCTTGTTCATTTGCAAGCATGGCAATGACCTTCTACTCGTCCAGATTTATGTGGATGACATCATTTTTGGCGGCTCTTCTCATGCTCTTGTTTCCCAATTCTTTGATGTCATGAGTACAGAGTTTGAGATGAGCATGATGGGCGAGTTGAGGTTTTTCCTTGGCTTCCAGATCAAGCAGACTCGGGAGGGCACTTTCTTGCATCAGGGCAAGTACACTCGTGATCTCCTGAGACGCTTTGACATGAGTGATGGCAAGCCGGTGTCAACTCCAATGGCATCATCAGCTTCACTCGATCCAAATGAGGATGGCAAGCCAGTTGATCAAAAAGAGTACCGCAGTATGATTGGCTCCCTCTTGTACCTCACTGCCTCGAGACTGGACATACACTTCTCCGTGTGTCTGTGTGCTCGATTTCAGGCCTTCCCTCGTGTATCTCACTGCCAGGCGGTGAAGCGCATCTTTCGATACCTTCGAGCTACCATAGACTATGGTATCTGATACTTTTCATCATCATGTCTTTCTCTTATAGCCTATTTCGATGCGGACTTTGCTAGCTGTAGGATAGATAGGAAGAGCATGTCTGGCACTTGCCAATTCATTGGCACATCTCTTGTCTCCTGGTCTTCTAGGAAGCAGTCCAGTGTTGCACAGTCGATCGCAGAGGCCGAGTATGTTGCTGCCGCCAGTTGCTGCAGCCAGGTACTTTGGATGGTTTCGACCCTGCGGGACTTTGGGTTAGTTATAGATAGTGTTCCACTCTTTTGTGATAACACTTCTGCCATCAACATTACCAAGAACGCAGTTCAACACTCTCAGACCAAGCACATTGATATCAGATATCATTTTCTTAGAGACCATGTGGAGAAGGGTGATATAGTGCTCCAGTTTGTGGAGAGTGACCACCAGTTGGCCGATATCTTTACCAAGCCTTTAGGTAGCTCTAGGTTTTCAGCCTTGCGGGGAGAGCTTGGGGTGGTCTGCCCTTATGGTTTATTGTGAGGAGGAGCTACTTGCTGTTGTGCACCTCATCTCTTATCTGCTTCTGTTTCATTATGCTGCATTGCATGAGAGTGCATTGGGTTAGTCCTTCTAGCATAGACTAGAGTAGTTCTCTTTCTCAGTTGCTTAGATTGCTTCCTCTCATCTTTTGTTTCTAGGTTGCTGCTTCTAGTCGCTTCTCTTCCCACTAGATTGAGTTCACTCACTTCTTACAGATCTAGCGAGGGATGGGCCCCCTTGGGTAGACAGGGAACGTGTTTACTCTCTAGTGTGTTAGTAGACCAGCTAGTAGTCCTAGATCCATATGAGGTAGATGAGAGTTAGTCTGGGTCACAGTATCCTCTATATCTTATCTTGTTTTAAGGACTGCCTTTTCTGATTTTCTTGCCAGCTTCTCGTTTTTATTGCTTTGGTTCAGGGGAGTTCTTTTGAGTTTTGCTAGAACTTAATGTTGACATAACTCAACTTGAACTAAAAGTGCTTCACATACTAAGGGGGAGCTGGATTTTTCTTGCATTTCTTGTCATTCTGCATTGTAATATAACTACATGGAGTCTTGATTATTATCTTTTTTTACATAAAACAATTGCTTTACATCTTGCCATAACCTATGCTAAATTGCTAGATTTATCATGACTTTATATGTGTAGCCTAGTCTTTGCCATGATAGGTTGATTAAAATGCACAATTTGAATTATTCATGTCATGTAAGCTCTTAAAACTAGTCTGTCTTTAGTTATCCTTTTATGATTCATGCCATGTCAAATAGGCTGAGTTGAGTCCTGAGTCTTTATTGAGCTTTAGATTGAGCTATGCAAGTTCCTTTATGAAATGTGAGCTATTCTTAACTCCTTGCTCTTGAACTAAATTCAGCAAAAGCAAAAAGATCTCTTTTGTGCGAAAAAACTGATCTCACCAATTCTTTCTCATGAGACTACTTGCCATTGCAATAGGCATGAACTCAGGGGGAGTTTTGGTTGACCAAGATCATTTTCTTAAGCTTCTCGCTTGGAGTGGTCGCATAATGCTTGAGATCTAGCACATGACTAAACAAAAAATTTGGTTAGAAACAACCATGAGTTTCTAAAAGGAAAAACATATCAATTGTGCAAAATTTTCTTAACTACAAAAAGACCAAGTACTTGAACAAATAATTCATTCTAGAACTTGTAGCACTCTAAATTGACTCAATACTAGCTTCTTGGTTCCACTTAGAATATTGACATGGCTTGCATCATCCTTGGATATTTTTAGCTAGACTCTAATCTTGGGTGACTTGACATGCTAAGAAATTCGACTAATTATCAGATTTTGACTTATTTGGTTTAACTTGTCTATACATGCATTGTCATGATCTACATAGCATTCTATTGTGTTATGGCTTGTTGTAATACTCAAAGAACCTTTTTGGATAATCTTCATAGCTCCTAATGCTTAAAATGAATAAAATACAGTCGTTTCAACCAAATCTTGCTTCATTTTCTTCCTTGCATCTTGATGATTTTGTTGCCAAAAGGGGGAGGATAATGAAGAAAAAGGAATAAAATGGGGATTTTCTGGAGCTTTTGAGGAAAACTTACTCTTTTTGTTTTTTCTCCGTTTGTCGACATGGTCATAAGTTTCTCTATCATTCCCTTCAGACCATGCGTGACTCTCTCAGTTAAAACAAAAAATTCAAACTCAACTTTATGCTTTTTCTGTTTTTGTCAATATACTCATCAAGGGGGAGATTGAGAGACCATGTGGAGGTGACTCCATGTTTGTGATGAGTAATTGACACTTGTTCTGGAAAGTTTGAGTTTGATATGTGTGTCTCGTGCCAAGTCGTAGCGTGGTGCAGTCGGCTGTGGTCGAAGCTGGTCAAACGCGGTTGGACATGCTTGGGACGCTTGTTCTTCTTTTCGACCGGTCATAGGGTCATTTAATGCTTAAGTACCTTCTACTAATGCAAATATGTGATTACAGTATTTCGAGCGGTGCTATGTGATGTTTTCTTATCTGTGATGGTTGCAGGACTTTGAGGCTAAGCCGTGGCAAGGCATGGGATGGCCGGACTAGGCACAGGCGGTGTTGAGGTCGAAGCAGACGAAAGATGCCGAAGACGGCGAGGGATCAAGGTGGTTGCAAGGCTTGGACAGCAAGGCAAGAGGAGGAAGCTTCTAGGAAGAAGCGTGAGGGGCAATTCGGTAAAATTGACTCAGGCTTGAGGAAGCGGATTCGGTTGGAGTTCATGGGTAAAGTGCTGAGTTTGTTGGAGCTATTGGGTAGAGCTAGCTGTAAACCAAGTAACTTGAGGCTATAAATAGAGATGCTAGAGCTCAGGTGATGTGTATGACCTGAACTAGGAATGTCCTCAATGCCCCTTGGCTAGCGTATTCCCGAGGGCAAAGATTTCAAATGGCAGTTTTCTTTCTGAGAAATGGTTAGCTCAGACTTCCTTTGTTTTCTAGGGTTTACTGTTTTCATTGGCAGAGGAATCGTGTTTTGTTGATGTCTCAGTGAAAAGTTGTTTTAGCCTTGTGTTCTCTCGATCTAAGGTCATTTCCCTGTTGTAATCAAAAGTCTCATGATCAAATGATTGAGAATCACAAGCTATATGGAATTTGGTCTCATTTTCTGTTTGGCATTTCAGTTTTTGATTCAGAGTTTTAGTCAAATGATTTTCATGCTCTGTCTGTTTTCAGCCGAGATGCTCTTTGTTTGTATTTTCCTCTCCCTAAGGTCGATCTGCTGTTTAGGTTAAAGCCCTGATCAGTTGACCTAAGAAGAGCAGCGATTGGTCGACCATCTTTTCTGTCTTCGTTTCTTCTTCAGTATTTACTGTGCCAACAGTTTTCAGACAACCGCTTTCTGTTCTCTTCAGGTAACCTGACTGCTTTTCTTTTTAGTTTGCTTTTTTCTTTTGTTGTTTCTGTTTTGTAGCTTCTGAGCTTCTCTATTTTCAGTAGCGTCTTTGCTTTAGTCAATTTTTGGGCAAAGATCTGTTTCTCTGTTTCTGTTCGTTTCTATTTTCTTTTACTGAATCTGTTCCCGGTCAGACCGAAAACAATACGGCGGTCCGACTGCTCCTTCTCTTGCGGTCAGATCGGCAGTTCTTCGACAGTCAGACCGGCTGTGCTTTTGCGGTCCGACCAGCAATTCTTCGATGGTCAGACCGGCTGTACTTTTGCAGTCAGACCAGCAGTGCTTCGGCTGTCAGACTGCTATCACTCTTGCGGTCATTCCGGCTTCAATACTTGCTTTCGGTTGCTTGCTCTCTAGACTGCTTTGTTTTCTCTGTCTCGTTTTTCCTCACCATTTTCTGTTATTTTCTTCAGTTTTAGTGAGCATTTATCCTCTTGCTTCATAGCTTCTATAGCTATCGGAGAAGAAGATTATGTGGATATTGGGGAGGTTTGAAGGCACCATTCACCCCCCTCTCTGTTGCCAGTTTGGTCCTACACACGCACTAACAAGCTCTCCCCTCTTCCCGTAGTCTCTGGATCCGCTATACACGTACCATAAATAGATCGACCGGGAGATCTACCTGCATAACCAGTGGTGTCTGGACTATGAGGAGTAGGACACCGAGATGACACGTGAGAGGATGGAGTGGCGGCAACGTAGTGAAGATTGAAGCAAGTGTATTCAATGGGAGACACAAGCTCATCTAGAGACGTGTAGGCGCTGAGAGCGGAAGGCTCGCGAGGAGGAGCATCAAAGAAAATGCAAACTAGCTGCCAGGGCCAGGGCAACTGGCAAGGACTACAACATCGAGCTCGGGAGGAAGGGCAAATGGCCACATTCCATGCAGTAGTTCGACCCTCTTCGTCTATATGTCCCATGTATTTCTAATTCGCTAAAGGCATACGAGTACCATCTTTCGTTCATTAGCCTGCGTGCCATGTAACCTCCTTGTCAAATCAACTGTTGTGTTGTTATCATTACACCTTTTATCCAAAATTCTCCTCCGTGTATGAATTCCCTATTGCATCGTAATATCACTTACTTTTCTACTTACAAATCATTGCTAGCTCAATCGTTCTCACGAAATTCTTTAGAAATTTATCGCACTACAACAACATACAGTGATCACAAAATATTATTGCGAGTCTAATAGATTTTGTACCCTTGAGAATTTATGAAAATCACAAATGGACCAACCTACAATGTTTGCCCTTTTATTTCTAGAAAAAATAACAACCCATAAACAAGATTTGCTAAATGTATTACCTACAAAAATTGTCATTTACTCCTCCATAATTATTTCCATCGAATTAATGTAATAATAATATTTTTATATTAAATCGTCCAGCCAGTAGGCTACTTATCGAGGTGTTGCCCTACGGTTGAGCGACTAGAGCCAAGTCGCTCAACAGTCGAGCTAGAGGTGGCAACGAGGCTGTACTTGCTGAGGAACGCCAGAACGTTCTCTCCCCCCAACCTAAAAAACTATCCTATCCCCATCCCTATCCGTGGT
Source organism: Dendrocalamus latiflorus (assembly GCA_017311315.1). Lineage (NCBI taxonomy): Eukaryota > Viridiplantae > Streptophyta > Magnoliopsida > Poales > Poaceae > Dendrocalamus > Dendrocalamus latiflorus. Next base: position 10,470,127 of record CM029615.1, on the reverse strand, counting down.
CACGGAGAAAATTGCTATAATGGGACTACAAACAACGTGTTTCGCTATAATAGACCTTCTAACGTTGACATCGCTAAAATGACACCCGAAACATTGGCTTCTCGTAATACATGACATTTGGCTAATGTTTCGAAATACCCGAACATTGGAATTAAAAGAGCCAAATGTCATGTATTACGAGAAGCCAATGTTTCGGGTGTCATTTTAGTGATGTCAACGTTAGAAGTCCCATTATAGCGAAACACGTTATTTGGAGTCCCATTATAGCAATTTTCTCGTGGTCACGGGGTTAGATTTCCCCGTCCTTGTCCTCATGTAGGTAATGGGTACCCGACGGGTTCCTACCCCTAATGGGTTTAAAAGCCTTCCAGCTTGAGAATAGAGGAAAACCTAAGGATATTGTAGAACTATTACTTCAGAGAAATCCTTGTCAAAAATTATAGTCATTGTAGAAAGACTTGTGTAGAAAACATTATAGGCCATTAGGCTAATTGAGTTGAACAAGCTAGTTCTAGATAGCCCTGACAAAATAAAAAAAAATCTGTGTAAAGCATGTCAAAAGTGAATCATTGTTATATCATTACCACCATTAGCAATTGCTAGAGTAAGGTAACCAACGGACTTTAGGAGTCCAACAAGCTATGATTTTTGCAATGGCATCATTCGACAACATATTGCTATTCTTGACAGCATGAAAATCACTATTTTGAGATGCAAAAATGCTAGCAAATTAAATAGTTCACCACATGACCACATAGACATAAGTAGGATACTAGTCATACTACAAGTTCACCACATGAGTACATGTCAGAACCCGGAGCGACAACTCCTGGATCCTCTGTGTAAATTGTACTAGTCCAGGATCAGCTAGTGCACACAGTACAACAAAGATATATATCAAGCACAAATGACCAACTATATTAAAGAAAAGAGTACGGCCTTATGGCCAAGTCTTACATCAACGCCCATTGGCAAAGATAAATAAAGCAAATAACTGCGGAAGCAACTGAAAAGAAGCGAAGCCCAAGCCTGCCCACAGGCAAACGACAGTAAGATGCGGCCTACTCGTCCAGATCTTCACCATAGTCGACGTCATCTTCCTTTGTATAGAGATTGCAAGGTGAGTACAAACTTGTACTCCGCAAATCACACGGAGAAATGCATCATAATGATAAAGGCTTCAATGGAAGGCTTATAGGGTTAGTTTGCATAAAACAACATTTAAGGAAATACGGTAAATAGATTGAAATTGCTGAATTTAATGCAGTAAGTAAAAACAATACTTGTAATTGAAAATAATACCGTCAGTGCAGGCTTCGACCATACACCAACCTATTCACGGGCATCCCACCCCGACCATCTTTTTCAAAAGATCACGTATAGATTCCATCCATCCACACGCTTTCACTGCGCAACTCTGATGGATTCCTTCCATTCACCAGGTTTTAATCTCTCACGTATTCCATCCATTCGCAAGGTTTTCATCTCTCGTGGATTCCATCCATCCATAAGGTTTTCAAAAGCATTTTGAAAAAACAAAATCTAATCCATGAAAAACTTTTACTCAGCATGCCCATAACCGTGGACACGGCTATCTAGGATAGATTATACACTCTGCAGAGTTGTATAGCTTTACCCACATGACACGATCATCCCATATTACCACCGGATTACACACTTCCTTAGGTGTGTGGCGAGGAGTCGTGATAAGGCCTTTACAATGCAAAGCCTTCAACCTGGCCAAGCCAACTCTAAGGTTTCACCCTAGTAAGGAATCCACCAAACCGGGACCCCCTCTTGAGCCTGAGTGAGACTTCATGTAACATCCTGAAATTTCAAGTGTTCAAAAATGTGGAGGTTTTAAAATTTTTCTTGCATTCTGCTAGCACTCAAGTTTCTTCTGAGTATCTATTGAAATCTTTTTGAGTTTTGTGCCCTACAAAATAATAATCAAGAGCACTCCCAAATATAAATAATAATGTTGTAAATTGTAAAAATGAAAAGATGTCATTACAAAGTATGAATTGCCAATGCCAACAACTTGAATTCAAATTCAGGTTAATAAAATGAGCCCAAAAGGAATATTAGAATATACCATAAAATTTAAACCAAAATCCAAGGCTGAGTATTCAAAATTTATATATATATATGTATGTAGGTAAGCATGTTAAATGCACATATGTATCCAAAAGCATAGCAAGGGATATCAGAAATTCATACTTAGGTAATTGAATTAGGATTCACAATTTAACTATAATGCAATACCTGGTAAACCCTGATGTAAATTTGAAAGTCAAATTAAAAATCCAGATTTTAAAATATGCTTAGCACTTCCATTTTCCTTTCCTCACTTATTTCACCTCTACCCTCCCTTTCCCTCCTCCCTGTCAGCCGGGCCCGGCCCTTCCTCCCTGCCCCTGCTCTTTCTTCCCCCTTTGCCTTCTTCCTGTGTCTCTTTCCCCCGTCCTGTGGCCGAGCAGCGCTTGCGTCACCTGGCCGGCCCCGCCTTCCCTGGCGCCAACTGCCCACTTCACGTCGCACGTCGCCTCGCCATCCCCTCCGCCTGCATCTCGCACGTCGCCGCGCCATGCTCCTGCGCCCCGCACGCCCGCGCCCTGTAGCCCTACCGAAGACACGCTGCCGCCATGCCGCCGTGTGGAGCTCCCCTGTCGCCAGCCCTCTGCACATGCCATAAGAACCCCAACACGCCTTCGAGACCTTCACCACCTCTCCCTTGTGCTCACGCCGCAATGAATTGCAACCCCTTGCTTCGTAGCTAGCCGGCGGCATTCTTCTCCCCCAATTCCGGCAAACCGCCGCCCCGCCGATTGGGGCTGCCCCCGGTCAATTCCGCCGCACCGCAGCTTCCTCGTGGTGTTGTGAACTCACCCCCACCGTCGCCCGGGGCTCCCATCGCCCGTGGCCCGCCGACGACGTGAAGCTCCGCGCGCCACCACCAGCCGTCGCCGCCGGCTCGCCTCAGTGCATCCCCAGCCAAGCCGTCACCACCGGTGAGTTTCTCCCGGCCCTGTCGTGCTCACCCTCCTCTCTAATTTCACTCCCGTTCCCTCCGGCGCCGCCGCCTCGAGCCCACCTCGCCACCGGCCGCCCCGCACCGTCGCCCTCCCACCTCATCGCCGTTTCGGGCCACGCAACCCCCCCCCCCACCAGCTCCCTCGCCTCCGTGCTGTCCCGTTTTGCCGGCCTGCCCAGCATCCCCGGCCGCCCCTCGCCGGCGCCGCCCCAACCTGTCTCCGGCTGCTAGCTCCTCTGTTTTGATCCCTGGTAACCGCTTGCTTCATCCCCATTAAACCCTCCGTTAAGTCACAAAACACCGAGGGCACACTTGGCTAGCTCAGTGCGTGTTAACAACCGTAAGCAACCAAGTCATGAGATCGATTCCAGCCGGCCGCATTCCCCATTTTTATTTCAATTTTTGTAACACCTTTTAAGTAGTAAAACTCAAGGAAAGTTTAACAATAATTTAGAGAGGTCAATAAAATTTAGCTGGAATGTAAAGGAGATTATGTAAGGTTTAAATGTGGGATTAGTGATCATATAAATGTACCTTTATTATTCCAATCTGAAACTTCTAAAGGAATATTAGTAGAAGATGGTTTTTAGTATAAATGCCCCAAATATCACAAGAACCTTAATTAAAATAAAATAGCAATTAAGCTCATATCAAAATAAGTGGTCAACATGCATAGGTAACTCAAATTGAAATACAAAACAAAATGTGTGGGGAGGGTACCCTTATAAGCCTATATACAACCTTTATCTTTAAGGCTTAATTTACACTATATAACAACTACAGGTACATAACTTAATAACAACCATTAATCAGAAGGGTGTCTTTAGTAGAAATGCCATGTTAGAAATATATATATGACACAATTATAATAAAGCAACCTCTAGGTCAGCTGATAATTAAGAGTAATCTATCTAAGGTAGCTAGGTAAATGGTAGTCATCACTGGCATGTCATCGAAAAATAAAACTCAACTGTAGGTTTAATCGAATATTGTTGTTAAAGTATAACCTGGTACGGCATGCTCGGTCCCAAAAGAATAAGTTTAAATACCAATAATAATAATAACACAACACTATAATAGTAACCAAAATGTATGTAAAATATCTCTGATACCTAAACCGAAGGGCTTTAAATTAAAGATTTCCCTTAACTATAATTAGATACATGCCATAACATTCAATAGGTAGCCATAAGATAAATCTAGTGGTAGATATAATCAAGTGACAAATCAAGCAGTTTCATAAAATTTATTAGACGTTATGTCAAAAACATTTAAAATGAAATATATATTTAAATTAGAAGGTCATGAATTATAATATAATCCCCAATCCATAGTAAATCGCCGGGAAATAAATCTCAATGCTAGATTTAGTAACTAATGGCAGAAAACTGAGAGTTGATATTTGGATTAACATTCTACATAAAATGACTTTGAACAAATATTGAAGTGTGTCTGTAGAATATATGATAAAAACTATTGTCACAACAAAAGCATTAAATATATTAAAGGATACAAAAGTTAACTATCTAAAGTATGACTATCAATTCTGTATCGTTAAAAAGATCACCTTAGTATATAGTTACTAAAGTATAATAGCACTAGGACATTATACCTTAAAATGACCTGACCCAATATACGTAAAAACTCTAAAATAAACATTTAACTAATAACACGATTAATTAAGGTCACATCAAAGGCTACATATCAAAATACTAGTAATATGAGTTAACCCGATAAACTAAGAATTGTATGCATCGCATATAGCATAAACCCTGAAAATGGGCGCTCGACAAAATAATGCTCCTTTAATCTTGTACACTGAATCCTAAATATAACCTAGCTCATGGAACTTCCTTGATAAATACGAAGATGATAAAAGAAGTTAATAAATAAAAGATCGAACCTCACCTTTCTCCAATCGGCTATGTTTGGCCACCTCTTTTCCCAAAGCGAATAACTCCTGTAGATACTTCCTCACTTTTGATCTCCTATTATCCTAAAATTTTCCCTCATGGTAAAGCTATTCAGATAACTCGTTTTCTCACTCAACTTCAGCTACCATTGTGTTTGCAACACACTAAACTGCATCATCCTTCTATTCTCAAATCGTAATAAATGTATAAATTAAATAAAATCGGGCATTTAAAGTATTTGGATTTATTTGGATCTCTTGAGTTATTTGCTTTTATTTGGATTCAGTCGCTTATCGCATAATTAGAAACTGGGGCCCCGAAGAATCAATGGATCAAGTGAGATCAAGAGCAAGGTGCAGATAAGGACCGGAAGCTCAAAACCATCGTATGAGAAAGCTTTGAGTGAACTCAAGACCGCGGTAAACCGCGCCAGGCGAGTCAATACTTTGATCATGTTGATCCTACATTTTCTGCAAATTATTTTTTAAAAAAATTATCAAATTGCATGCTGTTATTTTATATGCAAATACATGCTTAATTCAATATCCTAGTTACATGCCCATTGCTTACCTTGATTAATATTATACCTCCCTTTGGAATATTTGAATTGTGAACCTTGTCGCCCTAGCAAAACTTATATAGTAACATTTCGAAAATAAGTCCGTAATTATATGTCATGCTTAGTATTGCTTAGATACTCATGGGCGCGAGAGCGCCCAAGCATCACTTTTAATCCTGAGAAAAATTGGTTGGGCAGTCATGGTGGTAATGACTGGTGTATGTTGGATATGGTTATTTTTCCCAAAAACCTCAAATTGCTTATCTATCTGGGCGGATGGTTTGGGGGTATGGTGCAGGTGTGCACGAGAGTGTGGTTTGTGGTAGAACCGCCCAGATAACCCTAAGGACCGAATCTTGTCATGACCTCCTGTGTAAAACAAGTACAACCACAAGTCTGTAAAGTACAACTTGGCTTAGTAGATTTACCGGACCCTGAAAATCACCGTCATCGGTGGAGGAGGTGAGGTAGTGCAAGCGGCGGTCTAGATGACGGCTTGAATGGGGCACCCGCGGAGGGTGAAGTTCTTCTGCGGCGGGCTAGTAGTGTGGGTAGCCAGCTACTAGACGCATAGGAGGGGAACCCCCGCACAACTTATGAGACCTGCCGCAAGCGGGACAAGCTCATAGGGTTGAGATGATGGAAGGGGCGAGGTACTTTGAACGGTTACTGTGACGGTTGGCTCAACTGCACGGCTAAGGAATCGTGTGGGGCAACGAGTGAACTGTCTCTTGTGGGTAAAGTGTGCAAACTCTGCAGAGTCAAAACTATTCGAATAGCCGTGCCCACGGTCAAGGGCGGACATGGGAACTTAACTAGATATAGTTCTATTTCAAAAACTTTGTGGGTGGGAATGGAAAAGTGGAGGGCAGCGGAAAGCCCTGATTTGAGTTGTCCTGGGTGTCGTCCCAGTGGTAAGTTAAGCGGCTATAACGCTGAAAGATGTTATCCGATGTGATTCCATATGTGTGGAAAAATTATGGTGATATTAGGCATATGGTGTGATGCCATATGTATGAAAAATCATGTTAATATTCCTTGAACATTATGTTTTTGTTCCAAAACTGCTAGGTCTCAGGAAATTTTATGTATTGTATTTCAAATAGTGGCATTTCTATTCTTACAAAATAAAATATGGGTGGAATAAACAGGGTCGTGAGTAAAGGAAATAAATGTTTGTAGTGTACACATAAAGGTATTGGTGGATTCATGTCGATCATAAATAGGAAATGATAGTGTGGGTTCTGGGAGAAATAAATTGGTGGAGTCTAGCTGAATAGATAGGCTAAATAGTTGATCTAATTGAATTTTTGGGAATTTGGAGGAGTAATACAAGTATTGGATTATAGTTCCTGAAGTGGTTTACTTGGTGGGAGGATAGTAGTGGATCGTAGAATTAATCAATGATATTCTTGGTGGATATATAATATTGAATCATAGGCTTGATCAATGATATTCTTGGTGGATTTGAATCAATAATAAAAAGGATTAGATTATTAGAAAATCTTGGTGAGAATGTTCGGTGGATTAATTAAATGATGTTAGTCGCTGTTTGGAGTTTTAGACAGCAATCAATATAGAAAGTATATGATCGGTGGATTAATTAAATGATGTCAGTCGCTGTTTGGAGTTTTAGACAGCAATCAATATAGAAAGTATATGATCGGTGGATTAATTAAATGATGTCAGTCGCTGTTTGGAGTTTTAGACAGCAATCAATATAGAAAGTATATGCTCGGTGGATTAATTAAATGATGTCAGTCGCTGTTTGGAGTCTTAGACAGCAATCAGTATCGAAAGTGTACCTTTGGTGGATTAAGTCAATTATGGCAATTGCCGTGTGGAGTATAGGCAGCAACAATAACACGGTGATTAAATAATAGCAATGCTACTAAAGCGATTTTTGGCAAATAAAATAACCCGAGCCTCTCCTTTGTTAAAACATGCATACTATTTATTTGCATTCTGTGTATTGGCTCGCGGAGCACGGGGTCGGAGTGCTCACGCTCGCTTTTGCGACAAAATTCAGAATCAAGAATCAAATCACCTCGCCTCAGCATCAAGATTGGACAAGCTGGCAGAGAAGATGAAAATGTCAAGGGCTAGGTCGCGAACCTCCAGTTGGCTGCCTGTGGGCATGTCCTGAAGGTCCCACCAGTGTGCTTCGTTCTTCCGCTGCTGCAATTTATTGAATTCGGCCTAATCGGCCCATGAGTAAGTCTACTATTATATTTACGCTTCCGCTTGATATGTACTTTTGATATTCGGAACTGTAATCTGTGAGCACTATCTACTGATCCAGGGAATAGTGCGGTGGAATCACAGAGGATTCCAGATTGTATAATCTGGGCTCTTACAGCGATGGTATCAGAGCATATCGACTGCAGGTCGTGACCTAGTTAGCTTGGCCGTTAGTTTCATGATTAGAAATATTTCCTTAAAATACTATTTCCAAATATATAAGTTATACTAGTCATCCTTATCTCCCTTAGATGACTCTTTCTCATCTAAATGCTGCCTTAGCCATTTATACTTCTAGAGCTTTCGTACCTCAAATTCAAAATAACACAAAAGTGGGTGTTATTATCAATCAAATTACCCCCAAACGCTTCCCTCTTCTTTCTATTAATTTCAAAAGGAAAATTTTTTGTTTTTCTTTTCGTACCTTACTCCAAAAATTTAAGATTAGGAACGTCAAAGATGGTCATGAAGATAAGTGGTCTCGTTTTAAACGGACTATGGGTATGGACCCTGCGCCCTCTTATGTGTGCCCCCGAGTAGACGATGTATTGTTGCAAGATTCTATTTGGACCCTGTGCACTGCCTTCTTGCTTTCGGGCGTCCTATTTCGCAGTCATGGGAAAAAGCTTGTTTTTGAAAGCCTGTGTGATTTTGTATCGCCCCAGCTCTTTCGGAGCTCTCTTTTAAAAATTAAGATGGGTTAGGTCACCTTATCCCCACGACTCAATCCTCACCTCATGCTATTCCCTCTCATCCTGTTGCTGCAAATCCAGTTAGGTCTACTGAATCAAAGTGAATAATAGCCAAAGACTAGGACTCGAGGCTCTGCTTTGCCAACATTCTCTCCTTACTTACCCGAAGGACCCATCATGCCTGAATTTAGAAAGAGATGAATAATGACTAGTGATATCCATTTTAAGAGGGGTAGCACTAAGAGACCAGATGTTGAAGAGCTACTATGATGTCTATGTTGGAGGTGCGACAACCTGTACTCAGAACTAATTGAACCAGTACAAGAAGACTTGCAAGACCGGGAACCTTACAGTAGTAAGGACAAAAGGCCACTATATAGATATGTCCATCGTCACCTCTGCATTCCCAAGGCCCTCTACCCCCTAGGGCACAAACCATTGCTACCCACCCATCAATATAAAAATTCTACAACCATATATCCGACAGACTGTGCAGCTACTTCATTCTACGATGGCATAAAGACGACAATCGCAACAAGCAAGTGCTCGGAAGTCTACGACCTACCCAGGAGAGCAAGGTTTCCCTCTTTTCTTTTGACTTCTCCAAGTGCTAACCCCTATTGTGCAGATTTTCATCTCTCCGTGGAGCTAAAGAGCTACATGTCGAGCAACACCAGAAACCCCTTTGCTAGCCAATATAACCCCACCTCCCTTCTTTCTATTCTACCAGAAATCTGGGATCAACATGATCAAGGAGTGTGACTTGCCTTACTCTTCAAATTGGTGCAAATCTTCGCCTTTGAATTCTCCTGAATCGTCGAAGTCTACATGTGAAAATAACCCACCAATTTCAAATAAATTCAAATTGACTTCAAATATTTGAATTAAGGCCAGAAATGGATAGAGGAGAATTTTTGATGAATTTAGAAATTTCAATGGGCTCAATCGGAGTTAGGATGAAGAAGAATGGACTCCGGGAAATTTAAAATCAGAGAAAAAGGAAACACTGGATTTTTGGGAATTATTTTTCTAAAGGAAAATCTAAGATTATGACGTCAGCGAGGAATTTCTTTTCGGTCGAAATATTTTTCAACGGGAAAATCCATTTATGGCGTCAGCCCTGGGGTAACCCCACTAACCAGTGGGCCCTGGTCCATGTGGACTAAGCCCAGGGACCGGGGGTGGGTCCGAGGTGGCACGGGTGGAGGGTGCGGCTTGCGTGGCGCCGACGGGGCAGGAGGGGCCGAGGTGGCCGAGGACGTGGCTGCCACCTCACCCTCGGCGCCGACGTGGCGAGGCGCCAGTGAGGAGGCGCTCAGGGCTACGGCCGGCGGCAAGGAGCGGAACCGAGAGAGGAGGAGGAGGAGGGGAACTCGGGGGTGGGGCGTGTGTTACCGAGGGTAGCCGGAGACGAGCCGGCGGCAGCTCGGGTGCTTCGGCGCAGTGGCGGTGGAGCGGCCGAGAGGAAGAGAGGAGTGGGGGGAGGTAGTGCGGAGGACGGGGGTGCTCGGGGAGGGTTTAAATAGGCGCGGTGAGGGGTAGGGCGAGGGGAATTGGTCGCCGGAGTAGTCGGGATCGTGGCGGCGGTTGCGGCCGGAGAAGGGGGAAGTGGGCATGGGGAGAGGGGAAGGTGGGTGCGGGGAGTGGGGGCGGCGCGCACGGGAGAAGGATGGGTTGGCGTGGGTCTCTCGGGAGGAAGGGAGAAAGAGGGGGCTGTGGGAATGGCGGAACGGCCGAGCGGCGGCTGACATGCGGTCCTGAGGTGGCAGAGAGAGGAGGGAGCAGGGGAAGGGGAATCGGGCGGCGGGTGCGGGCACAAGGCGAACGGCGGGGATGGGCTGGCGCGTGGGGGTGTGGCCAATCTGGGCCAGCAACCTATCGGCCCGGGAGGACGGGAGGCGGTATCCGAGCGGTGATGTGGGCAGCATTTGGCCATCCACGTGGCGGCCGGAGGAGAGGGTTGGGAATTAAATTTTATTTTCTGATTTATGGATTTTTAGAAAACACCAGACATGCCATTAAAGCTTAGAAAAATATGAAATTACTTCCAAAAATTCTAGAAAAATTCACAGAAGTTTCTAGAAATATTTTGGACTTATTAAAATTATTTCCAACTAAAGTTGGTATTATATTTTCATATCTAAAATACTTTTTATTTTCAAAAATAGGTTTTAAACTCCAGAAAAACTCATAAAACCAAATAAGAGCCAAATAAATCCAAATAATTAATTTGAATTAGGATTTTTGTAGAAAATCAAAATATCATTTTATTTAATAATATTTTTAGGTTTTACTTAAAATACTTTTTTAAATCCAGCCTTTTCAAAAACAGAAATTCAGGGCAAATCCAAAAATTAAAATTTAGGCACCAAAACATATGTTTTTATTTTAAACCAAATTAATTTAATTTAAGTTTTTTTCCAAACTTTTTGAAATAAACAGCTGGGCTGTTACAGTACATGACCAGATCATAAGTTCATAACTAAATAAGTATTTCACCACATCAACTCTCAAGTCTCAACTCTCAAACATAGCCACACAGGCAGTCAAGCTCAGGCACACATAGGCAACAAAATAACCAAAAGGATAGTTCCTTGCCAATAACCAAAAGGATTCTTGAATATGGAGTAGATATCTCATAGTCAAAGGCTCAAAGTTCAAGTTCATGCATGATACTTGAGTGCACAAACTAGTTAACTGACAAGACAAAGAGTACAAAATATGAATCTTGTTGTATTTGAACAATCACCTAAAGACCTTGAATATATTGGAGACAAGACCAAAAGCTAGTAGGTGTTCCATTGTCATCAACTACCAAATAGAAATGAACAAATACTTATTGTCATGAATAAATACTTAATTCCACTATTAAAAGTATCACAAATGATATTTTTCTTAAACATTTTCTATGTATAAAGATCCACAGTCATGACCGGTTGTAATCAATAGCACATCCAGATTATTTTGTTTCACTTATGGCTTTGATTTTACAGTTACTTATGGCTACAAAGTTTATATTTCACTAGCAATGAACTCGTTTGAAGAAAAGAAGACATTAATTTGGCACAGAGCTATTATATAATGTTTACTGCTAGGCTAAACCAAAACTTTTTTGCTTGCAAATTATTTTCATTGTCAATTGTCATAAACTAAAATAGCATTCATTTCAAGCTGCAAAAAAGTAGTATGGGCGTTTGGATGGGCAGCTTAAGGAGCATTCTGATATTGACAACACAACAAGTAGCATAATAGTATGTCGTCACTATCCTGTGAGCACATTAGAGCCATCAACATCTGAGGTGTGAGCCTGCTGTGATGCTCACTAAGAACTCTCCCACTAATGCCGAAAGCAGCTTCTGAAGCAACCATGGTAACAGGAATTGCAATAATGTCCTTTGCTATCCTCCTCAAAGTAGGATAGCGCGTTCCAGCCACCTTCCACTAATCTAAAACCTTGAAGTCCTTTGTTGTAGTTGGGACCAATTCATCATCCAAGTAGCGTTCTAGCTCAGGTTTGAGCCTCACGGCAGCTGGCCTTTTCCTTGCAACACGTGCAGTAAAGGTAGACAAGACCTCCATATTATCAAGTGAAGGTACCAATGATTCTGTGTTATCTTCATCCTCTTCCACATGGTACTGAATCATCAAAGCACTTAGCGAATCCATGACTTTATGAACCTCATCATCACAAACTTTACCGGTCTTACCGAGTAACCACTCAACATAAATAAGCAACATTTCAATTTTGAATCGAGGATCAAGAACAGTTGTGATGCCCATTAGTCCTTGAATGTTAGACCAATACTTGTCAAACTTTGCTACCATATTAGCAGACATGGCTTCTACTAATGGATTGCCAGAAGTTGACCATTGTCTAATTTTCATTTTAATCTCACAAATTTCGGTGAAGAAAATATTAGCAGTCACATACTCAGTTCCAGAAAATAATCAGTTATGTCATTAAACAATCTAAGCCTTTCCACAACATTTGTATGAAATTGCCATTCTTTCTCGATTGGGCCACAAGTATATTGCTTATCCATACGACTTGCTTTCATGAAAAAGCCTTATAGGGCAATGCAACACTAAGCATTTTGAAAGTTAATTCCATCTAGTTTTGCAATCGAGATTTATCTTTTTGTTGATGGTAACTTTAACATACTTAGCTATCTCCTCAAACTTCTCTATCCTTTTTGGTATAGCTGTCCTATAAGCTACACTATCATGAATATTCTCAATTGCTTCTTTCATCTCTTCTAATCCATCCTTAACAATCAGATTAGGATATGAGCACAACAACGCATGTGTAATACTTGGCCATTAGAGATAGGCTTAATTTTGCTAATCTTTCTCACAAGAAAAGGAATCGCTGCATCATTTGTAGTGCAGTTGTCAAGAGTCATGGTGGATATCTTCTCATCAAGATTCCATTCAACCAAGGATTCATAGAGTTCTTCACCAATGACTTCAGTAGTGTGAGGACTTAGCACATAAATGAACCTATATATGGATAGTAGACAATCAGAATTTACAATATACACAATCAAATTCACAAATCACAATTATTAACTCAGAATAATAATTCTAAGTGTCCAAGATTCATCAATGAAGTGTGTTGTGCTGGCCATGTAACCTCTCTTTTGGTTGTTGGAGGTCCACAAGTCAGTTGTGATAGCCACCCTAGATTTAATTCCAGCCATGTATTCAATGGCTTTCTTCTTCTCCATCTCATATTGCATCAGAATGTCCTTCCTGAAATAAAATAAAAAAAGGAATTGTTTTTAATAGTTGGAAAAAATACTATTGGAAATGTCATATATCTTATTGTGTTCCTGGTAACCATCTTGAATAGTGGCTAAAGTGCACTTACGAATCTCTGAAAGTTGGCATGATCAACCATGCATAAGGGATACTCATGTAGTACTATCATAGTCTTGATCAAATGTGTAGTTCTCCACTGAACTTTTCCCAGCATCAATGGAATAAAACCTCAACACAGACTGCGTGAATGTTTTGTTTCCTGTCAACTTGATCCTTCTAAGTGAGCAGGTCCTCAAATGATCATGTAAGTGCTTAGTTTCATTCTTTGTTTCTCCTCCAAGCTTCTTGAAACAATACATACATTTTGCCTTGATTGTGCCCACGTATTTCACTCTTTTGAACTCCTTCCAAACAATTGAAGTGAGCTTTCTCTTTGAACCAAGATCTGCACCAGCTTCTTCTTGTTCTGCACTTCTGCTACATGAATCTCCTCCTCGTCATCATCTATTTCAATTGCTTCTGAGTCATTCACAGATTCAAGTTGCAATCCGAACAGCAGAAGTGACTCTGATTCTGGTTGTGAGCCACTGACCATCGTAGACATTTTTTTGAACCTGTAGTTCAGTACAAATTGTATCTAGTAAACATATATTAGGCAGTAGAAAACATCATATAAAAACTGTAACCATGCTTCAAGCAGCGGTAATTGCAGCAATAAAATGATCAGTAAACAGAAAACATCACATAGCCATGCTTAGCTGATTAATGCACATATAACAAGTGGTAGGGTTAAACCACACCAGGTTGATTCATTCCAGTAAGAGATGAAGAAAAAATTATTTGAATTTCCACAATATAGAATCAACCATATTCTATAAGCAAACAAGGATTAACAAATCAATGAGCAAATGTTATTATAGAAGAAAACATCCATATTTGTAGCATACACAATTTTCACATAACACTCTTCACATCATCGCTTACTTATTCTGCCCATTGACAGTACTAAGGTATAAGGTCTCCGCTTCCTAGAATAGTATATGTACATTCAATTAGCAAGCTAACAAACCTACATAACTTATGTGCTATGTAGGGAAGAAAGAAATGCTAATCACCTACTGCTAATCACCAAGAGGTCCAAGATTGAAGGCTACTATGCAGCAGTAATAAAAGAGAATAGCAAGAATACAAGATTGAATGGTACTAAGTTCTAACCATAGAGATTCCATAATGTTGCGACCGGACTTGGTAGTTGGCATCGGAGAACTGGCTTTTTTCAAGCGACGGCGCTTTGGATCAGATGCTTTGGCCAATCGGGGAAGGAGCATTAGGTCGACTGCGGTGACTTCTTTGGTGATTGGAGATGACGATGGTCCTTTGGTTGGAGCTTTCTCCTCTCAGTGGCACCTGTCTTTGTATCGGTCAGATCTGACAGTGGCCGGTCGAAGGTGTCAGCGTCCTTTCGTGAATCAGACATAGCGTCAAACGAGGTTAGGAAAGCGGCAACAGTGGATAAGATAGGGAAAGAGAAAGAGGTCTGCACTGGCCGTCAACGACGCCGAAGGTCGTAGGTGCCGCCATTGTCGCACTGTCTCTCCCTCTCTATGCTGTGTAGAAGAACCGGAGAAGGGACAACGAAGGGAGGCAGCTAGGGGCTGGGGGCCTGGGCACTGGCGACTAGGGTGGGAGAGACCGAGAGAGAGATTAGGGTTGAAGATTCGAAGTTACATACTTATATGGCTGTGATAATTGAGCTAGGCCAGACAATATATATTGTGCTGGGCCGCTTGAGCCATACTAAAGGGTTCCCCGTGGGTTCACGGAGATGGGAGGCCTTGGGAATGACCCTAACCCCGTCTCACCTGATGGGGGCCAATTTTGGCCGATAATAGCCCTGTGGGGGTATATTTGCCCCATCCCTAATGGAGGAATTTCCCAGCGGGGATCAGGGAACGGGCCCCATTGCCATCTTTAGGTCGAGCAACTTGGGCTAGTTGCTTCAAGTCGTTCGACCGGCGGAGCGACATATGGCTATTACTGTAAAATAAAAAAACGTGGTTATATTATTGTAATTTGAAATAAAATTTGAATTATTTCAAAAAAAACTTTGTAATAATACCAATAAACTAATGCCCAAACAATCATTTTGCCCATCAACACTTGGTCATACCTAACCAACCAATCTCAAATTTTGCCACTACGTGCAAAAAAGAATTGATACAGTTGTTTCTCCCTGTCCAAAATGAGTTCCTTCAACAAGTAAACTAGAACTGTCGCCTGACAAAAATAATTGAGATATCCCACACGAGCAATTCCAACACTACAATCCATAAGCTCCTCGCAAGTCACAAACAATTCTATAATAAATCCATATTTTTTGAAGCTACGCAAAAAACTTAGAAGTGATTTTTTGTAAGACAAAGTTGGAAGTGATTAGTGCACTCAATAAAACCACTTCAAGAACAAGCAGGCAAGAACCCAAACTGAGACAGCTCACCAACCCAAGAAGCCCAAAGCACCAGGCCACCAGCCATGGCCAAGCACCACCACCTCCTCCTCCTCCTCCTCCTCGCCGCCGCCGCAGCCTCGCCCACCATCTTTTCTTCGGACAACTCGACGACCCTGACGGCGCATGAGATGCTGGAGCGGTACGACTTCCCGCAGGGCATCCTCCCGGAGGGCGTACAGTCGGTGTGCTCTAGTCGGACGGCTCCTTCAAGGTCTTCCTCTCTGGCAGCGGCGGCGACTGCGAGTTCCGCGTCGGCAACCAGTACGTGCTCCGGTACGACCGCAGCATCGAGGGTATGCCCTGTCTGGGACGATCCGCTGTTGGAACTAATCTTGTGTTATTCTGTACAGTGATCGTAGCTAGTGGTTGTAGCCACAGTGGTCATAGCCAAATGTACTCATGTGTTGTGTACTGTACAGTGGTCATAGCCAGTGGTCCTAACCACAGTGGTCGTAGCAAAATGTACTCATATATCGTGTACTGTACAGTAGTCGTAGCCAGTGGTTATGTCGTAGCCAAATGTACTCGTGTGTTGTGTACTGTACAGTGTCGTAACCAGTGATCGTAGCCACAGTGGTCGTAACCAAATGTACTCGTGTGTCGTGTACTGTACAGTGGTCGTAGCCAGTGGTTGAGACAAGTCGTGGTCGATGCCATGGTTGAGGAAGTGGTCAAAGCCACCGTGATTGTTGCATTCGTTGATCGGTTGGTTTATCATCATCACTGGGTATTTGTTGGATGTTATACAGATTACAGAAATAGATTTGTTTCTCTGGAGTGAGTAATTGGTTTGATTTCGTGTGGCTAATTGCTTGCTTGAACCTGCATCCTTGCCCTGGGCTGGTTGCCTGGTTGCTTGATTGGGATTGTCACTTGGGATTATTTTTTTCTTCATTAATTTGTGGTGTTCATGGGTTAATTCAAGGGCTTGATCGGGTGGTTGCATTCCATCTTTGCTAATAATTTTTAGAGAGGAGAGAGAGAGAGAGAGAGAGAGAGTCCTTGCGACTGATCGATGAAGAATATGCTCTCTGGACTGTTGAATCTGGCAGGACAAAGATTCGGTGAAAATTTTGGCCTGAACGGGAGGAATGGGATGATACGTTTTTGCCTGATTGATCGGACAGGGTGGCTATGTGGTCAACTGTTCCGATCAGCCTGAAGAGTCAACTCCTACACTGATGCTGCCTGTCAATTCTAAGGGATTTGCTAGAATCTAGGTGCTAACACTGTACAGTCGGTTGTAATATTTTTTAGTCAGGTATACAATGCAATAAAAAATTAATAAAAATCTCAATTTTGCATATATGAAATCTCAATATTTGACACATGAAATTAAAATATTGCATATATAAAATTAAAATATTGCACGTATGAAATAAAAAATATTACACATATAAAATCAAAATGTCGCCACCGCGGTCACCTTCCATAGATCTGGCGATGCCAATGCAACTATGCAAGCCGCATGGCCGTCAGCCAGAACTAGGGACGAGGATGACATCGAGTCCACGCCAGGGGTGCACCGCTTGTGCCCGCACTGCAGTCGAACGATGTCACACAGATGAATCTGCTTGGGAGTGACATCAACAAAAGCAGATTTGGGGGGCTTCAGATCTTGGCGAAGGAGGGGTGAGGGGGAGAGGAGAAGCTGCACCTGGAGCTGGAGGCCCCGCCACTATCGCCGTGTCGACAGCAAGGGGGACACCGGAGGCCGGGCGCTATTGGAGACACGATTTGAGTCGCTCTCGCTCGTGGGAGCAGGCGAGCGACTCAGGAGGCCCTCAACCCCAAATTAGCGTCAACAGCGATGGAGATAGCTCTAGAGTTGAAGGCGAGGCGGAAGATCTGGTAGGCCAGGAGGTGGGGGTGGTGTTGTGGGGTGGAGACGAAGAGAGAAGGAAGGAAGCGGAGGGGGAGGCACTGCGTTTGTGAGTGGGTGGCAGAAAAGCATCCAACGTTTGGGCTCATATTAGATGTCCTATGCTTATTATTTCACCAATTCAAATGCACATTTGCCTAGTGAAAATCGAGCTAACACTGTACACAATTTGTTTGGAATATTGAACATCAATTAATTTCTAAAATACTTACTTTGGTTGTCAAGATGTTGCAGCTTCGCATAAAAATGTTGCTCCTCATCTTGAAGTAACAAGTTTATGAACTTCTTGTGTAGTTCATTTCAATTATGTTGCGAATATTGTTCTCAATTGTTGTATACACGTTTACGAATTGTTGCAATGGTGTGACACCGAAGATTTGTTTTGTTTTGGAACTTCTGTACAGTTTTCAAGTGCACCTTCATATATGACCAAGATATCAACTTATCAACCTTTTGTAATTTGCCTGCAATGAATAGAGGATTATCATTGATTGATGCTTCGTTCGATCCTATCATCAACATTTGCCGGTTTGCTTGAAAATCGGCTGGCCTAAAATTACGCTGTAGGAGATCATCCTCTATAGGAATACGGTGTTTATGTTACCTGATTTCGCCTGCAACAGAACACAATGGACCCATCAGCAGGAGTGCACAGACAGAATGAGGTAATTTGGGTTTAATCCTCACTTGACTGCCTTATTTGGCCCAATAGGTCACCCTCTCGGGATTTAGGTTGTCATGGGCCGGGCAGTAATTTTAGGCATCCCTTTTCTGCAATTTATGCACTTGTATCATGCATCCCTTTTTGTTCAACAATACTGTTTTATTGAAGATGCGTGCTGAAATTTTCTTATGTTTCAGAAAAATTCTATTTTTTTTTCTTCTGGTTTGAGGTTTTAGAGTTGTTTTAGAGGGACATAATTCCAAAGTAGATTGAGCTAAAATGTTCATAGACAATCTCTACCCCTCTATAATACACCAAAATTTTCTTTACTAAATCCACCCCCCTCAACCACCCCCACAGTCATGTCTAATCTAAATCCACCCAGATTTGTGTACCAAAGTAATTCAACTTTATACAAATGAATAGCCTGGATCTCTCCTCAAGCCTTCTTCTCTTACTCATTGAAGATCCTAAGGCTAAAATCATCCGGATCATGCACATCATTGAACCAGAACCCCACCTCTCCTCTTGAAAAACTTGCGCTACGCGTGGGCCTCCTCCCGCAGCCCCGCCCTCCTCTCTCCGATCTCCCCCCACTCGCGAAATTTCCGCCCGAGACGCTCCGCTCCGCCCTCACTCCTCCTCCGCCGCCTCCTCCCCCGCTCCGCCGCCGCCTCCTTCCCCCACCCCACCCCGCGCCGCCGCCGCCGCCGCCTCCTCCTCCTCCCCACCCCACCCCACCCCGCGCCGCCTCCTCCTCCCCTCTCCACCCGCGCCCCTCGGTTTTTCCGCTGCTCCTCCCCACCCCCGCGCCCCCTCGGTTTTTCCGCCCTCGCTTCTCTCGCCTCCTCCCCCCGCGCCGCCGCCGCCTCCCCACCCCGCGCTGCCGCCGCTCCTCCGCTTCGCCCTCGCCTTCTCCTCCCCATGCCGCGCTGACGTCGCCGCCTCCTCCTCCTCTCCTCCGCATCCATGCCGTCCCCGCTTCTCCCCCCCCCCCCCCCCACCCCGTGCCGTCGCCTCCTCCTCCCCCCACCCCTCCGCTCCGCCTTCGCCTCCTCCTCCCCCCACCCCACGCCGCCACCGCCTCCTTCCCCCACCCCTCTCTTCTAGATCCGCCCCCCGCACTGCCGCCTAGGCGGCCTAGCCATGCGGGAAAGGAGGCGGCGGTTTGGCAATGGAGGTGGCGGCTAGAAAGTTAGCGGTGGTGGCGGAACTCCTTGGAAAGAAACGCATTAATCTCGACCTCTCCGCTTTCTCTGTGGCTCTTGGACTAGCATCTGCGTCGTGTTCGTTTGGAATCGCTCGGAGATGGACGGCGGCGGCGACCTGAGGAGCAGCATCAAGAAGTGGAACGTCATCTACCCAGTGTACATCAACTCCAAGAAGACGGTCGCCGAGGGCCGCCGCATCGCCGCCGGCAAGGCCTGCGCCGACCCCACCTGCATTGAGATCGTCGACTCATGCTCCTACCTCAAGATCCCTTACGCCATCGAAGTACCCGTCTTTCTTTCGTTCTTTTCATTTAAAATTTTGCAGCTTTGGATTACCAGTTCCCCCTTGTTCTTCCTTCGATTTGTATAGGTGTTAATGTTTGGACTGCTCATGTAGTCATGTTGTCTGTAGTTGGATAAGGCGTACCCGCGAGATTTCTTCCAGGTGGGGAGGGTGAGGGTGCAGCTAAAGAAGGATGACGGCTCCCCAGTCAATCCTGCGATTAAAACAAGTGTTGAATCGCTGATTGATCTAATGCACAGAAATGTGCTTGTCAAGAAAAAAATGCATGGTAGAAGAATAGCAAATCCATTTGTTGTGTGATTCTCACTTTTTTCATTATGTCCATGGTCGAAACCGGGTAGAGCGTTGAACGAGTAGTCGGAAGGATTTACGACCATGTTTGTTTGTGATCTAAAGCCATGCGCACTGTTTTCGACCACGTTGTGGCGGATACGACCACTTTGGGCGTGGTCGAAGGTCTCCCGAGAGGTTTTCGACCACTCTGGCCGTGGTCGAAGGGGCGATTGAGGTCCGCCGGGGGTTAGTTGTGGGGTGGGGGAGACTCTGGAGTTACGGGAGAGCGAGGAGGCGAGTAGGTGTCTTTAAGCGCCGGTGGAGGAGGAAAAGGAAGGAGAAAGGGGAGTGGGGGCGGCATGGGTGATTTGCAAAGGGGATGGGGAGTCACTGAGAAGTCGCATCCGAGTGAAGGGTGGTGATGCAAAGCTTTGGTGAGGGTTCAGTTTGTCCTTGAATTGTTCTTTTGATAACTACCCAAATCCGACACTGGTGATTTGTTGGGTCTTGACACTTGTCTGTGTTGGAGTAACATCAAATGTAATCCAACTATTTGTTCTTAGGCTACTTTTTTTGTTCTTTAGTTTAGAACTGATCATTGAGGGGAACTTGGTAGTCAATCTTGTGCCCGAGGTTTAAGTTTTTGGGCTTTATATGTGCTGATGCCGATAGCTCTGGGTTAGGATTTCAGATGTGTTTATGATGTTGATATCTATATAAATATGGATAGCATGTGGGTTATTCAATTCTCTTTCTACTACTTTTCAATGTTGGAAATTTTGGTAGTAAATGGCATAATTTAGTGAAATCGGTGAAAGATGCTCTGAAGAATTGAAATATTTGGTAGCAAATAGCATAGTTTGCAGCCTTGATTAGATCTTGTGAGTTTGTAGTTGCACACATCCATGATTTAGCTTTTGTTACTTTAGCTATAAATGTAAAACTTAACTTAGGAAGTATTGATGCTTGTACATGCGGACTTGGGTAAGTTGATGAACAGCTGCATATTAGTTAGGGCCAATTTGGTAGGTCTAAGTGCAAGTTTTCTAAGGCTAAAATGCAGGTTCATCTTTATTGCTCTAAGGCTTTCTGGGGTAGATGTTGTTGTTCACATTGAATTGAACCATTATTGTTCTTTAGGTTCTTTAGCTGGGATATGGAATCTTTCAGCTAGCAACTGAAATTGAATAGTTGGGATTTGGGAGACCATTACTTTCGAACTTGTTTTTGTGCTAACTGTAGCCACTCGAGTGCAAGTGTTGCACTCCAAATACAAGCATGTGGCAACCATTGCATATGTATGTACAGGCTATTGGTCCACAAGTATGTAAGGCTGAAATAGCTAATGCAAGATTCAGATAATATAAAATGAAATTAAAACTTGAATTTTGAACAATCACTAATATAGTTATGTAATATCAGCTTTATTAGTCAAATATCTAACCATCACGTAAACTAAATCTAAAATAACTATGTGTCAGTCTTTGTAGAAAGAGAGCATAGTGCGGATTAGTAACTTATAGTAGTTCGTACTTTAAGATTTCTACCATTCATTTCCAATTGTGTACTCTGTGTTATGTGCCAATTATCTGCAGCTTTGCAATAGTAGTTCCAAAATAAGAGTTGGTAAGTTGTAAGCACAGCCTCTGTGGCCAAATGTGGTTATGATTTAAACTTGTTCTTTTTTTCTTTTTGCAATTACTCATTATGGTTGCTTTAATTGGAACAACTGGACTTAACTATAAGGAATAATCTAGAAGCTCAAAAGCTAGATTTTTTTCTTCTAAGAGAGAGCTGGAATTTTGGTGGCATCAACGATGGAAAAAGATTAGATGTCTTAAGAATTGGTTGTCTGCCTTGTACTTTTATTCCTAGCACAGGGTCATAGGGAGTAAGGATAGTATTACACTACCATCTTGATTTAGTTGCTTACTGTTGACATGATCTCTCAAAATCAGGCCCTATTATGTCTTATTTTAATGTTAAAGTCATATTACATGTTTGCTTGTAATTCTTCCTTCTTTCTTAAGTAATCTCTGGATATGCTATTAAAGCTAATCATACTACAGCAAGCTGCAGAATGCCTACATGGAATAGAGCAGTCGCCAAGGTCCTCAGTGATGGAAACTACCCAATCATGTGATCATGTCTAAAGGCAATTGCCAGAGAAGAATTGTTGAAACATCAGGATGAAGATGTCAAAGTCCACTTGGGAACCTGCTTCTGTGAAATTACAAGAATAACTGCACCTGAAGCTCTCTACAGTGACGATGTTTTAAGGATAACTATCATCAAGAATTGTTACAGAATGCATTGAACCAAATAACTTTGAGTTTACTATGTTTATTCAGCATTTGAGAATTCTTTTTCTCCTTTCTCTTGCGGGACATATTTAGTTTAATTGTGAGTACATTTAGTGGACTCAGTGATGTTAATAGCCAATCCTTTGCTAGGAGAGTTGCTATTCTGGAAACAGTTGCAAGATACCGAGCATGTGTTGTGATGTTAGACCTTGAATGCAATGATCTCAACATAGACATGTTCTAAACATTTTTAGAAGTCATCAGGTAATTATGTTGTGTCATCTAGGCGAGATTTGGTTTGATGTGATTCCTTATGTAATACCACTGCTCTCGGGTCCTCGTTGTCAAGGTAAATGTGTCAATTGGCACATTGTCGTAGTTAACTACCCAATGGGCACAGATATTCAGGAAGTGGTAGCTTCTGGTGAACTAAAATCTGATTAAGATACTCGCTTAGTTGCATGCAACTGGATTTGCATTGCTAGCTCAACAAATGTGGATGGAAGCATGCATTTGCATCCTAGAAGTCTATTTGGCTTAGCTGGGAAATAGGTTTGCATTAAGGATGTAGTGATGACGGTGCTCGTCTTTGTACAACAAGGTGTCCATTGTCTGAGAATATATGAGACGTGAATCTTAATGAATCTAATTGTTCGTTTTATTTTTTACAAATTTTATCTTGTTTTGTATTTTACCGTAGCGTTAGCACAGGCACACTACTAGTACTAGAAATGCACCTATTGTTTCTTCATCGAAAAGGTGGCATACATCCAAAGTGATAAGTTGCAACTCAATTTGTGGGTCCGAAAGGTTGATAGTTACTAATGAGACAAGGCACAGACAATAGGGTTCTGTTTCTGATATTTCTCTAGAACGGATATGCTCCTGTCTTGCATGGAAAGAAGCCTACAACGTCTCACGGAGATGCAGGCCCAAGCGAGTGTTTCCGTCATATACTCATAATCGTCATGTCCGTAAGGTAAATCCAGTCCTTGTGATCTCTTTCAACAAGCACTTCACCTCAAATTCCAGTAATGGAACTTGCAGATAAGAATTTAGGCTTGAAAGGCTATGAATTCATATTAACGGATCACTTCTCTTTTAAGCACATTCACCTCAACCATAAGGGCAAATAATTTTTGAATGTTGAGCACACACTGCACATGACCAAATGCATTGTTTCATTGCTACAGGTTCTGCTGGTAAGGTCCATTCACATTAAGACTTGATAGTGTTCAAACTATCAAAAGAAGTTTTAAGTTCCAGTGAAAAACCTTGTGATAAATCTGCAGTGAAAATCTATATGAGTGGGACACTGCAGATCTGAATATGATCATAGTTTGATCAGAGACAACCATCCTGAGTTTCCAGGCTAAAGAAGTCAAGATTATTATCGATTTTCCTGCAAAGAGGGCTCCATTTTCAGTAGGATGAACATTAGTTAGATTCAGTCTCAATAAGCTCAGAGTTCGAATCTAAAAAACGAGATCAAAATTTTCTCAGAATGCATATTTCCAATGTTTTTGGGTCTGTAATCCTTCACAGCCAAAGTACCTCATGCCCTCTCGCTTTCTGAGACCACTCCAAGAGCACCATTGTAACGCCCCGCATTTTCTAACCAATCTAATCGGTGTAATTAGTGTTAATAATAATGATTAAGCGGCCAAATTAACATTAGAGATTAAATTCTCTAGTTTGATTATCGCCAGGGGAAGTCAAATTAACGAATGCAATTAAATAAACCAACATAAGATATTGCCAACCAAAACACATTCATTCATTATCAATAATACACAATTACAATAGAGAGAACCAATTACAAATAGGGATTCATCTCATATATACTCATTTGCATCCGGATTAACAAAGAACAGAAATTACATTCGGGTAATATACATTATCATCTGTTCATCAATAATGAAAGAAAGATGAACTTACACTTATGTCATTGCATACATTTAGAATCCGCTGTTGAACGAACACCACACCACTATTTCTTTTGTGAACGAATCGGTAATTAAGACACCGAAAAAGACCAAACAAAAGAACATATAAAAATAAGCGAATCAAGGAAACAGAAGAGATATTGCCGTCAGAGCCCTAGAGGAGAGAGATTGCCGTCAGAGCCCTAGAGGTTAAGTTTGGGAAAGACAGTCCATTCACAGAGATACCTGACCGTCCAGAGATCAGTCAGCACATCTCACAAACATAGGGTCATCACTCGACATAAATAAACCTAAAGTACATTTAAAATACCATAGCCACTAGCCAGCTGATCAATTGCCAAAATAACCCTCGGCAATCACACAGCAATAGTAAGACCAACACCACATCCTCTAGAAAGCCAGCAAGGCATCGAGAAAGCACAGCCGGCCACCAGCAAAAGAGCACACACAGCCAACCGAGTAGGAGGGAAGGGAGAAGAAATACCACAGACACCGGCAAGCCAACTCTGTCTTCCATTCCCATGCACCCATCACACAGCCAAGCAACACTGGCCACCACAAGGCCAGCATCAGGACAAGCCGGCAGGAGCAAGGAGACAAGCTGTAGAAGGACATCCATCCATAGGATGGGAATTAACCATCACTGCTAGCACCAACTGAGAAAGTGACCACCAAGGGCATCAAATCAACAATTCTCAGAGCCACCCGTTAAACAAGGCGACAAAGGTAGACCTATCCATCCTCTGTGAGAACATGACATTTTCACAAGTAGACCATGCATAATTCATAGCAAATAAGAAATCAACTGTAGGGCATAGCATCATCAGGGCATCACTTAGGCACCACTAAGTTTAGGTGCAGAAGGTAAGGAAGTAGCGGAGAGGGAGGTTACCGTAGATGAGTATCGGTGGTAGCGCACTACCTGTAGCTCAGCACTCGATGCATCCGAGTGAGGAGGCACCAGATCTGGGCCTTAGGCCACGGATCAGGTGGCCACAGCCCGTGCGAGGGACGGGCGGTGAACCAAGAGCAGCCACGACGACGGCACCAGGGTGGCGTGGCGTAGAGGAATTGGCACTACGAGGGGCACGACGCAGAGGGACCGGCGGCGCAAGGGGAGAGGCGAGTAAGGGAAGTGAGGCGGCGCAGGGGGGAGATCTACAGGAGGCGCCGCAAGGGTTGGAGGAGAAGGCACCGGAGGATGGCTAGGGGTAGAGCGGCGACTGGCGGCGCACGCCAAAGAAGGCGAGGCAGGCGGAGGCAATCGGGCAAAGGGGTAAGGAGAGAGAGGGAGGGAGAAAAATAAGGGGAAAGAGAGAAAAGGAGAAGAAGAAAAAGAAAAGAGAAGAAACAGGAATAATAATAGAACAAAATAGGTAAAAATAGTAGTTGTAGAGTAAATTTTGATAAATTGAGAAATACTCACTAAAAGCGGTGAGATGTAAGAACATTGTCAATTAATTGTTTTGCGCAGTTAAATAAAATAACGTGGGACACCAGGAACTAAGTAATTAAGTCTTGACCACGTAAAAATAATAGAAATTTGTGTGATAAATATTCGAGACCTTAGCACCACTAATATGTGTCCAGTTAATATCCTAAATTTCTATATATTAAAACAACATCAGTCGAATAATGCCCATTTGTTAGCTGACAATTAAAATATATAAGAAACCCTAAGAGTTTATTAGTAAGCGAGGTGGAAATATATCAATCACGCAGGAACATTTTAGTATAATCTGCTTATTCATTTATGCGATATCATCTCTTCGATGCCATAGATTAAACCCTAGTACTCATATAATTTGCAGGCAATGTACCGGGTCTTCAAGGGGAATTGTATCAGGGTAGCGTGGAGACTCAAAACTTTGTTTTCGACTTAGCCAAGCATTCCTTTGAACAAATCTTCAGAGTATATTTCGTAAAACAAGTATTTTTGTATTAATCTAGTATCACCCTGCATGAGAGAAATAAAGAATATTTAAATCTAGCAAAGGCTATTAGAGATAAGAGAAAAGAGATAGACGGCAACTAATGGAGCAGGTGACGAAGAGGTAGGTTTGGCACCTCTACATAAAAATAGAACGTAAGGAGTCACAAATTTTATCCGTGTGAACAGATCATACCAAACCATATCAACCAACATCCCATCCAAGGACGGACAGACTAGTAACTCTTTCAAGGTTATTATATTCTCCACATGAGTAAGTATTAATTAGAGGAAGAGCCTAAAATAGTCGAATCAGCACCAGAGTTGGGGATCTAATTCACAAACGGAGTCTGATTTGAGTGTTTTTGGACTCATTGGAAAGCTAAATTGAAGACATAACATTCACAAATGGAGTACTAATGAGATGCCAGCCTTGGAAACCTTATGGCCATGTCACAAATTTAGAAAAAGAAATCCGACGGATGTAATTTAGGTTTTTTTAGTTCATATTGGAGTCTCATTTTGTTTTAAGCCTTAGGAAGACTATATAAGCCTATGTACACATCCTTGAGGCTAGATTAGATAGGATACATATAATATGTTCTATACTTGTGAAATAAAGGAGAAAATTACTATGATAGTTGTTGGCAGCCAGATTGTGTGATTTCGTTAAGGTTTTCCTATTTGGGGTTCGTTGGAGTTGCGCAAGGCAAATTCTTGAGATTGCTCACTGAATCTAAACGATTCTCTCTTCTAAATTCATGATCACAATTGTGATTCATGGTTTGAAAGACTTCGTCGAGGTGTTTCTACTTCAGATTACTGGTCAGGTGCATCCGTTGACCGAATTAGGGTTCCTCCTCTCTACCAAAATCCTAATTTTCTAATCAGCCATGAAGAAGAAAAGAGGATTTCGCTATTACCCGTACCATGAAGACCGCACCATCCTACACATCAACTAACCTACTAGTTGAGGCGCATCTGCAGAGCTGATTGACAGATGGTACGCCTAAAATGAGATGTATTATTCGGCACTCCGATAAAGGAGGTCAGGCAGGATACGATTCCACGGTGAACAATGGACGCACGGGCACGGCAGAGCTGAAAGAGATTGCTAGCTCTCATGACAAAGAAAAGGGAGAGGTTACTTTAAGAAATCACTTGTAATTTGGCACAAAACTTCACGTGGTTGCATGATTCATTTTTATAGATATGTATATTTAACAAAGTCCATGGAAATATAGTAATTAATTAGCAGATGAAAGACATTCAAAAAAAAAAAAGAGAGATGAATTATATTCCAGCTACCGTCGCATGGAGGTATCCTCAGTCCCTGACGTCGAGGGGTTGAGTAGGCGAGTTTTTCTGTTTTTGATCTTGTTTTTGCCAATCGGGTGGCTCATATTTGTGCGAAACAAGTATAGCGTTTCTATCGGCAGAGAAATTTTTCATGATTAAAGTGTTGAACGTACGGCTGACAGCAACTCTGGTCATGTGTCAAACATCGCGTAAACAGCCTCTTTTGTGCATGCATCTGGCGCCATGACAATACACACCACATCATTGTCATTTAGATAGTCTAAACGAGATAGATAGTGAAATTAATTCCCATCTAGGCAACGCTAGTCTAAACGAGATAGATGGTGTAATTAATTCCCATCTAGACAACGCATCACACGAAAGTGGCCACTTCTCGCGTACGTAGCTAGGTAGCACTTAGCGCGCAGAGGAGAACACCCTGCCGTTCAACGTCACGATGTATATGAATGTATTTTTCAATTTGGAGTATCTCGTACGTACAATTGTACCCGACCTACCTACTATATGACACAGTACGTACGTATACGCTGGCACAGTTTGCCTATAAATCGAAAAACTTAAAAAGGTAGAGAATAATAATATCTGCAACAGCGCGTGGCAAAGGCATACGCTAGGTACCAAAACCATGATATCGGCTTCCTTCTTTTTCACTTACAATTTGTGACTTATAATTTATATTATAGTAACTAGCTTTTAAACATTGTGTTTTTTTAAAACATAACCAACAAGGATATTATACAAAAAAGTATACTGAATTCAACTGTATCTACCAAAATCACATGTGATTATTTTTCTTTATGTACAACCTCTCACGAGCAAATAGAATTTAAAATTTTAAACCATAAACTATAAGTTATAACAAAAAAACCCCACCTATCTTCGATACGTGTGCCAATGCAAATGCCATGCACGCAGCTTGCTTGGGCCAAATAACACCGTAGTCGATCGCCAAGCCCTAATTATAACATCTTATCTTTTCTTTTCTTTTAGCTCTATTCCCCTCCGTCCATCGCTCCAAGTCCAAGGAGATAGACAGATTGGTTGATCATCCATGGGCCAACAGATAGATAACTGCCGTAGAATCCCACAGCCACCAAAATTTCTTTCAAAAAAATAAGAGAGAAATATTCTCTTTCACAAAAAAAGCTTAACAAAAAAAGAGTATGCAAAAAAAAACTATACTGCTCTGCTCGACGATGTAACATCTAGCAACTTTCTTTCCTTGTTTCCCCTGCACCAGTGCACCACACCTCGACGGACACCACAAAACACGCACGCCTCGGCACACTTATATAACGACATTACTTGTAAAAAAAAGTAGAAAACACTGTACCATTTGAAAGATTCTTTATTGAAAAAAGTACAAAACATTGTACTTGAACGGTATAGCATCCTCTCTCTTGCTCAGTCTCTCCCTCTCTCTCGATCACCACTCTGTGCTCACTCTCTCTTGCACACCGACAGAAGGACGCCACCGCCAACGATGGATTGACTGTGCCCCTAGATGTAGAAGAAGGTCGGGGAGGTGGTGGTCCTACGGTGGGCGGAGGTGGAGGGCGTTGGGCGGAGGCAAATGGAGTCACAGTGAGGTGGCGTACTGAATATTAGGTTGGATGAGAAGAGAGCAAGGGAGGGCGACAGCGACACGCGCGAGGTCGCCGTTGGCCACCGGTGGTGGAGGAGGGGCTTGGGGGGAGGCCGAGCTGCGCTAGCGTCGGAGAAGAGAGAGGGGAGTGAGGGAGAGTGGTGGGGGTAGGGAGGGAGGAGAGGGAGGGGAGGCCATAATGTCAGGTCACTCTACGATTGTGATAAGTATTTAACTTTGATTTGCAAGTTTTGTCGAAGTTTGAGTTTGGTTTTGAAGCTTTTTAGTTTTCAAAGTTGTTGTCAAGTTTCAATCGGTTTGACCAGCCTGGCAATGGTGGTCTGACTGGCAGCTATGGAGCGACCAGATCAGCCGTGTGGCCTTTTGAAAAATGAACACCAAATACTTGTGCATATGTTTTTTAGGATGTACTTACACATGGTATCATTCAATTTGGAGTTCTGAACTAAAACTACATAGAGTTTAACTGAAAGAATTTTTTGTACGGATAATCCATTTTTTATTCGAAATTACAGAAATATACCCGCGGGAAAAATTTTTACAAAAATAGGCTCCAGTCGCCTAATGGTTGGGCGACTGAAGCCTTTCGCCCAACCATTGGGCGACTTTAATCCAGTCGCTCTACCATCGGGCGACTGCATCCAGTCGCCCAACCATTGGGCGACTTTCATGCAGTCGCCCAATGGTTGGGCGACTGTACTCAGGACCCCGTGAATGTTTTAAATTTTGTCAATTTTATAGTTTTAAACTGGTAAAAAATCTGCTGAAGTTGTAATAAAAGTTTATGTTCATTGTATGTTGTAGGTGTGTAAAAAATTTTGGGAAACTTTTTTTAGGAACAAATGACCATAAAACAATTGGTACATACGATGGTAAGTAATATTTTGATTTACTGAGAATTTGGAAAGTGCATCAAACCTTCGCCAAAAAAAGTGAAAATTGGTGGAGCTGTTCTTCATACATCCAACAGCCTCTAGAAAAAAATTTGAGTAATTTCGGCCACGGGATCAAAAGTTATAGCAGTTTCAGTCTGTTTCCGACACACCTTCAGTAAAACGGGCATAACTTTTGCATACAGTGTCCGTTTTCGACGTTCTTGTACTCGTTGGAAAGCTAACGACGAGCCCGATCCAATAAAAACGACCAGCTTGCGCTCGTCGCCCTCCAAGACCCCGAAAATCGGCCATCTTTGGACCTAAACCCGCGTCGTAAGTTTTTGGTTTCTGTTTTTGCCCTTTTTCTTGGTCTTCCTTTCGGAATTTGGATTTTGCTTCAACTGAAAAGTTGTAGATCTCGTCGAATCCTTTTAAATGAGTATATATAAGCCATATACAACTTTGCTATTTTATCTTTTCAGACTAGTTGTTTATATTGCATCGATATATAAAACTTGTGATAGCGAGTATTACAGATGGTTTGTATGTAGAACCGTCTGTGATAATCTGACCGCTGGGCCTGTCGATCCTCCTCAACCCAATCCTAGCCCAGAGACACGAATTCTCAATAACATTAAAATATCACTTACCATCGTATGTACCGATCGTTCTACGGTCAATCGTTCCTAAAAAAATTTCCCAAAATTTTTACACACCTATAATATACAATGAACATAAACTTTTATTACAACTCCAACAGATTTTTTACCAGTTTAAAACTACAAAATTGAAAAAATTTAAAACATTCACGGGAGACTTGACTGCAGTCGCCCAACCATTGGGCGACTGCATTTAAGTCGCCCAATGGTTGGGCGACTGGATGCAGTCGCCCAACCATTGAGCGACTGGATTAAAGTCGCCCAATGGTTGGGCGAAAGGCTCCAGTCGCCCAATCATTAGGCGACTGGAGCATATTCTTGTAAAAAATTTTCCCGTGGGTATATTTCTGTAATTTTGAATAAAAAATGGATTATCCGTACAAAAAATTCTTAACTGAAATTCTAGAAATAATGTTTTCTGGTGCTCTTAAGCGGTCAGACCGGACGTTGGTTGGTAATCTGACCAGCATTGGGCCAATAGTCAAACCAGTCCTCTGTTATCGAGGTGAGCTAGAGAGGAGTTGGGTGGTTTGATCGGCCTATGGCTGGCAGTTAGACTAGCTCAGCAGGTTAAGTGTGTTAGATGTTAGTGTGTTGAGTTGGTTTGAGTGCGTGCACGGCATGGGTGTCATTGGATGGTTGTATTGTGTTGAATATTGTATGATTTGGCTAATGTGAGTGAAATGCATGGAACTTATGCTAGGAATAGGATTGCTTTGCCTTTGGATGTGTAGGTGGCTTGAACAACGATAGCGGTCAACGGCAATGGACTAAGACTAGGCGGCGGAGCTGAGGTCAGATAAGTTCAGGTGAGCCTATGTGGCTCAAGTGGGAAGCATAGAAGAGATAAGGATCACGATAAGGTGAATTGGTGCATGTGTACGTCAAGTAATGAGGCTGATGCATATAATGACGGCTAGGGAAAGACCGAATGCGTGAAGATGTGATGGCTAGTCATTGTACACTATGGGATACGTGTTAAAGCATGCGGAGATATTTTGATGGATTGGATTAGTGTTTCAGGCTAACGGAGTCCTTTGAATGAGTCACTTTAAAAAGTGTGCGTGTATATGTAAAATCTGGTATGGTGTTAGATTAACGGGTTAGCCCATATAAGTAGATGAAACCAACTAGAGATACTAGTTAGAGTCTTTTTGTGGGCCTTCATATATAAGAAGGGAGAGATGTTGGCTTGGTAGCTATGTTTTGAAAGTTTTGGCTAAGCCTTTGAGAGTTAGGGTTAGGGTTTCCAAAAGAGAAATTTTGTGTGTGTGCTCCATGGAGAGGGGGCTCTATTCTCCAAGAGGGAAGTGGTTTTAAACATCTATCTCCAAGTGAAATAAAGATCTAAATTTCGTCCAAGTGAGTTTTGCCATGAATTTTTTCTTGTGCTTTTGATTTGCTTTTTTGTTTGGATTTCCTCTCTTCTTGATCTTGTTGGTTCCCTACAATGTGTGGATGACAGAAGAATCTCCTAGATGCTAGCTTCCCTCCATCTATACAGCCCTATAGAAAGTTCTTGGTGTTTGCCTCGGTTTGCTTGGTTTTCATGTGGTTTGTCTTATTTTGGTCAAAGGTCAAAATTTTATCAAGTAGCTTGTTGATCCTTTAATGGAGTAGGTTCATAAAACATTGAGAAAGCTGTGTTCCAAGTTTTAAATCATTTGGTCGAGTGGATTATAAGTTAGACTATTTTGAGTTTTTGGAGGTGGGTTGTTTTATGTTCTAGAACAGCAAATGGTCAGACTGCCATGATCCGAGCAGTCCGACCGTGCAGACCCGGTTTGATCGGTGTGATGCCTACGGTCAGACCGGCCACTTAATGCTTTAACCTGTTTATTACTTCTTGTGTTCTCTTGGTTTGTTGTCTTATGTTTTGTATTTATTTTTGTTGTGCATTTTGAATTTATTAGTTTTTTATAGCTAATTAAGTGATGATGCAAAACATGATTAGTTTTGTTAAAGTTAAGAAAAAAAGACGGGGATCATTTACCCCTCTTATCTCCGCAAGTGGTCCTACGGTTCAATAGCTGCTCCCTTGTTTATTTAGCTGGGATTCCTGGTACGCGCGGTAGTGGATTAGCTCAGCGCGAGGCGGTGGCCGGCGGTGAGGAGGCAGAAGAGACCAGGGATGGCGGCGGGGAACGATTGGATCAATGGGTACCTGGAGGCGATCCTGGACGCCGGGGTGAAGCTGCGGGGGACATGGCGTGGCGCTGCCGCGCCGCCGCCGCCGCCGCCGTCTCTGGCGGATGACCCCCCGGCGGGCGCGGCGGCGTACAGCCCGACGAGGTACTTCGTGGAGGAGGTAGTCAGCCGCTTCGACGACCACGACCTCCACAAGACATGGACGAAGGTAACTAGCAACCGATCGATCGATCTTGTTTCCCTTGCTCCTGTGCTTAGTTACGCTGTGTGATCGATTTTTTTTTTTTGAACGGGCCGCCATGTGATCGATTATGGAGGGATTAATTAGTGCTTGCTTGCTAATACACAGGTGGTGGCGATGCGGAACAATCAGCTGGAGAACCTGTGCTGGAGAATCTGGCACGTCGCCAGGAAGAAGAAGCAAGTACGCCATGGATTTTTTTCCAAGCTCAAAAAAGGCTTGAGCATATATTCATCACTTGCTCTGCTTTCCTTATGATTCTTTCCATCAAAATTTTCTTCCTCTTCTTTTCATGTTCAGCCGTTTCGTGTTTGTTTTGTTTCTACCGCTAAAAGATTATTACTCCTTTTGAAAGTGGCATTTTTTGTTTTTATGGTATCGACACGTGACTTCGAGCGTTTTTTTTTCATAACTTTATCTTATTATATTTTTATTAAAATTATAATATTTATAAAAATATTTTTAACGATAAAACTAATGATGTAGTTTTTGTATAGCTAATCTACGTATTTTTAAATATATTAATGATTAAACTATAGAACATTTGACTGAATGGATTATAGGAAGTTAAGAAATGAAGGCAGTAGTATTCACCTACACTGCTTTCGTTATGATTTCTTGTTTGTAGATTTAAGATAAGTAGTAGTATTAAGCGTAGTAGGCCTGTTCAAAGTTGGCTGCCTAGTTAGCCTGGCCCATGGGGCACTGGCCACCGTCCGATTTAATTCTGCTCTGCTCATGCTGCGCTGGATCTTTGACTTTTAATGTGGAGTTTGCGTTCGGGCAATGGATCGATACAGGAAGGAAGGCTGTTTCTAGCCTCTTAATTGGAAAAGAAACAGAAAACCTCCCATTGTCAATTGGTTCTTGCCATTTGTCATCAGGAAGCTTAAGAGCAATTTGCACATGCAGTTATTACTCCCAGGGGCGGACCTAGGACTAAAATTGAGTGGGGGCATGCTGCTACGCGTAGCTGAGAAGGCACTGCCGGCCTGCCGTCCTGCCAGCTGCCGCACTGGGCCACTGGGGGCCTGCTGAGTTGTGGACTGGGGGCCTACATAGATTATATCCAGGAGGTATACGTAATTAACAAAATTGAGTGGGGGCCAAGGCCCCCACTGCTCACACTGTGCGTCCGCCCCTGATTACTCCCTAGGAGGAAAACTATGCATAATTGGAGGCGTGGACTCCAAACCTCTCTCCCGTTTTATTTATTTATGTGTGTGTGAAAATGCCATTCCAAATCTCGAAAGGCATATTGTAGCTTCGTGAAGCTACCGCGTCTCCAGCTAAACTAAATCGTGCTGTCCCGGTCCCTTCCCGATAGCCTTGGAGATGCATCGTCGCTTCGGATCCTACGGGTCTATCGTGAAGGTAATATGCATTGGAGCCGAGCGTTTTAGATGGGTGCACCTTTTTGCTACGATTTATAATTATAACTGATATTTTTTTTTATCTTCCATACAAACAAATTAAATATCAACAAGAAAAGATTATCTATAAAGCATTTTGAGGCGGTGGTGAAAAAGCTTCGCTCTAATATTTTACTGCCGTATTTACACAATTTCAAGGAGGTACAAACGCCAGCTCTATTGGACAAGGGTTAAATCTTTCAGACAAAATTTCGCCGAAATGACAAAATTTTGTCTCTTTCGTTACCCCCGAAAGCGCAATAATTCGATCAAATTTTGACCGAATTATCCCTATTTAAATTTTGTCTAAATTTCATCAAAAATTTAAAATTTTTGTCCGAATTTTTGAATGAAATAGACGAAATTTCGTCTTTTGTTCCTTCCGGTGACTGCCGAAATTTTCTTGAGCCGAAAGATTTAATCCTGTATTGGACAATCATGAGCTGTACGGCTGTAATTTGCAAGTGCAAAAATTCAGAGTTATAGGCAATATATATTATTAAGACATAACTATGCAACTCTTACCTTGTTGCATGTTTTTTATGAACTATTTTTTGTTCCTGAAATGGATGATACTGATGATAGGTGGAGTGGGAGTACTCACGGGAGTTGGCGCGGCGGAGGCTGGAGCAGGAGGTGGGCATCCGGGAGGCCGTCGAGGACCTCTCCGAGCTCTCGGAGGGCGAGAAGGACGCCAAACCTGACGCCACCGATCCCTCCGTGGCGGACGGCGGCGACCAGCAGGAGCAGCAGCAGAGCCGGATCGCGAGGATCAACTCCGACGAGGAGGACGAGAGCAAGAACAGAAACCTCTACATCGTGCTCATCAGGTAACTAAACCAACCGAACCGACCAGTAATTTGACACGTCACACATTATTCACTGTTAATTAATTGAGCACTTGCGACGTCGTTAGCATACATGGGCTCGTGCGTGGGGAGAACATGGAGCTTGGGCGGGACTCTGACACCGGAGGCCAGGTCAGTACGAACAAATTTGTGTTAGTGGCCTCGATGGTTTCGGCTTCTGGCTTATTTTCTACTATTCCTAAATTTCGTCTTTTTCTGATTTTTTTTAGTTTTTTACCGGTTCTTTTTTTCATGTATTCGTTTGCATTACACGTGATGGACTAACCTATTTTTTTCTATTTTTAAAATTTTTTAAATTTAATTATACTAAATAAGCCATCTTCAACTACAGTGTAATTTCAGCCAACTACAGTGAAATAAGCCATAAGCCATAGCCCAACCGATCACCACCATATGTCAGTACGAACAAATTTGTGATTGTTATAAAATGCATGATAAAAATTAGTAATTAAAAATAAAAAATACGAATTTAAGAAAACTCTTGCGAAGAAAATCACAGACATACGAAAATAAAATTCAGATATTATAATGAGACTCTTACTCTTATTATAGACTACTGGAGTATATATATATAGGACAAGGGAAATGAATCCCACGTGAAGAGAAAATCGAATCAGAATTAGTTGCTATAAGTTTACACTATGTCTGATACAATCTGTACATAGATCTAACACCGATCATTCCACGTGTAGTATGAAGCGATTCCATGCCTAGATACAGTACAAATTCGAATAAAACTTAACGGTTTCAGCTAGTAACATCTATCAGCGAAAAAAGTACATTTACAGAAAACCATTTGTTCACGAAAAGCACCAAAAATTTATTCATGGATCGGTCAAGTCCGCTCCTAATGTGGACACGTCTGGTAGATTTCAATTTACTTCACTTTTTTTTTCCATTTGCAGGTGAAGTACGTGGTCGAGCTGGCCCGCGCGCTGGCGGCGACGACGGGGGTGCACCGCGTCGACCTCCTGACGCGGCAGATCTACTGCCCGGACGTCGACTGGACCTACGGCGAGCCCGTCGAGATGCTCACGCGCCCATCCCCTGACGCCGATGATGGCGATGGCGACGGCGACGGCGGCGCCTACATCGTGCGGCTGCCGTGTGGGCCCCGGGACAAGTACCTCCCCAAGGAGTCCCTCTGGCCGCACATCCCCGAGTTCGTGGACCGCGCTCTCGCGCACGTCACCAACGTCGCCCGCGCCCTCGGCGAGCAGCTCCAGCCGCCGGCCGGCGATGCTGCGCCGGTGTGGCCGTACTTGATCCACGGGCACTACGCGGACGCGGCTGAGGTGGCGGCGCACCTGGCGAGCGCGCTGAACGTGCCGATGGTGATGACGGGCCACTCGCTGGGTCGGAACAAGCTGGAGCAGCTGCTCAAGCTGGGCCGTATGCCGCGCGCCGAGATCCAGAGCACCTACAAGATCGCGCGCCGGATCGAGGCCGAGGAGACGGGGCTCGACGCGGCGGAGATGGTGGTCACCAGCACCAAGCAGGAAATCGAGGAGCAGTGGGGCCTCTACGACGGCTTCGACCTCAAGGTGGAGCGCAAACTCCGCGTCCGCCGCCGCCGCGGCGTCAGCTGCCTCGGCCGGTACATGCCGCGCATGGTGGTCATCACCCCCGGAATGGACTTCAGCTACGTCGACACCCAGGATCTCGCCGAAGGGGACGATACTGACCTGCAGATGCTCATGAGCCCTGACAAGGCCAGCAAGGCCATGCCTCCCATTTGGTCAGAGGTAACAACAACTCAAGCCTTGTGAATTTCAGTTCAGATAGGACATCGTAGGAGTGATGTGATCTCTGGTTTTCGGTGCTGACATTGCTAGTGTTGTAGGTGCTGAGGTTCTTCACGAACCCGCACAAGCCGATGATCCTGGCGCTGTCGCGGCCGGACCCGAAGAAGAACGTCACCACGCTGCTCAAGGCATACGGCGAGAGCCGCCACCTCCGCGAGCTCGCGAACCTGGTAAATTAAGCAACAATCCAAATTGCAAAATTAACCAAATGGAAAGATGGAAGTCGGAGTGGCAGAGCTAATTAACATGGTCGGCCTCTGTTATGAATGCAGACACTGATACTGGGGAACAGGGACGACATCGAGGAGATGTCCGGCGGCGCCGGCACGGTGCTGACGGCCGTGCTGAAGCTCATCGACCGGTACGACCTGTACGGCCAGGTGGCCTACCCGAAGCACCACAAACAGGCGGACGTGCCTCACATTTACCGCCTTGCTGCCAAGACCAAGGTACAAAATGCCGTCATGTTTTTTCCTACATGAACCTGCCAAATTCTAGGCTCTCAGAGTTGCAGAGCAGAACGCCATTGAAATTTCTACTTGGTGATTCGTAGGGAGTGTTCATCAATCCTGCTCTTGTCGAGCCATTTGGCCTCACGCTCATCGAGGTAAGTAAAGAATTTTGTTATTCAGAATTTACCATCCTTGAGAGGTACCAGTGCCTTTCCATAATTACCTTCATTTTTTGTGTGTCTCCACCCTTTAAACTTTTGGAGTCTCTTGGTAACTCTTGGGGCTAGCTCCACACATAGGTTAATAACTCTATAGTAAAATATCTAAGGGTTTTGTTAAATATTATCCGGATATTTTCTTCTTAACTATTATTCAGATTTAGGACAGTTGGATTAGAGATCCAATAGCCATGGATTCTCCCCCCTCCCCCTTGAATTACTCCCCCCTTAAAAAAATCTCCTCTCTTCAAAAATAAAGGGTCTCTTGATTTCTAATCTAAGGGTCACAAATTTAAATGATAGTTAGAAAGAAAATTTTAGGTAATGCTTAGATACTTCCAATATCTAATCTCATTAAGATGTGGACTGTTCTTTTGAAATACTATTCAGAATGAGAGATTTTCTGGCCATGCTGTCACAATCGTTGTTAGTTGTGACACCAAATGTGTGTAGGCTGCTGCTTACGGCCTTCCTGTGGTTGCGACCAAGAACGGTGGGCCAGTGGACATCCTCAAGGCGCTCAACAACGGCCTGCTGGTGGACCCCCACGACGCGGCGGCGATCACCGGCGCGCTGCTCGGCCTGCTGCCCGACAAGGCGCGCTGGCTCGAGTGCAGGCACAACGGCCTCCGCAACATTCACCGTTTCTCGTGGCCGCACCACTGCCGC
This sequence comes from Dendrocalamus latiflorus, assembly GCA_017311315.1. Lineage (NCBI taxonomy): Eukaryota > Viridiplantae > Streptophyta > Magnoliopsida > Poales > Poaceae > Dendrocalamus > Dendrocalamus latiflorus. Next base: position 10,431,631 of record CM029615.1, on the reverse strand, counting down.
CTCTACCTCTCCCACGTGGCCGCGAACTGCGACCACCCCGCGCCGCACCAGCTGCTCCGCGTCCCCGCAAGCCCTGCCGCCGGAGCCACCGCGGCCAACACGGGCGCCGACGAGCCGCTCTCCGACTCGCTCCGCGACCTGTCACTCCGCATCTCCGTGGACGCTTCACACGACCTCAATGCTGGCGACTCCGCCGCCGCCATCATGGACGCCTTCCGCCGGCGCCGCTCCACGCACAGGACGGCGAGCTCTGCCAGGGCCCTGGGCTTCGCGCATGGCCGGCGGCAGAACCTCCTGGTCGTCTCCGTTGACTGCTACAATGACGACGGCCAGCCGAAAGTCGAGCGCCTCAAGAAAGCCATCGACTTGGCGTTGTCCGCCGGCGACGGCTCCGGCGGGCGGTTCGGGTACGTGCTGTCGACCGGCATGACCATCTGCGAGGCCATCGACGCGCTCAAAACCTGCGGCGTCGACCCCGCCGGCTTCGACGCGCTGATCTGTAGCAGCGGGGCTGAGATATGCTACCCGTGGAAGGAGCTCGCGGCCGATGAGGAGTACGCCGAGCACGTGGCGTTCCGGTGGCCCGGTGAGCACGTCAGGGCGGCCGTGCCGAGGCTCGGGAAGGCCGACGGCGTGCAGGAGGTGGACCTTGCCGTCGACGAGGCCGCCTGCTCCGTGCACTGCCACGCCTACGCCTGCACGGACGCGTCCAAGGTGACCACTACCAGCACCATTTCTTTGACATCTCCTTTCATTCCCTCCTGACCTCCATGGCCACAGTTCTTGACGAGGTTTCGTGTTCTTCTTTCAGGTGAAGAAGATCGATTCGATCAGGCAGTCGCTGCGGATACGCGGCTTCCGATGCAACCTCGTCTACACGCGCGCGTGCACTCGCCTCAACGTGATCCCCCTCTCCGCTTCCCGGGGGCGCGCATTGAGGTAAGATCCATCAAACTGACATGCAACTACACGCACAAGTAGTGATACTAAGTTCATATGATTCAGTGTGCGACACAAGTGCTGAAGCTGAACATTTTGTTTCTGAACGTTTGTTGTAGATACCTGTCGATACAGTGGGGCATGGACCTGTCCAAGGTGGCCGTGCTCGTCGGCGAGAAGGGCGACACCGACCGGGAGAGGCTCCTCCCGGGGCTGCACAAGACACTGATCATGCCAGGGATGGTCGCCCACGGCAGCGAGGAGCTCCTCCGCGACGAGGACGGGTTCACGACGGAGGACGTCGTGGCCATGGACTCCCCAAACATCGTCACACTCTCTGAAGGTCAGGCTGCCTCTGACCTCCTCAAGGCCATCTGAGAGCTGCTCTGCTCCTATTTTCTGCAGGTCGTAGCTCCACTTGGATGTGGTTATTTTCGTCTATTATTTTGACAGAAAGGTGATTGCAAGCTCGCTTACATGGGCAAGTATAAGAAATTGCTTGGTGTTGCTGCTGCACAAGCAAACATGTCATTTAGCAAAGAATGTAACTCTTCCTTTTTATATTATTGTAGATATAAAGAAAAGTGTCATTTATATTTTTGCAATTGGACCTAGAAGTTTCTTCTTCTTTTTTTTGGTAATAAGATATTTCAAGGTCATTGTTACATCTTGCAGAAGGTAATGATCCCAGAAATATATGTGCATATAAATGGAGAAACATGAATCATCCAAGATGTGCTTTCGATGTTCTCTTTATGTATGTCAAGAGTATGCATGGTAAAGATTGAACTATAACCACAAAAGATAGTGTATATCAGAATTTGTATTTCAATATGGTTATGGTAGTTTTTTCTGTTGTTCCTGTGTTTGTGTGTGCTATTGCTCATCCTACAACACATCAAACTTCGGTATTAGCAGGCGTTAAGCCAGCAATTGGTATCAGAGCATCGTTCAAGATCCTGGTGGCCATGTCAGCTCCGGTGGGACGAGGGTCGGTCATTCCTCCGTGGCGGGATCGCCTTCGGTCGCCATCACGGGGTCCTCGCCGTCCGCGACAACAGAATGGTCGGGAGCGCGAGGTCGTCATCGAACGCGTGGTCAAGGAGTCATCGGCGTCCGTCCAGTACCCGATGCTGACGAAGACAAACTACCCGGAGTGGGTGGTGATGATGCGCATCAACTTGCAGGCACAAGGCCTGTGGGGCGCAATTGAACCCGGCAACGTCGAGTATAGCGAGGATCGGCTGGCATTAGCAGCGAACGCTCGCTTGGTCCCGACGGAGATGCTGAGTTTGATCGGCAGCAAGGAGACCACGCAGGAAGCATGGGAGGCGGTCAAGGTCATGCGGATGGGTGTCGAGCGAGTGCGCGTGGCGAACGCGCAGAAGCTTCGGCGCAACTTCAACAACATCGCCTTCAAAGAAGGCGAGAACGTGGATGACTTCTCAATGCGAATTGCGGGCCTCACCAACAACTTACGTCTTCTCGGCGACGAGATCGAAGAAGCCGAGGTCGTTCGCAAGTTGCTCCAGGTGGTCCCTGATCGGTTCATGCAGGTCGCGATCTCAATCGAGACGCTGTTGGACATTGAAGAGTTGTCCATCGAGGAGGTCACGGGCCGTCTCCGGTCCGTGGAGCAGCGGCTCGACGCGAGGGCAGCAGCCGCAGAGTTGGGTTCCCGGCTGCTTCTCTCGTCGAAGGAGAAGGATCTCATCCGTCGCCTACACAAGCGCGACAAGGAGGGTGCGTGCGTCGGCAGCGTTGGCGCCAGCGGAAGTGGTACGAACGGCGGCTCGGTCCCACCACGGCGCGGCGCGCAGTCACCCAAGCGCGGTACCGATGACGCACGCAAGGGCGGTGGCGGCAAGGTCATCGACAAGGATACGTGCAAGTACTACGGAAAAACTGGGCATTGGGCCCAGGAATGCTGGAAGAAGAAGAGAGACGAGGCGGCGGCCGCAGCGCTGCTGGCGGAGGAGGGCGGCGACGACGAGCCGTCCCTGTTGATGGCCCAGGTGGCCTCTATTTCACCGGTGCCCGCGCGCCTCCCAGAGTGCACCGCACCTGTGCACGTCGACGGACGGGTCTTCCTCAACGAAGAACGCGTGACGGTGTAGTTGGGTGACACCGACAACCACACCGGCGGCCAGGACGACGGTGTGTGGTACCTCGACACGGGCGCGTCAAACCATATGACGGGAAACGGCGCGGCCTTTTCTGAGCTGAACCGCGACATCACAGGCACGGTAAAGTTTGGCGATGGATCAGTGGTGGACATCCTCGGGCGCGGCACGATCATGTTCGCGGCACGGGGTGAACGCCATCGTGTGCTGTCGGATGTGTACTTCATCCCATGTCTGTGCAGCAACATCATCAGCTTGGGACAACTTGACGAGGTTGGGTACCAATTGTTGATCGAGGACGGCGTACTGTGGGTGCGTGATCCAAGGAGGGAGCTTCTCGCCAAGGTACGGCGATCGGCGAATCGACTGTACAAGATTTTCCTCACGCTCGCTCGACCGATCTCGCTCCTAGAGCACGTGAATGATGATGTGTGGCGCTGGCATGAGCGGTTCGGCCACCTGAGCTTCGAAGGGTTGAAGAAACTTGGGCGTGGCGGCATGGTGCGTGGGCTTCCGCTGCTGGATCATGTCGACCAGCTCTGCGACACGTGCCTCGTCGGCAAGCAGTGGCGCACGCCGTTCCCTATCGAGGCCAACTACCGCGCCAAGGGACATCTGGACCTCGTACATGGAGATCTGTGCGGGCCTGTCACGCCAGCGACGCACGATGGCAAGCGCTACTTCCTCCTCCTCGTTGACGATGCTAGCCGCTATATGTGGTTAGTGCTGTTGTTAAGCAAGGACGAGGCTAGCGCGATCAAGAAATTCCAAGCCGGTGTCGAGGTTGAGACCGGGAGGAAGCTGCGCGCGATACGTGCTGATCGCGGTGGCGAGTTCACGTCCGTGACCTTCGGTGAGTACTGCGCGGAGAAAGGTGTGCACCGGCAACTCACGGTGCCGTACTCCTCGCAACAGAACGGCGTCGTGGAGCGCCGGAACCAGACTGTGATGGCTATGGCGCGATGCCTACTCAAGGCAAAGAAGGTGCCCAGTACGCTTTGGGGGGAGGCGGTGAGCACGGCTGTGTTTATTTTGAACAGGTCCCCGACGAAAAGCGTCACCGGCATGACTCCCTACGAGGCTTGGAACGGCGAGAAGCCGACGGTGAACTTCTTGCGCACGTTCGGGTGCATTGCGCATGTGAAGGTCATGTGTCCCCATCTCGCCAAGCTCGACGATCGCAGTGTGAAGATGGTGTTTCTGGGCTACGAGCCGGGCTCAAAGGGGTACCGTGTGTATGACCCAGTGAGCTGTCGTCTGCACGTCACTCGCGATGCGGTGTTCGATGAGGGCAGCGGGTGGAATTGGGAGGAGGTCGGCGGCAACGCAGTCCCTGAGACCTTCACCGTGGAATACACGGTCCGTGTTCTCACGGGCGGCAATGAGCCGGCTTCTCCTGTATCCCCGCCAGCCTCACCAGAACAAGAGCAAGGGGAGCAGACGCCACGCACTCCCTCGGACACCAAGAGCAGTGCGGACGGCGCGCGCGTCACGTACACCACACCACTGTCGAACATCCCGTCCGGCAATGAGCTGGACGACGAGGGAGCACCCCAGCGGTTCCGCACCGTCGAGGACTGCATCAACAACTCCGAGCCAGTCGAGCTAGATCTGGAGGAGCTGCTCTTGGCGGCATCTAAGGAACCCATGTCGTTCGCCGAGGCCAATACCGATCCAGCTTTGCACGCAGCGATGGAGGAGGAGATGGCCACGATCATGGACAACGGCACGTGGGAGGCTGTCGATCACCCGGCGGGACACCGGCCCATTGGTCTCAAATGGGTTTACAAGCTCAAGAAGGATGCACAGGGCTCGGTGGTCAGGCACAAAGCACGACTTGTCGCGAAGGGCTACGTACAATGCGCTGGCATGGACTTCGATGAGGTGTTTGCACCAGTGGCGCTGCTCGATTCTGTACGCGCACTGGCAGCAGTGGCAGCGCACGAGGGCTGGGCGCTCCACCATCTCGACGTCAAGTCTGCGTTTCTGAACAGCGACCTCACGGAGGAGGTTTACGTCGCTCAACCACCGGGATTCATGATCGCCGGGCAAGAGCGGCAAGTACTGCGGCTGCGCAAAGCACTCTACGGTCTACGGCAAGCTCCTTAGGCGTGGAACGCCAAGCTCGACCGCACGCTAGTGGCGCTCGGATTCACACGTTGCGAGGAAGAGCACGGGGTGTATACACGCGGCAAGGGGCGAGGACGTGTGCTCCTGGGCGTGTACGTTGACGATTTGATCCTCACTGGCACCGACCAAGCTGAGATCGAGTCATTCAAGGAGGAAATGAAGCGCTCGTTCAAGATGAGTGACCTCGGGCAGTTGAGCTACTATCTCGGCATTGATGTCAAGTAGCTGCACGGGAAGATCACCATGAGCCAAGCGGCGTATGCGGCAAAACTCCTGGACAAGGCCGGCATGGCCGGCTGCAATGCCGTGCAAGTGCCCATGGAGGCACGTCTTAAACTGAGTAAGGAGAGCTCCAATCCACCTGTTGATCCCACATGCTACCGTAGTGTGGTTGGCAGCCTCCGGTACTTGGTCCATACCCGGCCGGATATCAGTTTCGCGGACCCGACGACGGAACACCTGAGCGCCGTCAAGCATCTACTTCGTTACGTCGCTGGTACGCTTCACTTTGGCCTTAGCTACACCAAGGGGGATAACGACATCGAGCTCAAGGGGTACAGCGATGCGGACATGGCCGGCGACGTGGATGATCGCAAGAGCACCTCCGGCATTTTGTTCTGCCTCGGCAACGCGCCTGTGTCGTGGCAGTCACAAAAGCAGCCGGTGGTGGCGCTATCGTCGTGCGAGGCCGAGTACATCGCGGCATCAGCGGCGGCATGCCAGGGAATCTGGTTCATGCGGCTGATCGGCAACTTCTACGTGCGAGACGTCGGCGCCGCGACAATCTACATCGACAATCAGTCGGCGATTCAATTGTGCAAAAATCCGGTCTTCCATGGCCGGAGCAAACATATCGAGACACGCTTCCACTACATCCGGGAGTGTGTCGAGGGTGGCCAAGTCGCCATCCGCAAAATCCACACCAACGATCAGCTAGCGGACATAGTGACCAAATCACTTGGCCGGGTGCGTTTTCTACACCTGCGCTCGAAGCTCGGTGTCGTCGACATCAACATCAACTAGATTAGGAGGAGTAAAACAATTGGTATCAGAGCTGACATCAACATCCTGAACCTGGCTTTGATACCAATTGTTGGCTTAACGCTTATTAATACCGAAGTTTGATGTGTTGTAGGATGAGCAATAGCACACACAAACACAGGAACAACAAACGTTTTGGTGTTGCAGAACGTTGCAACTTTTCTGGATAACTCCATCTCCTTTTATTTAGTAATTACATTAGTAACTGACATGCACTAATTCAAGAAAAAAACTGAAGACTAAATGCAGATGAAGGTATGCAGACTAAAAACGCCAAGAACTGACATGCATGCAGACATGCAGACTCAAAAACGCTTGTAGACATGCAGACTCAAAAACACAGAGCTAGTAACTGAAGACATGAAGTAACTAAAAAACTCCAAGAAGTAACTGACATGCATATTAACTAGATTATCTAACATTTTCAGCGTAAAAATCACATGGCTCATGGGATTATACTCTAATTGTATAATACTATAATCCCTAGTAAAACAGTATCATTTTCAATTCAACTTCAACCATCAACGTTAACCAAGATATGTTAGTAAAAATTATGAAATTATGTTCTATGGATTTTGTAATAGGTGTGCTCATATTTCTTTTCGCTTCTAATATGATTTTGGTGTAAAATATTATTCTAAGATGTTAATCTTATCAAATTTTCAGTAACTTGAAATTTTTATTGTACTGCTTCGATTCTATGTCTGGGCTGAAGATCAACTACGATAAAAAAGTGAAATTCTCTGTGATTAGGAGTGACATGGGAACAACAGTTGAGGGTTGCAAACAATCTGAACTATAATTGGGCACTTTACCTATTAGTTTTCTTGGGCTCGGATTGTTGTTAGGAGACTACACCGTTGGCAAGGAAAGCAAATGTCTTCTCAAGGGAAACTGATACTAACCAATTCTTGCTTGACTAGCGCACCAATGTATGCAGTGGTTGCCTACCTTTTAAGGGACACTCTTCACTAGCCAATGGACAGAGTGAGAGCTAGATTCTAGAACTGGTAATAAATTTAAATATCATATTGTTGTGGGGGTGGTCCAGCCTCAAACGACTGAGCCTTATAGCAAGCCCAATAATATAGATCCAGTAGTATAAAAGAATGTTAACGGGTAGGATGGGAATTTCCCATCCTACACTACTCATGCATATAAGCCCCCAAGAGGGATATGAGGAGACCAGATCTACTCATTTTGACCACTAGCTCTCTCTTGGAGCTATATCTCCCATGGAGAAGGGTACCATGTGCCCCCTATTGTAGCCATGCTACAACAATTGACGCCGCCCGTGGGAACCATGCAAAAAGTTGTGCAAGGGAGGGTGCTAAAGAAGGCTACCACCAGAGGGACCTTCGTACGTTGAATAGTTGCTCGCATTGCGAGCACCCTAGATAAGTTCATCTTGATGTTTATGACTTCATAATGATATACAAATGTTGTCATACCCGGAGCTGCTTCCGGCGAGTGCCCCCTCACCTGCAGAAGTGGAGCAGGGTCGTACTCAGCAATCTCATCCAGGGTGCTGCTCACACCTCACCAGCATCTGCAACACATCCTTCATCGTTGACCATGCGGATGACTGAGCGGCGATGCATGCAATGACGAGCCTGAACACGATTGACCCCAACGCCATCATCGCCGTAACTGCATAGGGTCAGGTGGTAACAAGAGTTGGATGTGCGAGTTGCTCCTCATCATTGTTGAGTGCCCTCACAGTCGCAACTGCACTTCCATATCGACCGCCTCCATGTCGAGCCTTCGCACCATCATCTCAACACCAGGGAGTCGGCCTTTGCGCATGGCAAAGATAGGCTCTGGCCTCCACACGCCCTCCACGTGAAATCTCTATATGCATGAGTAAAGTCGTCAGCTATAGCGTGTCGATCAATACGCATGTGGGCACAACACCGATGAACGTCGAGCCTCGCTGCCCACGTCTTCAACAGGGATTCCATGTGCGCCTCCAACCTCGTCAGCCTCGGCACCGCACCTCAGACCTCGTCAGCCTCGGCTCCGCGACTCTATCCGACCACCTCATGGTCATAGACGTCCGTCCGACCACCTCATGGTGGGGGACGGGGTGTGTGCCTCAATGCTTCATCTCGTCGCCGCCTTCGTCGACTCCAAGTCTGAACAACGGAGCAAATTCATGACATCCATAACCACGTCATGGTCAACTCTTCACCGACAACTACGACCATCTTGTGGTCAACACTTTGTTGAGATGATGCCGTCCGACCCCTCGGGGTCAAAGCTTCATTGACACCCATGACCACGTCATAATTGAGACTTCATCAACGTCTACGACCGCCTCTTGGTCCAGACTTCACCGATGCTTGTCCGACCGCCTCGCGGTTGTGACTACGTCAATACTTGACCGGTCACCTCATGGTCATCACTTCGTCGACGCTCATCTGACCATGTAACATCCCAAAATCCGGATGTTCAGAAATATGAAATTTTAAAACTTTTTCCTGTATTTTCTTGGCATTCAAATTGCTTCTGAATATTTATTTGAAATCGTTTGAGCTTTATTACATGCAAATAAATATAATGAGAAATAATGTCTAAAGTGAATATAATAATGATGTTAATAAAAGATATGAGAATAATATAAAACAATGAATTATGGATTTTAAACCAACTTTAAATTACACTCAAATCCAAACTAAAATTGAAAATTTAAACTCAAACAGAGAATCAAACAACCGCATTTAAATAATTGAATTGAAAATTAAATTTTTGAATTTTAATATTCTGCAAAACTGGAAATCAGTAATCTTAAATATGCGATAGAAATTCAAATTTAAAAATTCAAAATTCAAAGATTGGCCTCTCATTTTTTTCTCTCATTCTCTTCCTATTTTCCCTCTCTCTTACATGTGGGCCCAGCCCCATTTTCTCATTCTCCCTTTATCTCTTCCTCCCTCTCTTTTTCTCCTCTACCGCTGGCCCCTCCCTTTCTTTCTCTGCCCGTGGGCCCGCCTCCTCCCCTCTCTCCTCTCCTTCCTCCACGTTGGATCTTCTTCCTCCTCTTGTTTCCCTCTTCTCTGCTCTCAGTTCACTCCCGGCCGGCCCCGCTGCCTCCTGTGCGAGCGTCACTCCGGCCCCGTCTCCATCGTGTCAAGCACGTCGCCTGCGCCCGCACATCGCTGACCACTGTCCACACACCACCCATGCCCTGCTCTCGTCGACTTTAGTCCCCTCGCCATCCTGTCGCTCTGTGCATCAGTCTCCGGCAACAGCTCTGCCACAGCAACCTCCCTCCACGGCTATAAGAGCCCTGTTGCCCCCATTACTTTCCCCTGGCTTCCCCCCATCCCCCTGCTCAGCCTGAGCTCAGGCGCCAGCCCGGAGCATTGGCTGCCACCGCCTCACACCGCCCCGACCGCTCCGACAAGCACCAAGGCCAATTGATTGCATCACGGCGTGTCCCTGCTCCCCATCTACATCCCCTCCAACCTAATTGGAAAACCTCGTGCCGAGCTCGTCGGAATACCATTCTTCCCCATTGCCGATCGAAACCGCTGCCGCCAGCGCCGCTCCCTCCTCGGCGACCCCCGGCTCAATTACTTTCTTCAGGAGCATCACCAAGGTGTCTGCTATCATCCGCAAGCACCGCCACATCAGCTCCCCAACCCCAGTGAGCCGACTACGACAACCCCACCCGCACCGTCATAGGGCACTACCACCAGCCTTCCTCGGTGCTTCTCAGTCTACATGGCCCGTGTGGTGAGTATCTTACTGCCCTCCTACTACTCAAGTATGCCTCAATTCCTCCTTTCCTTCACTCCGGCGCCGTCGCCCCGTTCCTCTCTGAGCAACTATGTGGAGGTATCCCCATGTTTGTGATGAGTAATTGACGGTTGTATTAGTGAGTTTGAGTTTGTTTTGGGTATTCTAGGGTTGAGTACCTTTTACTTACGCTATTGTTGATATGTTGTTTCGTGCGGTGCTATGTGACGGTTTGTTTGTCTGTGTGACTACAAGACTTCGGAGCTAGGTCATGGTGAGGCGAGGAGGACCAGGACTAGGCACAGGAGGTGTTGAGGTCCAGACGGTCGGTGATGCTGAAGATGATCAAGGCTAGTGAGGTGGTTGCGAGTCGGGAGACGAGGAACCGGAGCTGGAGCTACCGGTGACAGACATGACGGGCGACGACAAGAGAACCGGGACTAGGCTCAGGGAGGAGTCAGAGGTCCAGACGGTTGGAGGTCGGTTGCGGTCGTGCGCGACGGAACAGACCAGGACTAGACTCAGGTGGAGTCGGAGGTCTCGGTCGGTGTCGGGTGGACACGACGGGTAGCGGCGAGAGGATCGGGACTAGGCTCCGGGAGGAGTCGGAGGTCCAGACGGTCAAAGGTGTCGGTTGCTGGAAGCTTCCGAGGTGCTTGAGGGGCAAATTGGAGATTTGACTCAAGCATGAGAGAAATGGCTGGTTTTCCCTCCATTTATATGTGTGTTGACTTTTTGCCTTAAGTGTGTGTGAGGCATGGAGTGTGTTTTGTATGCCACTTCTTGAATTCCCCTTTTGATGTGAGTGTTGGCTGTTAAAGGGGGATGGCAAGCAAGAAAGGAAGTGGGCATCCAAGTAGAGAGAGTCAAGGCAGTGGAGTGAGTCTGTGTATGTGGTATGGCTTGAGCTCCTGCGTGATGTTTTGAAGCATGTAGTGAGTGTGTCTCCTCATTTCCAACTGCGTGTGGGGACGTAGTGGTTGTAGAACTCTTATAATCATTCATCACTTTTCAATATGAGAAGGATTGGTTTGAGCTGCTCTAGTTATTTTTCTTTATGTGCTTGACTTCCATTTTCAGTTCCCTCTTGATTCCTTTGTGTGTGGAGTGAGTTCTTGTTTGATTCTTGCAAAATGAGTTTGCTCTGAACTGGGGAATCTATATCAAAGCCATTTGACTAATTTGTTCCCGAGAGCCAATTGATAGAATCAAAGAATCACTCATGTATGTTCAGTGGCCTGCATCCTCTGTTATTCACTATTTCTAGGGTTTCTAGACAGGGGATGATGGACTCTTTTGATTTTCCTTGAATAAGTGACTTCCAATTTGTGTCATCATGTTGTGAGACCTTCTTCAGTTGAGTTTCTCAAGTTCATGGGCAATGAATTAGTGAATGGCAAGTAATTTGGAAATCTGTCCCTTTTCAATGTAATCTTCAGGCTCTCTCAAAAATTGTTTCCTTGGCCTTTTGGTTGCTTTCCCTGGTTCCCTAGGCCCTCTTTGCTATTTAGGTTGTGGTTTTGTTGTTTTGGGCTGAAAAGATCAGAAGCAAATGCTCAACTTCTCAGTTCTTTGAAGTTCTGCGAGAATCAACTCTGTTTTCAGTCGCTCAGCCTGAAACTAGGGTTGGGCCGGTCTATGTATGGCGGTCAGACCGGCCAATTAACACCGGTCAGACCGGCGGCATAACAGCGGTCAGACCGCAGGTATTATGGCGGTCATACCGGCATATAAGTGGCGGTCAGACCGGCAGTGAGGCAACGGTCTGACCTGCCCATGAGCTGCGGTCTGACCACCCCTTGCCTGTTCTTGCTGTTTGTGTTTTGCAGGCAGTTTTCTTGAGGGTTTTATTTGTTGATCTTCTTCTTCTGCTTCCAGAGAGTATGAATCTTTCTTCCTAGCTTTTGTAGCTAATGGAGAGGAGATGTTGCATGGATACTTTTGAGGGGCGTAATTTTTAAAGAGGCACCATTCACCCCCCCCCTCTCTGTTGCCATTTCCGATCCTACACTCTCCCAGCTCCGGCCACCTATAGCCGCCACCGAGCCCTCCACACCCCACCCCTGCTCATGAGGGTGCTTTCTGTGGCTTGCTCATCTCCTCCTTGACCCATTTTGGTAGTCCCCCTAGCCCCTCCAGCCAACCCCCGCCGGCGGCGAGCCTGGCGCCAAGCGCCGGCCATTTCCCTCTATTTTGCCACCGCCATCCCTCACCTCTTCAAATTAATCCCCCCTCAATATCGCAAAAGGGTAGCTGCCCGGATGGTTCGCCGAGCATGCGTTAGCGCACAGGTCTCCCGCGATGTCCCGATTTCGAATCATCTTCCTGCCTTATTTTTATTTTTATTTTCTTTAATTGATTTCAATTAACGAAAATTAGGAATTAACCCATGGAAGCTAACAAATTTAATTAGGATATAAACAAGATTATTTAAGATTTAATATTGGATTAATTATCAAATATGAATAATTTGAATAATTGGTAAATAGAACCCCATAAAATACTACAACTCAAGTTGCCATGAATACATACTCTAAAGATTAATTCGATAAATTAACTCACATACTGGTTCATAGGTCTAACCTGACTCATGAAACTTCCTTAATAAATGTAGAAATAATAAAAGAAGTTATTAAATAAAAGATCGATCCATGGTACTCTATTGTCGGCTATACCCATTCATCCTTGAACGGAAAGACGAATATTTCCATGAATATTTCTTCACTATAAACCTTCCTTGGTGCCCATCTTGACGAATTTTCCTTAGCCATTTATCAATTTTCTCCAACCCCGTTTGACTCTTTCAATACTCTGTGTCCAATCAACCCAACCTCAAAATACCCATTTAATCATAATAAAAAATTAATCAAGTTCAATTGAATTTATTTGGATCTTTTGAGATATTTGCATTTAGTTGGATTAAGTTGTTTATTGTATAATTAGAAATTGGAGCCCTGAAGAATCATTGGATCAAGCGAGACCAAGATCGGGGTGAAGATAAAAAACCAGAAGCTCAAGACCAATGAATGAGAAACCATTGCGTGAGCTCAAGACCGCGATAAACCGCGCAAAGCAAGTCAATACTTTGATCATGTTGAACCTACATTTTCTATAAATTTACTTTTGTTTAAATCATCAAATTGCATGCTATTATTTCATATGCAAATATATGTTTGTTTTAATATTCTAGTTATATGCCCAGTACTTGACTCGTTAGTATTACACCTCCTTTGGAATGTTTGAACATTTGAGCCTTGTCACCCTAAGAAAGTTATAATGGTAACCTTTCAAAAAATAAGTCTACAATTATTCATCATGCTTAGTACTGCTTAGATACTTAGGGGCACCAAAGTGCCCAATCATCACTTTTAATCATGAGAAACTGATTTGGAAAGTCATGGTGAAAAATGGCTGGTATATTTTAACATGGATATTTTATGCTCCCAAAAACCCCAACTTGCTTCATATCTGGGCGGATGGTTCGGGGGTGTGGTGCAGTGGTGCACGAGAGTGTGGTTAGTGGTAGCACCGCCCAGATAACTCTAAGGACCAAATCTTGTGATGACCTCCTGGTGTACAACAATACAACCACAAGCTGGTAAACTGTAGGCAGGGCTAACTAATTTGCATTGCCCTAGCGTGGTTATGTGAAGGTGTGAACAGAGGGCTAACTAACCTCTGCACGTGATGGCTCAAAAGGGACCCGTCTCGAGGGATGGTCGTATCCTACAAAAGATAGACCTTAGTGGGCGTAACCACATTAGGACGATGCATTGTAATAGCCTAGTGATAATCTACTCAATCGTATGACTAAGGAATCGTGTGGAACAATGAGCGAATTGTCTATTGTGGGTAAGGTGTATAAACTCTACAGAGTGAAAACTATTCGAATAGCCGTGCCCACGGTCAAGGGCGGACATGGGAACTTAACTAGATATAGTTCTATTTCAAAAACTTTTTGGGTGGAATTGGAAAAGTGGAGAGCAGAGAAAGGCCCAGATTTGAGTTGCCCTGGGTGTCGCCCCAGTGATAACGTAAGCGGTTATAACTGAGAGACCATGTGGAGGTCACCCCATGTGTGTGATGAGTAATTGACATCGGTTTAGGGAAGTCAAGTTTGATTTGGTTGGTTTGGACCATGTCGTTGCGTGGTGCAATGGACTCGGTCGGACTTGGTCAAACCTGGTCAAAGGGTTTAGATTGCATATTATGTCGACTTGTCAGGTTTGGGCTATTTCATTAATGCATTTATGCTTACATGTATCGAGCGGTGCTATTTGATGTGTTTCTTGTCTGTGTTGGCTGCAGGACGTCGAGGCAGAGTCGTGGCAAGACACGAGGTCACCGACTAGACACAGGCGGTGTCGAGGTCAGAACGGTCGGATGTGTCGAAGACGGCTGAGATTCGATGTGGTTGCGAGTCGTGGACGACAAGGAGCGCGGAAGCTTCCCGGAAGGTGCAGGAGGAGCGAAATGGTCACAAGCGGGAGCGGGTTCCGTTGGATTTAGCGGGCGTAACGGGGTGGAGACCCATTAGTCAAGGGCTATAAATAGATCTTGGTGGCTGCATGCCCACTCATGGACTTGAGAGTGAATTAGGGTTTTGTGAGTCAAAAGAGGCTTAGGAGGTGGTTTTACCTTTGAGCTTTAGTGGTTGGAGGGTTGGTATATACAGAGGGTGTCCCCTTCGTAGCTTCTTCCTGAGGGTGTGTTCTTGAAAATGGGTTCTTGATTCATCCAAGCATGTATGGGGAAGTAGAGAGGGTGTGAGTTGATTCTCCATTGTAATCATGTATCTCCTTTCCTCTCTATCAATATGAGATGGCTTTAGTTGAATTTATTTAAGTCTCTAGCTCTTTGTTGCTTATTTTCCTTCGATGCCCTCTATGTGAGATTCTTGACTTTTTTGAGTTTCTTGTTGGTTCTTGTTGGAAAGGCCCAAAATGGGTTGCTCTATGATGGGATAGTGCATCAAGGTCATTTGATCGAGTTTTCCCAAGAGCAAATCAAGTTTAATATCAGATTTGGGTCCTTGAGCTCCTCTGTTCTTCTTTTGCAATTTCTAGGGTTTTGATGCTCTTCCTGATTCCCTTTGCGAGATGGCATGAAACTTGAGATGTTGAGCCCAGGGGCTATTGAGTAGCTATCCTCAAAGTTTCGTGGCCAAAGGATCAATGGTTGGGGAGTATTTTGGATTTTGGGTCAGCTCTGCAAAAAGTTTCAGATTCTTACCATAATCTGAAATTTGTGTTCATGAGTTGTCTTCTTTTGGTTTTCTAGACCCTATAGGTTATTTGAGAGGTAGTCTCACCTATCTGGGCAAAGAAATCTAGAAGAATATCTCAAATTTGCTCGCAGTCTGGAGTTCTCAATTTGTAGTCTGAAAATTCAGCAATTCAGGCTGCTGTCCCGAGGGGCGGCCAGACTTGACTGTTGAGGGCGGTCAGACCGGCCTGTTAGGGGCGGTCAGACCTGCCCCCTAACGGCGGTCAGACCGGCCTGTTAGGGGCGGTGGTCAGACCGGCCTTCATGTTTTTGGCCGTTTTGAGTCCATGTTGATTTGGTTCTTCTGAGGTTCTTTCTTGGCTTAGATTAGCTGTGAATTCCAGAAGCTTGAGCCTCCTCTTCTTCATAGAAATTGTTGTTATTGGAGAAGATTGGTTTTACTTTTTGGCTATTGGCTCTTAAGTATTTCTGTTTGCTATCTTTCTTGTTGGGGTCTCTTCACTTGTTTCATTTTCTTGGTCTTCCAGAGATCCTTCTCATCCACTTCATAGCTTCTCATAGCTATTGGAGGAGAATTTGAGAAGTGAGTACTTGAGGGGGACGAACTTTTAAGAGAGCGACATTCACCCCCCCCCCTCTGTCGCCATTTCGGTCCAACAATAACACTGAAAAGTTAGCATATGTTTCAGAAGCCATGTAATGTGGATGGAATCTGGATCGCTATTATTGCTGCATTCTTTCACTCATTATGTTTTAGTTCAAACTGTTAGGTCTCAGGAAATTTCTATGTATCATATTTCGAAAGCAATTTATGGCAAGTAAAATAACCCGAGCCTTTCCTTGATTAAGCTATGCATACTATCTAATTGCATTCTGTGTATTGGCTCGCGGAGCACGGTTGTTTGTGCTCACTCTCGCTCACTGAATTAGTCTGGAATAAGGAGTCAGATTGCTATGCTTCAGCAATACACCAAGATAAGATGGTGAAGAAGATGAAGATGACATGGACTAGGTCGCGAACTCCCAGTTGGCTGCCTGTGGGCACGTCCTAAGGCTCCCACCTGTGTGCTTCATTTCTGCTGCTGCATTTTACTAATTTTGGCCTGACTGGCCCATGAGTAAGTCTACTATTATATTTATGTTTCTACATGATATGCATTATGATGTTCAGTACTATATCTGTGAGCACTATCTACTGATCCAGGGAATAGTGCGGTGGAATCACAGAGGATTTTGGATTACAAAATCTGGGTCTGACAGACCACTTCATGGTCGTGACTTCGTCGACATCTACGACCACGCCATGGTCAAGTCTTCGCCAACAGCTATGACCTCCTTGTGGTTAAGACCTCATTGACCTCAATCCGAAGTGTAAGGACAAAGCATGCGCTCTAAAGCCTTCGTCCCACCACCAATTTTGTTGACACCTATCACACATTCGGTGATGTCATCTGACCCCTCAAGGTCGAAGATTCGGACTTCACCGATGATAACGTCATGGTTGAGACTTCATCGATGTCTACGACCACGTCGTTGTCCGAACTTCACCGATGCTTGTCTGATCGCCTCGTGGTCATCACTTCGTCAATGCTTGACTGATCACCTTATGGTCATCACTTCGTCGACGCTCGTCCGACCACTTCACGGTCATGACTTCGTCGACATCTACGGCCACATCGTAGTCAAGTCTTCACTGTTCGACACATCGTGAGCCTTGCCGCCGCTGAGACCATCTCCATTACCAGCCCCTCTAAATCCATCCTGACCACCGCCAAAGCCTCTGGTGAGCTCGAAATCAACCGTAGATGCTCCTATGCCAGTCAATTGGGTTTTAATGCATTGCTTTGCTGATTTGCACCATCCCCTATTCTAGCCCCCGCTGAGCCCCGCTGTCGATAGCCGCCGAGCCAAATTAGGCCTCACCGCTTCTCCCAGGGATGCACATAGGGCCATGGGACCCGTTTTGCGAATGCTACCAAGTTGTCGTGGCCACCCTCACCATTGGCAGGCTTCGCCACCCTCACTATGCATGGTTAACTAAACTAATGGCTATTTTAATTGGCACTAACAATGGATCCCACGGCCATTGTCTCAGCTATAAACTGGTTCAAGAAAAATGTCAAGTTGATATGCGGGCCCCACTCTTTTTAATTTAGTAAATTCTTTTATTTAAGCCATGGGCCCACATGTCATTCACTATAGTTCAAAGTCTTTAAGTAATCCAAAAACTATTTAAAATTTTATGGGCCCCACCTATCAGAGAGATATTCCTCTCTCCTCCTTTGTTTTTCGGGAATTTCCCTGAGAATAAAACTTTGAGGGACTCGTTCTCTCTCGTCATAGCTCCGAATTTAACAAAATTTGTTTCTAAACTTTTCTAAAATCGAAATCTCTCTTTTGATGCTAGTTTTGTTTAATTTGGGGTTCAGTTGAATCTTATTTGGCACTTACTTATGTTTGCTCATCTGTAGTTTATTTTCCTGTATGTACTCTCGAGTAGAGTTCGAAGGTGCGAATGAGCCCCCGATTGAAGCAGCGCAAGACCCCCAAGCTTTTGATCTAGGTGAGTCAATACTTTAATCATTTTGAGCCTATATTTCATGTGAAGTATGTTCATTTAAATTAGTAAAACTGCATGCTTTATTTTCTATGCAAATGTATATTACTCGTAAGGTAGCTAAACAACCACTTGTCGATCTAAGTAATTAGTACTACCATCCTTGATACTTGAAAATCCACGTACCTTGTAGCCCTAGAAAATATTAGTAATTTGGATAGCTATAAGTCATATTTAATGTTGTACCTGTCTGGGCGGATGGTAAGAGAGGTTGGTGTGGATGTAACACAAGAATATGTGGTTTGTGGTATGAACCACCCAGATAAATTATGGACTTAATCTTGTGATGACCTCCCCGTATAAAACAATACTACCACAAGCTGGCAAAGTGTAAGCTTCGCTGAATAATTTACTGCGCCTCAGGGTCATTTCGTAGGTGGGGGAATGAAGCTGTGCATGTGCGAACCAAAAAGTCTGGCATGAATGGGACACCATGTGAAGGTGATGGTACCCATTTCTCTAGCAGTGAGGAAAGCCTGTGGTCCCGGTCGGCTATGATGTTAGGGTATGACTTCCTGCACTAACTTATGGTGGCTACCATTGGTGGTTCTCCATAAGGGTGAAATGGCATTGAGGCGAGGTATTGTAAAGGCCTCGTGATAATCTCTTGATCTGTGTGACCAAGAACTCACGTAGGTCTGTCGAGTTGATTGTCTCTTGTAGGCAAAGATATACAGTCTCTACAGAGTATAAACTATTTGAATAGCCGTACCCACGGTCAAGGACGAAATGGGATCTAACTCAATCTAGTTCTATTTTCAAAACCTTTATGGCAGGGGAAGAAAACTATCGGGCAGATGTAAACCTGGCTTTGGAGTTTTCCTGGTTAGACGTACTCAAGCGTTGTTAATAAGGTAGAAGTAACCTAATGATCAAAATCTAGCATAGGCGGATGGAACCATGTAATCGGTGAATGGAACCTACACTGCTATAAATACTGCACAATTTCAACCTCTTTCAAGCATGTTTGTAAAATGCTAAGTTATAGAAATTTTAATTATGGTTATTGCAAATGTCGCTTAAAGCAAATAAAAGAACCTGAGACATCCTTATTTAGCCTTGCATCTATAATTATATGCATTCTATGTGTTGGCTCACGGAGCACGGTTATTTGTTCTCACCCTTGCTCTCAATCCCCCCTCCCCTTCAGAGTCCATGAATTAAGGTCACTATGTCTACTACTAGGACCAGAGCGAAGAAGGTGGTGAAGGCGGTGGAGACTAGAGTAGCTTTTAGTAGTCTTGCCTCTCACCTCAGTCTAGCCGACTAGGCTAACTTGTGGGTGGTTCCAATATTAGTCAGGTCTCTGCCTAATATTGGTGGCACCTAAGTTGTCTCTGTTGCTTGCCTGTGGCGGGTTGTGCCTTACCATATTTGCCTTTGCTTCCGCTTCTACTTCCGCACTTCATGTAATGTAAACATTTGGCCTGACGACCCTATTGTAAACTTGACCTGATGTGGTCTGTTTGAATTCTGGTATTATAATAGTATGGTATTTGTCCTATATGAAATGATCTAGCAATGTACCTATGAGCGTTATCTACTGATCAGGGAATAGTACGGTAGAATCATAGAGGATTTTGGGTTGGTAAAATCCAGGTCTGACAGGGCTGGTATTAGAGCCTACGGCTGTAGAAACCTTAGTTAGACTGGTTTTATTCTATGGCCTGAGTCCTATTTCCAAAAATTAAGAAAAACATTGGCAAAATATAGTGTACTACTTGCTTTACTTATCCCTCTTAGTTCTTTACTCTTCTATACTCCCTTTTGTATTTTCACTTGTTTTAACCTCTTGGTGTTCAAAATTTTAGATGGCCAAAGCTTCGTCAATCAGTCTGTAGGATCACTTTTCCCATGGACGGGATGGCGAGGACTTTGTTGAGCTCCTATGATAGCTTCTGTAGTACCTAGTGTACAACCGTGTAACAGCCCAGGTTTTTATTAAAATAAAAATCAATTAAAATAAAATTTAAATTAAATAAGTATTTTTGTTGCCTAAATTTTATTTTTGGTTTTGCCCTGAATTTCTGTTTTCGAAAAAGCTGGATTTAAAAAGTATTTTAAGTAAAACCTAAAAATATTTATTAAATAAAATTATATTTTGATTTTCTATAAAAATCATATGTCAAATTAATTATTTGGATTTATTTGGATTTTATTTGGGTTTTCTGAGTTTTCTGGAGTTTTAAAATCTATTTTGAAAAAAAAGAATTTTAGGTATGAAAATATAATACCAACATTAGTTGGAAAGATTTTTAATAAGTCCAAAATGTCTCCAGGAACTTCTTTGTATTTTTCTAGAATTTTTTTGAAGTTATTTTCATATTTTTCTTAGGCTTAATGAATTTTCTAGGGTAATCTGAAAATCAAAAACTAAAATCAGAAAATAAAAAATCCCTCCCCTCCCTCTGGCTGACGCGTGGACGGCCCAAATGGAGCCACGTCCCACGCGCCCGGCCCATCCTCACCGCTCGGCCCATCCCACCTTCCGCTCCTCTTTGGGCGACACGTGTGCGGTCGGATGTGTGCCACGTCGCCCGCCCGAGCTCATCTCCGCCGCCCCCTCCACTTAACCCCCTCGGCCGTCTGATCTAGTTCAAGGCCACGCGCCACAACCTTGGCCGTTCCCGCTCCCGGGCCCGCATGTCAGCCACCCCGCCTCCTTCTCCCTCCCACCTCCTACTTCCTCGCGCACGCCCAACTCCGGCCGCAACCGCCGCCTGCCCTTTCCGGTCACCACCCCCCCCACTCTCCCCAGCCGACCCCACACCCGCGTGCCACCACCCCCACTCCGGCCTCTCCGCGCCCCACGCCCACCTCCCCTCTCTTTGCGCCCACTCCCCACCTCCTCCCGCAACGGCCGCCGCCGCCATTGCCGCACAAGCCGTTAGCTTGCCGCTCGGCCGCCTCCTCCTTCCCCCTCCTATAAAAGGACCCCTGAGCCCCTCTCTTCACTCGGCCTCTCGCCCCACCCCCGGAATCGGCTCCCGAGCTCCCAAGCGCCCCCGCACCACCTCCGTCGTTCGCCACTCCTCCGGCGATAAATCGCCGCCGCCCCGGCCACACTCTAGCTTCGCCATCACCATCCTCGGCTTCCTCATCTCCCCACGAAGCCCCTCCACCTCTCCGCCATGCTCCCTAGCCACCGGAGCGCCGCCGCCGCGTGAGACCCGAGCCGCCGCCGCTCTTTCCTCGCCGCCGGCCACCTCCTGTGTCTGTCGAAGTCCGCGCCAAGGTGAAATGAAATCCCCTCCCCCTCCTCTCTCGGTTCCGCCCTTCGCCGCTCACCGCCGGCCACAGGAGCTCCAGCGGGCGTGCCGTCCCCGAGCTCCTCTCCGACCGGTCGGCCACGTCAGCCGCCGTGCCCGCGTCAGCGCCACACCTCCACCCCCTTGCCACCTCAGCGCCTCATCCAGTCTGTGGACCCGGTCCACGGTAGACTGGGCCCACATGTCAGAAATTTTAAATTTTAAATTTGTGCTGACGTCAGCATTGTGTCATAATATCTTTTCCTTCAGAAAAATAATTCAGCCGAATATTAAATTCCTGCTGACGTCATAATTAGCTTTTTCAGTACAAAAATAATTCCCAAAATCAACCTTTTCCATTTTCTCTTCTTTTTAAACTTCCCGGAGCCCGTTCTTCTTCCTCCTAACTCCGATTGTGCCCATTCAAATTTCTAAATTCATCAAAAATTCCCCTCTATTCATTTCCTCAATTCAAATATTTGAAGTCAATTTGAATTTATTTTGAATTTATTTGAATTTGGTGGGTTATTTTCACGTGTAGACTTCGACGATTCGGGAAAATTCTTCGACGAAGATTCAAACCAATTTGAAGAGCAAGGCAAGTCACACTCCTTGATCATGTTGATCCCAGTTTTCAAAATAAAACTATATTGTTTTAAATTATTCTGCATGCATATTTTTATTCAATGTATTTCAATTCATTTTTAAATATAGTTAATGCCTACTTGTTAATTCCTCCTTTGATATTGAACTCCTTATACATTGTCACCCTAGAATCAAACTCTAGTTAATACACTAGTGTTGGCTAGAGAGTTTAAATCAAATGTTTAGACCTGCTTAGTCATAATATTTGGGTTGAGATACCTTTTCACATAAAATGATGAGCTTTTCACATGAAATGATAAGTTTCCTAAATGTACTCTTGACTTTGGTGAGTCAAGGAGGTTTATGAAATATTTTGAAAACAAAATATAAAAACTGGTTTAAACTTAGGCAATTGGTTAGTTGGTGGGTGCAGGCATGCTCTGTTGGTTGTAGCCGCAGGGTTGATTGTCGTGCACAGGGGTATGTGGTTGGGCCTAAGTCAATTAAGGACCAGTCTGTGAGCTACTGTTGCAAAGCCCTATCGTACTACCACATGGCTGGTATGGGACAGCCCTGGCTAAATAATTTGCGAAGTCCCAATCTGAGTCAAGTCGTAGGTTGAAAGTGGGCGTGGTTGGTGCCATGCAAAGTCCCACTTGGGTGAGCGTGGTTGTAGCCATGAGAAGTCTCACTCAGGCTCAAGAGGGGGTCCCAGTCTGGTGGATTCCTTACTGGGGTGAAACTTTAGAGTTGGCTTGGCCAGGTTGAAGGCTTTGCATTGTAAAGGCCTTGTCACGACTCCTCGCCACACACCTAAGAAAGTGTGTAATCGCGTGGCAATATGGGATGATCGTGTCTTGTGGGTAAAGCTGTACAACCTCTGCGGAGTGTATAATCTATCCTGGATAGCCGTGCCGACGGTCATAGGCATGCTGAGTAAAAGTTTTTCATAGATTAGACTTTGTTTTTCAAAAATATTTTTGAAAACCTTGTGGGTGGATGGAATCCATGAGAGATGAAAACCTTGCGGATGGATGGAGTCCGTGAGAGATTGAAACCTGGTGAATGGATAGAATTCATCAGAGTTGCACAGTGAAAGCGTGTGGATGGATGGAATCCATACGTGATCTTTTGGAAAAGATGGTCCGGGTGGGATGCCCGTGAATAGGTTGGTGTATGGTCGGAGCCTGCACTAACGGTATTATTTTTAACTACAAGTATCATTTTTACTTACTATATTAAATTCAGCAATTTCAATCTATTATCTGTATTTCTTAAATGTTGTTTTATGCAAACTAACCCTAGAAGCCTTCCGTTGAAGCCTTTATCCTTATGATGCATTTCATCGTGTGATTTGCGGAGTACAAGTTTGTACTCACCTTGCAATCTCCATACAGAGGAAGATGATGTTGACTACGGTGAAGATCTGAACGAGTAGGTCGCGTCTTACTGTCGTTTGCCTGTGGGCAGGCTTGGGCTTCGCTTCTTTTCAGTTGCTTCCGCAGTTATTTGCTTTATTTATCTTTGCCAATGGGCGTTGATGTAAGACTTGGCCATAAGATCGTATCCTTTATTTAATGAAGTTAGTCATTTGTGCTTGGTAATTATCTTTGTTGTCACTGTGTGCACTAGCTGATTTTGGACTAGTGCGATTTACACAGAGGATTCAGGAGTCGTTACTCCGGGTTCCGACAAACCTCCAGCCCATCTTCAGGGGCAGGAGGACCCGGGTCTAGAACCGAGACTTGTGGACCATGGAGGTTTTCCTCTATGCACGGGACAGGGAGCTCAACTTGCACACCATCCCGGTTGGGCTCCCTCGGATGCACCTCTCGAACACCATCTAGGACGTGGCACATCTAGCAGTAGCCTACCTATTCCAAGTGCATGAGGAGAGGCTGCGACAGTCCCCTTTCTCCTACTTTCCTCGCATCCGCGATGGTGGTAACTTCCAGAGTACCTCGACGCCATCGCACCAAATCTAGCTGACACAGGCGATGGCAGTCACCTACGCCCACGCCCTACAAGAGATTGGACCCACAGCTTACACAAGATTAGGAATGGTTATATGCATATATTCGTATTAGGAATAATTAAATGCATATCTTCATTTTAGAAATAGATAGATGCATATCTTTATATTTAGATAGTGTGGATATGATATTATTTGTAGTTGATTTGTTGCGTTAGATTGTGTTAATTTCCATATTGTTAGGGGCTACTCATCTATATAAAAAGGAGCCATACCATTCATAATCAAGCAATGAATAAATAAAGATTTTTCAAATAAACCTCAGAGCCTTGCTACCTCATCAGAGAAGAGCCCAGCTAGCAGTTAAATGAGGGTGAGTGCCCTATCCTCGATCTTTGGACCTATACCCAACTACCGACCACAACATTTGATAGGCTTCGCTATCATTGGCTGCACCTATGGTGCCTTTGCCAAGGAGGAAGGTTGCCACTGTTCAGCGACAGTCTTCTCCATGCAACTGGCCGACACCATGCCTTCGCAGATGCAGAGCGCAACAGCTGTCACGTGGGGGTCAGCGATGTCGTCGTATCTCTCCCACAACCGTACCGTTGCATCTCGAGACAAGAAGGATGTTGCTGCCCTATAGTGTTTTCTCCTTTTCAACGGCGAATCCTACGACATCAACCAACACTAAGGGGTTGGTATCCTCATTATTGTGCAATGGGGCTTCGTTGATTATCTTCCGTGATACATGATGTTGTCATAGGCTCTCGTTGACATGGGGTTATGAAGGATTTCAACCATGGGCGTTACCTGATAGCTCGTCCCCAAACTGTCTCGCCGTGAGGGGTGTAATGTTATGGCCTAGGATCTCAACGTATGCACAGTAGGCGAGTGAAGAGTACCGTGGGGCACTGTAGCAAATGTGAACAGTACCGCACGGGTACTATAGCACATACAAATTTGGGTGGTTCGCCAGTATATCATGGATTACAAATATAACAATTAGTTTCCTTATTATTTGGGCTTATTTCCTTCTAGATTATTTGTATATATTTGAGATAAGTTTCCTATTATTAGAGATTAGTTTTCTATATAAAGATGTTTCTTAAGGGTCAAGTTTAGCAATCCCTATAAAAGGGACAACATTGTACCTATTATCATTAAGCAATATAATGATCAAATTCTAAACTGGTTAGTCTCCAGATTAGACCCTCCGTAAGAAAGACGATCTTAAGCCTTCCTGACCTATCTCCTACCACAACAAACCTTCCTGACTAGCAACAAGGTTGCTATGGCGTAATTGTGTTTTCCCCCGAGTTCCAGCAGTTTGCTTAACAATGGTTTCCCGATCGAAGGCTATATACAGGGGCGAATCCACCGTGGGTGCTAGTAGGTGCTCAAGCACCCCCTCCTCCCACCGTAGAAGAAGACCCAACCAGCCCAGCTTGGGTCAGCGGTCGCCTGGAGCCAGAGGTTGACCTGTTGAAGAGTGAACCCGCTCCTGCGCGCGAACCACACCTAGTTCGTCATCGATGGTGCCATCAGCATCGTGGCAGCCGACGACCCCGTCGAGCTCGCGCGCAGGCGCGACCACGTCACGAAGAGAGCCCACAACTACGTTCTGCGCGAGGAGGCCGACGCTTGTGGATGGTCGTCGGCAATCCCAGAGCGCAGCCTCGCCCTGCACCGCCGACGAGGCCCTGCTTCCTCCTCCACCTCCTACGGCGCCACCGTCGTCGTCGCCGAAGATGAGCAGGGCTGTCGCCGCGAAGAGGCGGCGCTGGATGTGGCCGGTGCAGAAGGTGAGGCAGAGGAGGCGTGGGTTGATGCTGGCGGAGAGGAGTACTTCTTCCTCGCCGTGCTCTAGTCAAGTCCTCTAGAAAGTTTCGATTTTTTGTTGTAACTAGAGAACATGTCCTCTTCTTGCAGAAAGCTTAGATTTGTTTTTTTCTAGTATCTAAGTCAACAAGTTAGAGGATGCAATGCGCTCTGTTCTTGTAGTTGAGTTGTGTAGATTGTTTCAATTGTCAGATAAATTAATGGAATCGAGTGGAGTTGAATTCTTCGGTGGTGATGCGACATTCACGGCATGCCGGTGCATGTTGACGCCCACCAGGTGTTCGACAAAATGTCAATTCGTAATGCAGAAGCTTCTGGTCTGAATTCTAACACAGATTAAATTATCTCTGTTTGCGTGTACATAATCTATGCTTCATACTACAACGCAGAAAGTGTTTCATCAAGTGTTGGCTGAAGGGGGCTCAAGTGGCGCCGTGAGCCATGATGATCAACCATTGAGGCTGCAGCAAGGTGGTGCTCTGGCCAGCACAAGCCAGAGCTATTGAAGGACATCCACAAGGGCGAATCCACTGTGAATGTGATTATGTGAATCCTATTTTATTATTGTTCTACCGATTAGCTAAATTGCTTAATTAGTTATTAACTAGTTCTTATTTAATTATTCTTAAATTTATAAAAATGAAGAAACGAACTTTACACAAATATTTCTCAAATAATGTCAATGGTACAAGACTAGTAGATATAGCTTTGATATATTTGTGTTGTGCTATAGCCTCAATAGTAGAGCTCCCACTCTATTTTCATCCTGGATTCGCCACTGGCTATATAGCGTTGCAGGGGGAGGCACGTACGGTTGAATTCCCTTTCAATTATCAATGTATGTTTTGTGCTCCTCTTAAGATTGTTCAAGCTGCTGCCATGCATCATGGGATTCGTAGTTATTCGGTTTCATCAGATGGACGGGAATGAAGTTGAAGATCTAAGCCGTAAATTCATGTCGACACAGAGGTACAAGAAGTGGTCAATGTAGTCAAGAACGAGAGCATCCAATTAATGGAGGTCGATCGGCGTACACGAGGACTGAACAATACGTAAAAACCAGAACAAAACAATGATCAATGAGACAATGACAACTCTACGCTATTTGAAAACACACCTTATTCGAAGATGCATGAGGCCTTTGGTAGGAGCAGCAGCCTAGCTCGCTGCCTTGCGCAGGAGACTAAATTTTGCTTCCTTAATTACAGCCATCATATACTTTGGTCTTAACCCACAAGAAGAAAGTGAAAGTTTGTAGCTTAACTTCACCACACAATTTTAGCTAGCTAGAACACTAGCAGCGTGTGGCAAGAAATTTAAGATGGAGCTAGCATAACTGGTACAATCTGTCGCGAGGACTCACACCGAGCCATTCTTGTGAAGCCGACTGTGTACACACAAATTTCGCGCAGCAATGGGCTGCAACATTAGCACACCGTTTTACAAACTGAAACGAAAAAAATCATCAAAGGACGAAACTAGCTCTCGTACTTCTGCAAGGATGCATGCCACAAGGGACCTATTGCCCTTTTGCGTACACATTGAGACCATTTCCTGACAATCCAGTCTCCAAGATTATCTTCCTGTATCCACGATGTCGGGCAAAGAGAAATCCATCCCGAGAGGCCAATGCTTCTGCCACTTGAGGCTCCGTGATTGCTGGGTAATTTCTGCCAAAAACCCGCAGGAAAACCCCACGAGAATCGCGAGCAATGACAGCCACACCTGCTTGGCCATCCGAACCACCAAAAGCACCGCCCTTGTTTAGCTTAACCGACGACTGGGGTGAACCGTATATACTACGGCTGGCCGTTCTTGATAGCTCCAGATATAACAACATCGGATATAAGATATCGACTGGGTCGGACTGTAGCCCACATAACCAAGTGCCAGTCCATCTTTTGCGAGAGGACCAAAAGCAACAATGCCAGTAACAATTGAGAGTACTACCTCCTTAGAAATCAGACCAGAGCACAGGATTATATTTCAAGTCCATGTCTCTGGTCTAGATGCAGTCTCGGCAGTTTTAAACCCAAAAACTCCCTCAACTAAGGCCCTATTTTAAAGTGTTGTAACTTTTTGCTTTTGCCTGAAATGGCACTATAGCGGCTGTTAGTTTTTCTATAGTATTCAATTAAAAGAAAATGAACAAAGAATAGGAAAAAGCTAGAAGCTAAAAGCCATCACTATTTGGAATGTATTCCAAATAACTTTTGATTTCTGAAAACTAGAAGCTAAAAGCCATCACTGTTTGAAACAGGACCTAACTTAATAGTGAGACAGAAGTTCCCTTTCCTCTCATTCTCCGCTCCAGTGGAAAACACCTCCTCCCAACCTCTTCCCTCCCGGCTGGCCCCCTCCCCTATCTCTTCCTAGCTCCTCGCTAATGTAGAGCGAGAGGTGTCCCACCCCGCTCTCGTCTTGTATATTACCCTAGTTTACGTTTTTCCTTCCCTCTCGGTGGTCTCCTACTCAATGGTGCGTGGTGGTGGAGCTCCTGCACCGGAGCTGCTCAAATATAAGTGCATATTTGCGAATCCGGCCAGTGCAGTGCCATGTTCTAGCGGCAGTGGTCTCTGGTCTGCTGCTGCTACAAATATGTGATCGTGCAAAGGCAAGGCATCTCCTTAGGCTTTCACTTCTTCTCTCCTTCCAGGCGATGTTGAGCCATGCGGTCCCCAGATGCTTAGGTGATGGACCTCTCCGGTGAGCTAGTCGACTTGCCAGGGGCGAACCTATAGTAATTTACGGGTATTCATCTGAATACCCAAAAAAATTTAGCAAAAATCCACTATATATAATATGTAATATATATATATATACTAGTATATGTGTTTAATTCATCTCATTTCCGTCTCTTGGGCCCAACCTGGTAGCTCCGCATGTGCTAGACCGACCGTCTCCCCTCCTGACTGGCCCAGTGGTCGGCCCACGCCATACGCTGGACATGGGGGGTGCTTGGCCCAACCGCTCAATGCCTTTCATGCTTTGGCCTCACAGTCTCGTCTTGGATAGACAGACTCTCAGTGACTCGACCTCTCCAGCTCTCCTCTCTCTAGCGGTGCACAGGCGGTCACTGGTCAGGTGCTGGGCACAGATTCCTCATTCCTCCGACTCCTATACTACACATCGGTCAATAGCCCAGCGGCCAGCACCCCAACCTCAGCCCAGATCAATCCCACAAGTTCCCTAGCATGATGATAAATGGTGTCCGACGAGGCGGGCAGGCGGTGACCTCATCTTCACCCCCGACAACCTGGGGACGGTGGGAAGGTACTTTCTCACTATACCTTTCTCAGTTTCTCTATGCCACATTGCCAGATCTGATTCGCTGATTCCTGGTATAATTCAAGTTAAATTGCCTGATCTGATGTGGTTATTCCTACTATAATTTAAGTTAAACTTTTCCATATTAGTTCAGTTGTCATTGCTCAAGTAGAAAGATATCAAAACTCTTACATCATGAAATAAGACAGAGATTTGTTGACATGAGACGAGAAGTGCTTCAAGGTTGACATTATCATAGATTCATAGCTCTTCCTATTGAGTACTGATGTTTACCCTTTTTTAATTCTCTTTTCCTTCTGGCTTCTACAATGTGTCTATGCTAGTGCCGGATTCCATTTATGGCATTCCAAAATTGATATGCACTAGCGTGTGTCTTGTCTTTGCAAGACATGCGTGATGCATCTTGTCTCTAATGCTTGCAATAGACAGTTGTTACAAATTGCATTTGGACCTCACATTATGTCAGGAGTCAGGAGTCAAAGGCTCTAGACAGGTTAATAATGCCATTCCTGTTCTTGATCACCTGATGGTATCAAGCTACTATCCTAACTACTTCAATGTCTTGAAAAGTTAGTTCATGATTCATGTGTTGAAAGTTGATGATTCATGTACATGTGATGTGCTTGTTCTACAAATATTTTGTTAGATTCTTGCTACTATTTGTAGACAAAACAGTGGTTACATAACTTAAATTATTGTAGGTATATATTGTTCATGCACACAATGTGAAGAATTGTGTGAAGACTGAACCATACTCTTGCCAAGACTCTTGTGGAATATGCTTTTGCAGTTCTACTATAAGTTAAACTTTTCCACATTATTTTATTACTTTTGCAGCATGTATGCTCTAGTATTGCTTTGTTAATATGATCTTTCATATGTTTTAATTATACTTTAACTTTTCATTGTTGTGGATCTTTATATTTTCTATTGAATAATATTTTTGGAAATTCGAATACCCATCCTGAAATTTCTAGGTCCGCCACTACCTCTTGCCATCAAGATCTAGCAATCTATCTGTCAATGAAGGCTCTAGCTCGCTGGTTCAAAGCTACTATACTCATGTTGCCATTTGTCGTCTACCTCGTGGTGACAATCTTCCTCTTCGGTGCATGGTGTGCTCATCTAGAGACTCAAGGTACCCCCTCCTTTACTAAAGAATGTTTTTTCCCTCCGTGGATTTGGAGTGCATCTCCTGTTTCCCAGCAGTCGCCTCTGTCCGGTCATTGTGTTGTTCCCCCAGTTCTTTCACTCCTGTTCTTGCTCTACTAACGAATCCCCCAGGATTAGAGATGGCAATCAAGTGTGGTGAGCACGGATAGTGCTCACCCATACTCATGTCGGGCTGAGATTGCAGACTCAAAAAATCCTTTGTTCCTGGCGACGGCATAGTGGATCCTACCAAGTGGATCACCAATTGCACGTCGCCACCGCAGATCCTTGTACTACTGCCTCAACCTCCACTACAGGAGGCCATCTTCCCCCAAGTCAACCTGGTCAGTTGGTCTTTGTATTGGGTGTCCATGGCAAGGGGAGGAATCGGGCAAGACTTCATGGACCTCTTTGTAATTTACATTCTTTTGGAGCCCGCAGAATTTATATTAAGGACCTTTTGTAACGTTCTATTTTCTCATGATCCTTTCTATAAACATACTGGTGGCTATACCGACCTCTTGACGTTAATCCAAAGTAAATACCCTTTGGGCCTTGTTTTCTTAAAAAAAAAACCCAAAATTTCCCTCTTCCAAATGGATAGGACATGATTTTAGTTTAAAATTTTGGCTCATCTACATAGATCTCGGTGTACAGCTAACTCTGCCATAAGTCCTCAACAAAAATTGTGCGTTAAAAACACGGGATGTTTTTTATTAATGGAAATCAGATCTGAATGTGGAAGTAAAGGCCCATTTGGATGGGCCACAGGCAGTAAAGGCCAACGTGTCACGACGAGATTGGCCCAAAGCAGCCCAAAAGACGACGGTTTGTAGTGCGATAGAGAGCACCCCAAGGCCTACGTGTCAACGTTGGACTGGTTTATAATCGCCCCCAAACGCCCTCAATGCCGACGATTTCTAGCGGCGAGGCCATAATAAAGTGATTATCATAAAAGTAAATAAAATGTGCACCCATCACGACAACCCATCTGCACTCTCCAAAGTCCAAATTATGTGTGAATATAAGTGCATTATTATTGTAAAATAGATGGCTACTGACGCATCTCACATGGATGAATGAGTAGAAGGTTTCATGGCCCCGCTCTTTTGGGCTGAAAAGCTATGGTTTATGATTGAAATTGCACTGTAGCGACTGAAATTTTACTATAGCTGAAGGTGGTTTATTTAGCGTAATTAAATTTAACAAAATTTTAAAATAGAAAAAATATGTTAGCTCATTACGGACAACGCAAACGAATATGGGGAAAAAGAACCGTAAAAAAACTAAAAAACCAAAAGTTTAGAAAAAGACAAAATTTATGAATAGTGAAAATTAAGCTAGAAGCTGAAGCTGAAATAAGCGGGGCCACTCTTGTAACCAATGTTAGACATTATCCACTCTTAGTCAGCTAGTCCATAAATGATAATTAATTTCTATTCACATCAATGCGAAAGTCTTCTGTTCAGTCCAAGTTGGGTCAAGATATGCTTACGAAATCCATGATTTTGCAACAATATATCTCAGCTCGCCTAATTCCGAACATCCACCCCTAATGACTTAGCATGACATGACGTAAACGCCGCAATATCAAACTAAACGTCCAACTCGGAATGAAGACTCACCCACTCATCATAAAAAGCTGGGGTTTTTTCGGCTACGATGGATGATTTTTAGTATTAGTGTGGGCAATTATACGAATAGACCGAATGTTAATAAACCGATAAACTGTTTTAAAAATATTATCTCGATAAACCGCTTTGAAATAGCGGTAAGGCAACCATAAATGATAAGCTGACAAAAAAATCCAAAGGCTCAACCCAAAACATGTGATCCACCTGTCATTCTGTCAAACTACAACCACCTCCAAATACACTGCTCCATTGCAGCTATTGACCCCGGTCAACAGCAAGGCAGGCAGGTAAGCTATTAACCTTTAATTCCTGCCTTTGTTGACTCGGTCCTCATTAGTACAGCATTAATCTTAACTAAAAATACATCTCTCCAAAACCAGAGTCAAAGCTAGCTACAAACGGTCTCCATTTTTTTTCTTCCCTGCAGGGCCTCCTCTCGATCGCTCTCTTGTACATATATACTTGCAGTGTTTGATTCTTCTTCTTGGCAGGCATTAATTTCCTTTCTTCCACTGACCGGCATTTAAATTTCTTGCCTTATCCTTCTGCAAATCGCGTCTATAAAATTCGATGGCCGGCCTCATGTTACATTCCGTCCTTGAGAAGAGGAGTGTTTGAGCAAGGCAAGGTATATCAATCATTCAATCTCAAGGTTAGGAATGATCTCATGCTTTGGTAATTAGGTGATTATACTTGCTGTTTTCTTTTCTCTAGCTACCAGCTGCCCCATTCGATCTTTTGTTCTAGGGAGATCGGTTTGGCCTTGTTCAAACTTAATGGACACATTGCTGATCTTGTAATATGCATGGTACGTACGTGCGTAGGCACAACGATATTATTGCTATGTTTCATTGAACTTGTTTAATTCTACCGTGTATAAATTTGATACAGTGAATATATATATATATATATATATATATATATATATATATATATATATATATATATATATATATATATACAACTCAAGTTTCTGAACTACATACATACAGTACGTGTGTAATATATAGGGATGGATCGCCCACGATAGTTATTGTATTTTGATAGCTGCATGGCCAAGAACCTGAAAAAAAAGTCCATCAATTCTTCGGTTTATTTATCGTCAGATACAATGGTAATCCATTAATCCAAAAATCATTTTTTTTCCTTTTGAGATGGATTAATTCAAGCATATATATGTTCGTCACAAACAAATCAAGTATATGTCTAACTCATGTATATAACAGCTGTAAAACAGTTATCATTAATGCAGTTTTGACTTTGAAAAACTAATTAATCAATCTGACCGCACCGTTACTTAATGAACATGAACTTGGGGACAGAAACAAAATAGTATGATAATAAAAAAGAATTATAATATATGATGTGGAATTGTCGACCAGATTTACATTTGTACGTACGTATACGTACCATGTGAAATTTTGCTGCGGCAGGCGTCAAAATTTTACATCTGAATGGAAGAAAACATCTTTCAAATTAAAACCTAAGATTGGTTCTTATTACAAAAAGCACATTAGTCGATTTAAGTCAATTTAGTTTAAAACATCGAGATATTAGTGGATTCTTTTGGGGGGGGGGGGGGGGGGGGAATTGGTGGTCAATTCAGAGGTCTGCATGATTAGACCAACTTTGTAGGATAAGGTCAATTCATTAACCTCCTCGACTTGACTTCTTCTGCCTTGCTTTTCTTCTACTCTTTTCTTCCTTTCGGTATATTCTTCTTGTCTTTGGGGTGTCCTTGATGGACAAGAAATCTAGTAAAAATGTGTTTGCCTTCGCTGGCCTTAAACCGTATTTGATGTGATGTTTCCCCTTGAGTTTGACTTGTGCCTGCTTACCTTATTGTCCTGGAACTTGGCAAGAAAGACTCGAAGACATCGATCAGGACATAACCAAACACACCATAGACCTTAGCCATGCATGACTGATGACATGTCATACATAACTCGCTGGCTAACTGTTTGGTACTTGGTAGACCATGTCCACCTAACTACCCCTCGTACCCAAGACTCTGGTGTCAAGGCATTTCTTTTGTGTTGCCAAGGTCACACATAAACACCTTTTTCAGTTACAAGTCTGAAGATAAGAACCAGGTGGGGCGTATATATCTTGCTAGTATGTGTGTTGCCAAGGTCACACGGAAGGTCATGTAGTATGTGTGTTGGCTTCCTCAGAAGATTCAAGAAGGATGACATCTCAAGCTGCCTTCAATTCCTCCATTCTTCTGTCTTGCTGGAAAGATAGATATGCACCAACTCACCAAGTCATCCTCTTATATATGTACTTCTATATGTGTTTTGACAGAGTTTATATAAGTCTTTTGCTTCAATTTTCTTCACATGCTACGTACTTCTATTTACATGCCACAGGTGAACGAGCTGCAGATAGAAATTTTGCAGAGATTCAGCCAACCTTTGAATACAACAAGGCGAGAAGGCCAGGGAGTCGAGGTAACAGACTTCGTTCTTGCTTCTTTGTAAGGATTTGTTTTTCTGTTTGTATGGCATGGTGCATATACATGACCTGATATTCCCCTTTTTTTGGAATTTTGGTCTTTGATCCCGGCTCAAAGTTCATTTTTGTTTCTTCGAGTGCTTAAAGAGGTTCTTTCAATTGGTTGTATGATATTATGTTCTATAGGTAGAAAAATTTCTGAGCTAATTGCGTTGCTTTGTTTGATGCTATACATGAATTACTTGTTTTGTTTATGCATGTGGCGTTCAGTTTGAAAGAAATATCCCTTTGTTTGTGCATAACTAGATAACAGATTTTTGGCTCTGTTTGGAATTGAGGAATTTCACAGTTAATGGTTTAATTTCAGCAGGAATACAGAAAAATTCCCGCATTCTAACTGAGGCCTTAGATGTACTTAATTATGTGCTACATTTTTTAAGTACGTCGCACTAGTAGCATAGCTAGTAGTAATTTTTAAGTGATCATGTGTACAATATCTATCCAGTACAATTATTGTATCTTTTCCACCTCATACAACTGCTTTTATGTTGGGGGAGATCTAGAACTGAGTTGTGAGATCATTTCATTCGTACAAGCATAAGAAGATCAACACTATTATTATCATTTGATTTTTTATTATTTTCTTCATTACATTTTATAACTTCTTGGTTTATGCACACAAGATGACGAGGCTAATACCGTGAAACTGAAGGATAATTTTTGGAGGGTTATTTAAACAAATTTTGATTTATCCTGATGATTAGATATATTGTGCAACTTTCTTTGTTTAGAAGGCATAGTCCTAGTTTTTGTTAAAGAACAACGTGAATTGTATTCTGATCCTTTGAATAAGCGATAGTATATCCAGGTTGCTTCGTTAACAAGAAGCATCAGACTCGCTACATATTCGGTACAAGATTTCAACCTGTACACATATATTGATGCTGATTTGATACGATGCTGTTTCTTCAAGAAAAATGCTCCAGACTTCTCCCTTTCAATACTTGTGCCCTAATATTGCCACTACACATTAAATTCGAGATGGCTTGTCAATTTATGCCCAGTGTACTTGTACAATTAAAATATAGTCTAGTTTTTACTCTACATGAAATGCTTACTTCTAAGCAAATGCAAAAGAACATCTGTTTATATCTTCCTGGCAAGTTCTGAATTTGTTCTTTTCTTCCTTAATTTAGTTTTCTTTCCTTCAGAATGTATAGGATAGCATCTAGATACATATATTTTCTAATGCTTGCATGATTGGCGGCTTGAGTAATATATATGAACCGTCGAACATGCATATTTGTGTTACAAAATGATTTGCTATACATCTCTTGATTTCATTTCTATGTTTGGTTGTTAAATATATTTTGATCGAAAAGGGCCTGCTTGGAACGAGTTCTCGTGTGCTGAGGATAGGAGCATAGGACCAGCAAGCCAGGTGATGAT
The DNA here is from genome assembly GCA_017311315.1 of Dendrocalamus latiflorus. Lineage (NCBI taxonomy): Eukaryota > Viridiplantae > Streptophyta > Magnoliopsida > Poales > Poaceae > Dendrocalamus > Dendrocalamus latiflorus. Next base: position 10,396,190 of record CM029615.1, on the reverse strand, counting down.
TCGTAATGATGATTGATACATTACTGGAAAATCTAGTGTTAATCTAGACAATCCCAAGATTACTTGCCTATGTCAGTTGATCACCAGCATACCTATATGTGTGTGTATAACAGGGATACCATGATGCCTAGGCTCCATGATTGATTCAGCATGCTAAATCAATGACTTCCTTTTCAAATCGATGCCTTTTCAAATTAATGAATGTTAACGGGTTTGCCTGATATATTATATATCATTGCACCTACACGTATCTAAAAGCAATTCAAAACCATGGTGCCCCATTTCAGCATATATATATATATATATATATATATATATATATATATATATATATATATATATATATATATATATATATATATATATATATATATATATATATATATATATATATATATATATATATATATATATATATATATAAGAAAAACACATTCTGCTTTCGGGTGCAGTTACTCCCATATCTGATATACCACCTAAATGAATTTGAAATACTCCTTTATCACTTTGGGTACACTCCTATACTAATTATAAGATATTACAATGTGGTACATATGAAAAAATTGCAAGAAAGTCCATGGTTTTAGCAAATTTTACAAATATCTTCATATTCGCATATAAAAAGAAGTATATCTAAAAATGTATATACCATCATATACCATCACTGAAAAATATACATACCACCTAGATGGCCTCATATACTCATACTCTACACGTACATACCCTCCGTTGCGTAAGATATTCCCTACGTTGTGAGATACGACACACACACAAACACACACACACACATATATATGGGGAGCATATCTAGTGCTAATGGCTATTTTAGTGCTAAGGTGCTAATGGTGATGTGGACCGTCCGATCTAGATAGTGTGGCTCAGATGGAGGTGGTGGGAACTCCATCCCACTTAAACACTTTTGCAGAAAACCCCCTGCGCTTTGCACTTAAATGAAAACGCTATAATATACAACAACAATGGTGGACTTGATAGGTTTTTGTTAAAATCGCACGAGGCTTTCTGTAAAAAGCGTTTAAGTGGGATGTGGTTTCCACCCACCTCCATCTGAACCACACAATCTAGATCGGACGGTCCACATTCTTATTAACACCTTAGCACTGAAATAGCCATTAGCACTAGATTTGCTCCTTTTATATATATATATATATATATATATATATATATATATATATATATATATATATATATATATATAAGATACTCCAATGTGAACCACACGAAAAACTTGTAAAGGAGTTCATAGTTTTTAGCGTATTTTGTAAATACCCTCAAATACGCGCATAAAAAAGAGTAGTCAAAAAAATGTACATACCACCTCTGAAAAATTGTTCATACCACCTAGATGGTCTTAAATACTCACATACTACACGTATATATATATATATATATATATATATATATATATATATATATAGAGAGAGAGAGAGAGAGAGAGAGGAAGCCTCTTTTCTACACCCGGGTGTAATTACACTCTATATCGTATCTCGTAATGTAGGGAGTATCTCGCGTAACGGAGAGTATATACGTGTAGTACGTGTGTGTGTATATATATGCTGAAATGGGGCACTATGGTGTTTAGGCACCAAGCCTCACTACCTTTGGATTGCTTTTAGATGCGTGCTAGTGCAATGGTATATAATATATTAGACATGCTAAATTAATCATGGATGAAAAATCTTAATCATAAATGGAAAGTCTCAATCATACTAGCACACATCTAAAAACAATCCAAAGATAGGGAGACTTGGTGCTCAGACACCATGGTACCTCAGTTATATATATATATATATATATATATATATATATATATATATATATATATATATATATATATATATATATATATATATATATATATATATATATATATGTGTATATGTATATGTATATATATATATATAACAACAACAAACGAGTAAAGTTTTCAATAAATCCTTAAAATTGTCAAGTTTTTACATTGGGAAGATCTTGAATTTGTCGATTAGGGTCCATCTATCAGTTAACCAACAGGAAAAATGGCATAGTAGTAAAGTAAATTACATAACCAGATAAGTTTAAGGAACTAGAGATAAATAATCAGAAAAGGAGATTCTCCAGGGTACAGGCATGTTCTTTGTGGCCGTGACTTATGGATTTTGGCTGAAATTTTTGAATTTTGGCTATTCGCGACAGAGAGAGATACTCGCATATGATTTTAGCTGGTACAGATGATGAGCTTTCAATATGTACTATAATTATTTTGTAGATCCTATCTTGAAAAAATATTTCGTTTGAAAGTTAAGTACTGTAGCAAAAGTCAAAAGCTGATTTCAAAAGCTAGATAGAACATGCCCTACAACTCATTCGAAATAAATCAGTGCAATTGGAGGTAGCTGATGTTAGGTTAAATGTATTGTGTGAAAGAAACAAGTTTTCTCTGTCTGGAACACGCTATTAGATCATAGAAAGCTTTTCTTTAGTCAAATGTAAAGGTATACCCATCCAACAACAGAGTACACGCAGTAGTCCACCATATATAAGTACACACGTCTTTCTGAACTTTGTTGAATTAATCTTACACGCTTGCTTGCTCATCTTGCTCATGCAAACAAACACACGTACTAGTACCTTTAAATACACATGCATGAAGCCAAGCATTCAAGCAATCGCTTTAACCTAGTCATTGTCATGTAGAATTGTATGCAATTCTCACGTCGCTGTCATCACTGATCACTTCCTTGCACTGCCTCACACTAAACCCAAGCCATGTCTTATTCTTACCTGTGAAGCACGAACTAGTCTCTGCCATGGATCGCAATGCCTGGCCACCGGCACCACCGCCAGCTCCCCCGGTCATCACGGCGGCAAAGACGTCCACGACGTTCGTGCAGGCTGACCGGTCGACGTTCAAGGAGCTCGTGCAGCGTCTCACCGGTCAGACGGCGGCCGTGGCCCCAGCCACGGCAACGAACGCCGCTACTGCTGGCCGTGGCGCCGCCGTGCCACGGCCTCCCACTGCCGTGCGGAAGCCGGCGTTCAAGCCGGAGCACCAGCACCGGTCGAAGCTGACTATTGTCAGGCCGGAGTGTCGCTTGTCCGGCTTCGTCTCGCCAAAGGCGCTGTCGCCGTCGTCGCCGTGCATGGCCGGTCCGTGCATCCTCAACAAGGCGGCGGACCAGCCGTCACCAGCTTCGGAGGCAACGCTGGCGGAGGAGGTGGTGATGGACGAGGCTGAAGAGGAGAAGGCCATCAAGGAGAGGAGGTTCCACCTGCACCCATCGTCGCCGTCGGGGAGGAACGGCAACGCCGGCGAGCCGAAGCTTCTGACCTTGTTCCCGCTCACCTCTCCCTACTCCAAAGAAAGCTCAGAACTTAGAGATATATGAATGTGCGTAGGTTTACATATGCATCTGATGCGTCCTGAATTGTTCACCCATCGTCACATAAGAAAATGATGGATTAAGTTGATCATGTGAAGATTTTGTCGTTAACGTTCTTAATAAACGTTTAGGGAAGGAGATAATTGGTGAGTTATTGATTTGTTGATCTCAGTATGCTAGGCGTTCTCATTTTTTGGGTTTGCTATTGTTAGACCATGTAGATGGTTGTAAATAAAACGATGATGAATAATTAACATTTGGATTGTTTTAGATTTTGCATTTGTGAAAGTTTTGGTCGACACAGTCGAAGATTTCAAGTTCAAGTGGTTTTAGTTTGCTCCGAGTGGTTTTTGCCTTCTCCGAGTGTTTTTGGTTGCTCTGAGTAGTTTCAGACCAGTTCGATCGGGTTCGAGTGGCATCGAACGGTGTTCGAGTAGCTCTGGAACATCGGACTACACTCTAGTGGCATCAAAGGACCACAACGGTTTTCAATTATGGTAGACTACGACCATGTTGGTTATGACTTAGAGTCATTTATGACCACGTTCTACTTCGACCACGACCGGCGTCGACCATGAAATATCGACTACAGCAGTTTGACCACGTTCAACTTCGACCATGACAGAACGACCACTAAAGGTAATCGTAGTTATAGTAGTTTTTCATGGTCATAGCTACAGCACCTGGTCAGTACTCGATAGTTGTAGATTTTACGAGTCGATAGTCGAAGGCTTTCCAGTCGATAGTCGCAGACTTTGCGGACTGTTGTTATAGTCATAGACTTCATAGTCTTGCTTTCATAGTCGTAGACTTTGCAGTCTGCTATCGTTGTCTTTGGTAGTCGAAGGTTTTGTGATCGGTTGTTGTAGGCTTCACGGTCGATACTCGTAGACTTCATGATTGGTACAAGTGCTTTAATTTATGTGATCTTCGAGTACCTCGAGCACTCTGTTTGGGTCAGTGGTTGACTGATCTGGTTGGAGTGGTTGTCAGTGATACTCGGTGCCCGGTGATCGATGGTATAATGATTGGTTGATGATCGGTAGTCATAGACTTGCGCTCGGTACTTGATGGTTTTGGTCAGTAGCGATGCATGATATCCTTGCGTGTTTAGAGCAGAGCGATAGTATTTCCCAAGTACTTGTGATTTTCTAGTACTCGTTGAGCTAGCGATCGTCAGAAGTTGTTTGGAGTAGATATACGGTAAGCGATGGAGTGTGTGGTCGTAAACGACCTGGTTGAGGGTCGTGGATGGTTTTGTTTTTGTCTATGGATGGACAAGGGTGGTGTGAGTGTGTGTGTGTGTGTTGATGACAGTCAAGTTGTGGAGAACTTGTGCCGGGAAACGTTTCTTTGGTCTTTGCATGTGCAGAATGATGTGGAGATGATCATGGTCGGTGACGAGGAGAACCGAGACTAGAATGGGAAGATCTGAGGTCCAAACGGTTGAGGATGTCACATGAGATAGTTGGGCTAACACTGGTGTACATAGAGATCAAAGGTGGTGATGTGTGGAGAAACTACGGGCGGTGCGGTCCTGGAGGCTGCTACACGGAAGTTGTTGAGGTGTGATAAAGATACGGGTGGTGTGATCCTGGAGGCTTCGTCATGTATTGAGTTAGGAGTTGTGAATGGAGTCCATAACTTGGAAGAGATAGAGTTTGGTTAAAACCCGTGTTGGAAGGGTTTCGGCTCCCTTGATTTGAGTCGAACATGATTTAGGGCTCTAGCATATAAAAGTAGAGAAATGCCAAGTGTTTGGCAATGGCTTTGTGAGGCTTTTTATGTGAGAGATTTTAGGGGTGCCATGAGGGCGTTTTGTAGCCACAAATATGATACAGAAATAAGAGATCAGATCTATTCCAAGAAAAGTTCATCAGTGGCATGTTTTCCTGAGCTTTTTTTTTTGTGTTCTCGATGGCGTGCTAACACATCATGATCTAAGGTGCTATGAGTATGGTGTTGTCTTTGACTTGTACTCGATCGAGCGGTCAAAACGTTTAAGCGATGAAGCATTTGAGCAGTTGAAGCTTTTCAAGCAGAGGGGATTTCAACTACATGCAAAAGCGATCGTAGCGAGCAGTCGGACGAGCAGTCCAACAGCTTGCGGTCAAAATGTACATTTAATAATTTAGATTGCTTTTCTTTTGGTTTGATATTTGTTTTCAGATATTAAAAAGTAAAGGCAATCATTCACCCCCCTCTAATTGCGCCATACGATCCTATAACTATACATCTGTCCACTAAATTTTTTTACAAAATCAGTAGAATTTCTCACCTAGGATATGCTTCTAGTGCGAGCCATGCGCGAGAACCACAGACATGGCCGGTGAAGCCAAGCACAAGCGCTAGCGCTGCATCTGTGGTCGTCCGTGAAGCCGGCTTGATTGCTACTACCACTGCTGAATGCACCCCCTCGCTGACAAGCAGCCGTTGCGTTGTACCCCTCTCCCCTCCCCTCTTTTCCTTATATTAAGGTGAAACACTGGAGACGGCGGCAAGGAAGAAAAGAGGCAGGGGTGGATGCCAGAGTCGGAAGAGATGCCAGCGGCAGGCAGTGGCGTAAGGGGGGGCACGGCAAGAGAAAGAGAGGTGGCATGAGGGAAGCACAGCGGACGACCAGTAAGCCTCGCCGGAGCCGGTAGCAACACATGGGAGGATGGTCATGGAGCTAGGTTTTGGGAGGGGTAAGGAGAGGTTGAGCCGAGTGGTTGGCATGGGCGCTTGGTCAGATCTGCACGTTATTTGTTGCTCCTTCCTTTCTTGTTTATTTGACTTTTTAAAATCCATGCCATCAAACTTTTTAAAGTTTGATTGTCAATAAATTTAAAACTATCTAGGTTGGTTATACTAAAGTTTTATCATTAGATTTGTCATTAAAACTATTTTATAATATTATAATTTTATTAGTATATTTAGTGTAAAGTTATAAAAAATAATAGTCAAAATTATATCTCAAAGACAGTCAAAAATCAAAATTGTCAAGTAAAAAAGAAGGTAGGGAGTACAAACCAAATGGGCGGAGGGGTGGGCCGTTGGATTGAAATCCAACTGTCAAGAAATCCACTGATTTTTCACAGCGAAACAACCGTGTGAGAGGTAGCCTTCATTTCCCCCGTTTCTCCTGGTCGAAATTTTCTTTCGAAGGTTCAAGCCTTACTAACTAGAATTAACCTTTTTGCTGGTAAATTAAACTGGTAACAATGACACGGCACTGAGCGCCATATAAGCTGTGAGTAGGGGTGAAAACGGATTGGATATTTCCCGACCGACCGACCGCCGAATCCGAGTCGGATCGAATTCGGATAGTCATATCGGATAATTATCGGATTCGGAGTCGGATTCGGATAGTTGCTTTCGGATACAGATTCGGATTCGGGAGCGAACTATCCGACGGATACGGATACTATCCGGAATTTAATCGGATAATACCCGGATATATTTTTCGGATATCCGGCCCATCAGCCAAATCATCATTTTCAGCCCATCAGCCCATTAGCAAATCCAAATAAATTCCCACAAATCCAATAAATGCAAATAACTCCAAAAAATTCCAGAAAAAACACAAAAAATATTATAAATCTAGGAGAACTTAGGGAAATAACATAAACTATTTTTAGCTTTTAGAAAATAGTTAAAATAAGTTTTTTTGCTCTTGGCTTTCAAATAAAATCTAGAAAAATCCAAATAAATTTCAACAAATCCAATAAAATATGGGATATTCCATCAAGAAAAAAAGAAGATAAGCTAAAAAAGGTTCAGCCATATGAAACTCCGAGCCTATGTTATCTGTTTCCGAGCCGAATCCGTTATATATCCGTCCCGACGGTACCGTATTCGAAACTCCGAATATTCCGAATTCGTATTCGTATCCGGTCTTACCGTATTCGACTCCGAATCCGAAAAAAATGGGTTAGGATACGGTTTAAGCAATATCCGACCGAATCTGATCCGTTTACACCCCTAGCTGTGAGCCTGTGACGGAACACTGCTGTACGTAAATTTTGTGTACTAAAGAGTATCTCCAGTATTGCAAGAGGTGCTCGGAAGAGAAGGTACTCAAAACTCATGTACGCACGATCATTTGTTGATATTGGTGGTCTTGAGGATGTGAACGAGTTGTGGTAAAGATGCATGCTGCTACATAATTTGAAGGATAGTTTACTATTTATTATTCTAGTTTGGATGCAAGAGTTTATATATAAATTATAAGTTCTTTTCTATGGCGTAGCATGTACATTAGTTAATATTAATATACTTTGGATTTTAACAAGCCTAATAAGTGATACAGGGAATGTCCGATGTTCACGACGTAAGATCGATAATAATTTTAGATCTATGCAACCTAACGAACCTATGTCGCCAACCACTATTAAAACAAGAATCTGTGACAAAAGAATTCGTCCAGCCACATGGTTCGATCCTCATCTACTCAGCCACGCAAAAGTAGACGTGTTCTTCCTGTAAAAACACGAGGAAAACACGAAGAGAAGAGAATGGTAGTAATATTTATATTGAAACTCTCTATTCATTAGGAATGTTATAACATATATAAGACATAGAATCAAGATCAAAAACTTAAATCTAAATAACGTGATCCCCCAGAAATAACAGTGCCTATAAGACTTTGGCGCAGCCCTTGACTTGATTCGGCCAGCAACCGAACCCACCTCTACTCCCTAAGGCCATTCTCAGTGGAGAGTTTCATGGCGTTGTTTCTAAGACGGCCACATTATGTAAAATAAAATGAAACATGAATGAAACATCCATCCTCAATGCATAGTTTCATTCTATTGTTTCATAGACATTTAATTTCATGACTCATATAGAGTTGGTAATCGTGCCAAGAGAGTTTCATTTAGATGAAACTCACTTCTTCTCTCTCTTCTTAAAAATATTGACATATCATCAAAAATGTCTATGTGGCAGCCTATTAAATACAGATGAAACTTTCATTGAGACTGGCCTAAGGGCACGTACAACGTGTTGCCAACAGTCGTCTATATGATATTTATTTTGCAGATCGGTCCTTCTTGTACAGCAGTGAATGAAGAGGGAGAAGCGAGTCGTCGCCTCGTGAGACGACGGCACAGGCGCGTGCTCCCAGGACAAATCGCCGGCACAGTCGCCGTTGTACGACCTGCTTCGAGTCGTCGCCGGCGTCCGAGATCCACTGCGCGCGGAGTAAATCCGAGGGTATGGCGCCAAATATTCGCTCGCGCTATTTCTCCTCTCCCCCTCCCCACCCGCCGCGCCGCCGCCTGCCGCTGCACCGCCTCCGCCTCGCCCTCCACCTGGGACTGGAGCCGATGGAGCCGCCACTTCGCCGAGGTCGACCAGGCCGACAGCTACGCCTCCCTCCTCAAGTTCCAGCTCGAGGAGGCCGTCGACAACGAGGACTTCGCCGAGGCCGCCAAGCTCAAGAGGGCCATCCTCGAGGCCACCGGCCGCGACGCCGTTGCCCACGTCCAAGCGCGCCAAATCCAGATCCAGATACAGGGCGCGGCGGCGGCTCGGAAGACCAAGGGCGTAGCACCAGGCGGCGGCGGCGGCGCAGGAGAGGAAGGCGGCGGCGCCATGCCGCAGGAGCAGCACCAGGCGGTAGAAGAGAAAGGGGGCATCGCTTTTCCCGCTCCCCTCGCAAAACCCGACGCCATTTGGGCGATGATGTCCGCGCGTCTGATGCCGCTGGTGTGTGCAGATCCTGGGGCTGGACATGTGCGCCGACGTCATCGTCGGCGACGAGATGCGGCGCGGCATCTCCGGCGGCCAGAAGAAGCGTCTCACCACAGGTACGCTCGTCTGCGCCTGCGCGTCTCTTCCTCCACCTCGAACTGCAAGGCTTCAGTTACGTCCTCTCTCTCTCTCTCTCCCTCCCTCCATTGGTGAAATCGGACCGATCGGTTGGTCACTTGGTTGCACTGTTGCAGCGGAGATGCTGGTCGGCCCGACCAAGGTGCACTATCTCAATGATTCTGCCACTAAACTCATCAATTTAAATTTCTATGTTATGTTTGCTCTCTGGCCTTAACAGTGCGATGCTCACCTTGCTGCAGGTTCTTCAAATAGCTGATTGTACTCTTCTTGATCCAGCAGATGGCTACAGGACTGTACAGACTTATCGCTGGCTTATGCAGGACTGTTGTGATAACTAATACTGCAGGTTCTATTGCAGTTCTGGCCATGTTTGTACTTGGAGGATTCATACTACCAAAAGGTAATCATCCATGTTTTCCATCACATATTGATTTCAGTTGTCCTTGGCAGCATTGTTTGCATTGGTGCCATGGGCATACAATTCAAGAAATTATCGATTGTTTCCTAACTGAACACAAAAAAGGGGAGGTGAAAATTCTTAAAAATCAGAAAATGAGTTATCTTTTGAAATGGAACATGACTATCAGTACCTTATACCTCAAAAGACTTGAATTATTTATTTAAACCATTTTTATAGTGGTCACTTTTCAGTGTTGAATCTTGACGTGGCAGTCGAAATAATTTTCTCAAACTTAAGATATTTGCTACAACAGCCCTTTGAGCATGCAGGATACATATCTTCTCAAACTTAAGATGTTATCTTACTACACCTTTTTGTGCATTGCAGTGCAGCTATTTCATAACCTGTAATCTCATTTGCAAGCTGTGAATATGTCAGGAAATGAAGAATCAAGGAGTAACCGCCGATAAGCTTCAGCTGCTGTCAGGGATATCTGGGACTTTTCGGCCTGGTGTTCTCACTGCCCTTATGGGTGTGAGTGGGGCTGGAAAGACTACCCTCGTGGACATCTTACGAAGAGAGTATTTCATCTGTTACAGACGCTTATATATGCTACTGCTTGTGCAGGGAAAATCCTCCCACTGAGAAAGCTTCGAATGGAGATGTCGAAGGTTCATTGTGATTTCCATGCTCTGGTGATACTTTGACATGTTAGATTTTTTTTTCACCTCGGACAATATTTTCTAGTGATCTGATCACCCATCTTGTGATTAAACTTGTACCTTGATATATCTGAAGCATTTGGAGTATCTAATTTTTGTGCAGTTCTGCTATGTCAAATAGGGAAAACCATACCTCTAGTCCCTCAAAATCAGTTCTGCAGTTCTACAGTTCTAATTTAATTGTTTGGAGAATGTTAAGCAGTATGAGATGTTGTTGGAGTCACTAGCACTGCACAAGAATGATGTAGTCGTACTATATTTTATTTGATTTATGAAAAACTATTATATTATATTATATTATATATATATATATATTAATATATCATTTATATTGATGGTTCTAAAAAATATTGTAATTATGTTCATCTTATTTATGCTTGATCTGTTTTGTATCAAGAAGCAACACAATGGTATACAGGAATCATATTCATGTTTGATCATAGCTGTATGCATGCATTAAACAGTTTGCAGACAGTCAAATAGACGACCCATTATACAAGCTGTCTGTTCAATTGTCTGTGTGTGAAGTGGAAAGAACTTACAGATAGCAAGTACATGCCCTCAAACTACGACACCAAAAGGTACAACCGACCATGGTTCAGATTGACAGCTGGTTAGATTTCCTTCTCTCTTTAAAATTCTGAATTGAAAAGCTATCTTTCTTTCTCTCTTTTCTTTACACGCTTCGCTTCTCAATTTGCACCAGGCCGCACGCACTGAATCCAGCCATGCACACAAGCAACACGCACTTGCAGCCCTTCCTTTAATTCCTCTCGGCCCACATGCAACCATATCAATTGTTTCTTCGCTTTCTTCTCTCCTGGCCGATTCCCACGTACACACCTCCACGAAGCCTTGTCTCCATGCGGCTCATCTCGTGTTGACGTTCGCGTACAGGAACCAGTTGAATAATCTGTTTGATATATTTGCTTCGAGAAGCTGGATCAAGGGCAGTAACTGACCCAGATGACTTGTCTGCCCCTTGTCCCACTTTGTCCAACACGTACCCATGAGGGTAAGCAGTGCCCAACACCCTTGAGGGTAAGCAGTGCATTCATAACTATTTCGTCGCATTATTCACGCTTGCCAAATGTAAGCACTGCGTATATCTGTGCGATCATTGGCATGTTTTTATCGGGCCTGTTATTTTCGGCTGCGGCTTATGGTTTTTGGCTGAAATTTTTGAATTTTGACTGTTTACGGTATAGATTACGGAGAGACAGATACTCACTTGCGATTTTGGCTGGTACAGATGTTGGGTTTTTAACGTGTAGATCGTTTAACTTGTAGACCCCGTCTTAAGAAAATACTCCGTTTAAAAGTTAGGTACTGTAGCAAAAGCCAAAAGCCGCCAGCTTTTGACTTAAAGAACAGGCCCATCATCTTATATACTTTAAAAAAAATGGACGATGCACTATTGTTAATAAGACCTTTTAAACGTATTTTCACTTTAGACTTGTACAGATCAAGTATGAGATTGTGTATAATTAAATAAAATAGTAGTAGTTCTTTATCTTCAAGTGTAATAATTAAATATCCAGTTAAATTAGAGTTCATCTGGCACTGTTTAATACGACTTGATAATTTTTTCAGGTAAATAATATATTTAACTGAAAAGCGCGAAGTATATCTATATCCATATTATCAAACTAGCTCGAGCTTTTAAGCCGAGTTAAGCTGAGCAGGTTGCTCGTTTGCTTAACAAGTGGAGCCGAGCCGAGTCGTATTTCCTAACAAGTTTGGCCGGGTCAAGCCGAACCAGCGCGTTATCCACACCTCTAGTCACCGGTAAGTTCACCAACCAATAGTAACGAATATCGCATTTATCTAGTAAGTAATCACCTGTTAGCACGTACATTAAACAACCAGTGCACTATGGGAGTTGGACCACACTCATTTGAGTCATCGCCACAAAATTCACCACCACAAGCATCGCTGCATGAATCACACCCACATCCTGCAAAAACAATGAGGTAAAATAAATCTGTTTACTACTACAAGTATCCATATAAGGCCAGTCTCAGTGGGGGTTTCATGGAGTTTCATGGGCATTAAATACGCTGACATGGCACTATATTGATGAAGAGAGAGATGATAAAAGTTTCATGGGAGTAGAGAGAGTTTCATGGGGATGAAACTCTTCTGCACTGTTTCCAAAATATGGGTGTGTTGGAAACTGGGACATGAAATCTCCACTGAGACTGGCCTTAGTATCACGAAAGTTTTTAAGCGCCACTGTTTTTAAATACATCAAACAGTGAGCTCTCCACCTCTGCCACCGAAAGCACTGGAACTCTGGAAGTGCACCACTGACCTCATTTTTAACTGACATAGCTAATATGCTACTTTGTTCAAATGGAGAGCAAATTGACTGAAATGAGGCAGCGAAATGTGTGAGCTGTGCTCAGAAATTCTAAACCACAAGCACAAAGTACTATTGCGTTCAATCTAACTACTAACTCTGAAGCACTATATGAAAAGGTCTAGTTTTTTATTGTGATGAATCATTGCCAATTTAGAGGAGATGGGATTTGGATTATTCAAATTTGCAGTTTTTCAAAATCTAGATCAGGGAGGTGATCAGACCGACCGAAGCTAGTGGGCCTACCGGTAGCTGCCAGCGGCTAGACCGGCTGACGTCAACGGTCTGATTGGCCAGATGGGTTGCTTTGACAAAGAATTAGAAATTTCAGAAATTTAGTCTTGGTTTGGTTTGGTTTGTTTTGACCTAGATCAGTGCATATGTGTTGCATGAAGCATGTTTTGACTAATGTGAGCCAACTTATGAATAATTTGTATCCAAAAATAGTTTCTTGGTCTTTGGATGTGCAACGAAGTTTGGAGTCAATCATGATCAATGGTGAGAATCAGGGCTACACTCATAGAGGAGCTAAGGCCCATAACAACCAAGAATGTTCAGTGAGATGGTTGAGCTCAAGTATGCCACAAGAAAGGCGAAAAATATTAAAGAAAAGGTTCAAATGACTGGTTGAACATTTGGCTTGGTCAGTCCAAGTAAGGCATGGTCCGATGGAATCGAAATGAGAGAGACTTGCTAACGTGTGGCAAGTCAGTGGTATATCTACACATAGCAAGTATGGTGTTTACTTGCAAGGGAAGATGTAGACTGAGTCAAGAAATGGTATTTTAATAAGACAGCCAAATGCCAGAAATTACTTTGGATCAAAACCGTGGTATTGGGAAAGCGGTTAAGATCAAGGAGAAACTAAGATGATCTAGTAGATTAAAGTATGAAGACATAGCGGATTTGTGCTCATATGCTTTGAAAAACGTGCATGAGCTAAGTATGTGAGTAAAACCCGTATTGTGTGGAGTTAACAGGTTTTCCTCATTTGTTCTGTTGGATGGTATCCATTATAGTTAGATATGGTCTAGTTGTCTCATCTATTTAACTGGTTAGGATGGAGACTTGCTAGTAATCTATCCAATCTTTTCTCATCTAGTCAAGTGTTCTAAGGTTTGAGAAGTGTGAGTGTTGTGGTGTACTCTCTTGTCCTTCAGGTCAAGTGGCTGTAAAACTTTCATTCTCATGTAGCAGTAGGTCAACTTTATTCTTCACTCATAGAGACCTCTTAATTTGGTTGATTTGCTCTTGTTTTTATTGGTTTTAATCTCTTCTCTCCTCTTCTTGATATTGTTGAGTGCCAAGGATGTGTAAGTGATGGAGATGATTCATAGAGATCAATCTCCATCTATCTAAACATCAGATTTTGCAAGTTCTTGAAGTTACCTAGTTTTGCTTGGATTTGACCTCAACATGAGAATCATTGACCTATGGGTTTTTGCCTCAAATCTTTGAGAGTCCTTGCTTGCTATTATATGTGAAAATACATTTAGAGCTATCTTGGCCATCCTCCACCCACGAGCAAAGTATTCCAAGTTTTGGTTTTTGCCCTGTATTGTGCAACCTTGCTTATTTTTTAAGAAAGGTCTGAACTTCGACAATGATTCATGTAATATTTGGTTAGAATAGGTTCCTGAGACCTCAAGAAAGATGTGTACAAAATCTCATCTCAGTTGGCCTTAGATTTTTGGAGTTACATCAAAAGAGATTTGGATTTGGGCTAAATTTTCTGTTCTGAAACAAAGGAGCAGTCCAACCATCTTGTACTTAGTGATCAGACCTGCTTGTAACCAGAGGTCAGATTGCCCAGGTGCCGGTCAGACCATTGCCTGGTAGCGAGTTAGACTGCGAGGGCTTCAATTCTTCAACTATTGGATTTTTGAGTTGTTTGCTTTGGTCTTGGCTTCCAATTCTAATTTTCATAGTTCGGTAGCTACTGCAGTTAAGGATTGGTGAATACTTGGAGAACATTTTGAAGGCACTATTCACCATTCTCTATTGCCATACTGGTCTTACAAATTCCTATTCAATCACTAAAGGCTGGCTACAAACATGTGTGCAAACTAATTACGAATTTGGATTCATGTACCAACCAGTGTTAACCTAGGAGCTAGGCATTAGGCGAGCAGTGGGTTGCCGCTTAGCACCTAAGGCGCCTAGGCGAGGCCTAGGCGGCCAAACACAAATGCAAGCAAATGTATATATTTTGTATGTATATGTCAGTATATATGTAATTAACTAAGAAAATTTTGATGATTTGCCTTTGCAATCGAGTCATTTGCCATACAGTTGTACATAAGGACCATGTTATGAAATGTCCAAAGCATATGGGTCTTTTTGCAAACCGGCTTAATCCAAGAGAATCTCGATTCCCCATTTTCCCATTTAGCCGAAAGCCTCCAACCATTTACTCATCTACTTCTTCTTTCTCCAACCTTTTCTCGATTCCCCTGCTTGCTGACCTACTCCAGCCATCCAGCTCCCCTAACCCCGGTCCCATGTGCCGCCTTGGGGCTCGGTCCTGCTGCTGTTTAGCTCCACCTTCCACCTTCCTGCACTGGCCTCCGGCTCCAGCTCGGTCACTGTGCTTGCCAATCATGGTGCGCTGCCCTGGTTCAGCCGCGATGCTAGGAGATACCTTGGGACGCCCAGCGCTGCTACGCCTTCCCGGCCTCGGTTCGCTTGGGACCGACATTGACCATCTAGGCGGGCTGAGCGCCCAAGTCGCCGACTACGCCCTAGGCAGCCACCTACACGAACACTGGTGACAACGGTTTTCAGCTTTTCCTTTCAAGCAAAACTACTTTCAATTAATAGAGCATCCCATCCCACGAATAAATAGTAAATCAAGCAAAAACTGAACCTAACATGACCTTAAAGGAAAGATACAGGCATGACATCAAGCATATAGATTAGGCAATACATCATGGCATCATCCTCTTAAAGGAAAGATAGAACCTTGAAGGGAAGCATCATGTCATCATCCTCTTCCCCCTCCCTCATATTTGATACACCTTATTGAACCCATTTTGCCACTATGCACAAATACTAAACTACTAAGCATTCCAAATAAATAAACAGTATCATTTTTAGCAAGCTATAACTACAATTGAGATACAGACTTAAAATACATTACATAGCTTTCGTATGCCGGTTAACAAAAGATAGCAATGTCAACATTTTAACAAGTCAGTATTGCAAGAAAAAACAGTGTTTTGTACAACATACTCCATGTACCAATTAATTTTAGAATAACTAAGTAATATAAGAAGACGCATCTTTTCAACCACCGTGAAATAAAATCCACTTCATAAATCTTGCTAGACTCATGGATTGTTGAAAAAAAACCATACGAAAAAATATAGCAGTTGAGTTGAAATGTAACACGCTTCTGCTTTCTTTTGTTTTTCAAGCTCGCATTCGCAAAGCTTTCTCTTAGAAAAGGTTTGTTCACAGAGTTGAAAAGATACACCAAGTATCATGGAAATTTCAATGGTTGTAAGTTTCATGGAAGTTGCAGATTTCAAGGTTGAAGTTTCAGGTAGGTTTTAGTGAGGTTTCATGTAAGTTTTAGGTTTCAAGGTCAAAGCTTCATGTAGGTTTTAGCAAGTTTTAGAAAAAATAAAAAACTTTAGGAAGTTTTAGACTTGATTCAGCGAGTTTTATGGAAGTTTCAGGTTACAAGGTTGAAGTTTCAGTCATGTTTCAGTAAGTTTCATTAAAGTTTTAGATTTTAAGGTCGAAGTTTCATGTAGATTTTAGCACGTTTTAGACAAAATAGAAAAACTTTAGAAAGTTTCAAAAGGTTTCATACTTGATTCAACAAGTTTCATGTAACCTTCAAGTTTTAACGTCGAACTTTTATGCAGGTTTAAGCAAGTTTCATGAAAGTAGTAAGTTTCTCAATAGTTTTAGGTTTTAAGATCAAAATTTTATATAGGTTTTAGAATGTTTCAGAAAAATAAAAGAAAAACCTCGAGAAGTTTCAAAAGGTTTCAAGAAGTTTCATACTTGATTCTACAAGTTTCATGGAAGTTTCAAGTTCCAAGATTGAACATTCAGGCAGGTTTCAGCAAGTTTTAGGTTTCAAGGTCAAAGTCTTATGCAGGTTTCAGCAAGTTACGTGAGAGTTTTAGGTTTCAAGGTCAAAGTTTCATGTAGGTTTCACAAGCTTAAGAAAAAATTAAAAACTATAGGAAGTTTCGGAATGCTTCAAAAAATTTCATACTTGATTCAGCAAGTTCCATGCAAGTTCCATCAGGGTAGTTAAAATACAATGGCCATTTATCACAGAATGATCATGCATGCATGTTGCCAATGTATCAAACATTGATCAAGCAACTCAACGCCACAAAAATCACGACAAGTTGAATCATACAATAATCTAGTAGGACAAGATGTGCAATTAGCATACCAATTGTTGATACGAACCACTTTACAACCATCCACAATTCACACCGAATCTACTAGTAATATACCAACACAAGTGGTACTAATTAGGAAATAATTGCAGCATGAGAAAATTTCTCGTAATATGATAGTGCAACAAGTAAAAAGCAACACAAATCATAGGAATTAACATAAAACATTGTTGCATATCCTACCTACACATTTTAACAAACACCTTGTGTCCACCCAAATAAAAACCATCTACAACTACGATTTCAACTTGGACAAAGGGAGGCATAGAGCTCTCTACAATTTTAAGCCTTTCAAGTTTATCCGCCATCTCATGAGCTTAGTCATCAGCATTGCATTATGTCACTGTCTCCCTCGTGGCATTGCCGAAATCAATCGCCGACCATAGAGTAGATTGGGGAGAAGGTCACATGATAATTTGAGGTCTATGGCATCAGAGATGACCACTATTGCGGCCACACCACATAGATCCGTCTCATAGGTCACATGTTGTCCATCCTGACCAGTCGCGTCCTTGTCAAGCTAATAGCCTATTGTGGTGTCACCAACGTGCCACTGACCATGTCCAGAGGAAGAGCACCTTGGCCAAGCTTCGTACTCCCACCATGGAGGCAGCCTTATATGCAGTTGCCAGCAAAATGCAAAGGAAAAGGTAGTGATAGAATTGAGAGGAGAGGCATGGAAGAGTTGGAGCATCGAACACTCAATGGAAAATATATCAGGCTGAATTGGAAAATGATGTGGAAGGTAGGACAAAGATGTTTTATCCAATGGCATACAGGTATACCGTCAAAATCCTATCCGACGGGAGATTGTTATATAGTTTTTCTCCTATTTAAAACTATCATGCACTGTAGGTTAGTGTCATGTTATTTGCATCATAGGTTAGTAGCTGTTGGAAATGTGGGCAATATTTTAATTCTAAATTTTACTAGGAAACACATATAGAAAAAAGACTAGTGATGAAATAAATAAATCTAACAACAGGCTACTAATTGTACTTCAAAAAATACATAGGAAAATTTTATAATAAAGTTGATCGATTGCGCGAACAACTTACTGTTGGGTTTGATAAAGAACAGTATGCAGCGCAGCCTTGATGCAATGCAGAACGTAGATGAAGCAGCGTAGGAGCGGTCACGCATTTTGCGTTGCCTAGAAACCTTATTGCTGCCCTGTGCAGGTACTTTTTGCGGAATGGCTAACGAGGTGCACGTTGAGAAGAAAGGCTAACGAGGTTCGGTCGATCAGCACTCAGTACAAATTCACCAGAAAGGAATAAGATAATGTGAGAAAGAAAAGGAGTTTAGTCTACCAAGTTTAGACGTCTCCAGGTCCTTTATAGATGTGCGAATTACTCTCCAGTACCGACGCCATTAAGCTAAAATAATTCACTGGTAACTGTTAATATTCAAACTAAATAATGATAATTAAGCAGTCTCATGACCAGTTAAAAGGAGAGAGTTGATGGCATGATTCAGCAAAATAAAATGTGAATTAAAAGTGCCAGAAGGCACACTACGATACAACATGATCACTCGTCACAAATCATGCAATTTTTTACATGAAAATACGCGAATACGTGCGCGCATTTAGCCAACATCCTTCTCATGTCATCCCTATGTCATGTATCTCATACTTTAAGGAGTAGCAATGACTCTATCTTATAAATTGCCTTCTCTCTATCTAGCTAGACAAGATGGTATTAAACTACAGCTAGATAATATGATACTAAACTATATATAATTTAAAACTTTTTAAAGGAAAGGATCCTTAGCTCATAGACAAATTCTACCGGTAGCTTCACGAAGAACTAGATGGCTAGACACCATGGCTTGTATTGTACAGGCCGTGTAGTTCTCGAATTTTTGCCACTTTTGGTGCGTTTTAAATTTGTATTTACAGGAACGGTAGCACATAAAATTTTAGAATTTTTTAAGCTCATTTGCTATATTTAAAAATTGAAACAAGTAGTACACATAAACTATTAATTAAGACAGGTAATTAATTGGCTTAATTATCTACCGTATGATGGATGTGCGCCAACCGGTTTAATTACCTACCGCATTGTGGGTGTGCGTCCAAGGTGCTGCCGCACGGTGGCTATACAGCAGGGGCACATGTCGTCCCTAGGTCACTGGCGCATAGTGCTTATGTTGTAAAAGTGATATTTTTTACTAATTTTACGTGAATACTATTATTTTTGTAAATTAAGAGATTAAAACGCTTTAAAAGGGACGAAAATTCGTAGTTCTCTTAAATTTGTGTGCGAGCTACACCGGAAGCTCGTACCCCACCATGTCAGCCGCGCAGCGCCGTCCCCTGCCACTCCAATCTCCACTCCCCCTTCCCCTCCGAAGCCCCACCACTCCCACCGCCCCCCTCCTCGCGATCTCCGGCGATGACCACCGCCGATCAGAGGCCTCCCTCTCCTCAGCCGACCACTCCGGTGATCCCTCTCCCCTCTCCCCTCTCCCCTTCCCCTCCCTGTTCCCTTTCTTACATTACCACTCACAACTCGTTCCGCATGCTCTGCTCGTTCTTGCAATCGTTCCTGTGGTTCGAGCGTTGTGAGAGGGGTTGGATGGTTGGTTGGTGCTGCTTTGATAGGATATAGGAGTGAAATAGGTTGGTCATTTCGGGTGGTATGTTGCTTCGAGTTGGCGACTTGATTCTGCGTGCTTCTTTTGGCTACCAGAATTGGTTTGGCGTGTGCTCAGTGTGAGGCTGGTTGATTAATGATGCGGCTTATATAATGTTGAATTGAGGCTGGTTGATTAATGATGCGGCTTATATAATGTTGAATTATTGCTCGATCTAGTTATCTGTGGTGCTCTGCTTGCTAGGTTTTTGCTAGGTTGTAATGTTGGTGTTAATGGCCTGATAGGTGATAACGGGTGGTCGTGTTGGATAGTTGATCTGTCGGTGCAGCGGCTTCAGACCAGTATTCTATCTTTTGTGTGGTGGTCAGTTTGTGCAGTTTTGTTTCGGGTTGTTTGGATGTGTTGGATTAATGCGGCTTTTATATGTAGGAAATTTTTATTTTCCTTTGAGTAAAGTTCATTACCGGTCCTTAAACTTTTTATACTGTGTCATCCCGGTCCTTAAACTTTCAAAGTGTGACAATTTCTTTTGAAAGTCTATGGACCGGGATGACACAGCATAAAAAGTTCACTGCTACAACTACATAGGATATTGCCACACTTTGAAAGTTTAAGGACCGGGATGACATACTTTAAAAGTTTATGGACCGGGATGACACAGCATAAAAAGTTTAAGGACCGGTAATGGACTTTACTCTTTTCCTTTCATAATTTGAGTTTGAGCTAGTTTAGTGCGTCACTGTGGTTAGTTTGGGAGATGGTACCGGTGCTACGTCACAGACTAGTGGAATTCTGTATGCTCTAATCTTTTTGTTCTTCAGCTCTTCTTTGAGTAAAATGTACTGAGGAAGTTAAATGGCACAACTGCACGAGTTCGGGGACTAAAGTGCAGTTTACTCTATTTTACTATTTTTCTATGTTGAGATTGTTTGGAGTAGTTGGTACAAAGTGTTAGGTATGGACCAAATCAGTGCTGCTGAATTTAGTGCTTGTTTCCTGTCTTACAGTTCTGTTTGAGTTTGGAATTGTGTTTCAAAGATTGGAAGTGCCTTTACTTTTTTTGTTTTGCTTTTTGGTTATAACTATGTACAATAAAAAATTGTTTTGGGATATTTTTCTAAGAAGTTAGAGACGTTTATAAGCTAATTGATGGATTAGGGTGGGTATGGGCATGCCCATGGTGTTATACAGTGTTCAGTTTGGAGAATGATGTGTTCTGCAATGCACCCATCTAGTTGTGGAGTTGGATCGAGTGGGCCAATGCTAGTGTGGTTGGGGAGGGGGCAAACGTATTTGTTGAGAAGGATGTTGGGGTCAGAAATTGTGCTAGGCACGGTTTTGCTGTGTTAGCGTTTCAGCGTTTGCAACAAGCACCCTGCTGTGGGTTTTACAGAGATTTGATGTAGGAAGCAGGTGACTGTGGTTGGGCCAAGGGCGGTTTTTTGTGTTGTATGCTCACCTTTGTTTGGCCAAGGTGGGTTTTGGGTGGCACTAGATAGATTGGACCAAGTTTGTCCTTGTAGATTGGGCCAAGTTTGTGCTTGCTATTAATTGTGCTTGCTATTAAAGCCCACATTGATTTTAAGTTGATCAAGAATAGGGCCAAACTCAGGTCATCATTAGCTTGATAAACTAACTACTATTGGATCTTAATCAGACAGCTCACATCTAATGCGTCCAATCGGCCTCTAAAACCCTACATGCACCGTCACATTACCTGTGTTCTTCAAAGAATAAATATGGTAAGCACTATGGTAGTAGTCTCTATTGCCGCGGCACACTATTTGGTCTCCCTTTCTGTCATAGACGTGGGACTTGGACCAGTCGGGTTATTATTAGGAATTAGAGATTGGTTTCTATTTGAGTTAGGGATTGGTTTCTATTTGAGTTAGGGATTGGTTTCCTTGTATTAGAGATATAGTTAGAGATATGATATTAGTTAGAGATATGATTGGAGTTAGATTCTATTTGTTAAGGGGGAGTCCATCTATATAAAGAGGGCTACCGCATGCTATTGGACCAATCGAGAAATATCATAGTCTCCTCATTTAGTCTCTCTCTCTCTTTCTACGCCGACGCCATCTGGCCATCCCCTCGATGGTATTTATCCCTCATGAACTAAGATTCATGACAACTTGGTATCAGAGCAGTCGATCCCTTCCCACGACTTCTGCTACCATGGTTTCCGGCGAGGAGGCCAGTTCCGTGAGCGCAATGTTTAAAGCAATCCAGGAGCAGATGGCTGGGATCGTGCAGCAGAATGCCGAGATGAAGTCCAAGATTGCAGATTTCACACGGCAGAGCATCGCAACCAACGCCAGGATTGCAGCACTTGTATCCAGGGGAAGTTTAGCCGCCGGCTACGCCCCACCGGCCGCATCAACTCCAAGCCAGGAGGATTCCACCGCCGCAGCGTCTTCTCCACACTCCATCACCCAAGACCCAGCCCTGTCGCTCTTCACGTCCGAACCCAAGTCCTCAAAAGCCGTCGAAGCCATCTGCTCGGTGAAGTCGTCGAAGCCAACCGTCGACCTGCATGGGCCACCTCACCAGATCCGCCGTCGCCCGAGTCATGGTCGCCCAAGCTGTCGCTTGAGCCACCGTCTGACTTGGCCAGATCGGCGCCTCCTAGTGCCGATTCGTCGTCGCCGCCGGGCTACTGCTCCGCCGGCTGTCGCTTTTCGTCGTCGCCGCCAGACCGCTGTTCCGCCCGGAGCCGCCGTCGTTCTACCGACCACCTCTGTGCGCGATCCGGCCGCCATCGGCCACGACGTGTCCGGATCTGGCCACCTCTGCTCCAGATCGGGACGTCCCCGACATGGGCTTCTCCGCGCCGCCTTCGCTCTGCTGCCGAGATGTCGACGTCGTTGTCGGGCCCACCTCCGCCCGGTCCGCCTCCGACCGAGCCGCCGCCGCCCGGTCCGTCTCCGCCGAACCGCTGCCGCTGCAGCCCGGGCCTCTTCCGCCCGTTCGCAGCAGCCGCCGCCGGGCTGTCCCCGGCCGAGCCGCCGCCGCAGCCGCTCCGTCTCCGCCCAAGCTGCCGCTGCAGCCGCTCCGCCTCCGCCCGTATCGCAGCAGCCGCCGCCGCCGAGGGCCGCCCGGAGCCGCCGCCGTCGGCCGCCGAGGTCGCCCGGAACCGCCGCCGCCGCCGCCTTTTCAACTGCCGCTCTCTCTGTTTCTTTCCAAGTGAGCACACGTAGAGAGAGATAGATGGTTTTGTAAATGGGTGACCGAACGGGAAAAAAATCTGACCAGAGAAAAAAATAATAAAAATAAAAAATAAAAAAAATCAGAAAAATGAGCTTATTTTGCAGGCATTATATACCAAGGCGCTACACTTCGTCTAGCTTTATTCCGCTTGGATCTGGTCGGTCATCCGCTACAGGATCCCGCCACCGTTCGTCTACACCGGCGTCGGAGGTCTTCCATTGGCGCCATGACCGCCGCCTAGCAGCTCGAGGACAAGCTGTCTGTCTGGGAGGGGTGTAATGTCATAGACGTGGGACTTGGGCCAGTCGGGTTATTTTTAGGAATTAGAGATTGGTTTCTATTTGAGTTAGAGATTGGTTTCCTTGTATTAGAGATATAGTTAGAGATATGATATTAGTTAGAGATATGATTGGAGTTATATTCTATCTGTTAGGGGGGAGCCCATCTATATAAAGAGGGCTACCGCATGCTATTGGACCAATCAGAGAATTATCATAGTCTCCTCATTTAGTCTCTCTCTCTCCTTCTACGCCGACGCCATCTGGCCATCCCCTCGATGGTATTTATCCCTCAAGAACTAAGGTTCATGACACTTTCACCATCCTTCCCTGTTAGTCTCCTCCTTTCATGGTATGGAGTGATCACTTCCCAGTTTTGATCAACATATTCTACTGCTTTTTTCTGTTTGTTTGGATCTATCTTTTTTATTTAGGTTTTTTTGTCAAGGTATTCTTTTTCTCGGTGGCTTTTGCGTATTTCATGGGTTGAGAAGTTGTATGCCCAATTGCATTTGTGGAAGTTAATTCTTTTTGTGTCAACTGTTTGAATTTTCAAAATAAATTCCATGTGTTGATATTTTGGATATGTTCTGATTATGGTCATGTCATTGTTATCTCAAAAATTTTAAATCAATGGTCTCATTTCTTTTGGATGGTGTATGTTGATTCTGTTAAGTACAGAAAAAGGTTGGTGCATGGGTTGGGGGATGCTACTTGTTGTTATGAGGTTGCATTTGTGCTTTGGGGGAGGGGGACTTTATTTGCAGTGGCTTTAATATCTTCTGTAGTCTACATAGACTAGATTTCTTCAGATGCTCATCCCATGAACCGACAATAATCCTCTATCTACTAGTCTCTAACTTTTCTGTATTCATGGATGTCCCCTGAGAGTGAGATGTGGTGATTAATGAGAGAGATACACTGTTAATAGGTGAGCGAGAGCGAAGTTTTTTCATAAAAAAGGAGGCATATTTCTGCTACCAAATAATATAAAGTTGTTGACTTTAGAGGAAGAATCAGAAGAAGACTCAGAGGACGAATACGGGAGCCCAGAGGAAGATTCCATCTTAAAAAAAGTTGCCATTGTAGTCTTCCATTTCACACTTAACTAATACATTGAAAAATATAAGCCAAATAACTCAGTGGTAAATCTGCAACGCACTAATCTCTACGGTATAAATATCATGGCCACCAAAGATGGCCGTCTTTACCCCTTTTGGCTACTCTTCCTATTGGCCAACATTAGCATAGACTTTCCCTTGCATTCTCCATCATTTTTTTCCTTCGATAACAATAATACAATATAGAATATTATGATTATTCCTTTCCATGTTTGAATCAAGAAATAGAGTGTTCTTTCCCTCATGTTTCTTGAAATCAAGAAATATCTCAAGATTAAAACATCTTTTTTTTTGGGCATTTGTGAATAAAGCGGTCTGCTCCATTTGCATTTGCCAATGTTAGACCTTGGTCTGATTGTGATTGGTTGTTGGGATATTCCAAAATGTGTTACATGCCCTACAAGTTTTGGGTATGTTCTGGTTTAATGCAAATCATATTGTTGCTGTTATTATTGTATGAAAATTTTAAAGCTTGCCTTTCTTCTAGCCAATGTCTCTTAATTTGGATAGAGTTGACAATGGGGTGGGGCAGGAACGCTTTCCATCAAGATCTCAGTGGATATAGTCCATCAAGGGCACAAACCACTCAAAATATATAGGATGTCATACTAGAATGACAACGTGTTAATCAACCATTTTTATTTCCCATCAACAAATTAACTCTTTTATGTGGAAATTTTGTCCATTAGAATGGTATTTTTTTGTACTTTCCTTTTTCTTGTGATTTTCATTACTACACAGTTATTATAACAATTTGACATTTGAGTTGCTGCTGGAATTTTGTTATCATTAATTCATTATAATTTCTTAACTGATTGACATTATTATAATTAAAAACCAAACGGTACAACTTATATTTGTAGTCAGTACATGGTTAGCAGAGGCCAAAAATCCTTATGTTAAAGTATCAATTCGGAAGAAGTAAGACCTAAATTGGACAGAATGGATAGCATGGGGTATTATTTTGGTCTTCAGTTTTTTTTCATGTTTTATGGATTTCGACGTTTTCTAGCTTTTGTGAACTTCGGACTTTCTAGTTATTCGGATCTCTTACTTTTGGTATTCTTTTTAGTTTTCCTTGTATGATTTTTCGTCTTTTTAAAACCTTGATTATTAGTTATGATGGCTAGTGATCACTCATATTCTAAAACTAGTGGATAGTGATTTTCATTAGTTATTACTGACAAAGAGAACCTTCATTAATCCCACCTACCCTCTTCTTCTATCAACTCATACATTCTGGTTCTCAAACATTACATCGTCTTATTTTGCTCGAGACATGGTCCAGTGAAGCAAAGACCCTGAGCATGTAACTCTCCTTCATCTGATTTGTTACTTTACACAACAGTGAGGATTCCATCACAAAGCTTTCTTACACGTTTTGGGATCTTTGAATTATCGTCCATCTGTGCTTTTCTTTAGTGTGCATCGAAGACCAACACTGTTGGGCCTCAAACTCAGAAGCTTTTTATTTTGCCCAAGGCATGATCCAATGGAACCAACAGACTATGCACATATAGTTTTCTCCCTCTTGTGCAATGTTACTTTATCAAATTGACTAGTGTTTTGTGTAGCCATGGTTTTTATTGCTTTGGATTTTTTTATTCTTCTCACAATGTATCATGACATAGACATGGAGCGCCACTTCTTCATGATTTATTAGCTGTCTTTAATTTTATTCTACCCTCTGAGTTCATGCTCATTTTTCTTTGTTTTTGTGGTAGTGATATGGTCATGTGTAGCGCATTGGGCTCCTATATTTATAATTTTCAGGAATATGGTGCCACAAACTATGTAGCTCTTGTACTTGTGTTTTTTCTTTTTCATTTTTTAAAAATTTCTGCTTTTTTTTTTGTTTCCAGTTTATGTCTTTTTTTCTATGTTCTCATGTAATGATGATTCCTCTTGTTTAGTAACTAACTGATAACCTTTCAGTGTAAAATTAAAAGATTACTGATTACATTTTTGAGATAAGGCTGATTTTGTGATGTTACCCTGAGAAATTTGCTGAATTTCAAATTGTGTATTCATTGGTTGAATACTGTAAATTTTTGTGCTTTATTGGGCATTCTCAGTGAAATATGATGTTCTGTCAGCCTCCTGTGTCCATACCAATTTAGACCTCTCATTACTTTCCCAGTCTAGAATTGTGAGTAGTAGTTAACTAGAGTTATCCTATTCCAAAATAGTGATTTTCAGTTATTTGAATCATACACACAGATTTGATCATATTAAACCAATGATGATATAAGGCACTGCTCCAATGATTTTCTGGCTTCTAGCTTCTTAATTTCATCTTTTTTTGACTTTTCTTTTATCCCCTTATTCATGCATTGTCCATGATGATATAACTTTTTTATTTTTTTAATTTAATTATGTTGAAAAAGTTACCAACAGATTCAGTGCATTTTAAACCGCTACAATGAAAAAAAGGCAGAAGCTTAGGCTTATAAGCCTAAATCAGTACCACCTTAATGTTACTCCCTCCGTCGAAGTTTATAAGAAAAACTACAAGCATAAGCTTCGGAAGCCAAAATGAGCCCCCCTCAATCTAATTTTGCAGAACTACTGCCCAGCACTCAGGGAGGATGAGCTCAACAAGGCGCGGGGTTAATGCTCCTGCTCCATCAGTTAAGGATAAAAGCACTAATGGGTTTCCAGACCAGATGGCTGCCACTGATAAAGACGGCCACGAGGGTGGTTGGGTGACCATTGGGAAGTCAAAGAAGACAGGGCAAGCACCTGGGAAGCATTGGGCATCTGGCACTGCCTCCTCAAATACTGCACCTAAACAATCAGGCCAGTTTGGGGGTGCAGCACGACAAACATGGGTAGCCGAGTAGTTATAAGGTGTCCCCCTCCATTTTCAATATGTATCTGTCCTTACAGTTGTATAAGTAGAATTTTATTGTCAAACTACTCTCCAGTACTTATACACAAAAATAAGAGGAAAAATCAAAGAAGTGTCTCAACGTACGATATAGCTGATCTTACAAAATTTTCATAACAAAAACACGTCCTCAAGCATTGCAATGCTGGTTCTTCAATCCAGGATTTGTACCTGACAAGTGAGAAGATCTATCATCAATTGGTGATGAACAATTAGCACATTTGTTGAGTTGGATTTTGATTTTACAAAAGTTAGCAAAATTTCGTTTTGCTGACTATCAAGGGCGGTCCGACTGGTATGCAACTGTGGTCAGATTAGTGTGTGCCAAGTGGTCTGATTGGCCGGGGTTGGCGGTTTGACCGTCAGTCTAGTGTGATCGGATTTTGGTTGGCGGTTGGACTGCTGGTGTAGTGTGACCGAATTTTAGTTAGCGGCTGTTTTTTTCCAAAGAGCATGTTTTAGAATTGGGTACGTGCGTTCCAACTAACTGTTGTTGGCAGTTGGATCGGAATCAAGTTGGGCGGTGTGACCGACACTGAAAATGTGGTCACACCGGTGGGCTGGTCAGACCGACTGTTGGTTGGTGGTCTGATCGGTGCGGTTCAACCGCCATAGGGAGAGCGGTTAGACCGGTGGCTGCGGCCAAAGAACAGTGAAATATGTTTTTGGTTTGTTTGAGTATGAGCATGGTATGGATGCAAGTGTTCGGTTGTGTTGAGTTGCATGATGAATTATTTTAACTAACGTGAGTCAAGTGCGTGGAGCTTGTGCTCGATATGGTTGCCTGGTCTTTGAACGTGCAGGTGGGTTGGAGTACGTTAGCGGTCAACGGCAAGTGATTGGGACTGGATGGGAGAACTAATGTCCGAGCGGTCGTGTATGTCCAAGTGATGCTGCGTGGCTCAAATAAAAAGCGTATGAAAGATAAGGATCGTGAAGAGACGAGTTGGTACATGTTGTATGCCAAGTGACGAGGCCAATGCATGTAGAGACAGTTCGGGGGAGTCCGAATACGTGATGATTAATTATTGGGCACTACAGGTTACGTGTCAAAATATGCTGAGATGCTTTGATGTGAAAACATGGCAGGTAACGACAAAGTGGACCAGAACTAAGCTCAGAAGGAGCTGTGGTCTAGAACGGCCAGGAAAGTTGGGTGCAGTCATGGTGCAAGGTGATGCATGTGGCGCACCAAGTGAGGCCTGTTTGTAAGCGATGACAGTTCGGTGGGATCCGAACATGTGAGAGGCTTAGCGGGAAGTCATTGGGGCCATATGGCATGTGACAGAGTTAGGGGAAGGTGCCCGGAAGCTTTGTCGGGTAACTACCAAAATACCCGGTTTGAGCTTTGGACAAAACCATGGCGCAGAGCGATGCAAAGGAGAAGCAGTCTAGATCAAGGTGAGTTGATTTGGCTAAGTGGATCAATCACTAAGGTATTAGTAGGTCGAGGCTTGTAAACGCTTTGAGAAACGTGTATGAGTATGTAAAATCCATCTTAGTGGGGTTAATGGGTTTTTCCAAGTACTTAGCGGGTTGAGACCTACTAAGTGGTGCTGGCTATCAGTGTTTAAGAAGGCGGCATTAGGTGGCCGCCTAGGTGCTGGGCGGAGCCCCGCCCTCGTGCCTTGGCCAAAATTGGCACGCTAGGTGGCCAGCCTGCCTAAGCGGCCTTTGGCGGTCAAAGACGGGGCCGCCACCATGCCAAATCCACTAGATCTGCAAGCCTCGCCGGCTAATCATCCTCTTAAGGAGTAGGGAGACAACGACAAAGGTGGAGGTAGCAGTGTCCCTTGGGAGAGCAGGGGTGGCGACGGCAACGTCTTATGGGGAGCAGGGGAGGCGGTGGCATCGTTGTTGAGGGAGATGGGGAGACGACGCTTAGGGAGAAGGGGAGGCGACACTTAGGGAGAAGGGGAGACGATGCTTAGGGAGAAGTGGAGGCGGTGGCGATGACGCTGGGGAGAAGGGGAGGCGACGGTAGCAGCGCTGGGGGAGCAGGGGATGCGGCAATGGCTAGGGGAGCAGGGGAGGTGAGGGGCAGCTGTGACTTTCATCGTGCTGGGAATATGGGAGGGAGAGGGGAGAGTGGAGGTTGGAGGCGTTGTCTCTTGGGGAGCAGGGGAGACGGCGGCAGAGGAGGCGGCGACGTCTTATGGGGAGCAAGGGAGGCGATGGTGGCGGCTGGGGGAGCAGGAGAGCAGCGAAGGGGTGGGGACCTAGTGGCCGGTGCAGGTGCACATAAAGGGTAGTTGGAGTAGAGGTGGCGGCAAGGAGGCGCATGGGGTTCGGGAGAAGGAAGAAATGGGAAGATTGGTGGAGAGAGGAGACGAAAGAGATAAGTTGGGGAGAGAAGAAGAAATGAGTGGCTAGGAGGAAATGAGTGGATGGAGAGCATTGGCCAGATGGAGAAGAGGAGAGAGAGAAAAGAGAGAGAGAGAGGGGGGGAGACTGCAGAGAGAAGAGAGATAATGTGCATATTTTACAACTTTGCATCAATCATTTACATTAAAAATTTATATCAATGGATAAAGAGCTATCATTGTTGATTAAGATAACAATTTTCTTCATCTAAATATCGAATATATATGTATAATTGCTTATCTTCGGTCTGTTGTCCTCTTTTTAATTCGGCTGCGGCCTAGGCCCGCTAGGCGCTAGGCCCCACCTTGCCGCCCGCCTAGCGTCTAGTGCCTTCTTGAACATTGTTGGCTATATAAGGGAGGAGAGAAGAGAGCTAGGGTTGAGGCTTTTGAGAGAGACATCGACATAGTCTAAATCTTGAGTAGTTTCTTCTCCACCTCCCTATATGATAAATCTTATGTGCATAAGGGTGATGCTTTGAGGCCACTTTGTAACCATCCATGTACTCGTGAATCACCCACTCTACTAGTAATAGGTCAAATCTTTAATTTGTTCTTGGTACTTCAATTGTTCTTTGTTTAGTTTTTTTATGTTCTTGAGCAAAAATTCAAAAGTTTGAAATTTAGTGGGAGTTCATCCATACCTTGAGCATGCATTTTGAACTCGGCATAAGCTGGGGTTTGATTGACAGTGAGGCCTATTTGCAACCCATCGTGAACACGAAAATGCTTATTGGTTGTCTAACAAAAACTAAGTGGCCAAGATGCTAGGATGCATCATTTTTGTATGATAAATTTGGCATAGCATTAGAATCTAGAGGTAGGACTGTAAACGAGTTGAACTCGAGTGAGCTTGAGTTGGCAATCGAGCTTGTAGGTGGGCTCGAGCCCGGCTCGGACAAAGCTCGAGTAGGCTCGAGCTCAATTCGTGTAGGTTCGGTAACACATGACCATCAAGAAACCTTCACAAATTTTCAAGTGGTTCACATGAACAAAAAAGAGGAGGGATTAGAGGAATAGTTCATACTCAGATCAGTGATGCCTGATGAGGAGAAGGGCATCGTTGTTGGCAGGGGAGACCGGAGAAGGGCGTCGACAGTGGAGGAGCAGCGCGCCGTCGCTCGACGGCGGAGCCACGGAGGAGGAGGTCGGCGTCAGTCGCATCGTAGCGTACCTGGCTCCGGCTACTTGCATCGTCACTTCGGCTGGGCCGATGGGGTCAGGGGCGGCTGGGTAGTGACGGATCATGCTGGAAGGGGATTGGGGTCGCCGGATCTGGGGCAGTTGTTGGCTAGGTCAAGATCGGAATTGTCGACCGGTTGGCTGAAGCCTGGATGGATGGTCACTTGGTCTGGACTTTGGAGCAAGACTCAGTGGAGTGGATAAGGTTGGGACATGAGGAGTGAGGACCTAGGGTGATTTGAATTTGGGCTAGGGAAAGAAAGGTAGGATATTTAGTACTAGTAACCAGACTTTAGATGGGCTGTGGGAAAACAAGCCCAATCAAGCTATTCGAGCTCGGCTCATTGAGGCTCGCGAGCTTGAAATTAGGCTCGAGCTCGGCTCGTTTCGCAGTCAAGCCCAGCTCGAATTGAGCTTAGAGCGAGCCGAGCTCGAGCAACTCACGAGCCTCGAGTTTTTTTTACAACCCTACTGGGAGGTGTGTCTTGCTACTTAATTAATTGATGATTATGGAACCCACACAATGTTCTAGAGGGGAAATCCCGCACATTATGGGGGGCACCATGCATAGTCATCTTTCCAAGAAAGCATAAAAGGGGTGAGACCAATACCCTCCAACACTAAGTGCCATATTCCAAGACATAATCATGCACAAAGTTATGCTCATTGCCAGTTCACATGGCTTTGATTGACCAAAAGGGTGGTTTTTGGTGGTTTAGTCACATGATTGCACCAACGCCCTGTCGACGGTAGAGTTCGTTCTGATCATCTTATTGATCTGCCTAATCATGCTCTTCACACTCCGGACATATGAGGGCCCGCCAAATTAACCTGCCGTCCAACCACGGTTTGCCAGCATCCTTCCATGAGTCTAGGCTCCATATGTAGCTAGCGAGCCGGTTACTTTGTCAATTTACAAGATCATCGTGTCCACTATTGCATGGTTCCGAAGGAACTTCTTACCTTCTATTCAGAATTTCTTCGATTTGACCAGGTTCCAAAAACTATCTGTAGCAAGCTAGTTGCATCAATTTCCGACGAGCAGGGGAACACGCAAACCAGCCGTTTTGTCAAGTAGTTGCTGCTTTTTAAAATGAATATAAAATTCATTAGTTATTCAAGGTTCAGGAGACAAATTTGTGCAAAACCAGAAGCAAGTAAACTGGACGGTTTCCAGAATTCTTGTGGGGATAAATTTGTGCAATCGATCGGTCGACATTAGATGAACACTCTAGGTGAGGAAACTATTGGGGATTTAGGTCCCTTCCAAGTATGTCAGAACTGGTTCCCACTTGTTTGTTTCAGATCTATAGGTCTTTAAGATAAATAATGCAAGTACCCTCTTCTGCAAGAGGAGTTGAGTGAACTGGTAATTTTAAAACAAAACATAAACTACTGATCAGATCAAACGGTTTTAGCCGCATGCCACCATATGGTTTGTGCTTCAAAAAATACAAGAAAGTCGATGTCTGACAAACATTTGTCAAACAGATATGCAGTGAATGATATTTTCCTGTAGAACATATTATATGATGGCATGTGGCTAACAAATCCTTAGATCTTATCGATAACATATAAGTTGAAGAAAGTTCTGCACCAGAGATTCGTAGACTCTTACCAAGGTTGCATTTGGGTCCTTGTATTTGAAAATAAATTTGGCAGTTCTGTAAGCTTACAGCTTATATAGTTCAGCTTTTTTTTTTTTGTATAATTATGCTAACAATGCTGATGTGCCATTGAGACTGAGGTACGAAACTGAAGTGATCATTTATCAGTTTTACGTCTTATACTCTTATCATTCCCTTGGGTGGAATTGGATGTATTGCATTGAGCCTCTCGGGCGGTATATATAGAGGTACAAGACTTGGGGGGCAAGATGGTACAAGGGATTGTAATCCCAATGGACTCTATCCTGCCAAATATATTGTACTCTAACATCCCCCTGCAGTCACAACGGGAGCGTCGCAGACGGTGAGACTGGAGAAGAAGCCGAAGAGCTAACATCCCCCCGCAGTCATAACCGTTGATGCGGCGCGTATGCTGTGACTGGAGTAGGAACCGACGAGTAGCTCAAGCAAGGCGGTAGCCCTTTGTGCCGATGTCGAGGTAGCCGAGCGCGAGGGCGGAGTAGTCGTGGTCGAGGATGCCGTGCTAGAGATGGCCGTGGTCGACGTAGTCGTGGTCAGGTTACCGATGTCGAGGCGGTCGCTCATGAAGCCGCGGGCGCAAAAATAGGCGCCATGGTGATGACGGAGACGCGTCGAGGCAGTCGTCGTGGAAGGGGGGCGATGCCGAGGTCGACGCAGTCAGGGCCGTCGAGGATGTAGGCGAAAAACGGCGATGCAATCGAGGCAGACGGGACGGGAACGGGAGGGTCGATGCCGAAGTCGATGCAGTCAAGCCGCTAGAGCCGAGGCATGTGCCAGGTTTGCCAGACCCGGCAACGTGTCGGGGACGAAAGCACGCACCGGTGTTGCCAATACCGGACGTATAAGGGAGAGGGCCCCAACCAGGCGTGGTTGTGCTGGACGAAGAAGAAGCAGTGCGGGAGCGGACGCTCCTACCCGAAGGTACAGCGGCGACGGTAGCGCTCGATGTCGGCGATGAAGGCCCGATCAGTATGACGAAGACCATGTGCAGACAGATGGCGCACAAGAGTTTGCGCAGCACAGTCGTCGATGTAGATGAAACGGCGAGGGGACACACGTGCGGCGGTGCTGCGGCTCGAGGAGGCGACACAGCAGTAGCCCTGTTGCTCGGAGAAGATGCGCGTAGTACTCGACGACGGACGTCACGGGAGCCGGGTGGATCGCGCACAATCGGCTGATCAGACCGAGTACGCGCGAGGCGGGACGACGATGGAAGAAGTCGGTGGAGGCTTCCCGATCTGTGGTGGCGATGACGAACCGACGATGAAGACGTGCGGACGGGATGACCGAGACGCGACGCGCGAAGGCATCCCCTCGACATCGCATGCCCGGCCTGGCCGCACAGTCGAAGAGGTAGAGGCCGGTGTAGTCAACGCCGATGTCAGAGTAGATACGTGCGAGGTCGACAGGCGGTGGGCGACTCAACCCCGATCAGTGATTGGGAAAAAAAGGAAAAGATACAGCAGCAGTGGGATACGGGCACCAACTGACACAAAGGGGTCCGGGCGGCACCGACCGACACAAAAGATCCGGGCGGGCAGAAAACTCCAGGCAGCGCAGGTCCAGGCTCCCGCAGAAAAACCACCGACGGGCGATTTCACCGACTAAAGAGCCGGTTTCGCCTTGGCGGCTTGGAGACGGAGAAAAGCGGGTGGTGGCGTCCGAAGGCGGCGTTGCGGGCGAGGCGCAAGCATGGCGGCCGGATCGGAGGCGCGACGGCCAGATCTGGGGCGGGTGGTCCAAGGCCGGCTGCAGAAGGCGCGGATCCGGCGGCGGCCCGGGAAGGGCGGTCGGCGGCGGTTCCCCAGGCACCCAACAGAGGCGGTCGGCGCCGGTTCCCTAGGCGCCCAACAGAGGCGGTCGGTGGCGGCTCCCCAGGCGAGGCGGCGACCTCTCCAGGCGAACAAGGAGCCGCGACGGGTGACTTCCTTTCGGCGGGGCGAAGGGGCGCGTGCGGTGGGGTCCGGTCGCGCGAGGATGGGAGCTGGCGGCGGCCGGCCGGATCTGGACGGATCCAGTGGCGGGGAAGCCCGATCTGGCGCGGGGAGGCTGGGGTGATGTCGGTGCAGAGGCAGGCAGCGGTCGGCGAGTAGGGACCCGGCGAAGGAGCGGCGCAGGAGGAGGAGCGGCAGGTGGTCTAGATCTGCCCACCGGCGGTGACGCTACGACCGGCGTGGAGCGCGCGTCCTGGCCCGGCCGCCACCATGGCGGCTCAGGGACGGGGCGCGGCCTAGCCTGGCCGCCACCACGGCGGCGCGGGACGGGGCGCAGGCTAGCCGCCTCCACGGTGGGGCGAGGATCTGGAAGGGGGTGACGGCGACGAGGAGGGAGGCCCGATCTGCTGCATGACGATCGCAAGGAGGTACGCCCGATCTGCTGTTTGACGACGACGACGACGATGGCGGCCGGATCAATATGATCCGCCGTCTAAACGGTGGTGCTGCCCCCGGTGGAGATAGATCTCCCTGGGGGCGCGCGGTGCGGAAGCGAGTGGCGGCTAGGGTTAGGATCTAAACTTAGACATCTGATACCATGAAGGAAGATAGAGTTGGGTGGAATTGGATGTATTGCATTGAGCCTCTCGGGCGGTATATATAGAGGTACAAGACTTGGGGGGGGGGGCAAGATGGTACAAGGGATTGTAATCCCAATGGACTCTATCCTACCAAATATATTGTACTCTAACACTTTCAGCTAATAAAAAGCTAAATGACCACGTAGAGACACTTTGCAAGTTCGGGGAGTTGCTAAGTAAAATCTTAAGTTTAGAGGGTTACAGACCTAAGTAGCATATTGCAACAATTTTTAGGGACCTTTGGCAGACTTTTTAATATGTGAAATATGGAGATCTATATGTGGGACCTCTTGCTTCTGTCTCGATTCGGAGATAAGGCAAAGGTGATGGACACATTACGTACCTTGCTCTTCTTATTCCCATTTCACGTACTTATCTCTTTTCTACTTTCCTCA
This sequence comes from Dendrocalamus latiflorus, assembly GCA_017311315.1. Classification (NCBI taxonomy): domain Eukaryota; kingdom Viridiplantae; phylum Streptophyta; class Magnoliopsida; order Poales; family Poaceae; genus Dendrocalamus; species Dendrocalamus latiflorus. Next base: position 10,360,821 of record CM029615.1, on the reverse strand, counting down.
TCACTCACAGCCCCTTTTTAGAAGTTATTTTTTATAACTACTATTATTTATTTTTAATCAAAATCTATCGACAATGCGGGCGTTTGCCCTGGGTTAACAATGCGGATGTGAGGGGTGGGGTGGGCCCCATGCTGTGTCTGCCCAGAGCAGCGGACATCTGCCCTGTACCTGTAGTGCGCTTCTCTTAAAAATGCCTAATCAGTCTAGGTTTTATGAAAAACTAGAACAAAAGCTCTTAAAACTTATCTAACAAACCAGTATATAAATGCTTTAAGGACACGACGAATCTTAGATGTTCCCACATACACATTTGTCCATCAGAAGAAAGCCGTAATCTGCTGCCTCAAGAAACATGAATGAAGCAAAGGCGTGAGTGAAAGAAAAAACTGCACATATTGCTGCACTTTTGGGGTGCCCAGAGACCAAAGCTACATGTTGTTACCACAAGTGCTCATGGTCGGCAACAATCTATTGTTTCCCAACAACTTTCCCTTCTCCCTTTCGATTTTTATTCTATTTTCTTGCTGGTGAATGGAGATGATTGCATCTCCTAGTAGACTTTGATGCCCTAGCGAGATGAAAGATTGTACAAGGAAAAAAGTTGAAAAGTATTTTTTTTATAAAAAAAACTCAAACTATGGTTGACTTGACGTGCTATGCAATGATGCCAGTTAGCACACCAGGCAAAGGTAAGAGCCCCGCAATTTGGGTTCATCTTTATCGTATTGTTGCACTAGAGACAACAAATGCATCTCTTTAAGCCTAACACACTTAGGGGAAATATTTTAATTGAAGACTATCTTTTGTATATATCTTTTTGCTGAAGACTCTCTTTTGTATATATCTTTTTGCTGATTATTACAGGCGTACATGGTATTGGTTGTTGTTGGTGACTTCTTGTATGCTAGCATATATGATGCCACAATAGTCAACTACGGGGTAGAACATGTCAAGTAGCCTACGCATTCCATTTGAAGCAAGGTGATTAGAATATGATAATAAGAAATATGAGAAGTAAAAGTTTCTCCATAAAAAAAGACCGCCATTGAAGCTACAGTCCGCATCGGTCTCTCGCGCCTACCGGGCGAACCCCAAACCCTGACCCAATGTAGGCCGCTCTGGCCACAACATCCACCCATCCCCATAGCCTCCACCAGTTCCATGGCTTTCTTGCCTCCCCTTGTCGAAGTAAGGCTGAGCCGTTGCATTACCTCCTCCCCCACCGCCACCTCCCACCTTGCCGCCAGCTTTCCTAGTCAGGGCCAGCCGTATCCACATCTCCCTTCCCTGTACCTCCCCCTCCCCTCCCCGGGGTTGGGAAGCCTCCCACAACCACTTTCCTGAACTCCACACTAGAATAAACGCCCAGCCTTTTCTTAGCTCCCCGAAAGACCACTAGTTTCATCCCAGGCTCTCTGGTGAGGAGTGGCTGCCACCTCACTAGAGCATCTGCATTCAAGCCCAGCCACTAGCTGCCAATCAACTGCCCGCCTTGAAGACAAGCCAAGCGGCCACAGTCAAACACTTATATTCTAACTTGAATTACCTAGATCCTAGATATAGTCATCTAGAGCCCGCAGTCAAGACTCAAATAGCTATCCGCCCTAACAACAAAACATCAAATAAAGCAGCAACCTATGCTAATTAGGGTGAGTGATACTTCATCATTGCCCCCACGATATATCGATTAAAGGGTATCATCACAGATTCATATCTTTCCACACCCACAACAACACACCGAGATAAGGTCAAGCATCACATCAGAGGGAGGGAAGATGGATATCGCTTACGGATGAAGGGGAGGATGGCGTGCACAAGTGCGAGGCCCAGGGAGGTGGAGAGCATGGCATTGAGGGTAGGATGGAGGATGGTGAGGGTGGAGCCAAGGAGGAGGTGCGACAAGGATGGGGAGCCAATGAGGAGGCACGACGATGATGGGGAGCTAAGGAGGAGGTGTGACAGGGATGGGGAGCCAGGAAGGAGGCACCGACGGCAATGGGGAGCCAGGGAGGAGGTGCAACAGGAGCCATGAAGGCAGTGGCGTGCAACGGGATGATCGGACCTAAGTGTGAATAGAGTGAGTTAGGTTTTTGCTTGAAGTGTCTGTATATATAGGAGAGTATTATCACAGACAATTTTAGAAAATAACCGCATAGACGGTTGTTTATAAAAAATGTCTGTGATACATTATCACATACGGTTGTAGTAACAAATTGTCTATGATATAAATTTATATCATAGACGGTTCTAGCAACAAACCGTCTGAACTATAACAGACTATTTTTGTAACAAAATTGTCTATGATATGCAACGTTGTATGCTTCAATAGATAGATATTCAACAGAACCATTATACAACAATGCATACTACTGAATCATTCATCAATAAATCCGTCTTTTAATATATCATAAGAAAAGAAGGTATTCTTTTATAGAATGAAGTACAATAGAAACACAAAACACACCAAAAAAAGTAATCAAGAATAAGTTTGAGAGTATTCTTAACATAAATAATTTAGAAATAGATGTACATGCCAAGTTTCATAATTCCACTTGGCTATTTCCTTCAAAAAAGTAGCCCTTCACGATGATCGACATACATATAACTAGCTTTATCACTGGATTCTTCCTCAAGCCCGATGTCGTCTTCGAACGGAGGCAACTTGTTAAATTGATTGTACTCTTCCTCATCCATAATATTCTCAACTCCAATAATCCTTTTTCCCATGAAGAACTACGTGGCAGTTTTTATTTGCTGGGTCCATTACATAAAAAACTTAAACAACTTGCTTAGCAAGTACGAATAGTTTGTCTTTGTATTCAACATGTTTGAGGTTCACAGTAGTGACTCTGTACTTGTTAACCTTCACACCCTGTGGAAATTAGACCCAATGGCACTGAAATAGGTGGATCATGAAAAGTACATAGTCAAGCTCTCAAATTTCCTCTATGAACCCATAGTAGGAGCTCAACCCATGTTTCATTACGTTTGGCCCAGAAATATTGAACCACTTATGAAACGTATCTATGCGGACATCGCTATTCTGGACTGTGCTCTTCCTATCCTGAGCTGTCGTATAAATATATACCCATTTATGTCGCATCCTTGCCATGTCACAATTGTAAATTTTGGCACTTTTGCCAACCATCGCAGCATATCATCACTTGATGACCTCTCAGTGAATCACACCTTTAATCATTCATTGAACTGATGGTTGTACTCTCTCATGATCCAAACCTTTGACTGGCCTGAATTCTATTGCCGTACCATGTCTTTGTGCTCGTCAATATACGGGGACACTTCGATCATGTGTTACAAAATTGTGAAATGGGCTTGAGCATATGTATCCAGATCAAGGGTGATTGCTTTTTTTCCAATGGTCCCGATACCCTTCAATCTCCCCTCATGACAAGATAGAGGCGCATCTATTGGTTCTACCCGAGCCATGTAGTCGACGTAGAACTCAATGACCTCTTCGGTTGCATAACTTTCGATGATACTGCCTTCTGGTCGAGATCAATTCTGTACATAGGACTTGAGAATTCCCATGTATCTCTTGAGCTGGTACATATGACATAGGAATACATGGCCACATATCTTCATCTCTTTCATCTCTTGAGCTAGGGGAAGGTACGTTCTACCTTTATCGGTCTCTTTTGGTGCTAACTTAGTCCTTATGTTCATATCAACGAAGTCACGCCGTGCATTGACACCACCCTTTGTTTTGTCATGAATGTTCAATAAAAGACTAATCAAGCTATCACATACATTTTTCTCCACATGTATGACATTGATGCAGTGGCAAACTTCTAAGTACTTCTAATAAGGTAGTCCCATAAAATTGATCTCTTCTTCCAGATGTACTTCTGACTGATCCTTAATTTACATCCCTTTTCAAGCACAACATCGACATCCTTAACCATATCATAGACATCTTTCCCACTAAAAGGCCTGAGAGCTAAGTTGTCCTCCTTTTTTTCCCATTGAATTGTTTCTTCATCTTGCGGTATGGGTGATACTTGGGAAGAAATGTATGGTGACGCATGTACACAGTTTTGCTTGACTTGTTCAACCATACACTCTCAGTACCATCTAAGCAGTGTGGACAGACTTTGGCTCCTTTTGTACTCAAACCCGATAGGTTACCAAGGGTAGGAAAACCATAGATGGTGCAGAACGACATGGTACACAGAGTGAAGTTCTTTCATTTGTCCACATCTCATACCTATACTCCTTCATTCTACAGTGCCACAAGATCTTCCAACATGGCACTAGGTACACATTAATATCTTTCCCGGGTTGCTTTGGCTTTTGGACAAGTAGTGATATTAAAATATACTTCTATTTCATACACAGCCAAGGAGGAAGGTTGTACATACGTAGATTCATTGGCCAGGTGCTATGTCGGCTACTCATGTTACCAAAATGTTTCATTCCATTTGCACTCAACCCAAACTTTATATTCCTCATTTCCGCACTGAACTCTTCAAAGCTCCTATCGAAGTTTCTCTATTAGGCAGAATCAACAGGGTATCTTAGCTTTCCATCTTTCTTATGCTCCACCAAGTGCCAACGCAATAATCTTGCCTCCTTTTGGTTCACAAATAAATACTTCAAACGGGGAATTATAGGCAGATACCACAACACCTTTGTAGGAGATCCTTGCTTTACCTCGATGCCCTCGCCATCATCAGAGTGATTCTTACGCTTGTATCAGGATGTTTTGCACACCAAACATATATGCAAGTTTGTATATTCATTATGGTAGAGGAGATAATCGTTCAAACATGTATGTATTCTTTCTACTTCTATTCCCAATGGACAAATAACATTCTTGGCTTAGTAGGTGGTTCTAGGCAACACGTTTCTCTCTGGAAGGATATCCGCTAGGAGACCTAGCAATACCGTGAAACTCTTGTCAGACCAACCATTACTTCCGTTCAATTTCAGTAGTTCAAGCACGGATGACAACCTTGTGTATTCCAGCTTGCAATCCGGGAACAAAGGTTTCTCTGAGTTCTCCATCAAGCCCTTGAATTTACCAATCTCTCTTACTATAGTTCCCTTCTGCATCGCATACTATTTGATCCAGATTATCATCATGTGACATATCCTCATCGAAAACACATTCCACATTCAGCATATCGTTGTCTCCCTCAATGATATTACTATCTTCCTATATAATCTACTCTTCATCGTGATTGGTCCAACATGTATACCCTTTTTTGAAACCCCTTTGATCAAGTGCACTGTGACCTACGCTGAGTTGGTAAACATATTCAGATTATCACAATTAACGCATAGACATTACATAAATTTCATCCCCTTCTTCAACATATCTTACTCGACAACTCTTCTAAAAGTAGACACTCCATCAATGTACTCTTCACTCACACGGTTCTCAACATACATCCAGGTTTAGTCCATCTATGCTACGCATGTAACAAATTAGTGTTAAATTAAATCAATGCTCCTATAGCTAGCTAGCTATTACACTTACATATAATAGTCATTTACCTTAAATTTTCCATCTAAAGTAGCTAGCTATGTACTATATATATATATATATATCCTGTTCTTTTTAGCTGAAGCTTATGGCTTTTGGCTGTGGCTTGTGACTATTGGGCTGTTCGTATGAGAGATTACAGAGTAACAGAAACTCACGTGCAGTTTTTACCTATATAAATGAAGTCGGTACAGTATGTACTACAATTAACTAGTAGACATCATCTTGAAAAGACACTCTGTTTAAAGCTAGTTACTGTAGAAAAGCCAAAAACTGAAAAAGAATAGGGCATTATATATATATATATATATATATATATATATATATATATATATATATATATATATATATATATATATATAAAGCAAGAATACAGTGAATTAGACTAAGAGTAGTGAGACCATCCTTAAATTGGAGCAAACTACCAAGCTAGATCTAAATATAGATCTAAACCTAGCTATCATCTCTCTTAATTATAATGCATATAATTAGACTTAAATACTAACCTTAGATCACTAAGTATAAATAGATCTATAAACATACTTGCAAATCTGCGGTATGATTTCACCAAACACCCCAAGCCGGCTGCATTCAAACCCTAGCTCATTGCAAACAGATCTATCGGGATAGGACGGGTATTTAATAACGTAGTACATATCACAAACATTTCCAACCACAAACCATTTGTGATACATAATTATCACAAACGGTTCAGATTAAAAACTATTTGTGACGTATCCCATTATCATAGACAGTTTGTGGTTATAAGTGTTTGTGAATTATCATAGATGGTTCGGATTAAAAACCATCTGTGACGTATGCAATTATCGTAGATAATTTTTAATTTGATCCGTCTGTGATAATTCATAGATGGTTCTCAACAAGAGACTGTTCATTATAATTATATATCACAGACGGTTCTAGCCATCGCTAGTAACATAGACGGTCACGCTTGTAAAATTGTATGTGATAACTACAACACTGATGGATTCTACGGAACCGTATGTGATGAGGCCTCTAGTATAGCCTTCTCTGTAGTGGTGGACACTCCCAAGAGTTCATTCACCGCACATTCAAGTGCGTCTCTGCTTTGTGACCATGGAAGCCACTTTGTGATGCTTTTGGAGCGGCACTATGGTTTCATGTGCGTCTCTGCTTAGAGGGCATTCCCTTGCATGCTTGGAGCGAGAGGTTGCCAGTAGGGTCATTGGCAACAAGTGCTCTATGGACTACGTTGATGAGAAGTCTTCTCCAAGAGGATGTCTGCACTCTTGACCTTTGGGCATGGACGGCAAACCCCAGTACCATTCCAAAGGTAACATGGCTTACCTTCACTAATGACTCTCTTCTTGGCTCCTCAGTAGGCCCCAGACAGCCACGTCCAAGTCGAGCCACTGCAAGAAGGGCCTCGCCTTCTGGGCTCTTCTGTACCTCAACTTCATGCCATTCAAGCCTGCAAAGCATGACCTCTCTTGGCTCCTGGGATCCATCGACAGCACCCCAAAGCATGAGGACCACCACAACCACCATCAAAGTAATGACGTTGCCCGATAGGAAAGGGGTGCCACTAGCACCTCTCGCTGGCATAGGCTAGGGAAGCTGAGCCTGGAAGCTTGCTATGGCAATGACAAGCATCGGGACAAGTGCCATGAGAATGATGATGAGGGCCCCATGACCGATACAAGAATGACCACTAGGGTCAGTGGAGAACCTCCACCCATGACGATGGCCAGCGCAGGAAGTGAGAGGCCCCGGAGCACCTTCGCGACCGCTCCCCATGGCTGTGCCACTACACTAGAGGAGACCAGCGTCACCACAATGACGCGTTGGTAGGATGTATGATCTTCAGCTCTACTGAAGAACAGCAAGTCCACAACCAGCAGCTACCTACTGACAAGGAGAGGAAAGATCACACGAACACCACCCTGCAGGCTCTGTTCACCTCCCACGCAGCGCTCCTTCACCAAGAGCTCACCGACCTTCTCGATAGCAAGCTCTACTGGTCAGAGGAGGAGGCACAACTCAATCACCAGTCATGGCTCCATAAGGCCGAGGCATACCTGTAGGCTTTGGGAGAAGCTACAAACAAGCTGCTGCTACCACTTCACTAGGATGTCATCTCCAACCCCGTCAATCGTGCCGCCTCGCCTTGCTCCCTTCCACTAGTGGATGGAATGGCAAGGCTAGCACTCGGTACCATCCAAGGCCAGCGTCTCAGCTCCTCCTGTGCAGAGAGGGTGGCATCCAACCCACAACTCTTGGCCGACTCTGGGCTGGCTGTAGCTGTAGAGTCACTCAGCTCCACCTTGCTTTGGTCTGCAGCCAAGCTCCTGCCTGCTACCAACCCACAAGGAGATGTACTAGCATGAGGAGACTTGGCCCCTACGTCATTGGAATATGCACCTTCTCTAGTGGCTTCTGCCACTGGGTCTCCTGCCCCTGGGTCACTGTCACCACAACCTTTGCTAGAGGGTGATGCTCCTACAGCTGTCTCCTTTCCACTACCACCCCTGCCACCAGTGTCCAAGGCTAACGTTGCTACCTCCTTTGACATGGGTGTTCCAGCCGCCTCTCCAGAGCATCTAGGGATGCCACCCTTGCCATTTGGTATTGTGCTACTGACCGCTACCGCTACTTCAATGCTAGCACCGATGCTGCCTATAGCACTGAATTCAGGGGTCCACTCCATTGAGCATATGATCACCTCCATGCTGGGAGCTTTACCTCTAACAATTTCTACCCTGGAAGGCGTGAAGCAAAGTAATGCAGAATGTGGATAGGCAATGGGAACTGCACTCCCCAGACTTTGTTAACAACCAGCATGGGTAGCTCTGCAAAATGCGACCTTGCATCCCCCAGGATACAAGCAGCATCCCCAAGGCTATAGCCAATGCGAACTACTCCCCTATCGGTCCACCACCACTAGGGGGTAGGCAGCAGAGGGCCACAGGCCATTGATGGCTTAGACAATCAACGCATTGCCAGACGCTGCAACCAGCTTCACCAACTCCCCTGATGCCTGTGGCAGCTACGACAATGGCAACCAGCTAGACAATGACTTTGTGTCATCCACGCCACCCCTCCTGCCTACACCTAAGCCACTAGCGCTAACTCCATGAAGCTGAACTTTGGGCTTCACACCTCGCCGAAGCAATCGCCTAGTAGCAATGCAAAGTGATACACTAGTCTTGAGGCATGCGCAAGAAAATCCTAGCACGAAAGCTCAGAGTCCTTGAAGAATAGTAGGCCATGATGGACCAGATGCTCAACCAATATCTAGCCATGTTCAATGGGCCACTACCATCTACAACCATTCAAGCCTTGCTGTGCTCTTCCAATTCAACTCAGAGCAAGGTGATCAACTAGACAATGCCTTGATGGAGCAGGCAGAAGCAGAGGGGCTAGAGTGTCATGACGCTCCACCGCCTATGCAGTTGGTATGACTGAAAGCTGTCCATGTGAAGCCTCAAGCTTTTGGAAACTACACCTTGATGACATGTGCTTCTGCCTACCTTGTCGCATCTCCTTCTATGTACTGCCCCTCCTATGTCACTCCTCCCTCTGTGTTCTACCCCTGTTGTGTGCTATGTACCGCTTTGGTTGTGTCACTGCCGAACTTCTACCTTCCAATGCAAGTCTCCTGCTGTGAATGCGCTATGTCTCTCCTTGGAAATTTTGCTTGCATCCTATCTGGTTGACCTTTCTACTGCATCTGTCAGAGCTACTGAATTGCTATCTCCTTATGTTAGCCCTCGGCTATGAATACCCTGTTTCCCCAAGGGGATTTTGCATGCAGCTAGCCCTACTGGCCCTTCGGTGCACTTGTTTACTCCCCTAGTTCACTACCGCAATAGCCAGAGTTACAGTCTTGCGATGTTGGGGCCTAACCTCACCTTTCTCTGTTGGAACATGAGGGCTAAACTCTCTTGCATGCTGTACAACTGTCCGAGAAATGATTGACGCCAACCCTTGCCACATCGCTTGCCTGTAAGAAATGAAATTGTGTGTAGTCGATCTAGCGATGGCCAAGTCCCTACATGGAAATAGACTAGATGACTTCTCCTTCATGCCGGCAGATAATACCCGAGGAGGAATTCTAATACTCTAGAATAGTAATGTCATTTGCATCTCCAACACTCACTGGAATGACTATTGCCTCACAATAGACGTCCAGATAAAAGAGTGTGCCACTACCTTTGTTCTTACCACGGTGTATGGCCCTTCTATTGACAGGGACAAGGAGAGGTTCCTAGTGGAACTACATCATGCACGACCACTAGATGGCACCAAGTGGCTGCTCCTAGGAGATTTCAACCTCATCTACAGGGCAATAGATAAAAACTGTAGGAATCTCAATCGTAGTCCTATGGGCAAGTTCTGAAACACCTGAAACAACTGCGAGCTAAAAGAGATTCATTTGCAAAACTGCAAGTTCACCTGGAGCAATGAAAGAGAGAACTCGACACTTGTCAAACTCGACAGGTGTTTCTATAACAATGTATGGAACACCACCTTCAGTGGTCATGCATCGCAGTCCTTGTCCACATCCCTTTTAGACCACTGCCCTTTCCTCCTGTCAAATGTTCGTGGCCCATGACCACCGAAAGTGTTTTGCTTCAAAAATTTCTAGATCCGACTACCATTCTTCCAAGAGATCGTTCACCCTACTTTAAGCAAAAACTACTCCCAGCCTGGGCCCGAGCCTCACCTTCAACAAGAAATTGACGAACACAGCAAAATGGCTAAGAACCTAGAGTAAAAATCTGCTCCTGCAAGCAAAACTATAGCTGCACATGGCTCAAGAGATCATCCTACACCTCAACATTGCATAAGAAAACAACACTGACAATGAAAGAGGGAGAGCTCAGAGCTCACTTAAAAAAGAAAGTGATGGGCCTAGCGGTAATTGAAAATCCTAAAAGAAAAAGGCATCGAGGATCAATTGGCTTCGAGAAGGAGATGCCAACACAAAATTCTTCCACATCAGAGTCAACTCCCGTAGACAGAAGAACTTCATCCAGTGCCTCACGAGGGGCCAAGGCTGGGCTACCTCACATGAGGACAAAGCTGAGGCATTATTTGACAATTTTTCTCGCGCCCTTGTACAAAGCTCGCCTACAACAACCTCCTTCAATTGGGAGGCGATTTAGCTGTCATGCCTAGATTTACACAACCTAGCTACGCTGTTCATTGAGCATGAGGTCCATGCTATAATCCTAGAATTGTGGACAGATTAAGCACCAGGCTTCGATGGCCTCAACGGGAACTTCTACCATACACGTTGGGACACTATAAAGGGGGATCTCTTGGCTGCACTACGTGGTTTTTACAACCTGAGAATGTCTAACTTCCAATGCACAAACACGGAAAACTTGGTCCTAGTGCCAAAGAAAGATGGAGCCCAACCTGCAGTAGATTTTATACCTATCAGCCTCGTACATAGCGTCTCCATGATCATTACCATACCATGGCCTTGTGCCTTGCACCCTTCATGAACATTCTTGTCTCCTAGAGCCGAAGTGCATTCATGAAAGGAAGGTGCATCCAATATAATTTCCTTTATGTCCGAAACCTCGCGAGAAGATTCCATCAAAGTAGAACATCTACCCTCCTCTTAAAGCTTGACATTGCCAAAGCTTTTGACTCGGTTCATTGGAAGTACCTGCTAGAAATGCTTGCACAAAGGGGATTCCCTCCACGATGGACAGTCTGGGTCTTATGTCTCCTCCCCACCACCACCTCTAGAGTGATCCTAAATGACGTTCTCGGGGATAGTGTACAACACCAAAAAGGCCTACAGCAGGGTGACCCGCTATCCCATTTCCTCTTTATCTTAGCAATAGACCCCCTCCAAAAGATCCTCAACATAGGAATGGATCGAGGTCTCCTCCAACCCCTGCGAGGCCAGGCATCTACCTTGCGAACCTCCCTATATGCGGACGGCATGGCCATCTTTCTACACCCTAAATAGGATGATATCTGCACCCTCATCCACATTCTACAATAATTTAGAAACACCACAGGCCTACAAACGAACCTACATAAAAGCCAAGCGGCGCCCATACGATGCAAATGGCTTGATGTACAATCCATACTACATGAGCTACCAGTCGTACATGCAACCTTCCCTCTGAATTATCTAGGCCTACCGCTGGCATTACAAAGATTACATCGGATAGACTTCAAAAGGCTAGAAGACAAATATGCAAGCCATCTGGCAAGTTGGCGTGGTAAACTACTAACACTTTCGGGGAGGAAAATCCTAGCCAAATCAGTATTAACTGCTTAGCCGACCTACTTCCTCACGGTCATCAAACCACCAGAAAGGGTACTCAAGAGTCTAAATAGGTGGACAAGACAATTCCTTTGGGCCAAGTCAGAGCAGCTAACAGGCAGCAAGTGCAAGGTCAATTGGGAAAGGGTGTGCAAACCTGCAAACCTTGGAGGGCTCGGCCTCCTAGACCTATAGCTCTTCGTTAGAGCTTTGCCACTCTATGGTTGTGGCATGAATGGGGAGCTGCAAACAAGTCTTGGCTTAGAATGGAAAACCCGTGTGATGAGCATGATTGTCTTTTATTTGCAGTGACCAATTCTATAACAGTTGCTGACGAGAAAATGATGACTTTCTAGAACTCGGCCTGGGCACATGAGAAGCAATTGCAGGACATTGTGCCAAACATCTTCGTTGCATCCAGGAGAAAGAATCGCACCCTGCACGCTAAGTTAGTGGAAAATAAATGGCTACATGACCTTACCTGGCCGACTGGGCTAACAACACAACACATACATGAACTTGTCACTCTGTGGGGTCACTCTTCTCTACAAACCTTCAAGAAGGGGTCGATGACAGAATCACGTGGAAGCTAACTTCGGATGGAAGCTACACTACGGCCTCAGCATACAAAGCACAATTCTTCGGAGCAACAAGCGCCACCATGAATCCCCTAGTCTGGAAGACTTGGGCGCCCTAAAAATATAAATTTTTTACCTAGTTGGCGCTGCAGAACAGGCTTGGACAACAGGCCAACTATCCTTGAGAGGGTGGCTAAATCAAGCAACCTAACCCCTCTTCAGACATGCACTGGAATCCACCATCCACCTCTTTGCTGAATGTCGCTACACAACTAGATCCGGACCCTCATCGTGCTTTCGACTACTTGTGACTCCATAGACCTGATGACCTGGCACAACATCTCGTTCCGACAGTGGTGGGAGTCGGTCATCTTGAGGCCTGGAGTGCCACGGAAAGCGCTAGCCATGCTGATAATGTTGGTAACATGGGAAATTTGGAAAGAACGGAACTCTTGAATTTTCTATTCAGTAGCGACTTCACTCGTGTCCCTGATCGCCAGGATTAAGGAGGGGGCTTGAACTTGGGTTCTAGTGAGGGCCAAGAGGCTAGCGGAGCTCCCAAATATATTTGTAATGCCTTAACTAATTTTGTAACCCTAGGTACATGCTGCTGTCAAGCCATGCACCCCAAACAACCCTTCTGTACTCTCTCTCTCTCTCTCTCTCTCTAATTAATACAAGGCAGTGCTCCTGCCTTGTTCAAAAAAGTTTCTCCATATATGTGTGTGTGTGTGAATATTGCACTGTGAGTTCAAAAAAAAAAATCAACAGTTTTCCACCTTTCTCTACTCAACTCAGTTGGAATGAGGTGGAAATGGAGGGCTAGGCTAGAAGTGGATGAAGGTGGGAATTTTTTTTACATGAAGTAATTTTATCACAGTCACATCAAGGATTTAGTTGGTGATGGGTTTTAATTAAAATGAACCATGTGGGGCCCCTCTTAGCACCTTGAGAAGAATCCAGGCATTAAGGATGAAATATTTACCTATTGGGGAGGAGGGATGTCTTTATGCTTAGCGCCAAGATCATGCATATGCATCCAGCATCTAGTTTGTATAAAAGATCATGAAAAGAAGTATGTATAGATCAGAGTGTTGTACGGAAATGCAAACGTACCATAACACAAAATAGAATATTAATCTTAGATGTCATCCTAGTAGAAAGGACATGAGTTTTAGTTAGTACAGTTATAGAAGCTGCTGTGCATGTTCATTGTTATACTTCTCAATCAAATCCCTTTGTTTTTTGTTTCTGGTACAGTGTTTCTGCTGTTCTGATCATACAACTAACCAGCCCCAACAACAATAGCTTTCGAAATTTTCGTGTCAAGGAGAAACAAAAAGGGAATCTAGACCATCTAGTAAGTGGTGCTAATTATGTACCCTACTACAAGTTATCTTTCAAATGTTCTGCTGATCACTTAACTCACTTTCTGATGACGACATTTCTTTTCTTCTAAAACGGTCTTCAGCATGCTCATCGGTTTGGTCAGTGAGAGTCAGCACAGACAGGAAGCAAGAATTTGCATCTAAGGAACAAAGCACAACAAGGACATGCACAAGCTATCTTAAGCTTGTAGTTAAACAAAGTAACAAGCCAAGGTGATGGAACTTAACGTTAACATGCTGGTAGTGGGTTTGGTCATGAGAACATTCCAAGGTGTGATTATGTCTTGAGACTAAGCTAAAATTGCTTTTGAAGTGCTGCTTCTGTTTCTTTTGGACATTGAGCACATCTATTTCTTTTCCGCCATCAGATCAAAGTGCAGTTTTGCTGTCCTTTCTCTCTTGCATAGATCACCTAAGCTAGCATGCACCATGGCAGGCAATAATTCTGTTCATCGTCATCCATGGATGCTTTTATGCTAACTACAAAATAGCTAACTTGTTATGCTATTTTTGTATAAAATGGATTCTTATACCCATCTTTTAATAGCACGGCTGCTTCAGCAGAAAGATATGGTCGATTACTATACTAACTAAATTGTAGAAACCATTTTATTAGATTGTAGCAACTCATACACATAGTACGTAGTACACTTAATAAGGAGGACATTTTTTCGAGAACAATGAATAAGTTGGATATAACCTAGATATTTCATAGCTAAGTACAACATGGTGTTTTCAATCAGCAACTACAAGATGGTATTACGTGCAAAATGTTCGGAGACATGGACACATCTTGCAAAATGTGATAATGAATTTGTTCCTTACTTTTTTATTTTTGGTTAAGCTTATGTTCCGTACTTTCGGAGCAAAACCTACTGTGCTAGTACATTGACGAGACTGTCATGGATGATGTGTATCTTATCATCTTATGTCGATAGGCCACACATTGTGTGATCAAGTTTTCTCTGTATTATATGGCCTGTTGGCATATCCTCACATCCATGGTGGAATTGCACAAGATTAAGATTTAATTCCACCTCATCTTCCATTTGGATAGAGTATCTAGCTAGGATTGGTACCTTAAACCTCCCATACCGAGAGAATTGAAAAAAAACATAACCAGGTTATTTTTGCGATTCCCTTGGGTTTGCTATTCCTATCTCAGTTAGAGGCCATATCTGCTTGACTAGATTTAGTATTTGGTTAATTGGTTTGGATCGGGATGATATGATGATGCCACCAATAGAGAGAATTGTAATGCCCTAATAAAAAATAGAGTAAATTGCAACACAAGTACAACAACTTACAACTTTAGATGTGGGTGCACTAGGTAGGTCACAAAACATGAGAGTTACTTAAATTGGTCACATAACTTATTTAAATGGTGCATGGTGAGTCAAAATCATATATTGTGTTACATGTATGCATGCATGGCATTGATTCAACGTCCACGTCATCCACCTCACCTTCTTCCCCTGTATGTCCAACACTACTCCCTCTCCTTTCTATCCTCCGTCCCCAACTTCAGCGACAACGGTTGCATCTTCATCACATGCGACCACATCATCTGGGTGTGCATATTGCCTTTCTTGTACGTGAGGATGCATATGCGGCAAGTATAGTTAACTTTGGTGTCACTGTCGTTGAGCACGTCCACAACAAGAGACACCTTCGCTGGCTATATGAGCACCTATTTCATGTTGGCCATTGCTGGCTACCACCATCAGCGAGCCTCCATGCTGAGAGCTAGCTAGCAACAATGCTAGGCCTCGCCGAATCTCCACCAATTACCATCAGATCTAAATTGATGATGATTGTGGAGGCCGTGGTTGGGGATAGCAGAGGAGAGGGAAAAGAGTTGGAGTGAGGAGAAAGGTGGGGTAGATGATGTGGATGCCCAATCAGTGCTATGTGCAGTGGCGGAGGGAGGCAGGGGCCAGCAGGGGCCATGGCCCCACCCAATGTTTGGTGCAAAAAATTACTTCTGTGCATATGGCTAGGGGTGGAAAACGGTAACGGATAATTCGTTTTATCCGATATTCGTATCCGGGAAAACACAAATATGGTAAGCAAAAATCTGTATTCGAAAATATTCGTATTCGAGAATATTCGTATTCGTATTTGAGAGTATTCGTATTCGCATTCGTATTCGAGAATATTCGTATCCGTATCCGTATTCGAGACTATTCGATTCGTATTCAATCCGTTTCTAGAACTTATGAAAAAATCGTACAAATTTTGTGATTCAAAATTTGAATTTAGGCGGTTTAAAACCGGTAACCGGTCAAAAACTGGTGAAAAATCGGTAAAACCGCTAGGAATCCGTTTTATCCGATATTCGTATCCGAGAAAATCCGTATTCGAAAATATCCGTATTCGTATTCGAGAATATTCGTATCCGTATTTGAGAATATTCGAATTCGTATCCGTATTCGTTTGAAAAATATAGATTCGTATTCGTATTTGAGACTATTCGACCGTATCCGATCCGTTTCCACCCCTACATATGGCCCAAGCCCACGTACGTAGAGAGTAGTCCAACCGTCTGTTTACCTGGGAGTTCTGGAGCCTGGCCGTCCGAAGGCGATCACGATCCTGCCGCCGCAGCGCCGTCGCACCCACACGCACGCGCATCTGTTTCACGAGACGCCGGCTGCGGACGCCTGCGGTTCCACGTCGCGGCATCGTCATCCGTTCAGGTATGTTCTAATTTTTTATGTCCATCGGTCCGGCATCGTCTTCCGTTCAGGTATGTTCTAATTTTTTATGTCCATCGGTTTAGAGCTAATGCCTAATTGGCTAATTTAATTGAAACATGTTAGTTCCTTTAACCATTTATGCTTATCGTTATATTTTTCATCGCAAAATTGTCACAACATGCATAATTAATGATTTAATAGAGATTTTGGTGTTTCAATATATGATTGAATCCTTCCTACATACATACATACATACATACATACATACATACATACATACATACATACATACATACATACATACATACATACATACATACATACATACATACATACATACATACATACATACATACATACATACATACATACATACATACATATTGAAATTTATAGTATACTATATGTATTTGCTTATCCGGCCCCCACTATATATAATTCCTGGCTCCGCCCCTGGCTATGTGTGCGTAGATGTGCCACCATGTAAAATTTTGACCCACCATGCACCACTTAAACAAGTTATGTGACCCATTTGAGCAATTCTCAAGTTTTGTAATCTATCTGCACCCATGTCGCAACTTGTTATAACTGTGGTGCAATTTACTCTAATAGAGTAATAATTGTAACGTGATCTATATATGTTGATGCCATCTGACCAAATTTCTTAGTCAAACACTGCTACAGACAGCCCTATCACAGACGGTTCGGAACTGTCATCACAGACGGTTCCTGAACCGTCAGTGTTTAGGTGTCAGTGATAGTTGGTGGTTATCACAGACGGTTCCCGAGCTGTCTGTGATAACTCACATTACAGACGGTCTTTATTACTAACCGTCTGTGATAGACGAGCATCATAGACGGTTGTTTATAAAAAACCGTCTGTGATAGCCAAGAGCTGGTCTTCAGATGTGGTATTCCTCAAGACAAAGCAGCAGGCCTCAGATGTGCTTCGGATGCTATGCTATGCTTCGAATTGGAGGCACCCACTCTGACAATCCTTCTTTTTCCCACAAAATTTAAGGCAATTTTATTACAAAAGTTCAAAAAAAAAGACATTCCTAGATTCTTCGGTGAGCAGCCGACTTCTTCGCTGAGCGACTATCCATCTGCTTCTTCCCACTTCTTTTCTTCATCTCTGGTCTCTGGATCACGTACGCCAGTAGCGATGATTCAGTTACTGAATCATCGCTACTGGCGTACGTGATCCAGAGACCAGAGATGAAGAAAAGAAGTGGGAAGAAGCAGATGGATAGTCGCTCAGCGAAGAAGTCGGCTGCTCACCGAAGAATCTAGGAATGTCTTTTTTTTTGAACTTTTGTAATAAAATTGCCTTAAATTTTGTGGGAAAAAGAAGGATTGTCGGAGTGGACATCACATCTCGGCAGTAGTCGGCATCGTCGAGGAACATGCAAATACAGAGGCAAGCACGACAACACATTTAGATCTATTACAGGATAACAAGCTAGTGAATTCTTCATGGAACGACGGTGCGGGTGAACAAGACACACTTACCACACTTACAGCTATATATGCTCATAGTGGAAGAACTCACGCGTGACTAGTACCGGTGGAAAGGTAGATGGGGCATTATTTATAAGGGCCGAGCAGAGGGAGGAACTGCTGCCTGCCATTCGATGTGGAGAGAATGGACGGGTGAGATCGAAATCCTGGGTATACGCCAATTATTGGTGACACGTGATTATCACACGCCAATTATTGGTGATATGTGATTATCACAGACGGTTATTAACGCGAATTGTGTGTGATAATAAATATCACAGACGGTTCTTAATACGAGCCGTCTGTGATTTTCAGTTATCACAGACGGTTCGTATTACTAACCGTCTGTGATGCCTCATTTATCACAGACCGTTCGTGTTAATAACCGTCTGTGAAAATATCACTGACGGTTGCCAGTATAAACCGTCTGTGACAGTTTAATCACAGACGGTTCCGTATAAACCGTCTGTCATAAGCTTATTCTCAGAACGCTTCATGTTTCGATCGTCTAATTAACGTCTCTCGATCGTTATACGAAGCGTCTATATCATTAATGTTTGGGTATACGGACCGTCTGTGCTAAAGGTTAAATATGCGCGCCTAATCCAGGTCTCTTCTACGTACTTACAATATGGCTTCTACTATTTTTGTGATCATCTCCTTCCTCTCATCTGTTCATCAAGAATTGTTCGGCCGGAACCTTACACAGGCGGCCAGCAATTTGCATCTGGAGCAGCTTCTCCGCACACGCCCTGCTCTCCTTCCCCGACTTTCTTGCATCCGTCAGCTCGACCTGATCATCCACCATCGACGGAGGCGTCTCGCTGCCGCTCAAGAAAGGGAAACAGCCCTTACCCTGGTTCTTCTCCACAATGTGCGCAAAACGGAAGAAGCTCTACACGCATTGGAGAGACTGATGGATAGCCTTGCCGATCAAGCAGAAACGGCAGATTCTGAGGAATCTTTTCATGCTATCCTCTACGACATTATGGGCTATGCTATTGATTATTTGCTCAGGCTGGAGGAGGAAGTGCTGAAGACAAGGACAATCTTAACGGCGTTCGAGAAGTCAGTGGCTGATCCTCCAAGTCCCAAAGTCGAAGAAGAAGCGTACGAAGCCCAAAAGATTACAATCTGGGAAACTCTTTACCTGTGCGACTTTTGTAATAAATTTACCTCTAATTGAAATTAATAAATTTGCCTTTAATTTGTGATCTCTTGTCTCAATAGTTCTGTAGTTAAGTTATTAGAAGCAATGTGTACTTATATATTAACCTCTGATCATGAACAGAATATGACAGACAAAGGGACATCACAGACGGTTCTTGTCAAAAACCGTCTGTGAAAATTCACAGACGGTTCTTACGAAGAACCGTCTATGATAGTCTACACAACACAGACGGTTTTTAATAAAAAACCGTCTGAGATACTAAAGTATCATAGACGGTTCATCGGTAAGGACCGTCTGTGATACTCGACCACTAACACAGACGGTGTCCAAATTAAAACCGTCTGTGTTAGTGTCAATCACAGACGATTTTGTCAAACCGTCTGTAATGTAGCCGTCCAGTATAGCCTCTTTTGTAGTAGTGAAATGCTATTCCCCAGAAGGCACCATACAAAATTGGTTCATCCAAGAAGGCAATAACACTATGCATATATGCATTTAGTTCATTAAAAAATTTCTTTTTTCATACTTGTGTACTTAAGGTTGTCTATAGTGGAGTTTGACATCCTGTTTGCTTGCTGTTGAGACCACATTTCTTTTCTTGAAAGTTCAAAGTTGGACACTACACGAGTGGAGAATATAATTTATTTTTATTGGAACATTCGAGGGTATCATACATATTGCAAATCCTTGTGTCCACTCTGTATTTGTTTGCCGGGCAAGATGAACTTTTCTGCCCTTTCCCAGTTTGCACACATTCCATCGCCGTTGGAAAGGTTGCATTATGTTGCAGTGATTCGTTTGCCATGGAAATTATGTCAGAGTTGATAGAGTGACAACACCCCAGAACGCATGGCATGGACGCTGGCACACAGCTTTTCAGCTAGTTTCTGGTTTTTGCTAGATTTTGGGTTTAAGTTGTTTAAGATTTTATTTTTTTCTTGCATTCGTCGTAAACAATAATATACGCACTCCACCTAAAATGAGGATTGTGGGTGGTTTAATGCCTAAACCAGCTAGTGGGCGGCCAGAAACCGGACAATTTTCGCCTAGATTCTGAACCTGGATGTGGGAACAACAAAACAGAAACTGATTGGGAGTCCCAAAAAAAATCTTTTTTAAAAATAAAAAATATGTAAAATAACAATAGCATAAAAAGAGTCATCATTGCACAGAAATTAGAAAATTAGATTAACAAATCTGTCAAAAATCACAAGGCAAATTAATTTCAGCCACAACGGGACATATCCTAGTGCATATATCTATATCTTTTTCTTGGACCAATCAGGTGGTATTACTTCGTTGATTATTGCGATTACAATGGTTCAAAATTAGTACCTCTAGTCTAATTTTGATATTGTTTCATTAATTTGGTTTTGGTTTACAAATATTTATCGTTTTCTTAGACAAATATTCCCTCCAAGCTGCCAAGCACCTTTGTTAATTGGTTATCAATAGCACTGTTGGAGAGAACAATATACAACCAATAATAAGTGGAGTATATGTTAAAAACAAGTCATTAATTTACTTCTTTTTCTATCTATGTATAGCTAAAACTAGATCAGACTGGAACAAGTACATCAGAAAGGAAAGGTGGATCTAGTTACACTAGGTGATTGTAATGTATGTATCCATCCAACCAGGCGACTTAATTCCATTTCGAACAAAATAAGATGAGGATATATCTTCTCATCCGTAAGAATTTGCATCTCCCACAAAGTGAAGGTATAAATATATCCCAAATTGATAATTTGACATGCTAGTTAAAATCTCTTAATACCTAGCATGGCATATTTCCAGATATATCCAACAGTTTCATGCCCTAACATATTTCACTATCTTGCAAAAGGCGTAGACCAACTGCTACATTGCATAACACATCCTTGTACAGTGAACAATACAGTGACAAGACAATTAGTGGAGATAACATGTTTATGTTGCACTAGGTCTCCTTCGAGAGGTCCAGTACTTGTGTGGTTGCCGAAGAATATCACCATCAATTCATCAGCTTTGCATTATCAGTGCCACACTATTATTATCACAAGCACTGTCATGCATACATCTGGCTCAGGGGCAAAGCTAGAAAATTTCTATAGAAATGGCCAAACACTCACCAATTTTCTGGGTCAAATTAATCATAGACTGCCAATTTGCACTTTCATGATTAATTCCAGTTAGTCCTATAATCATAAGGCTAGTGGTTCCCTTGAATCCTCTCTATTTACGATTAGGAAAAACTAATTTGTGAACAAAATTCGTGGGCATTAACCACATTGAGACCTGTTGGATCGAAATTGAGTAATCAAGATGATCCTCTGATGATCAAAGTTGTCGATTGCTCGCAAGAAACTAAAACACCAATTTCTCAATCTCACTTGCAAAAAAAAAAAAGTGATCATAGTATCCATTTTTTTAGTTCCAAAGTCTTTGAATAGTGGTCATGCACCCAAGGTATGCACAGGTTTAGCCCTTTGTAGTTAGACCTATGGTCAATGCTGCAACGCAAAGCTTATCCAATCTCTGTTGTCGACTAAGCGTGGGACCCACCATGCACAGACAATTTAATAAGTCAAAAAATTTAACTAGGTGGAAGGTTGTTCGCGATCTAATCCCCGCATGAGAGCCTTAGAGCAAGGCTAATAATACAGTCAGCTGGCTGTATGAACACTTACAGTTCACGTATCAGTCAATTCGTATAGTAGTTTACAGCCAGCTGAAGGCTGTATGACTCACCCCTTTCTCTCACAAAGTTTCTTGGTTCTTGTGCTTCAGCTGGCTGTAAACTTACAGCCCACCTCTCTTCTTTCTCCTTCTCTCTCTCCTCCACCTCAGCATACAGTCTACTAACAGTCTCTTATTATACTTGCTCTTATGTCGCGATCTGCACACTAAAATATGATGATATCCAATTAAGTATTTTGGCATGGGCCTAATCCTTTCTTTAATTCTTTGCTACAGTCACATACTTACATTTATAAATACACATATATATACTAAAATTTCAACATGAGGCTGACTAGTAAAACCACCCTCTCCTACTTGCTTCTCAACTTATTTTAGATTCAACATGGATGCATTTTATAGAACTTTCGTTTTCTATTTGTTGTGATCAATTTTGTATTGTGCATGTGTCTGTGTGATGGACTAATTTCTGTATTATGGTGCTTTTTCAACAATGGTGGTCGTTACAGATACTGCATGGCAATAACTTGTACCATGGCTTGGCAACTATTATTTTCACTGCAATATGTAACTATAAAAACAATTACTAACCTAATGCAACGATTTAAATTGTTGCAAATTGTTGCTTTTCCTTGTAGTAGGATAGTATTTTTATACTCTGTAGAGGAAAAGTGCACAAGTATGATAAAGTCAATTGTCGAATTTGCATCAATCCTATGTAACTATATGTGATTTAGGAACTATGTTTGTAGTTCCTTTTTTCTAAGCACAGAAGCAGCACTCGTCAAACATGTGTACTTCAAATTGACCATCTCTCAATTATACGATCATTATCTATTAGATTTCTTATGTTATGGGAAATGGACATGCATTTCAACTGGGAAAAACATTTATTATATCCTCTAACTCAAACATATATGCCTTAAGCATCCAATTAAACAATCAAATTTGATCAGACAGTTAAAACACCATGTCTCGATTAGATGACTCATGGTGCTTAGGGTTGTTGTGGTGGATGGATTTGGTGGCCTCATCCACTCTTCTACGGGACCCCACACATCCGCAATTTTCACCCTCAGTTGTAAGTGTAACACCGTAGATGAGTTGAATACATGGAGACCGATATAAAAAAAAAACAGCGTGTAACACGCAAAGCAGTAAAAGCACCGGTGGCAGTGGTGGTGGTGGTGACCAAAGGTAAACATGAAAGAAGAGAAAAAAAAATCGACAACCAACCAAACAAAACCAAAGAAAAGTTACAGAGGCATCGTCTCTAGACAGTGGTAAAAAAGTAAAACCATTGCCATTATATATTGTAGTGGAGAGGTTGTAGTGGCGGATGGTGCATATGCAAGGTGCTCATGTCATTTCGTCTCACCGGCAGCCAGTAGGGGACAAGTAGAGGCATGAACTATCAATATGGGTTATGTAGGCTATGGCTCCTCTCAAGATGAAAAGGAGAAGAACACACTTCCTAACATACTAACCAACCACACCCACTTCCGGTGCAATTTTTAGCCACACCATGCATGATCACCAGCCTTGCAAACAGGAGCTCGTGAAAGCGTGCGTGCACTCGTGCGTACGTGAAAAAGATGATACTATCATGCAGCCTTTAGACCTTGGACTATACTAATAGATTAGATTTTTGTGACTTTGTCTCTCCCCTCGCCTTTGTACGTTTTCAATTTGGTTGTTGTGAGTTTTGTGCGTGTTTATATGTGCCTTTTTTTGGCTATACCATATGCTTTTTGGTTCTAGTACGAACGCTCATTCGAACAAGTCGAAAACTGATAAGTCGTTTCTAAAAAGCTATCCCCATAAGTTGTTTTGAAACGGCGACAAAAAAATTATCCTATTTATTTATTAGAGAGAAACCATAAGTTCAATGAATCATACCAGCTCGCAAAGCCGTAGTTTTGGATGTCATGGTTTGGTCTGCTTGCTGTCCATGTCTGCTGGCCGGTTGCGCCTTGTACGTGTCTGCCTGTGTGGTCCTGTTCCTGTGATGTCATGGCTTTCATCCTTTCAAGCACCAACTTAGTTTACATTAACAAACTCTCATCATGAACAAATAATTCATTGCTATATTACAGTTAGTTACAGTGTGAAGTGGTCGATGACCAACGCTTGGACATGCACTGCGTTCTTGAAAAACTAAGATTCAACGCTTGGACATGCACTGCGTTCTTGAAAACTAAGACTGGTGAGAGGTGTTTGCTCGTTTCCGCAGAAGTAAAACGCATAGATCCTAATATAAGTTAGCTGCTGTTCTTGAAACGAATTCTTAGATTATTTTAGGATTTGCGTAGTTCTGCATTCGGAGGTAAACGCAGGATGATTAATTTTATCAAAGAAGACCACGGTGGACACCGCAATTGCACTCAGTGAGTTTCTAAGAACCTGTCCCTGCTTGTGCTTGGCATGAGGGCAAGAGAAAGCGAACTTTCTGCATATCAACTTTCTTCTCATCGGTAGTCTCTTGCATAATCATGCTTGTCTAAAGGCTTCTTGCTTTTTTGTGGACCAAACTAGACAGCCGTGTTTCTTGGCAGATGCATATGCATGCTAAGCTTAGCTTGTGATTCATCATTGAAGTTGACTTTCAGGAGATTGGAGGACACATCATCGTGCATTTGTTCCTAGCAGGTAAAGAAAGCTATGTGCAAATGCGGTGTATGTTAAGAGCAGATCAATAGCTGGGTTCACTACAGGCTTTTATAATGGGACCAATCATTTCCCCTTCACTCTAATAGTGCTTAGCCTTAATATATAGTTAAGTGACTAATTTATATACAGTGCAAGTATCTTTCTCCTTGGGGAGAGAGCTAATGGTTGTGATTCTCATGAGAGTTGGGATAGAGCAACTGCAAGACCTAATGCCAAAGCACTTCTATTGCTTTTAACTATGAATATTGCAGATAAATATTTCGCACCGACAAGTGGCTGTTATACATCAGTATTATTTTTCGCGTGCAATGGTGAATGCTGATCATGTCATCCACATGTATCGAGATGCAGGCTGCCAGTTGCTTTGGGATGTCCTAATCAAGATCTATTGTTTGAATCCTGATCAATCTGGGATAGCATTCATCATCACATAATCGTCAAAGTAATCAGTAAAAGGACACAACATGCAACTAGTTAAGCAAGTGTGTTTGTGAGTTGTGACCATTAGAAGAAATGTCGGGACCCCGGATTTCTGAACCCGGACCCTCTGTGTATTACTGCACTAGTCCTAGATCAAAGCTAGTGCACACAGTTAAACAGAAATGAATACATAACTAGCAACGCTTTAGTACAATATTAAAGAGTACAGACCAAAAGGTCTCATTATTACAATTGAGGTTTCAAGACCTCGCACACACGAAACACAGAGGAAGCAAAAGATAAACTCAATGAAGGCCCATCAATACGCTATAGGCAATTAACTGGGGAAGCGTGACCTAGTACTCCGGGAATCCTTCGTCGAATCCACAAGCGAAGTAGTCGAAGTCACCTTCTTGAGCTTCGTATTCCTCTGATTATTATTTTTGAGTGCAACATGTGAGTACATAAAGTACTCCACAAGTCTTGGGAACAATGCAATAGATGCAAGGCTTGACAAAGGAAGGATATATGGTTCTTTTGCACAAAGCAATGTTTTAATTTCAATTACTAATAATTATTTTTGAAGGCATCAGTTTCATAAAGTAAATGTTTTAACAGAACTATCATTAACTTTATAGTGAAGGTTCCATCTACCAACACTAGATAACCAATTACAATTGGTCACGCTTAAAACTGCGGGTTCCATCCACCCTCTCTGGCTCCAACCGCCAGGATACCCTTCCGAGAGTTCCCTCCACTCTCGGAATGCAAAAACTTTGATTTTAAAACCAAAACCAGAAATCTACCATGTGAATGCATTCCTTGCCCGCCCTTGACCGTGGGCACGGCTATTCGAATAGTTTGACACTCTGCAGAGGTTGTACAACTTTACCCCCAAGAGATAAATTATCTTAATAGTCACCACGCTTCCTTTGGCATGAGACACAGATAAATTATCACAAAGCCTTTACCTCACTCTAGACTAGCTAGACACCACCCGCTGAGGTTTCACCGCAGAAGGGTTAAATCTGCCCAATCCGAAGCCCCCTCTTGCGCCATATGAGTACAGTAAATCCATATCCCTCACTGTGAATAACCAGTAAATCCCTGGCACCCACTTTCCACTGGTGGCACTTAAACTAGACTATCATGAGTTAATCGGCTAGGTCGTACCCATATAGACTTGGGGTTGTACGGTAGTGCTCAGTCTGGACAAACACAAGCGTCGGTCCTTAGTTGACTAGGGTGGAACATACACTTTACAAGATCTCGTGCTTCCTGCACCAATCCAAACCAACCATCCACCCTAATCTAAACCAATTTCCAAATTTTTATTTTATTTTAAAGGATTAGTGGCAACTCCAATCACCACTAGACTTTAGAAACACAAGTTATTACAACAATTCATAATTTCCCAATTTCAAGATTTCAAGGGTTTTACATAGCATGACTAAGCATTATACTACCATTCTATTATTCGCAAAAGATTATAATACTCTCATTATTGAGACAAAGGAAATTCTAGGGTGACAAAGGTACATGGCATTCAACTCAATTGAGGGCATAACAAAGTTGGATTAACTAATACCTTAAGATTTGAACTAATCTTGTATGTAAATAGCAATGCACATAATTTAAAATAATTAAAACATTTCAAAATCATAGGTTCAAGATGATCAAAGGGGACTTGCCTTCTTGCATGCTCTCTGGGTCGTCTTGCTGAGGGGTGGAGAGATCTTCGACAACGTTGGATTCTACGCGAAAAAAGTCAGAGCAACAAAACAAATAAATACAAACAAAATTCAAATAAAATCAAAACTTCAAATAGAGGCCATATTTGGTTAGATTATGATTTCATATTAAGTTAGGAGAAAGATTCAGCGGATTTGGGGTTCACACGAGGGAGAACGAATATCTGGAAGATCGGTTGGGAAAAGAAATTACTGAGACAATATTTAGACCAAGAAAGATAGAATGGATTTTATGGAGATTTTGCAGGATTTTAATTTGAATTTTGAAAGTGCACAGAAACTTTGGAATGGAATTGAGGCTTTGAAATTAAACTAGGTATTGGAATTTGAAATTTAAATTTTGAAATATCAAATAAATTTCAAATATTTGAAAGGATGGAAGAAATGGATATTTTGGAATTTTTGATGAATTTAGAAATTTGAATGGGCTCAAACGGAGTTAAAATGAAGGAGAACGGGCTCCGGGAAGTTTAAATTCAGAGAAAAAGAAAAATCAAAATTTTTGGAATTATTTTCCTAAAGGAAAATCTGAATTATGATGTCAGCGAGGAATTTCTTTCCGGCCGGATTTATTTTTGTACTGGAAAATCAGGCTTATGACGTCAGCAACGACGTCAGCCCTGAGGAATTCTCGGGCAGCCCACTGACATGTGGGCCCTGGTCCATGGACCAGGTCCACGGGCGGGTGAATCAGCTGAGGTGGCACGGAGGTTGGACCGCGCGCGCATGGCGCTAACGGGGCACAGACGGGGCGAGGTGGCACGGGCGTGGCGCCATGTCAGCCGCCACGCGGACACGTGGTGCCGACGTGGACGGGCCGGTGGGGAGGCGCTCGGGGTGGCGGGCTCGCCGGCGCATGGCGGCGCGGTTGCCGGCGGCGAGGGCAGCAACGGAGAGAGGGGAGAGAGGGGAGTGAGGGGATCACGTGGAGGGGTGTGGCGGTTAGCGAGGGCGGCCGGGAGGTGGTCGGCAACGGCGAGGGGTGGCGGCGGCTCAGGTTCCACGGTGCGGCGGCGCTCCGGCGACGCTCGGGACCGGGGAAGGGGTGGAGGAGCTGCGCTCGGCAGCGAGGAAGCTCGGGTGGCCTCGGCGGGGCTCGGGCGGCGCTCCTTCGCCGGCAATTGCTCGCCGGAGGGAGGTGGCGGCGCTCGTAGATGGGGCGCACGGTGCGGCGGCGGTGGAGTGGCCGGGAGAGGAAATAGAGGGCAGAGGGAGGTGGTGTGGAGAGAGGGGAGGCCGGGCGGGGGCTTAAATAGGGGAGGGGAGGGCGGACACCGGGGGAATTCCTCGCCGGAGATGGCGGGTTCGTGGCGGCGATTGCGGGGAGAAAAAGGGGAAAGCGACGCAGGGAAGGGGGATTCAGTCGCAGGGATGGCGGGGTCGGGTCGGGGGAGAAGAGAGGGGGAGAAGGGAAGGGGATCCGGGCGACCGAGGAGGCGGCGGAAATGGCGGCGGTGAAGGCGCGGCCGAGCGGAAGGAAGGAGACGGCGCGTGGGGAAGAGAGGCCTGACAGGCGGGCCCGGCCTGTCAGCAGGGTTGAGAGGGGGGAAGGAGCGGGCGGCGGAGATGTTGCCACGCGGCCAGGGGACGGATCGGGCGGCGGGGAGGTGCGCCGACAGGTGGGCCGGGGTGAGGAGAGAGAGAAGCGGGGCCGCGGGTGGCAGCGAGAGAGGAAGGAGAGCGGCGGGGATGGTGACGCGCGGTAGGGGCGTGCATCGGGCGGCCGAGAGAAGAGCGCAGGGCGGACGGGCCAGATTGGGCCGGTGAGGCGACGCGGCGCAATCCGGGCCTGCCAGATGGCGAGCGGGGGAAGGTGGAAGGCGGGATCGGCCGGGCGACGTGGGCCGATCCTGGCCGTCCACGCAGCAGCCGGAGGGGAGGGAAGGGGGATTTTAATTTTAATTTTAATTTCTTGATTTTCAGAAAACCCGAGAAAATTCAAATAAGCTGAGAAAAATATGAAATAAATTCCAGAAATTCCAGAAAAATTCACAGAAGTTCCTGGATAAGTTTTGGACTTAATAAAAATATTTCCAACTAATGTTGGTAATTACTTTCCATACTTGAAATACTTTTTAATTTCAAACATACATTTTTAAATTCCAGAAAATCCAGGAAACCAAATAAAAGCCAAATAACTCCAAATAATTAATTTGAATTAGGATTTTAAAAGAAATTCAAAATATCTTTTTATTTAACAATATTTTTAGGTTTTACTTAAAATTTTTTCAAATCCAGTTTTTTTTCAAAGACAGAAATTCAGGGCAAATACAAATAAAACTCAAATACTTTAAAATAATTAATTTGAATTTAAATTTTTCAAAAAGCAAATTTTTGGGATGTTACAAGAAAAGAGTATGCAATGTGAATAGTTAGTTGTATTGCAATAGTCCAAGGGATAAAATATAGAGAGCACATGAACACAACACAAGAGTAAACCCTAGAATAGTAGAAAATACGATAAATACCATTAACACCCCTCAAATGTAAGAAATATGCAATAGTATTACATTTGAATAGCCTGACACTAAAATAGGGAAAATCCAAAGTTCTAATCTTGATGTTGTCGTCGTAGCGTGTAGCACTTAGAAAAAGTGTCAAGCATCAAATGATCTCCCATCCAGGATTGTGCGGTAGCCTACAAAGTACAAAGTGCAGGGGCTAAGAAAGTAGAGGCAACCAGGAGTAAAGTCGACCATAGCAACATGACGAAGAGGATGATGAAGCTGACATAAATAGAAAGAGCTATCAAATCAAGCTGAAGGGAGATAGACAGAAGCATGGCAGAGCTGATCGAAGCCTAAGACAGCAACGATGCAAAAGAGAAGTGTGGCATCATTAGAAGCTCAGGGCGATGACTTAGAGAAAAACGATGAAATCATACGAAAAGGAAGGAGAGGGACACACTCGGTCCAAATGGACGTATTGTCACTAAGGAATTTGTGGACTCGCACATCTTTGACAAACTGAAAGATAGATGCTACAAAATTGAATGGACGCAATGGAAGCAATGACACTAAGAAAGAAAACACTCAAAGGATAACTAGTAGGAGGTACAAGCAGCAGCAAACAGTGAGGATGACAGCCAAACAACAAGCACTAGCTAGACCAAGACAATAGCACCTTGGCCCGTATGTGCTACCCAGTCAGAGACAGATCATAGCCCATGAGGCAACATCACCAAGTAAAGGAGCAAAGGCGGTAGCGACTGCTGCAGATAATGGCAACATGGCTAAAGTCAAGGATGATGGATGAAGATGGCCCCCAAGGGTAGTGATGACCTCCTCTGATAGATCTGTAGTAGCCCAGGCCAAGAGAGCCAGTAGCGGCGACATCTCTAGGAAGAAGATGTTCAAGGTGGCTGCGGCGGCCAAAGAGAGAACCCGGTGACGGTGATGAGGAGCATATCTGCCCTGGAGAAGGGTGGCACGTCAGCCTCAAGGGGGACTGTAGGTGTCAAGTTGTTTGAGATTCATGGGGTGATAAATTGATTCCTTGGAATAATTCTCGGTGAGGATTTGATTTAAAGAAGATGTTTGTCTTTGGAGTTAACTAGTTATATTGTTGCAACTAGAAGAACCTATAATAAATTGTGGTTCAAGAATGTTTCGTTCATTTTGATGGAACATTAGAATTACCAAAAGTATGAGAATCTTGATCAACCATATTAGAGTATCGTGATTGGGCACCTTGCAAGGTTTAGGAGGAGGATTATGGTGGTGTAGTTAATGAGATTATAATTGTGAAGAAGTCTAACCGTTATGGGAATTATTGGGATAGTAGGGATTGTTGAATTATTGCCATGCATGACTTGGCTTTAGTGAGTAACCCTCCAGGAGTTAGAATCTTCCTAAAGATAATTAGGTTGAGAATATGTCTTCATGTGGTTGTTAATGATTGAGCATGTTTGATTGTGGGAATTTTAGTCACCAAATTCGAGAGTCTTCGTATCAATTATATCGAAGTGCTTATATAGGAGCCCTGGAGATGGAAAATTTTGGTTTGGTGTTCTATGCTAGAACTTGGAGGCTAATGATGTTGTGTGGGAATATTGGAACAAGTGGATTATAAATAGTGTGATGCTCCTTGATAGTGTCCTTTGGGTGTGGGAATTGAGTGTGTGCCGAGAATTTTAAGTTGATTATCCTTAAAGGAGTGTGATGAAGTGATTGTGGGTGAAAACAATGATGAGGTACATTAGAAATTTTTTATCAAAGTAACCTTGTTGGTAGAGGAGTTGGCTAGAGTATATTATTGTGAGGACAGTAGAGTCTCTCCACAAAGGTGTGGTTGATGCACTCGGTTTGAGCATAGTGTTGATGTGCAGGTTGTGTGGGTTGGTACCAAAGAGAATGATAACCCGAGGTATATTTAATCGCATCTGTTAGTTGTGAGGATTTGGAGGGTGGTATATCGCTAGGACCGCCTTGGGTCCTATGGTGGGGTACACAACGTTATGTAAGACCCGGTGTCGAGGAGGTACTTGCGATATCCGAAGCTTCATATTTCGATAGAACCGTTAATACTTGAACATGAACTGCCCTTTGAGTCCAATCCAGCACGAATTCTGGAAAGATTAGGAGAAGCATTGAGAAATAAAACTTTAAAGTGTGTCATGGTGCTTTGGTCGCAGCAGACAGAGATAGAAGCCATTTGGGAATTAGAGTCTCGCATGCGTGAGCAATATCCAGAATTATTCACAATAGGAGCGTATTAATATGATTAAGTTTTAGCTGTGATTAATCCTTGGCGTAAGCATGGAAAGAATTCGGGGTCGAATTCTGTTTAAGGGTGGTAGAATGTAATATCCCGGAAATGATTCGAGAGATAGTCGATTAAATGGAGGGAGGGACATTATAGGAAAGAATTAAGTAAAGATTTTTTAGAGGGGAATTTCTGAAAATTTCAGGCAACTTGGGCCTGGGCCTTGGCCCAGGGGAGGCTGGCCAAAAAGGGGGGCGCCCCATCCCCTCAACCCTAGTCGCCACCCCCTCTCTCCCCTCCTCTCCCCCTTGAGCCACCCCTCCCCCTGCCCCTTGCGCCTCCAGCAGCCCCTCTCCCTCCCCTCTCCTCCATTGCCGGTGATCAAGACCTCCATTCGCTGCCGGACGAGCGGGGGAAGGAAATCAATCGCAGCAAGGCGATTGGATCCGGTGGAAGGGAAGAAGAAGGGCAAAAGAGGAAAAGAAGGAGAGGAGAGATTCGTGGGGTGTTCGTGGTATTCTCCAGCGTTCGTCAAGGGAGGAGGACGGATTCCAGGGGCCACGCCTTCTGATCATTCTCCATTTTCTCGGGGTTAAGGCAAGTATAATGATGGTTTAAATTTTGTAGCATGGATTGTTGATGTTTGTTGGTGTGTAGATGTTTGATCCATGTTATGAGAATTTGTGGTCTTGATGATGTTAATGATATGTTGATATTGTTTATGGTCGATTGCAAGTGAAAGAGTTCATGAGAATTTCTGATGCATAGATGTTGTGAATGCCCGTTTTATTTGTTAAGACATTCACATTTGTGCATCATGCTGATTTATTGAAGTCTTGGTCACGAGATGACCAAGCGTCGAGGTCCCCGTCATGTTGATGACGTGACGGGCTAAAGGTCCTCATACTTGAGGAGTATGGGCAATTGGTCCCTGTACCAGAGGGTACATGCATGGGTGTGCATTGACGGATGCACACTCCGCATTACCGGTAAAATGCGAAAGAGAAGTGATAAAGGAATTTTTGATCATAATGCATAGCATGTTTATTCTTATGATTGATGGATGAATTTGTGAAGTGACGTCCCTTTTTATTCTTGCTGCCACTTATTATATTTGCTGAGTCTTTGAACTCACTCTTGTTGTTGTTTGTTGTTGTGGTTGTTGTTTGTTTTAGGTACCTACATGAGATCGGCATGCATGGGAATAAAGAAGGATTAGTTTTGTTGCACATGCACGGTCTATTCACCATGGAAGGAAGAAAGAACATTAAACACTATTTGCTGAATAATTTAAGTGGTATTTGATTAATGTCAATCAGGTTCAAAGTGTAATAAAAGAATAGAAATCTTTTGCATTGGTTTCGTTCCTTATCTTAGTAGTATTGTTATGAAAGCGATGGTGAACATAATCCAGTTTTGCTTAAACGAATTTGTTGCTTATTGTTATTCATATCAATTGATTATGCTTGTTGGAACCTTTGATTTACTCAATAAACAAAGGAGGTTCTGCCGAAATTTTGTAAGATGAATATTAGTTTCTTTATTAAGTTATTAGTTTGGTAGCATTCCAAGTCATTGATTGGCTGGCGTGATACAGTTGGTATCAGAGCGGGCTGTAGGTCCGTGGTTAACGAAATATTAATTTTGACACACTAAGCACTGTAGGTGGGAATGGGGTTTGCATTGCATCTACGTTTCCGTCGATTATCATAGTTGAATGTGTGCTTAATGTTTGACTTTGTACTTGCTATGAGATGATCTTTTGTTCTTATGATTCGATTATATGATCGATTGTTATGTGGGGTGATAGTTGATGTTGAGAGATAGAGACCGTGGTGCGGCCATGGGCATGGCCAGGTTTTATCACTATTCGTGGTATTGAAATGGTGAAGGATTTTTCCTTGGACAACTTAGTTTCAGAGGTTAGGAATGAGTTATTTAGAAAAGTTTCTCTCATCCTTGAGTTGGATTTGGTCAAAACTTATCCTGTGGTGGTGGATGAACTTATCTTGTGTTTGTGGTTCATGGTAGTTGAGGGTTTTCTATTGGTCTCTACCTGTTCTTTGAAGCAATTATAGTTCTTTCGGACTATTGAGACTCTTTTGCTACTTGTGAACATTGTTGATTTGCAAGGTTGGTCCCTTCGTGGGAGTTTTGTCTTGTTGTGAAACATGTCTCATTTGTTTGCTTGGTATTTTTATTAACGAAAGTTTTATGTTACAAATTCATTAACATGTGAAAGCTTTGGCTTTATGTCATTCTTTTGGATTATTCTAATTGTGAAGTTTGAAGTTTTTTTTCTGAAGGAAGGTGTTAAAATCCTTTTGTGATGTCTTGTTATGGTTAAGTCAGAGATTGTAATCAAATGAATTGTTATGGTATGAGTATCCAGTTGGGGTCATTGGTGTGGAGCATAATTAATTTAAACTAGTATTCTTGGAAGTGAAGTCAAATAAGTCGATGTTGTCTTCTTATAGTTCTTGACGAACTATATTTATGAATAGGGCTATTCCGAATGGAATCAATAGAGTTACTAAGAGACATGGAACTTTGATGAACTGGTTGATCAATAAGAGAGACGAATTTAGTAAGCTTTTGGGATAAATTGGATCAACGGGTCTCAATGGATAATCTAACCGTTTATGATAGTTAAACTCAGAAGGTGTTGGATTACTATATTAGTGGATATTAATCTTGGAGTTATCTTTGTGGATACTTAGTGTTCGTATGTAATTGCTAAGTGCAACAATTGTGTAATGAAGTTTAGTGTTGCGCATCAATAAGAGAGCAATGGATGGGGTTTAATATGTGATCTATATTTACATGATGATGGGATTGTCAAATGATATTATGACTATGATGAAGGAGTTTTGGTAGAATCATTAAAATTGTGTAGTAGATCTCCTTTAATTTAAAGCGGTTGTCATAGTGTGGTTGTAAGGATTTGAAGTACTTTCAATTTGAGGATGGGATGATAAAGTAGCATGGAACTATTTGATGAGATTTTGGAGGGCTTTATAATGGAAGGGAAGACGATAACGATTCTTGTTAAGAGTGTATTATTCTTGATGTTAGTAAGATTGTTGCAATCTTATTGGAAAAAAAATATTTGAAAATAAGTTATTGTATTCTTTTGGAAAGGTTTATGATGCGCTGGTAGGCTATGATGATTCATGCTAAGAATATATAATGATAAGGTTAGTAAAATTGAGTATGAGATGATGAAGGTAGTGTTGATTCTTTTAGAAGTAAAGGAATCCTATGGGAGTTCATGAATTATTGTGGTATCGGAAATTAGTTTGCGCAGAGTGACGTATTGGAAGGTTCTATCGGTTCTTAAGTGATTTTTGTGATTTGAGCTTAAAGGATCGTTTGCTTGAAGTTGGTAAAGGGATGTTTCCATTAAAGAAAATTATGTCCTTTGTTAAGTTGGAGGGTGTAGTAGAGGTATTCGCGGTTGGATTCAAGTTTTGTACCTTGTAGTTTTTTTGAAGCATGCTTAACCTTGTTGGTTTGCCACAAAGGAATTCCTCAAGTTTCCAAAAGCAGTGCTTTATTTATTTATTTATTTATTTATTTATTTATTTTTAGCTGAAGTTTGATTTTCTCTTCTTGTGGGACTTGTGCACTCAACTGTGGTCTCATCTTCAATTTTTTCCCAAGATCTTGGCTATTTGACTATTTTTCCTTGGTCTTGTGAATACGGTGAGTTATAAATGTTTTTCGATGTGCTGAAAATTGTTTCTATCTATATCTTATTTTGAGGAAGGATTAACCAATTCGTGTTGCAAAGCCTTTTAGGTTCTATCATGAGAACTGGACAGTGGTGGTCAAGTAGATGATTTTGGGGGACTGTAGGTGTCAAGTTGTTTGAGATTCATGGGGTGATAAATTGATTCCTTGGAATAATTCTCGGTGAGGATTTGATTTAAAGAAGATGTTTGTCTTTGGAGTTAACTAGTTATATTGTTGCAACTAGAAGAACCTATAATAAATTGTGGTTCAAGAATGTTTCGTTCATTTTGATGGAACATTATAATTACCAAAAGTATGAGAATCTTGATCAATCATATTAGAGTATCATGATTGGGCACCTTGCAAGGTTTAGGAGGAGGATTATGGTGGTGTACTTAATGAGATTATAATTGTGAAGAAGTCTAACCATTATGGGAATTATTGGGATAGTAGGGATTGTTGAATTATTGCCATGCATGACTTGGCTTTAGTGAGTAACCCTCCAGGAGTTAGAATCTTCCTAAAGATAATTAGGTTGAGAATATGTCTTCATGTGGTTGTTAATGATTGAGCATGTTTGATTGTGGGAATTTTAGTCACCAAATTCGAGAGTCTTCGTATCAATTATATCGAAGTGCTTATATAGGAGCCCTGGAGATGGAAAATTTTGGTTTGGTGTGCTATGCTAGAACTTGGAGGCTAATGATGTTGTGTGGGAATATTGGAACAAGTGGATTATAAATAGTGTGATGCTCCTTGATAGTGTCCTTTGGGTGTGGGAATTGAGTGTGTGCCGAGAATTTCAAGTTGATTATCCTTAAAGGAGTGTGATGAAGTGATTGTGGGTGAAAACAATGACGAGGTGCATTGGAAATTATTTATCAAAGTAACCTTGTTGGTAGAGGAGTTGGCTAGAGTATATTATTGTGAGGACAGTAGAGTCTCTCCACAAAGGTGTGGTTGATGCACTCGGTTTGAGCATAGTGTTGATGTTGCTAATTTAAGAGAAATGAGTTAGTGTGGTGTGTGATGATTTGGAATCTTGTGATTCAAGAGAAAGTTTATTCCTAAAAGAAAAAAAATATTTTCTCGGGTAGTAAAATATTCTCTTGATTCTTGTTTGAGCTATGTGATGATAGCAAAAGTCTTTTGTGGTTTGAGTTGACTTTATGTTGGCATGTGTGGTTTTTCCGGTTCAGGAAAAAAAAGTCAAAGGAATAGTTTGGCATTGGAGTGATTCTCCTCTGACTTATGTGTTGTTTATTTGCAAATTATCTACTTGGAATGTGGAGAGGTTTTCATGTTGCATCCTTGATTTTTAGATTTGATTCTTTTGGTGAGGTGTGGTTGTGATGAGAATCCTTTATTTTCAGTTGGATTCTGGTTGTAAAAGAGGTTGTTACAACGAGCTCTGTTGTGCGTTCGGGGTTAAAGGAGGTGCTCCTTGTTAAGGTAAAGAGATCGATTGAGAGTTGGAACAAGAGTTTCGTTTGATGTGCAGGTTGTGTGGGTTGGTACCAAAGAGAATGATAACCCGAGGTATATTTAATCGCATCTGTTAGTTGTGAGGATTTGGAGGGTGGTATATCGCTAGGACCGCCTTGGGTCCTAGGGTGGGGTACACAACGTTATGTAAGACCCGGTGTCGAGCAGGTACTTGCGAGATCCGAAGCTTCATATTTCGATAGAACCGTTAATACTTGAACATGAACTGCCCTTTGAGTCCAATCCAGCACGAATTCTGGAAAGATTAGGAGAAGCATTGAGAAATAAAACTTTAAAGTGTGTCATGGTGCTTTGGTCGCAGCAGACAGAGATAGAAGCCATTTGGGAATTAGAGTCTCGCATGCGTGAGCAATATCCAGAATTATTCACAATAGGAGCGTATTAATATGATTAAGTTTTAGCTGTGATTAATCCTTGGCGTAAGCATGGAAAGATTTCGGGGTCGAATTCTGTTTAAGGGCGGTAGAATGTAATATCCCGGAAATGATTCGAGAGATAGTCGATTAAATGGAGGGAGGGACATTATAGGAAAGAATTAAGTAAAGATTTTTTAGAGGGGAATTTCTGCAAATTTCAGGTAACTTGGGCCTGGGCCTTGGCCTAGGGGAGGCTGGCCAAAAAGGGGGGGCGCCCCATCCCCTCAACCCTAGCCGCCACCCCCTCTATCCCCCTTGAGCCACCCCTCCCCCTGCCCCTTGCGCCTCCAGCAGCCCCTCTCCCTCCCCTCTCCTCCATTGCCGGTGATCAAGACCTCCATTCGCTGCCGGACGAGCGGGGGATGGAAATCAATCGCAGCAAGGCGATTGGATCCGGAGGATGGGAAGAAGAAGGGCAAAAGAGGAAAAGAAGGAGAGGAGAGATTCGTGGGGTGTTCGTGGTATTCTCCAGCGTTCGTCAAGGGAGGAGGACGGATTCCAGGGGCCACGCCTTCTGATCATTCTCCATTTTCTCGGGGTTAAGGCAAGTATAATGATGGTTTAAATTTTGTAGCATGGATTGTTGATGTTTGTTGGTGTGTAGATGTTTGATCCATGTTATGAGAATTTGTGGTCTTGATGATGTTAATGATATGTTGATATTGTTTATGGTCGATTGCAAGTGAAAGAGTTCATGAGAATTTCTGATGCACAGATGTTGTGAATGCCCGTTTTATTTGTTAAGACATTCACATTTGTGCATCATGCTGATTTATTGAAGTCTTGGTCATGAGATGACCAAGCGTCGAGGTCTCCGTCATGTTGATGACGTGACGGGCTAAAGGTCCCCATACTTGAGGAGTATGGGCAATTGGTCCCTGTACCAGAGGGTACATGCATGGGTGTGCATTGACGGATGCACACTCCGCATTACCGGTAAAATGCGAAACAGAAGTGATAAAGGAATTTTTGATCATAATGCATAGCATGTTTATTCTTATGACTGATGGATGAATTTGTGAAGTGACGTCCCTTTTTATTCTTGCTGCCACTTATTATATATGCTGAGTCTTTGAACTCACTCTTGTTGTTGTTTGTTGTTGTGGTTGTTGTTTGTTTTAGGTACCTACATGAGATCGGCATGCATGGGAATAAAGAAGGATTAGTTTTGTTGCACATGCACGGTCTATTCACCATGGAAGGAAGAAAGAACATTAAACACTATTTGCTGAATAATTTAAGTGGTATTTGATTAATGTTAATCAGGTTCAAAGTGTAATAAAAGAATAGAAATCTTTTGCATTGGTTTCGTTCCTTATCTTAGTAGTATTGTTATGAAAGCGATGGTGAACATAATCCAGTTTTGCTTAAACGAATTTGTTGCTTATTGTTATTCATATCAATTGATTATGCTTGTTGGAACCTTTGATTTACTCAATAAACAATGGAGGTTCTGCCGAAATTTTGTAAGATGAATATTAGTTTCTTTTTTAAGTTATAAGTTTGGTAGCATTCCAAGTCATTGATTGGCTGGGGTGTTACAAAGGTGGTGTCGGAGGACCCTTGAAGGCGGCAATGGCCAGATCTAGATCGGATCTAGATTGTGGCGGCTGAGAGAGTCGAGTGGTAGTGGCGGCTCGAGCAATGGAAGATCAACGACAGTAGTTCAAGATCTGTGGCAAGCTAGGGGCACAAAATATGACTAGATCTAGCAACAAGCGAGGTCGGTGATGAGTAGGCTTAGATACAGAATTGATGTCATCAGATTGGGGCTCCCCGAGCTCGATCCAAGGCTAGCAGCGTGAGAAGATGACCTTAGGAACTCGAGGATGCCAAATAACGGCACGCTAGCTCGAAGCTGTTGATGAAGAGATCGACAACAACACGATAGGAATGGAGAAGAGGCTACTGCTAGACACTAAACTACAACTAAAAGGTGGCCGCCTTAGAGAGTGGAGATTGCTCCTCTCGGGGATAGCAGCAATGGAAGAGGATGGAGCCTAGGGTTTGAAGCTAGGCTCTCATACCATGTTTGATGAAGAAGAGGAATGTAATGTGAATAGTTGTATTACAGTAGCCCAAGGGGTAAAATATATAGGGCACATGGACACAACACAAGAGTAAACACTAGGAAATACCACAAATACCCTTGTCATTGTACCTAAGATTGGCTATGCAATATGCCAACATGTGCACAACAAATCTATAAAACTTCATTGGTTCATGCTTTTTCTAGACCCAATTAGTGAATTGTTTTTTTTCTGAACATTGTATATCAACATCTGTTTACACAAATAAATTTTTGAATGTTTATTTTTATTTGCAAAATAGTATTACTAGTTACTTCACAATCGATTCAAGAACACAGTTCAAAAATGATTTTACTACCTATTAAACCATGTGGATAGGTTGTGAATCTAGTTATAATGAATAATTGACATTTGGTTGCATTGAAATTTAAGTTTATGAAAGTTTCGGTATATGCTCTTTTGGAAAACTTAAATTGCATGAATATTTAGGATAAGCAGTCTAACCACCTTGTATTGGGCAGTCTGACCAGCAGGCTTTGACCACGGACAGTAGTCAGAGGCGTGGACCTCAATCAGTAGTCTGATCGGCCTTGTGATGGATGGTCCGATCAGCAAGCATTGAACATGGTAGAACGACCACAACAGATCAAAAACAGCAGGTCGACCACAGTAGAATGACCATTACAGATCGACCACTCAAGATCGATAACAGCAGTTCGAGCATGGTAGAACGACCACGACTAAACAACCACAATGGAATGACCTTGGTCTAGGTTCGGATGGTGGTCGGAGCCCTAGAGTTGGAAACCAGTCGTAGCTATAGTGAACCAGTCATAGCACAGTGAACTAGGCATAGATTTGTATGCTACTATAATCGGTTAGAGGTCGTTAGCTATAGTAACCAGTTGGTGGTCGTAGCTACATTACCCAATCGGTTGTCAGAAGTATAATGACAGGTCAGTACTCTGTAGTCATTGCTATAGTATCCAATTGGTACTCGGTGGTTAGTGTTACAGTACTCGGTGATTCATAGTCTGCGCTACAGTACCTAGTCAATACTCAATAGACAACGGTTGATTGGACAATGACTAGTTGATGGTCGGTAGTCATAGGCTTCAAGTGTTATGATGCTTGTGTTTCTCGAGTACCCCGAGTACTCGTGGTTTTCGAGTACTCATTGGGCCAGCGATTTGATCTGCCTTTGCATGGTGGTCATACCAATCGTACTGAGTGGTCTGAGCTTGATGTTTGGAATGCGTGGAAATTGAGATCGTGGATGATTTGGTTCATAGTTATTGATGGTTAAGGGTGTGGTTTGTGTGTGTGGACTAATGTCGGTCAAGTTGGGAAGAACTTGTTCTGGGAAAAATGTTCTTTGGTCTTTGCATGTACAGGTTGGGCGTGGAGACAGTCATGGTCGGTGATGAGGAGGACCGGGACTAGGAGGGGGAAATGTGAGGTCCAGGTGATCGAGGATACCATGAGGTCATCGGGCTCATGCTGGAGCATGTGGAGATCAAAGGTGGATAATGTGTGGAGAAGCTGCAGGAGGTGCGGTCCTAGAGGCTTCGACATAAGAGGATGATGCGTGGAGAAGCTACGGAAGGTGTGTTCTTGGAGGCTTTGACACATGCTGAGTTGAAAGAGTTATGGAAGGAGTCCATAACTAGGAAGGTTTAGTGATTTTGGAAAACACGTGTTTGGAAGGGTTTCAGGTCCCTTGATTTTCAGAACGGATAGAGTTTGGTGTCCATGTTTTGGGGCGTTAGCCTATAAAAGCAAAGAGATGCTGACAGTTAACGTAAGGTTTTTGCGGAGTAGATTGAATAGGCTTTAGTTTTAGCTAGGCTTTTAGGGGTGCTTGTGAGGGCACTCTGTAAATCCATGAAAATCCAGCAACAAACATCATCTTGAATCAATCTAGTTCTTGATTTGCTCGAAAAAGTGCTGGTGATTGCAGTTGGATTGAAGCTCACGATGATGTGCAAAGGTTTCGAAACACTGCCAAGAAAACAGAGGAAATATGAATACTCGAAGGAGCTAGTTTCTTGAAGGCACAAGTGGTTGAGAGGTTCTGCTTCCAGTGTTGAAGATTTTGAGTACGTACAAACCAGTTGAAGATCAAAGCTGAGCGATTGAGCGAGCTGTCGAACATTGAGCGATCGAGTGAGTGGTCAAAATTGAGCGATCGAGCAGTTGAGCAGGTCACTATGGCGTTAGAGAGGTATGTGAATCTTCCACCCATGCTAGATGTTGTCGATTTTACTTTTTGAAAGTGTCATATGCAAGCTTACATCGAGGCTCAAGGTAGTGATGTTTGGAATAAGGTTTCTAGACCTTATGAGGTTCCTGCTGTTGTTACTAATCTAAATAAAACAGATGTTGATTTAAATGCTCAAGCTTGTAACTGTTGTTTCAAGGGGATTTCTCGCAAAGAATTTGATCGTGCAGTTCATATTAATTCTGCCCACTTAATATGTAAAACTCTTTGCGATTATCATGAAGGAATTACTAAAATTAAGAAAGTGTGTAAAAATCTTTATCAAAAAGAGTATTATGATTTTTGCTATGAAGCCTGATGAATCTATTGATGATCTTTTTGCTCGGTTTGAGAAAATATTGAGTAATTTACGAGGTGTTAATGTTATTTCTACTGATGAAGATAATGTGTAATATCCCGGAAGAGTTTCGACCGTTAATCGTTTAATCGGAGTAAAGGACCTTAAAGGGAAGAATAAAATATCAAGTTTAGAGGGGGGTTTTCTGATTTTCCCTGGCAACCTGGGCCTGGGCCTTGGCCCAGGTGGGGATTTCGGCCAGCAAAGGGGGGCGCCACCTTCCCCCCTCCAACCCTAGCCGCCCCTCCCCCTCTCCCCCCATTGCGCGTCCCCCTCTCCTCCCCTTGTGCGCCCCTCCCCTCTGCCTTGCACCGTCCAGCAGCGCCTCCTCCTCCCCTCTCCTCCATTGCCGGTGATCAAGACCTCCAATTGATGCCGAATGATCGGGGGAAAGGAATAATTCGCAGCTAGGCGATTGGACTCGGAGGAAGGGAAGAAGGGGCAAAGAGGAAAAGAAGGAGAGGAGAGATTCGTGGGGTGTTCGTGGTATTCTTCAGTGTTCGTCAAGGGTAATCCATGTTCTTCCCCTAGTAGATGTAAATTCTAATTGCGTTATCAATGTCGGTTTTCGGATCTGCTCAGGACAGCCTCTGTTACACGGTCTTTTTGATATAGATTCGTGGGGATTCAGGTCTGGTCTTTTCCTAGAGATTTGTAGAGGACATCTTTAGCTTTCCATGAAGTTCTAGAACGCGTCATTCGGACCTCTGTAGAAAAAGTTATGATTTTTCTAGTCGGACTGTCCTGTAGATCGGGGAAATTCCTGTCAGGTTTCGGTAGATGGGTTTGGGCGATTAGAAATCAGGAGAATCAGAGGATCTCCATATTATGAAAGTTTCAGATATTTTCCTTAGCTTTCTAGAAAGATCAAGAAATCCTAAATCCTGATTCCGACTCTCGGGGTGAAAGTTATGACAATTTTAGTGCGCTGTCCAGAGAACTCGTTACGGAATTGATGTTCTAGAAAGTTAGATGGTGCGGGTAGAAGTTGCCGAATCAGGGAGACTCACCAACTATATTTAGTTAGATAATTTAATTATCTTTCCTGAAAATCTGAGAACACCCTGTTCGGACTTCTGTACCATTAGATAAGAATTTTTGAAGTTGACTGTCTGTAGAGGGGGACAGGGTGTCCGAAAAGATTTGGGGTTTTGAGTCAAGTTAAACATGTTGGATTAGTTTGGGGGTGTTTTTGTTTAATATAAAGACTCGTTACTGTTGCCTTAGCAATTATTATAATTATTGTTCAGGAGGAGGACGGATTCCAGGAGCCGCACCTTCTGCTCATTCCCCGTTTTCTCGTGGTTAAGGCAAGTATATTTATGGATATAATAGATATTATCGAATGGTATAGTTTGATAAATTCTATGAGAATTTTAGTTGTGCATGATTGTTACGGTGATATGATTGGTAATGTTCATGGTTGCTAATGCTATGAGTTATGTGTTAATCACGGATGTTTGAAAGTTATGAAGTCTATGAATATGAGCTTTTGTAGTATGAATATGTTATTTATATGCAATGTTGATGCGGATGCATGTTGTATTAATTTGAGATTTCATACATATGCATCATGTTGGCTTATTGAAGTCTTGGTCCTGTGACGACCAAGCAATTCTTGAGATCCACGTCATGTTTATGACGGGCTAAAGGTCCCCATGCTTGAAGAGCATGGGCTTAGGTCCCCATACTTGCAGAGTATGGGCAATGGTCCCTGTGCCAGATGGCATAGGCATGGGTGTGCATCGACGGATGCGCACTTTGCATTACCGGTAAAATGCAAAAAGACAAAGATAAAGACAAAGAGCACCTTGAGCATATTGAGCATGTTGCATATCATGTGTATGTAATGTATTTGGTGAATGGATTTGTGAAGTGCAATTGATGGGTTTCATACTTATATGCTGTTGTTACCATTTTTTATACTTGCTGAGTCTTTGGACTCACCCTTGTTGTTGGATGTTTTTTTAGGTACCTTCATGAGACCGGCATGCATGGGGATAAAGATGGATTAGCTTTGTTGTACTTGCACGGTCCATTCACCTTGGAAGAAATAAAGAACCTTAAACATTATTTGTTGAATAGCTTAAGTGGTAACTGATTAAAGATCACCATGTTTAGAATGTAATAAAGGTTTAGAACTTTTACATTGCTTACGTTCTTTATTTAAGTATTGTGGTTACGATTGTGATGGCAAACATAATTCAGTTGTTTAGAATTGGATATTTATTGTTTACTATTATTCAGATCATTTGTCTATGCATGTTGAAACCTTTGATTTACTCATTAAACAAAGGAGGTTCTGCCGAAATTTTGTAAGATGAATATAGGTTCTTCCTTAATATATTGTTAGTTTAGTAGCATTCCAGGTCATTGTTTGGCTGGGGTGTTACATAATGCAACTAAAATTTTGAGATCTTTAGGTTCTGAGTGGTTGATGGTTGTCACAACTATTTATCAAACTATCGATTTAGATACTTTAACCATAGATGATCTTTATTCTCGATTGAAAACCTATAAGATTGAAGTTTTACCATCTAAGATTGAGAAATTTTCATCTTTAGCACTTGTTACTAACCCTTTGTAGGCTGCTTCATTGAGTTCTTTGTCTTATGTTTCTTTGTCTGCTTTTTCAGAGGAACAATTCGAGTAGCTTTCTGAAGAGGACTTGGTGCTGATTTCCTCACGTGCATCTAGTACACTCAACAACGTGAGAATGAGAAAGTGAGGAAGCACTTCGAGCTCGATCAGATGCTACGAGTGTGGCAAGCTAGACCATATTAAGATGGACTACCCCAACCCAAGGGGAAGGTGATCAAGGAAGACAAGAAATATCATCGTCGGTCATCCAAGAACAACACCAAGGGTAGCAATTTCTATCGCAAATTTACTTAAAAGGTCCTATCGGCTATTGGGCGTCTTGATTTGAGTGATGTGGAATATGAGAGTTG
Source organism: Dendrocalamus latiflorus (assembly GCA_017311315.1). Classification (NCBI taxonomy): domain Eukaryota; kingdom Viridiplantae; phylum Streptophyta; class Magnoliopsida; order Poales; family Poaceae; genus Dendrocalamus; species Dendrocalamus latiflorus. The sequence goes on along the minus strand of CM029615.1, from coordinate 10,316,225 downwards.
TGACGATGACAACCACAACGATGCTGATGCTAAGAGTAAAAAGAAGAATGATGATTTCATAGACATATGCTTTATGGCAAGGAGTGATGACGACAGTGATCCCGATGAGGTAAGACTATCATATGATGAGATTGAAGATGGTTTGATTAAACTTGCTATTAAATTGAAAAATACCAAAAAGAAATTGAAAGAAAATAATTTTGTTGTTGAAAATCTTAATTCAGAAATTGTTAGGTTAAGAACTTTGGTTCCAGATGATGATTCATGTTCTTCATGCACTAACCTGTTAATTGAGCTTAATAATGTTAGATCTATTCATACAAGTTACATGGATAAATTTGACCCTCTTAATATTGACTACGAGAAATTGCATGCGTGCTTTGCTCTTGGTACAACTATCCATGCTTACATTCTTAATGATTTGCTTGTTACCAAGAAGCATTTGAAAATGATGAAAGCTGCTCTTTGTTGTGAGTTCGCTAGTTCAATCTTTGTGTGATAAGAACCTTAAGTCTAGCGATTTGAATTACTAGAAGCTAGACTTAAATCATTTCAGAAATCAATGCGACAAATACTTTATCATGAGACACTTTCCTACTTTAACTGTCCTAAACTTAACATTAAAATAGAAGCATTGACTACACAACTTAATGATTTTACTGAAAAAGAAAAATTGGCTTGGTCTAATGATTCTAAGAATCTCGCAAATTAATTTGCTAATTGCACATCTTGTTCCTCTCTAGCTAAAGAAAATGAGTATCTTAAGAATACTTTAGAGAAGTTTTCTTTTGGTAAGAATTTGAATATGATCTTAGATAAGTAAAAACATGTGTGAAAAATTATGATCTAGGATTTAATTTTATTGAGCATGACAAGAATAATTCTCCTAAGGTTATTAACCTTCTAGAATCTGAAAAATTTGAAGTGAAATTTGAACCAAAATAATTGTCTTTAAATCTGCTGGTATCATAAAGGATTCATCTACTAAAATAGGTGTTGTGAAGTCGAGTGATATGACCACTTATCAAGTCAACTATCAATGTACTCATTGTAGTAGAGATAGTCGTTTGGTTTAATTCTATGTTCAAAAGCGAAGAAAGTAAAGAAAGATAGGATAAGGAAGGGTACTCAACCAGCCTTTTCCTGTGGTCAAACCAGCGTGGTTAGACCAGAATTTCGACCAATGTTTTACACTAAGGGTTCTCGACCAGCTTTTCCTACGGTCAAACCAACGTGGTTAGACCAAAGTTTCTACCAACGTTTTCCACTCGATTAGACCAATCAATGGTCAGACTAGCCTTGCAGAGGTAGTTAGACCATCCTGTGGTGGGACCAGTGTTACAACCAGCATTGTTCACCCGATCAAATTGGTCGACGGTCAGACCACCCTTGCTAAGATGGTAAGACTACCTTGGGGTCAGACCAGTGTTTCATTGACTGTTTGATCGGAATCGAATAGAGGCTAATTCTTCACTTAGATCTTATCAGTGCATGCTTTTGCTCCTATTCGTCGAGTATCTTAGTACTAACTACCTAAATCTTTATTCTCTAACTCCAGTACTAAGATACCGACAATTGTTCGTACTCTGTAGGCTCGTCATAGGCAGAAGGAGAACATATGGTTCATTGACTCTAGTTGCTCTTGCCACATGACCGAAAACTCATGATCATTCTCCTCCCTCACTCGTGCCCCTGGTAGTGCGATGATCACTTTTGGGGACAACTCTCAAGGATGAGTTTTTGCAAGAGGTACTATGTGCGTCAACGACAAATTCATGTTAAAAGACATCACTCTTGTCAATAAGTTGAGCAATAACTTGCTTTCGGTTTTGTAGTTGATAGACGATAATCTTGAGGTGAGCTTTAAAAAGCATTCATGCTACATTTTAGATTCATCTGGTGATCTAGTATGCAAAATTATTTGAGTTGGTCGTTTATTTAAGTGTGACTTATCATTTTCATCATCCTCTGATCTTATTTCATCAGATTCTAAGGATCTATTTCACTGGCACCGTAGGTTAGGTCATATTAGTTTTGATCATCTTGCTCGTATCAGTAATATGAATCTTGTTAGAGCAATACCTAATCTCAAAATTAAAAAGTCCATGGATCTAATTTTTCACCCTGTCGTTATGGTAAAATAGTCTCATTTATTACATCCTCCACTCACACTTGTCATGACTAATTCTCTCGGTCAATTGTTGCATATGGACAAAGTAGGTCCTTCTAGGGTTCAATCTGCTCTAGGTAAATGGTATGTGCTTGTTATTGTTGATGATTTCTCTAGATACTATTGGTTTATTTTATGGCATCTAAGGATAAAACTTTTGGTCATTTTAGAGAGCTTGCTCTTAGACTTACTAATGAACTTCTAGGATCACTTAGAGCAATTAGAAGTGATAATGGAACTAAATTCAAGAACACATCATTTGCTTCTTTTTGTGCTAAAAAGGTTTAGATCATTAATTTTCTTCAGCTTGTGTGCCACAACAGAACGGTGTGGTAGAACGTAAAAATAGAACTTTGGTTGAGATAGCTAGAATGATGTTAAATGAACATGTTACTTCTAGGAAGCATTGGGTTGAAGTTGTTTTGACTGCTTGCTATATTTCTAATAGAGTATTTTTGCGAGCTAAATTGCATAAGACTTCCTATGAGCTTCATTTTTGGCCATTCTCCTAATATTTGTCACTTGAGGGCATTTGGTTATCGATGCTTTATACTTAAACATGGCAATCTTAATAAATTTAAATCTAGATCCTCAGATGACACCTTTCTTAGATATACAGTTCACACTCGAGGTTATCGTGTACTCAACTTAGAAACTAACAAAATTATTGAGACTTGTGAGGTTACTTTTGATGAGAGTAGTCTTGGTACTAGACCTGACAATGTAGGTATACAGGTAACTGACACATCCGAGGACATCTTCTTTGACTCTGACGACAATGAAAGGGAGATTCTGAGTTACACTTCAACACACGTATCTACACCAATAGATCCTACAGCTAGTGACTCTGCTCCTACCTCTCATAAGGTGGAGGCCACTATGACTACAAGCACGACTACTCCACAAGCTCCTCTACAAATTCAACAACTTCATCCTCCTGAACAAATGATTAGTGAGTTATATGAGAGTTCTTTGCAATAGGTATAACTCTAATGCCTTATATACTCATTCTACATTTTGTTTCCTCTTTTGAACCCCAAGATATAAGTCACGCTTTATCTGATGAGTCTTGAATTAATGCCATGCATGAGGAATTAAAAAAATTTGAGCATAATAAAGTATGGACTTTAATTTCACCTCCTCACGGTCATAATGTTATTGGAACTAAATGGTTTTTCAAGAATAAACAAAGTGAGGATAATACTGTTGTTCAAAATAAAGCTAGACTTGTTGCTCAAGAATTTACCTATGTAGAAGGTCTTGACTTTGGTGAAACTTTTGCACCTGTTGCTCGATTAAAAGCCATTAGAATTCTTTTAACATTTGTTACATCTAAGGGTTTTAAACTATATCAAATGGATGTTAAAAGTGCTTTTCTTAATGGTTATATTGAGGAAGAAGTGTATGTAAGACAACCACCTGGTTTTGAAAATCATAAGTTTCCTGATCATGTCTACAAACTATCCAAACCTTTATGTGGTTAAAACAAGCACCTAGAGCATGGTATGATAGACTTAAATTATATTTGCTTAAAATGACTTTTAAATGGGAAAGGTATATAAGACTTTGTCTACTCTCAAGCATGTCAATGATCTTTTACTCGTTCAGATTTATGTGGATGATATCATCTTTGGTGACTCCTCTCATGCTCTTATTTTGAAGTTTTCAGATACTATGAGCAATGAATTTGAGATGAGTATGATAAGAGAACTCACGTTCTTCTTGGGCTTTCAAATGAAGCAATCAAAGTTGGTTACTTTTGTTCATTAAACCAAGTACACCAAAGATCTACTTCGACGCTTTGAAATGGGGATAGTCAAACCAATCTCCACAACCATGGGATCTACTGCAGTGTTGGATCCAAATGAAAATGGAGAGCCTGTTGATAAGGAATACAGAAGCATGATTGGCTCACTTTTGTATCTCATTGCTTCGAGGCTAGACATACACTTTGCTATGTGTTGTGTGCTCGGTTTCAAGCTTCCCTACATGCTTTACATCGTCAAGTGTTAAAACAAATTTTTAGGTATCTTTAGTCAACTTTAGAATTTGGCTTATTGTGTTCTTTTTCATCATGCCTTATCCTTAGAGTTTATTCATATTCGAATTTTGAGGGTTGTAGAATTGATAAGAAGAGTACTTTTGGCACATGTCACTTTTTAGACACATATTTTGCTTCATGGGCTTCTAAAAACAGTTGTCTATTGCACTTTCTAATGCTGAGGTTGAATATATAGCTGCTGCTTCTTGTTGCTCATAATTGCATTAGATGACAGTTACGCTTAAGGATTTTGGCTTAGAATTGGATAGCATTTCACTTTTCTATGCTAACACTAGTGCTATTAGTATTGCTAAAAATCCTGTGCAATATTCAAGAACCAAACATATTAATATTTACTATCATTTTCTTAGGGATCATGTGGAAAAGGGAGATGTTGTCTTGTATTTCATTGATTCAGAGTCTCAAGTTGCTGATAGTTTCATAAAACTGCTTAATTCTTCTCATTTTTCTCGTTTGCGGAGTGAGTTGGGTTTGTTGCATTCTATGGAATTATTCTAAGTGAGAGCTTGTTATTTTCAAAAGTTTCAGAAACTTTGTTTATTATACTTGTCAAATAATACATGAAGTTCAAATCATTGAAATCAAATGAGTAGTAGAGCCGTCTTTATCATATTTAGTCATATGTTGTGTACCTTTGATCATGACTAGTTAAAATTATTTTGCTATACTTGAACTAAAACATGACATGGCGGAATACTTTAACTAGATTGGTTATAGATAGCACTTTGTGATGTTCATCTAAAAAATTAGCTTGATTGTGAGTCTTATTTTAAATCTTGGCTATGAGGTTTGTATATTTCATATTGCAATCCTTTTGTGTTCACTCAAGTTGGCATGTTATAAAAAAATATGAAAGAGAAGATTGAAAAGATGTATGTTTCATGCATGCCACGGTTAAATAAGAAAAACACAAAATGTGCACAAATGAAAAGAAATATGTTTCAAGCATGCCACCATTTAAAAAAATTTTACTACAAACATGTTATCATGAAAAGAAGTATACTACAAGCATGCTATATGCTTAAGAATTGAGTGTGGAGCAATAAGTTGTTATATGAGACTGCTAGCTCATCTATACTTAAAGTTTGCTTCACTTTTAGGCTTTCACTTTTCGATGTGATATCTCATTTTGCTCTTTCTAATTGGTTTGGTTATTGTGTGATACCTGTCATTGATATAAATTGCTTAATCATGCTAAAGACCGGTTTTGACATTGCTATATGATAAATAACTTTATATGATCTCGATAGCTCTACTCAAAAGAATGGCTTGGTTAAAAATTTTAAATCAATACATAGTGATTTAGATAATCTACAAAGCTTCTCGATTTTTACACTTATGGCACCTTAGAATTATTGTTTCTTTGAAGTTCTTGAAGAATACATTGCCGAAGGGAGAGAAAAATGGAAGAAAATTGTAGCGATTTTGGAAACTTGGAGAAATTTGCTAAATTTGCTTCTCTTGTGCTAAGAGGGAGTTTTATGAGTTTTTGTTGAGAGTTTACTGATGTGGTTGGTCAAATTTTTTTCTCTGCTGCTTTGAAACTTTCTTTTCATAAATTTTGCTTTTCTTTCAAGACTCATCTCATTCGAGAGATTTTTAGGTGTTGTCAATGTATTCATCAAAGGCGATATTGTTAGACCATGTGGATAGGTCGTGAATTTAGTGATGATAAATAATTGACATTTGTGTTGCATTGAAATTTACATTGTGAAAGTTTCGATCGATGCTATTTTGGAAAACTTGAATTGCAGGAATATTTAGGATAAGCGATCTGAGCGCCTTGTATTGGGCGGCCTGACCAGTAGGCTTTGACCATGTACGGTAGTCGGAGGCGTGGACCTAGATCGATAATCGGTAGTTCGATCGGCCTTATGATGGATGGTCTGATCAGCAGGCATCGACCATGGTAGAACCACCACGACAGATCGACTACAGTAGGTCGATCACGGCAAAACAACCATTGCAGGTCAACTAATAAAGATCGATAATAGCAGATCGAGCATGGCAAAACGACCGTAGCGGAACGACCCAGTCTTGGTTCAGAGAGCAGTCGGAGACCCCAGAGTTGGAAACCGATCGTAGCTACAATGAATTGGACGTAGATTTGCATGCTATTATAATCGATCAGAGGCCGTTAGCTACAGTAACCGGTTGGTGGTCATAGCTACATTACCTAATCGATTGTCAGAGGTATAGTGACAGGTCAATACTCAGTAGTCATTGCTACAGTACCTGGTTGATACTCGGTAGTCGGTGTTACAGTACTCGGTGATTAGTAATGTGCTACAGTACTTGACCGGTACTCGGTAGACGGTGGTCGATTGTACAGTGACTAGTCAACGGTCGATAGTCATAGACTTCAAATGCTATGATGCTTGTGTTTCTCGAGTACCCCGAGTACTTATGGTTTTCGAGTACTCATCAAGCTAGCGGTCTGATCGGCCTGTGCATGGCGGTCATACCGGTCGTACTGAGTGGTCTGAAGTTGGTGTTTGGAAAGCTTGGAAATTGAGATCGTGGATGATCTGGTTCGTAGTTATCGACGGTTAAGGGTGCGGTTTGCGTGTGGACTAATGTCGATCAAGTTGGGAAGAGCTTGTGCCGGAAAAAATGTTCTTTGGTTTTTGTATGTACAGGTTGGGCGTGGAGACAGTCATAGTCGGTGATGAGGAGGACCGAGAGTGGGAGGGGGGAATCTGAGGTCCAGGCGGTCGAGGATGTCACGAGGTGGTCAGGCTCACGCTGGAGCATGTGGAGATGAAAGGTGGATAATGCGTGGAGAAGCTACAGGAGGTGCGGTTCTGGAGGCTTCGACACGTGAGGATAATGTGTGGAGAAGGTACAGGAGGTGGGAAGGAGTCCATAATTGAAAAAGTTTAGAGATTTTGAAAAACCCACGTTTGGAAGGGTTTCAAGCCCCCTTGATTTTTGGAATGGATAAGGTTTGGTGCCCGTGTTTGATGAGGACATGGTTTAGAGCATTAGCCTATAAAAGCAGGGAGATGCTAAGGGTTAACGCAAAGTTTTTGCGGAGTGGATTGAAGAGGCTTTAGTTTTGACTAGGTTTTTAAGGATGCTTGTGAGAACAATTAAGGATCTGATTTGTGAAAACTACTTTTAAAAGTTTACCTTCGTTTTCGACAAAGCCCAAAAGCACTCGCTAATTCCTGAAGAATAAACGTAACATTGGTCATGAACGGAAGCCCTTCTACACTAGATCTAGTCAACATCATGTGGATACCAAATCTTCAATTCTCAAAACGATGAGCAGAAGCAGATATCTTGTATACTTCCGACAGCAACATTAGCACAGGTTAGATACATCACGAATATCCTATCCGGTTATGTCGAGAATAATTAAACATTTCATCGTATCTTCGAGATAAAAGGTAAACAATGGAAATTGACAAGTGATGCTGTGGTATCAAGCTAAGCTAAGCTAGTCCAAGCTTTGTGCCTTCCAAGCCTTGTACCACTTGCATCAGCACATATGCCATTAGATTAACCTCTGCTTAAGGAGAATATATGTGTGCATTGTGTGTCCAGCATCAGTGGGAAAGCTGCATGATTGCCAATGCTAGATGGGAATAGATTTTAAATAGAGGTGTCCACTTCCCATTGGAAAGTTGTATGCATGGCCAGTGTTGGTTTCACGCCCATACATTCTTTCAATGCACCCCCTCATTGCACTCTCCAAAGCAGAACAGACTCTGACCTTTTAACAGAGACCTGCACTGGACATCAACTGTTCACCACAGCCAATTCCATGCCTTCTTCACCACAGATAAATCCACAAGCAAAAGTAGCACCACACCACAACCACATCTTGTGAATTTGGATAAGCATAGCCCCTGTAGAAGTGATCATTTTGGGTCATATGATGCCATTATTGAAACTCTAGTATCATTTTTGGTCATATGATGCAATTATTGAAACTCTAGTAACAGTATTGGTTGTAAATTTGTAAGATAGAAACTATCATTTGTTTAATTAATGGAGTGGATCTAGGATAATGTGGTTCAGAAGAAGTCAAGTGTGCACCTGCAGGAGACCACATCCTAAAGGTGAGGTGGTTCATCCTTGTAACAGCTGCACCCGACCTCAATCACAGTTAGAATCCTACCTCGCATTTTCTCCAGCTGTCCAGAGCAAAATTCTAGAAGGATAAGAAAAAAGTAAGATGCTCTCTCATCTCATCAGAGATGACATTCGGTATCTCTCTTCAGATTGTAGAGAATCAAACTTGTAACAAAGAAAATACACCCTCCATTTTTAAAAGAATTGTCATTTCACATCAGATTCCTAATCAGGTGGTTTCCTCAGGAGTGAAAAAAAAAAGATAATCAACTAATATGTTTGTAGTCTATTTACGGACGATTTTAATTAGGGAGTATCTATACAACATTCGACTATTTTTTAGAACAAAAACAGTCAGATTTTGAGCCGTTCGATGGAGATCCAACGCCCTAGATCATTTTTTTTGAAAGGGGCTTGTATGAGTGGATCCGTTGGATGGAGATCTAACGTCCCTGATCAATCTGACTGTTTTTTAGGATAAAAACAGTCGAATGTTGTATAGACATTCCTTTTTAATTATTGTCGCATTTCCACAGGTAAATGCAGCATTTCCACAGGTAAATGCAGCATTTCCACAGGTAAACGCAGCATCTCCAATGGTTATAGCTAGCAACTAACTATAAGACTTCCACATCATCTATATAGTACACACTAAAGCTAGCATTCTAAAGAACTATCTATAAGGATAGCTATTTGATGCTTACATGCACTCACAGAATTTATAGAGGCTGCCTCGTTTGGCGTTATAGACTAGTGCTTAAGGAAGAGCTGGCTTGATTTTTTTTGCATACTCTCTTTCCTCCACATAGGATATATGCTGATGTGTACATGCATATAGCCAGCTGACTCAGACTATTGGAGATGCCCTAACACTTGGCCACCCCCGGGGACCTTATAAATAACCGACCAAGTTGCCTAGAATTTTACCAAGGCGCACTTGGGAGGTGAGCACAATACACTAGCTCGATAGTGTGCTCTTGTGAGGCCGCCAAGAAGGTGCCTGACCATACAAAACTAGTGCTAACACAAGAGCAGAGAAAGCGAGAGAAAACAACAGAAGCTATTGGAAGAGAGCAGTGTGAACCTATAGCAGAGGGGAGAGGAGGTGACTAACTGAACCAATGGATGTTGAGTCCAGGCAAGGTCCCAAAGGGGACTCCATGGCTGCTGCCTCTGATGTCTCTGTTGACTGGAGGGGCAGGCCCTGCAGCCCTCACAAGCATGGGGGCATGAAAGCTGCTGTGTTTGTCCTAGGTGTGTGTGAATGCTGCTGCTGCTGCTGCTGCTCTCTCTCTCTCTCTCTCTCACTCCTTATTTCTTGATTCATTGCTATGCTGCTTGATGTGCTCTGTTCTTGTTCTTTGATTCTTTGGTCGGTGAACTTGTTGCCATGTCTTTGGTATGTTGGCAGGGATCCAGGCATTTGAGATCATGGCGATTGCGGCGGTGGGGAACAACCTCATCACCTACGTGTTCAATGAGATGCACTTCCCGCTGTCCAAGTCCGCCAACATCGTAACCAACTTCATCGGCACCATCTTCCTGCTCTCCCTGCTGGGCGGCTTCCTCTCCGACTCCTACCTCGGCAGCTTCTGGACCATGCTCATCTTCGGCTTCGTCGAGCTCTCCGTAAGCGCAATTCGAACTCACCAACCGACACGATCTCTTCATTGATTTTGGGTTTCACATTTAGCTATGTGCGGAATTGATGCTGTACGGAGCTAGGAATTAAAGGCACAGCTAGCTGGAGCTTTTCCCTGATTGCATATTTGCATTCTTGTTTTCTTGTGCCCAAGAGGGCCTCATCAGGAACAGGATTATGTTATTTAATCTATGGCCTTTCCGATTACTACTATTTTTCTACGAGACTACCAAAGACGCAGAAAAAAAAAAGATCCGCCAAAAGGCAAGTGCAACTTTATCCGCCTGAAACCAAAAGATTGTGCCAGCAAGTTCGACAAATGCTAATTAAGTTGGTAGCTAGCAAAAATGTTTGAGAAACTAGGCAAGTAAAGGTGAGAGAACATTGTGCCATTGTGGCAGCAAGCAAATCATCACCACCTCATCCAATGCCGTCTAGTGCGCCTTCAGTGCGCGGCCAAAACACCAATCCACTCCTCCTAAAAGGAGGAGAATTATATCTCCCCCTTTGTTTTCTTGCAGGTTCAATGCATCAATGGCCACAAGAGCAATGCTACACCAACTTTCTGAAGAAAAAAATTGTGTTTTTTATGTTCCAGGGGTTTATACTGCTGGCGGTGCAGGCACACCTGCCGCAGCTGCGGCCTCCGCCTTGCGATATGATGGCCGCGGCGGCGGGTGGCGCCGGCGGGCGGTGCGAGGAGGCGGGCGGGGTGAAGGCGGGCATCTTCTTCGCGGCGTTGTGCCTGGTGGCGGTGGGCAGCGGGTGCCTGAAGCCCAACATCATCGCGCACGGCGCCGACCAATTCCCCCGGGGCGGCGGAGACGCAGCCAGCAGCGGGAAGCGACTGTCCAGCTACTTCAACGCGGCCTACTTCAGCTTCTGCGTCGGCGAGCTGGTGGCGCTCACCGTGCTCGTCTGGGTGCAGACCCGGTCCGGGATGGACGTCGGGTTTGGGGTCTCCGCTGCCGCCATGGCGCTCGGCCTCGTCAGCCTCGTCGCCGGCGTCTTCTTCTACCGCAACAAGCCGCCGCAGGGCAGCATCTTCACGCCCATAGCCAAGGTACGTCGCATCGTACAAACGTATATTATTCCTGTACGTACAGTATCAGTATGCAGCACAGTACGTACTAGCTATAGCGACTAACTACAAGTCTACAAGTGGCTGTCGCTATAGGTGCATGTATTTGTACGGCTCTTCCTGTATTTTATACACTTGGAACATATGTAGTACATACAAGTTCAAATTCATGTCGATAAACTTACTGTTGCACGGCTGAACGACAGATGGAGAAGATTAGGGTACATCTGGAACACACGAATTTTATTGGAATAATTTCTGTTAGAATCCTATAAAATTACCGTATTCCAAAGAAGGCCTTACTGGCTCTGAGGAGTGGAGGCAAATACACGGACCGGGCGGCCTAGCTATACGTATGTGAACTAGCTGCATTTATATAAATATAATATGAGAGATCCAATAATAAGAAGCACTATGCTCATTAAAAGTTCAAAAAATTTATGGATGAATAGGCATGTTTGCATCCAACATTTACCCCGATCGGTTGGGCTTAAGCTTCTGGCTTCCAGCTTATTTTTCACTATTCATAAATTTCGTCTTTTTCTGAACTTTTAGTTTTTTGTTGAGCTTTTTTGCCTGTTCTTTTTTCCCGTATTTGTTTGTATTATACGTAATGGGCTAACATATTTTTGATATTTTTAATTTTTTTAAATTTAATTATACTAAATAAGACTCTGTCAGCTACAGTGCTTTTTTAGCCAGCTACAGTGTTTTCAGCCATAAGCCATGAGCTTTTAAGCCCAACCGATCACCACTAAACGAGTTCGAGCATAGTATCATCATGATTATCCCTTGTTTAGACAGTACTTCAGATACGCTGCTTTTGGAGCAAAGCTAGCTGCCTGTGATGTTTAACTACAAATCATCTTTGATCCGAAATCCACCGGATCATCAGCTGTCTACGACGATAATGTTACATCGGTATCTGAATTGAGATATTTTCTATCTATCGGGTATATATAACTAGTCAGGACCCTTTGGCACGCAGAACTTCCTGGCAAACCAAACGCATCGATCTCCTTTTTCCTGGACAAGTTGACAGGGGCCAGTGGCTCAGCTTTTGTTCGGGTGGGTCAGCAACACCGGCCATTGGGAGGTGCCTGTGATTATTAATCACAGAATTGGAGGCCCATTCTGACGCGCTGCGCTCGTGATGCATCAATCATCATGTGCGGGGAGACATGTAACATGGCAATATATGCGACATGCACGCCCAAGGTCGATACGTATATACCTAGATAGCCCAAAGTTGGGTCGGTTTTTTAGGCCGCATCTTTTGGTTTTTTATTTAAATTTTTGAATTATGATGATTTGTAAGAGAGAATATAAAGAAAAATATTCGCGTATGATTTTATCCAATATTGATAAAGTTAAAATAATATCTACTACAATCAATTTATACATCATATCTTAAAAATATTTTATTTAAAAATTAATTAGTATGAAAAGATAAACCATAAATCCAAAAGAACTTACCCGTTATTATTGGTGAAACCAAGATGCAATAACGATTATTTGCGATTTGCATGTTGTCCTAGACTTATGGTTTTGTGCATCAAACTCAATATATAATAGGTCTTCCTCGCGGCGGTGACTAAGAGGAAACAAGTGTGCCCGTCGACGGCCACCGTGCAGGCCATCGCCGCCGCCCACGAGATCCCTCTCAACACGACCAACACCCGCCGCATCAACAAGTTCAGGTACGGACGAATTCTTCATTCGCAACATGTCACTCACTGTTCGTACGCATGGCTTACGTACGTGGGCATTGCATGCAAACTAATGGAACCATCACAAAGCTATTCTTCTCAAAATATGTTTCAATCTTCCTTTGCAAATGAATCAAGGTTCTTGGACAAGGCGTGCGTGAAAGTGCAGGACAGCGGCGCGGGGGGCGCGGCGGCGAACGGGAACGGCAAGGAGAGCCCGTGGCGGCTATGCACGCCGGCGGAGGTGGAGCAGGTGAAGGTGCTGCTGTGCGTGGTGCCCATCTTCGCTTGCACCATCGTCTTCAACACCATCCTGGCGCAGCTGCAGACCTTCTCGGTGCAGCAGGGCAGCGCCATGGACACGCGCCTCGCCGCTAACTTCCACGTTCCGCCGGCGTCGCTGCAGGCCATCCCTTACCTCATGCTCATCGCGCTCGTCCCGGCCTACGAGGCCGCCTTCGTGCCCGCCATTCGCCGCATCACGGGCGTCGACACCGGCATCACCCCGCTCCAGCGCATCGGGGTCGGTCTCTTCGCCGTCACCTTCTCCATGGTTGCCGCCGCGTTCGTCGAGGCGCACCGCCGCCACACCTCCATCTCCGGCGGCCGGCCCCTCTCCATCTTCTGGACCGCGCCGCAGTTCCTGGTGTTCGGCCTGTCGGAGATGTTCACCGCCGTGGGGCTCATCGAGTTCTTCTACAAGCAGTCGCTCACCGGCATGCAAGCCTTCCTCACCTCCATGACCTACTGCTCCTACTCCTTCGGCTTCTACCTCAGCTCCGTCCTCGTGTCGCTTGTCAACAGGGTAACCTCGAGTAGCTCCGCCAATGGCAGCGGGTGGCTCAGCAACAACGACCTCGACAAGGACAGGCTCGACCTCTTCTACTGGCTCCTTGCGGCGCTCAGCATCCTCAACTTCTTCAACTACCTCTTCTGGTCGAGGTGGTACTCTAGGAGTGTGGTGACGGTGCAGGTCGCCGGAGTTGGAGGCGGCGATGGCGGTGAGCCGAGGGAGAAGGGTGGTGATGTTGAGATCATGGGTCTCTGACAAGTGGGCCCTGGCCATATCAAGTGTATTAGTGAATTAATCAATTAATTAACGTAGTCTTTAACTTTTTTAAAATTATTATGGTTTTGCCTTGTATGGAAGAAATGGGCAAGGGTAGATATGTATAAGGGTCCAATTAATTAAGGAGATGAAGTGGTGTATAAATTAATTAATCACAAGGGTTTAGGTGATTAATTAATTAATCTTGGCTAGGTCAAAGGTTAGTGGTGTATGTCTCTTGCAAGGATGCATGAGTTGTACTGGGGTAGGGACCAATTAGCTAGTCCTCTCCTTGCATGAGAGCAGCTAATATGTATGCATGTAGCTACTATGTAAACGCCAAAGGATTTGGCATAAAGCAAAGCGCTAAAAGGATTTGTCATAAAGCAAAGCGCTATTTAAATTAGTTGGCGCCCGGTTAACTAAATGGGTCATACCGTATTGACCCATGGGCTCAGCCTCGGACCCATACATAGCCTAATAAGGTCACGGGGGCATGTCGTGCTAGCTCGGGCCCATGCAGCATGACAAGCCAAGGATGGCACAACCGCACCGCCTTAGTGCCTCCCTGTAGTCTCTCTATCTTTCACTCTCTCTAAGTCTCTCTATCTCTCCTGTAGTCTCGCTCTCCTCTCTCCTTCTCCTACTGCCACCGTCACCGGTGGATCCCATCGTTCAACACTCTCCCTGGGTCACCGCCAACCGCTTTGTGTTCCCCTCCGCCAGATCTACCGCGCCCCGATCCTCATTCCCCTCCCGGCTATAGCCCCCTCCTCTGCTGCCGTGTTGCTCTGCTCGCCCCCACCCCTACCTCCTCCGCTGCTCACCCCCACCTAACCCTGGGCGTTCGGTACTACCGAACCGATCGGTTCGGTTCCTCGGTACCCATACAAATTCGGTTCCTGAGAATCTCGGTACCGTTCGGTTCCTGAAAAGACTCGGTACCGAAGAACTTCGGTATCGGTTCTTTCGGTTCGGTTCCGGTATTTACCGAAATTACCAAACAGGGTACAGCAGCATGTAACATCAAGTTCAATAGCCAATTTTGACAGAAATGTAACATGATTTCATATAGAATAAGTGACAAATCATACAGAGAAAAAGCCACAAATACATAATATAGCTGTCCACAATAGACCCATCAATAATATTACATATTACTTAGTACTCACTACTCAAATACAACATGTTATTCCTTGTAGTTCGGTATTTCGGTAAACCGAGGTACCGAACCGAATTTCCTCGGTAAATTCGGTTCCTGAGAACCTGGAACCGAAATTTTCAGTTTCGGTACTTTCGGTTCGGTTCTCGGTAAATTCGGTTCGGTACTCGGTTTTCGGTTTTTCGTGCCCAGGGTTACCCCCACCTCCTCCAGCCGCTCCGTCCCCTCCCTCCCTCGGTTGCTCACTCCCTCCTCTGTTGACGCGTCGCCTTCCGCTCACCACTTGCCCCCACTCCCTCCGTTGTCCACCTCCTCGGCTCCTCTGCTGTCGTCGCCACCCACCTAATCCACCGTTGGTCGCCCCTAGCCCCCCTCCACTGCCCGACTAGTCTCCCACACCGTCAGCCCTAACAGGTCATGCCATGCTCTTCCGTGCATGGGCCGTGCCTAGCACAACATGGTACTGTGCGTGTTGTGCCAGGCCAGCCTGCTAGGCTAAGGTCGCAATCCAAGCACGGCACGCCTCGTCGAGCTAAGCCGACACAACCTATTTAGTCTTAGATCGTGCCGTGTCTGAATCAGACCAATAGTACCATGCTTTGGACTGGCACAGTTAACCCGGCCATTTGGCCACCTCTAGTTGGTGCCACTAACTTTCAATGCTCCGATGGTGTTTTAGACATTAGCACATCCTCTGATAGATGCAATTTTGACCACTAATTTCTCTAACATAAATTGACAAAAATCTAATTACAACATCAGATAGCTTTGCATTCTTTTCTTTCAAAATCTCAAGATATTTTGGTGGACATCTTCGTAGGGTAGAAGTTATATATATGTTTGACATGGTGTTTGCAAAAGAGAAAAGAAGTGATAATGGGTCTTGATCATATTTTTATAATAGAGCGTCTCAATGAAGTGATAACCATATGTAGCTTCATGAGTTCCCTGCTTTCCTGTTTCATACAACTACATGCTTAATCCAATTGCTAGTGACATGCCATGACAAGGAATTTTGGATATATATGGCACTGTTGATCATCAGAATTCTAATTATAGCCCCCAAACAACAGGATTTTCATTTCTAGCCCCCCTCCCGACCGCATGATTTTCCTAGAGCTGACACATGGCAGATCGTGCGGTCTCCGACCGCACGACCACTGTTCATGTACTTATCATGTGGCCGGGGACCGCACGACTACTGTTCATGTACAAATCGTGCGGTCGGGGACTGCACGATTACTGTTTATCTGTCCCCGACTGCACGACTTGGCTTTTAAATTTTGTTTTTTGTGTAGATAAGAGTTTATTTAGTTGTGCAAATTGTTTGTATTTATAAATATTACGCATATTCATTTGTAATTTATTTTGTTTGAAGTTAGCAGCAATTTTGTAATATAGTAGAGGAGGTGCAAAATATTATGAAAAATATTTTGAAAACTCATTACGCAGTGTAGATGATACATATATGAAATGTTTTTTAGATTGTTATTTTTTCGAAATAGAATGACAAACAATATAGGTATGCTGGTCCGTTTGCGATTTTCGTAGGTTCTCAATGGTACGATCGCCGTACGATGTTATAGTGCGGTTAATTTTTGGAAGAAATTTGTAGGGATGATTGAGCTCTGAATGACTCGTACGTACGGAGATAAATTACAATGCGGAGATAAACTGTAGTCTCTAATAACAATCTAAAAAAATATTTCGTACATGTATCATCTACACTGCGTAACGAGTTTTTAAAATATTTTTCATAATATTTTGCACCTCCTCTACTATATTACAAAATTGCTGCTAACTCCAAACAAAATAAATTGCAAATGAATATGCGTAATATTTATAAATACAAACAATTTGTACAACTAAATAAACTCTTATCTACACAAAAAAACAAAATTTAAAAGCCAAGTCTTGCGGTCGGGGACGGATGAACAGTAGTCGTAAGGTCCCCGACCGCACGATTAGTACATGAACAGTTGTCGTGCGGTCGGGGACCGAATGATCTGTCACGTGTCAGCTCCAAGAAAATCATACGGTTGGGAGGAGGGCTAGAAATGAAAATCCTGTTGTTTAGAGACTATAATTGAAATTCTGGTGGTCAACAGTGTCTATATCTCCAAAATTCCATGACAAGTCTCTCGGAAAAATATGTGCACGGATATCAAGATGAACTAGGCGACCTGGGGTGGAGGGATGGGGGCTGGGCCCATACGATTCATGCTCTCGTTTAGCAAGTATTAAGATTTAATTAGCATTGTCTCACTCCCCTGCCATTCAACTTATGATATGATCTGCATGTTTTGGCGGAGCTGAAAAGCTTAATTCATGAGCCATTTAAACCATTGTGTCTATTTATTATATATCCAGATTTTATTGCGATTCAACGTTCCAAGCTATCGCTAAGTATAATTTGGAACTAGCCACATTTTACTGCACAATTACATGGCATGTCATCTCGTTACACATTTAGAGCTTGGTCGAGCACTTCTTCCTCTCTAGTGGCATGGAAGACTCGGCGAAGCATGAGTTAATTTGTGCCAAACTCCATCAAATTCAAAGTGTTATCCTTCACGAATCACGATCGTGATTTGTATTACATTGATCTATTCTTTGGTATAGTTCGAGCTCTACTTATTTTGTGATATACAGAATTTTTTTGCAGCTTGTATGATAGTCCGATAACATATTGGCAGCGCCAACATGGGAGTGTTGTATTAGTAGATGCCATATTTAAGGCAATGGTTTCACTACTATAGACTTCTTGACGGAGGAATCAATTGCAAAACATGTTTTGAACATTTTTTTCTAGGGTTTGAACTATTAATCATAGGTCTATCAAAGTAAAAGAAATCTACTCTTTTTTCATGACGATCAAATCATAACATATTATAAGATAGTAGAAAATCCATGCATGTCTCCATGGTGTGACCAAGTTCTACCGCTCCATGCTGACTGGTGTGGCAGTGTTGTTTTGTCACGCCACAACCAATGTCGTAGCAAAAACAGTCATTTTTGGCTCTTAGCTAGACTTATCCTGTGACATGATAGTGTAGTTAGCCACACATAGGTGTTGGCGTGACCAAAAGGATCATATTTTGAAATAAGTTCAGCGAGAAGTTATTAATAGAAATAAATTTAAAATGGGTTAATGTAGGACCGAAAGACAACAGAGGGGGTGAATGGTGTCAACTAATTTTTTTCTCTCCAAGTATTCTAGATCCTTTTCTCAAATAACTACAGAGTTACTGAGAATTAAATCCACAGCTCAAAAACTATAGTAAAACACTCAACACTACAAAATCTTGAAGGACTCACCTTCTAGAGGTCTAACCTCCAACCAAAGGGCGGTCTGGCCCCCCTCGGCGGTTTGACCATCAACCAAGAGGCAGTCTTACCACTCCAGGGCGGTATGACCTCCGCTCTAGCAGTCTGACTGCTATGAACAGTGATTTCAAGCAAATGAACAGTAAAATTGGCACGGCTGTAAAACTTCAAATCCATATAACTTTTGATTGGTTGATCTAAAAGATGTGAAACTTTGTACAAATCTTGCTTAAGGTCTCAGAATCCTATTCCATTCATGGATCACAAAAACCCGTGTCAAAGTTCAAACATTTTTGTTATTTAATCAAGGTTGAACAAAAAAGAGCAAAAATTAGAATCGATGATCAAGACTTGCTCGTAGGTAGAGGATAGCCAAGATAACTTTAGATATGTTCCCACATATCATAGTAAGTAAGAACACTGAAGAAATCACTCTAAAAATCCTCAGATCAAAAAACTACTTGGAAGGTCAAAAACGTGCAAAAACCGAGTTTCTTGATAAACTTGCTACCGATGTGCCTAGATGGGTGGAGAATAATTTCTAGAGGTTATTTTCATCTTTTATACATTGTTGGCACAGCAAGATCAAGAAAGAGATGAGAGGAGAGGAAAAACTAACCAAATCAAGAGCAAATCAATTAAGACAAGAGATAGCCATGGAGATGATCAAAAATTGATTCTATTGCTGCTTGAGGAAGAAAGTTTTACAGCCACTCCACTTTGAAGGACAAAGAGCACACCAAGTCCTCAACTCTCAAACTCTAATCCTATGACAAGAGAGCACACTAAGCACTCAACTTCAAGCCTTAACCCTAAAACAAGGGAGCACACCAAGCACTCAACTCTCAAGTCCTAACACTAAAACAAGAGAGCACAAGAGAGGTGGGTTGGATGATTAACCACAAGTCTCCTTCTCAAACCCCTTTAATAGATAGGCTAGCCAGCCACATCCACTTCTGAGTGGATACTATCCACTTAGCACCTTAGGAAAAATCTGGTAACCCCATATACACGGGTTTTAACTCACTATACTTATGCATGCTTTTCAAAACGTATAAACCCAAATCTGCTAAATCATTAGCCTTGATTTATCTTGATCAAACCAGTTTCACTTTGACCTAAACTACTCTCCCAAGCACCACTCATGCACCGCAGTTTTGATTCAAGGTTGTTTCCAATATTTTGGCCAAACTACCGAAATACCCTTCGTTGACCTGGTCATCACCTGCAATGCCACCGTTTTAACTTCCCTTTGACATTTTCAATCTTTTTTATGCCATGCTTGAGCTCACTGTCTCACCTAACATCCTTGATCGTTCTAGGCCTTGGCTCCTCCATGAACATAGCCCCGATCATCGTCATTGACCACGGTTGACTCCAAGTAACACTGCACATCAAAAGACAAATAAATCATTTCCGGATATAAGTTGCCTCATGCAACATAAACTACTAACCTTAACCACTAAAACCCATTCCTCCACTGAAATCCAAAAACTCGAAAAACCACCCAGGCTGGACACTCCTCAGCTAGTCAGACCGATTCATCAGGCCAGTCTGACCACTGACATGGTCCGGTTTGATCAGTGAAGCGAAGCAGTCACATCGCTGACACCATCCGACTAGACCAAAAATGCAAAGCAGTTGAACTGCCAGCTACAGCAACAGTTTTTCAACAAAATACAAACTCAAATTTCCAACTCTCCTAAATTGTAATGGTTCATCACAACATAATCTAGAACCTTCTCACATGGTCCTTCGATCTCCCTCCTTGATAAACCCATTGGCAATTTCACAAAAATGTAATTAGGAATTGAATTTAGACAAAGAGAGGGAATTTTGCAAATAGAGCTCTAAATGTTCAAAAGAACATCACAATGAGCTGAAAATGACCATTTGAGAGGTGAAATGAAGCTACTGAAAATGAAAGAAATTCCACAAAAAACTTAAAATTCATCAAATAAGTTAGGAATCTCACTCTAGGTCCACATGAAATAACAATTTTTCTGTTTGACCTTAGACATGATGAGAACAAATCAAAAGGCTCTAACTTAGCAAAACTTTTGCACAAAAACTCTAAATCATACTCTAGATATGTATTTTTACCAATCTTTCTTCCCCTTCGACAGTGGAGTCATCAAGATACATGGAAGAAGATAAAGCATGAATGAAATAAAGTGGTTGTATTTTATTTATTTTTATCATTAGGAGACATAACAATTATCTAAAGTGACTCTACAAGTATTACACCAAGCCATATTCTGTGAAAGAGTTTTCTAGATCATGCCAAACCATATATAACAAGTTAAAACCAAATGAGAAATAATTTGAGTTTAGATGGATTTTTAGCATGTAAAGTTGGTCAAGATCACATGTTTGCTAAAGGTATCCAAAAGTGAGCCAAGCCATTTCAATATACTAAATAGAATCAAGAAGATATAATTGAGTTAATTTAGAGTGCTACAAGTTCAATATTGAATCATTTTGTTCAAACACTTGAAATTAAGCAAATTTAGCACATTTAGAACTCGCTGAAATTCATTTTTTGTTTTATCTTAGTAAAGCAAGTTCTAGACTATGAGCTATTCACAACTACCCCCTAAGCTTCAACCATTTTTCACAATTTATGTGTTCTTAGCCATGTGCTAGATCTCAAGCCGTGCTACAACCATCCTAAGCCATAAGCTTAAGAGAGTGGTCTACGTCATCCAAAACTCCTCTTGAGTTCATGTCTAGTACAATAGCAAGTAGTCTCACAAGATAGAATTGGCGGAATCAGTTTTTCACACAAAAAGTGATCATTTCCATTTTCTTAGCTTACTTCAAGAGCAAACAGCTAATACTAACTTATGCTTCAATAAATAACTAGCATAGTTCAATCTAAAGTTTAATTTAGGTTCAAGACTCAACTTAGCCTATTTGACATGGCAGGAATTATAAGAAGATCATTAAAGTAAAACTAGTCACAAGATCCAACAAGATATGATTTAATTCAAGTTTCTTATATTTAATAAAGCTAGCATGGTAAAAACTAAGTTACACATAGAAGGACATGATAAAGCTAGCAAACTATTACAAGACATGGTAAAATATAAAGTAAGATATCATGTCACACAAGAACAATAGTCAAAGCTACATGTATTCATATTACAATGCAAGTTGCTGAATTTAAAATGTAACATGATGCAATAAAAATCCCAGGTTCCCTTTGGTAGTGAGGCAACTTCAGAAATATTTTGGTTCAAGTTGAGTTATGTCAACATTAAGCTCAAGAAAATCTCAAATGAACTCTCCTTGAACCAAAACAGTTAGTGAATGAGAAGAAGCTTGGAAAAATGAAGAAATGTCAATCCTTAAAGCATAGACAAGATAGTGGGATCACTATGGCTTAGACTCGTTCTCATCTATCCTATATGACTCTAGGACAAAGCTGATCATCTAAGCACAAGAGAGTAAACACATTCTCAATCTACCCAGGGGGGCCCAAACCCTACTAGACCTATAAGAAGTGAGTGAACTCAACCTAGTGAGAAGAGAGAAACTAATAAACAACATCCTAAGGCCACAAGATGAGAGAAAGGAAACTAAATTGTATGGTATGATAACAACTCTGGTGACCTTGAACATCTCGGTGGGTTGGCATGCATTGATCATTTCTCGAGATGTTGTCTAACTCAGCATCGCCAATAAAGCTCGTGCATAGGGATGAGTATGCCTCAGTCGGCTTCATGCACCTTGAAGCTCCATCACACCTCAGAGACTAGTGGTATATCCACGCCCATCCCGATAAGTTCACGCAACGACCCGATTACCCAAGGACTCTGTGCATCTTGGATCGACAAGTTAGCACTTATTTCTAACATGTTCGCATGGGTCAACCTTTTGCACCCTTGGGTTCTATCATCCTTTGGTGGCCATGCCTAAATGAGTTGAGCTTGGCACTCTCGTGTATAACTTCGCATCTCAAACATCATAGATCGAGAACTAACTTGATAAGGCACTTCTTTGGGCTATGTCCCAGCCTCACGCATCCATATAATTCCAACATTTAGGCAATCGATGCTTGACTCCATAGCTATTCATGACCCCACGTCCTTCTGTGCGACAGTGAACTCCCGGATACAACCTAAAATTGACCAAGCGGAGAAACGTGCCTTTGATGAGCACCAAGGGAACTCAACTCAGAGGCATGATCATGACCTATCATCCGAAGTTCGCATGAGGACTAAGGTATTTTAACATATTGTTAGAATGCATTGCAGGCTACCAATGAGATTGTTGACTCGAGGCCATGCGTCGACTTCTTTTGCAAGTTGGTGCACCAGCCTGGACAGGCGGTTGACGACCACCTAGATCAGTGAGGGGCTACTATTGAGGAGGGTCCCTGTGCTACCTCAGACCCATGACGACTTCAGCGTGACGATATACATGGGGGAATCTACCTTGGATGAGATCCACGGGCTAACCCTGGACGAAGTCTGGAGTTTGCCCCGAATGGAGTTCATGTCACCTCGAACATAGTTTGGGGAACCAAGACAGAACTCGAAGATCAACCCTGGAGGGGTCTAGGGCCAACCCAAGATGAGGTACACAAGACCAACCCCGAAAGGGATCAGGGCCAACCCTGGGGTCAAAGGCGTGGCGGGGCCAACATGGGGCAAATGATGTAGGTACTCCTATGAGTAAGCTTGGTCCTAAGGGCAAACTTGTAACTTCACTTGCCTCTCTCTCCCTCATATAAATAGGACCTCTTGTAATGGAAGAGGGGGAGGCCATTTTGTAACCTTAGACACTCATATTGAATACACTTAGACATTTGAATGCTTCTCCTTAAGTCCCTATGCATCCTCAGCAGTCTTTACATCCAACCGGAGGTGCTTCTAAATTTACTGCCTAGACTCGTACCAACAACAGTGTTTGTGAGATAAGAGTAAGTATTGTCGTGTGCTCTCTTATCTTCCTTATGGAGTGGCTGTAAAACCTTCAACTTAGTTCTTCTCCCATGAAGTCTTCTTGTCTTGGTTGATTTGCTTTTGTTCTTGTTGATTCTTCGTCTCTTCTTTCCCCTTCTTGATCTTGCTGCGTAACAAGGATATGTAAGCAATGGAGATAACTCATGTACATTAAATTACATCCATCTAGACACTTTGGTTTACAAGATTTAAATGTTTCCCGATTCTTTCTTGATTTGGAGATCTTCTTGAGGAATCTTGATCTGAGGTTTTTAGCTTTGTTTCGTTGGATGACTTTACTTGCTATGATATGTGAGAACACATCTAGAGCCATTTTGGTTGTTCTTAACCCACAAGCAAGTTGGATCACAAGTTTTTGAGATTTACCTACTTTTTGTGTAACCTTGCATGTTTTTAGAAAAGCTTAGAAGTTTGGTCAAGATCCATGCGATCTTTGAATAGAATAGGTTCTTGAGACTCTCAGTATAATGTGTGCAAAGTATGACTTTATTTGATCATGGATTTTGATGTTTGTATCAAAAGTAGTTTTGACTCGGGTTGATTTTCTGTTCTAGGAACATGGGAGTGGTCAGACCAATCCTAGGCTCGGTCAAACCGGCCGCTAGTCATATCGTCAATTTATGGCCGGTCAGAGCACCGATGTGTTGCCGATCAGACCGCACCTCAAGTGGTGGTCAGACCAGTTAGGTGCTGAATTTGTGGATCTTCACTGTTTTGAGTTGTTCCTCAGATTTAGGCTTTTGAATCTGATCTTCATAACTCTCTATCTACTAGAGTAAAAGATTTCTATGTTCTTAGGGAAGATTTTAAGAAGTCATCATTCATCCCTTTCCCTCTGTTGCTATTGCTGGTCCTATAACACCTTTTTTATCCAAGTAGGGAGTATTACAAATTTTGAGTCCAATTCGCTTCGCCCTAAAAGCTATTGCCATTAGATATGTCCAAGGGAGAATTAGGTAATTAAATTAAAGAAAGTATGATTTTCTGCTCCTAAAAGATAGGCCAATCTTTAGGATTTGCTTAGCTTTGCCCTCCCTCCTTTGATTTGCCTGGATGTGGAGCTGGAAAGCAGCAATGGTCCAATGGATGCTGCACTCTGGATGCCAAACCTGTCTTTCAAACTAACAGGTCCAACAAGGTGCATCTAAGAAAGCAAGATAGGTGATAGCATCCATCGCCATCTTGTCGCCTAGCTAGCTATCCACCTTTTGTTGTACCACCTTACTAACATCAAGATCATAGTTAGAAAGCTTGTTGGATAATGAACAACCTCAACTATACGTCTCTACCAGCCATGGCCTTGGATGATCTCGACGATTAGATGTAGATGTTCTTGGACACTAACTATATACAACATATATACCTCGTCGATAATGAAGATTTGGAAAATCCCTAATGCCCCGTTTGGAACACAGGAGTTCGCAGGATTTTTGCAGAAATTTCACAGAAAACCAATCTATTCCCGTAGAAATTGGCCAAAAAAATCTTGCTTTCGAACCGGGTCTAAATTTTTACAACATGTTTTTTCTTCTCTTACCGTCGCTTGTTGCAGTAGTTACGAGGAATATCACGGTACAATTATCAGAATTGAAGTACCATGCGTTCCTACCACAGGAGCTTGCTAAAGACGTGGAGTACCGCTCCAACCAGCTTTGTTTCTAGATTCTAGCTTTTTAATTTTATCTTATTTTAGTTTCTTGGTTTTTTGGATTTTTTAATCTTTTTTCCCTTATTCTTTTGTGTTATCTGTGATGATATATTTTTTTCTATTTTTTAAATTTAGTTATACAAAAAGTTAACAACAGTTACATTATATTTTCAGTCACTACAATACAAAAAACCAGAAACCTAGACATAGCCCTTTGGAGCACTAATAAGGGTATATACTTTCTTGAACAATTATTTATAGGTGTAACATGCTAAAAGGGGGACATTATTGACACGGTGATTGACATGAAGGCATGCTTCGTGGGCAGCAGGAAGTAGATAACCATGCGTTCCTGTCCCTAGAAAGCAAGGTTGGTTTTCCGCAAAGTGAAAGTCTCATGGATCCTAGCATTTCTACCTACAATCCTAGTTTTTTTTATGTGTGTTTCTAGGGTAAGCTCAATCTTCTCTGGCCATCATGAAATTATCAAAAAGCCAGGTAAAGTATCAAATGTGAGCTGAGATTGTATCCCTCTTCGTATTCTGTATTCAGATATGCTCTGCTTTTGCCGAAGTGGGTACCACAGGATGCTTAGATGCACATGGCACATATTTGGATATGATCTTTCGTAAAATGGTATACAAATCTTGCTGCAAATACCTGATGTGGTTACAGAGGTCTTCGTGTAGACTGGAGTTTGCCTCCCTTGAGTACATGTTTTTCGTTGTACGTAGAGCTCTCTTGTATTCTTCGATAGTGAATTAGTGATGCTACTCCTGTTGTGAGTTTTTTTTTTTGGCTTGAAACTTAAGCGTATACAAACAAATTAGTAAGTGTTTCAGGCAAAACAGAGTGCAACTATTCCACGCTGTACTTTTCGTCATCACCCCAGTGCGAAGATAGCGATTCGTTGTCGCACCATTCCACCTGACCATCCGCGAATGATTGGGCAACAAATCACGCCCTCACAACGAGCAAACCTCGCATCATCGAGGGAACAATAACCCACGGCATTCAACTCGCTCGCTCACTGAAGACTAAAGACAGGCATTGCAAACAAAAGCAGAGCAAAGGCAATGGAGAAGGCGAACCATCCATCAGCCAGATCATATCGACCAGATCAGACGAAGCGATCGATCGGCCGCGAAAAGAACGGCGCACGCCAAGGAGATAAGATGGACAGATCGGTGGCCGATCGAACCTTAATAAGCTGTAAAGCATTAGCTGATGGGAGGGACAATGGAATATTTACCTCGTGTTCATTGTTCAGCTACAATGGAAAGGGGGCGCTCATGGCGACAAGCAAAGCAGCACCTGCCTCTAGCTGCGCTTGTGCAGGAAGCCTGATGGGAGCGTGAGATGTATATCATGTCATGTGATGGCTTCTTCCTTTTCTTGTATAGCGTTAACAATTGGATGTGTGCTCGGTACTATTCCTTGTTCCTTCATGCGGCACCTAGCCTATGATTAGCTGCATTTGTCCCTGTCTTTTTTTTGGTTTAATTTTTAACAGTGTTTGATTTATAAGTTTGTCCTTTTTAGAATTGTCCTTGCGTGTTTGTTTGGCTTGTGGAGTTTGGAAGTGAAATTTTGTACGAACTTTATTCATATCGGTAGTGAAGTTTTAAGAGATGTTTTTGCAGTAAGTTGAATAGTTTTTGTCAAACTGAGCATGTAAGCAATAGAGGCAACTGCCTTGCGCGTTACTGCGGCAATTCCTAGGATTAGAGTAAGGAGTGAAAATCAAATCTTATTAAATTTCTAGGGGAATAGCAGGAGAACTGTTATACTCTTATTGAAGGGGTACGTATATACGTATTTTTTTTTTAAGATGGAAAGCTTCAGTTTCCATTAACCCATTGGCACAGCTGAATCACTGACCATGATAGAAGATACAAAGTTAGAGCCGAGTCATGCAAGAACATAGCGGCACCCGGAACCATACAAGATACCTGACGAGCCAAAGCATGTGCAACTTGATTACAATGACAGATAACAAAACTCAACATTAAGAGCAGGAATTCTCCTTCTCTAAAAAGGACTCTGTTGCGACACAGGTCATGGGCAATTCCTTCCAGAGCTTGCTTCAGATTGAGTGCAACAGTTTCGACAACTATTCTGCCAATGCCCAAGTCGACAGCTAACTTCAGTGCCTCAGCTTCCGAGTGAAGAGCATCCTGTAAAATTAACTAGTGACCCCATACCGGCTTAAATTCACTTGAAAGGGGAGATGACTAGTCCTTTCACTAGTTGCAGCCGATGAGGAAAACTTGATTGGCCACATTCGATTTTAGAATTTTTGTAGGATCCAGCATGGCAATTAGAGGAGGTAAATGATTGTAGTCGTTATTCTGCACTTAATAGCAATCTTACGATATATAGATTTCAACAGCTCGGCGCTCGACCGCTCACTCGACTACTTAGCTGTTGTAGACTCTTATCAGTCGTAAACTTCGATGATGGTTTCAACAGCTCAGCGCTCGACCGCTCGCTCGATCGCTCAGCTATCGTAAATTCTTACTAGTCGTAAGCTTCAACCACTTCTGCACTTGTAAACTACAACCGCTTCGCACTCTGATCTTCAACCTAGTTAGCACTCATATAATTCGATAGCTTTGCACATACTCGAACTTCGACCGATTTGTTGCACTGACTTGTAAGCTTCAACTGCTTTACACTGAGTCATAACTTCGACTACTTTGCACTGAGTCGTAATTTCGACTGCTTTACACGTACTCGAGATTTTCGACATCGGGAGTAAAACCTCTTAATCACCTACGCCTTCAAGGATTCAGCACCTTCGAGTACTCGTATTTTCTTTATTTTTTGGTAGCAATTAGACACCTTTGCACGTAGTCATAGACTTCCTTCGCTCGTAAGCTTCGACATCTACGATCACCAGCACATTCTGCGAACCAAGAACAAGATTGATTCAAAGTGATATTTATTACTAGATTTTTATGGATTTACAAAGTGCCCTCAAAAGCCCCCCTAAAAGCCTAGCCAAAACTAAAGCCTCCTCAATACTTCTTCTCAAAAACCCATATGTTTGCTATGCCCCTCCAACTCTATTTATATCCTCTGGTACCTTAAGAGTTCTCTCTCCAAATGCATCATGAACTCAAGTTCTAATTTGGCTCAAAGTCTCTTACGACACCTCCTCTTTCTCAGGATAAAACTTCCAAACTATGGACTTTCTAATTTACAACATGTCACGTGTCGAAACTTCCAGGACCGCACCTCCCGTAGCTCCTCCACACATCATCCACATTTGATTTGACTTCCTCAACTGTCTCCCATCCTAGTCCCAGACCACTTCATCATCGACCATGATCATCTCCATACTCAACCTGCACATGCAGAGGCCAAATAACATTTTTCCGGCACAAGTTCTGTCCAACTTGACCAACATCAGTCCACACACGCATAACACAACATAATTCACCCATAAACTCAATTTCCATGTTTTCCAGTCAGACCGCCCTTAACATGGGTCATCACCAAAAGTAATCACCTCAGCACCGGGGGCACAAGTGAGGAAGGAGAACCATCATGAGTCTCCAGTAATATGGCGAGAGCAACTAGAGTCAATGAGCCACATGTTCTCCTTCCGCTTGCGATGAGTCTACAAAGCATGAACAATCATTGGTATCTTAGTACTAGGGTTAGAAAATAAAGATTTTGGTAACCAATTCTGAGATACATGACGAATGGGAGCAAAAACAGGCAAAGATAATGAATCAACAGTAGTAACAGTGCGCTGTTGGTTAGACCACAATTTAGGCACCAGTCTGACTACTAGCCGGTCTGACCAACTTGGCAAGGCCGGTCTGACTGCATGTAAAACATCGGTCTAACTGGACCTGTCGCACAAGTCCAAAACCTATAGATTGTTGATTAGAGGGACCAATGCGATGAGAAGGAGCTGCACATAACCCAATCCAGAACGAGAAACATGTCTTAACCTGTCTTTCTTTTCTTTCTTTGCTTTTCAAAAGCAAATTGAACCAAATGACCCTTTATACCACAATAAGTGCATTGATAATTGACTTGATGAGAAGTCATATCTATTATCTTCACAACATTAACTTTGGTAGAGAAATCCTTTGTAATACCGACTGATTTAAAAATAATTTATTTTGGTTCAGATTTTTCTTTAAACTTTTTAGGTTCAAAAAGCTTAACAATCTTAGGAGGATTATTCTTGGTATGATTAACATGATTAAATCCTAGACCATGATTTTTCGCACTCACTTTTGATTGATCTGGAATCATGTTTAAATTTTTCTTGCTAAAGGAAAATCTCTCTAAGTTGTTCTTAAGGTACTCATGTTCTTTAGTCAACATGGAACAAGTTTTGCACTTAGCATAATCGTTAACTAGATTCTTGAAAGCACTACATTGAGCCAATTTATCCTTTTTATCAAAATCATTCAATTGCCTCGTTAATACATCAATTTTAATGTTTAACTTAGGACAATTAGAGCAAGACAACGTTTCAGGGTAAAGCATTTATTGAATAGTATCTTGAGAGTCTTTAAGTCTAGCTTGAATCAAATCATATTTTTTACATGGAGAGGATTTTCCAGACTTAAGATTCTTAGAATAAAAAGATTGAACTAGCGAACTAGCAAGCAGAGCAACTTTCACCATTTTCAAATTCTTCTTGGTAATAAGCAAATCATTAATAACATAAGCATAGACAGTTATACCAAGAGCAAAGCAAGCACACAATTTTTCACATTTAGCATTAAGAGAATTAAATTTATCCATAAAACTTGCATGAATCGATCTAACATCATTAAGCTCAACCAACAGATTAGTGCATGTAGAACATGAATCATCATCAGGAACCAAAAATCTTAGCCTAGCAACTTCTGAATTAAGATATTCGACAACAAGATTATTTTACTTTAGTTATTTTTTGTCCTTTTCAATTTAGAGGCAAGTTTAACAAAACCATATTCAGGCTCATGATACGAAGGTCTTACCTCGTAGGAATCACTGTCATCGTCGTCATCGTTGTCATTGTCATTTCTTGCTATGAAGCACATACCAGTGAAATCATCATCATTCTTCTTCTTACCTTTATGATCATCGTTATTGTAGTCATTTTCGTCACAACTCTCATATTCCACATCGCTCAAATCAAGACACTCAATAGCTGATAGGACCTTTTCAGCAAATTTTCGATGGAAATTGCCACTCTTGGTGTTTTTGTTCTTGGGATGGCTGATAACGATAATTCTTGTCTTCCTTGATCACCTTCCCCTTAAGCTTAGGGCAATCCATCTTAATGTGGCCTGGCTCACCATACTCATAACACTTGATTGAGCTTGAAACACCACCTCGCTTCCTCATCCTCACGTTGTTGAGTGCCTTGTATGCACATGAGAAGATCAACACCAGGTTCTCTTTAGGAAGCTGCTCAAACTGTTTCTCTCAAAAAGAACACAAAGAAACACAAGACAAATAATTTGATGAAGCAGCTTGCACGGGGTTAGTCACAAGTGCTAAAGATAAATATTTATCAATCTTAGATGGCAAAGCTTCCATCTCATAGGTTTTCAATCTATAATAAAGAACATCCATAGTTAAAGTATGTAGATCGATAGTTTGATTGATAGTTGTGACAACCATCAACCACTCAGAATAAAAAAAATCTTAATATTTTAGTTGCATTCTCTTCATCAGCAGGAATAACATTAACACCGTGCAAATCACTCAAGATTTTCTTAAAACGAGCAAAAAGATCATCAATAGATTCACCAGGCTTCATAGCAAAATCATAATATTCTTTTTGAGAATGATTTTTATGCACTTTCTTGATTTTAGTGGTTCCTTCATGATAATCGCAAAGAATTTTCCATATTAAGTGCACAAAATTAATATGAGCTACACGATCAAATTCTTTGCAAGAAATCTCCTAAAATTGCAAGTTACATGTTTGACCATTTAAATCAACATCTGTTTTATTTAAATTAGTAACAGTAGCAGCAACCACATAAGGTGTAGAAACTTTATTCCAAACATCACTACATTAAGCCTCAATGTAAATTTGCATACGGCACTTCCAAACTAGCATGGGAAGATGGTTCACATGCCTCTCTGATGCCATAACAACCTGCTCTGGTATTACTTATAGGATCAAACATGGTAATCAGAGGGGGTGAATGATTGTATTCATTATTCTGCACTCAATAGCAATCATAAAAGATGTAGTTTTGACCACTCGATGCTCGGCCGTTCAGCTATCATAGGCTCTTACAAGTGGTAAACATTGACGATGGTTTTGACCACTCAGCGCTCGACTGCTCGCTCGATCGCTCGGCTGTCGTAAACTCCACCTCGTCATCGACCATGATCACCTCCAAGCTCAACCTGCAAATGCAAAGACCAAAGAGTATTTTTTTCTACATAAGTTCTCTCTAACTTAACCAACATCAGTCCACACATGTATAACACAACATAATTCACCCATAAACTAAATTGCCATGTTTTCTAGTCAGACCGCCCTTGACATAGTGGTCAGACTTCAGTTTTCGTAAAAGTGCATCATCCGAAACTTTCACAAACATAAATTCCAATTTAACCCATGTCAATTATTCATCACCACCATATTCACGATCTATCCACATGGTCTAACAATTTTCTAAGGAATTTTATTTTATTTTATTTTAATGGCAATCCAATGTCATCATGATTCATCTCCAACTGGTCAATCTGAAATTACAGCTTCCTTTTTGTTTCAAAAGAAGATGGTCATCTTTTTAAAAAAAAGAAAAATAGAAAGCAAGGAACTTGTTACCACCAAATTTTGATGGGCAAAATAGACGACAAAAGTATTTTTGGCATTTGACATAATTATAAGGAAAAATCTGGAATTACCATAAATCAGAAACAAGCATCAGCCATGCTAAGAAATCTCTGGAAGATACTGACTAGAGAAAGATGGATGCAAAGATGGAAATTGTCAATAAGAAATTAGAAACAAGGAGATTTGAAGATGGATTGGGACTCTATCTAAGGAAAGATTGAGTGACAAGAAGTAGACTTGAAGTACAATACAAGATTGAGTCAGCTGTTTAAGGATATAAATACTCTATGCCGATTGATGAAAAAGCACGTACACACCAATCTTTACTACCATTTTGCATCTACTTTTCCTATACCTTAGAAGTAGATCATAGCTAGTAAAATCTTGCATTTGTAATTTGATTTTGACCAATATTGCTTCGCATTGACATGTTGATCAATATGTGAGTTACACATATCCCCTATTTCGAGATTTCATTCATGTTCGCTATTGCTTCGCATCAAACATTTCATCTAGGATCGACTTCCGTTCAAGTTTACCTATTGTCGACTTTACTGATTTCCTGGAAAATTGGCTAGCACATTGCATACGCTGCTAGAGAGCAACCTCCATAGAGACACGGTGTTGTTATCATGAATTTTCTGGTGGCAACATAATTATATGACAGTAGTAAGAAGAACAAAGTTTACATATAGAAAAAATGATCATTTGAAATAAAACTATATTCAAAGATAAAAGAAGAAGTCATCCAAATAGTTCTTTCCCATTTTCTCATATGTACTTGTAAGTTCAAACTTGCAACTTGGAGTTTGCTTAATTATCTGTATCTAAATGATCTACTCTCCTGCTATGTACGCAGTGTTAGCAATGTTGGAGTAACAACCATTTCCATGCTAATGCTATGTCAAAGATGAAGCGACTGAATGAGTGCACCACAAATATCGAATTGAAAATATCTAAAATTAAATTCAATATATAAATTGGAATACTTCCTCTGTTCTTTTTTAAGTGATGTTTTTAAATTTTCACAGTCTACGAGATGTGATTTTAATCGTTACTTTTTGTAAATTTATTTTATTATATACTAATAAAATTATAATATTATGAAAGTATTTTTAATGACAAATCTAATGATATAGTTTTCATATACCCAATTTAGATACTTTTAAACATAACAGTGGTCAAACTTTAGAAATTTTGATAGCACAGATTCTAGAATGTCACTTAAAATAAAACGGAGGTAGTATGTTTTATTCTATTAGGGAAAATTGATTTGTGAGTTAGAGAAAAAAAAGTTCAATAAAACTCTATAACTCTTTTGAAGGATATTTGAAGTGAATCGGATGGCCAAAAGAGGAGTGTGAATTGGGATTCATTTTTACAAAGATAAATTAAAACCTTAAATCTTTTCTAGCCCAACCTATGTGCCTAGGGTTTCTAGTGAAGTTAAGCAACCTAGTTTCGACCCTACACAAGTCTAGTGAGTTAGAAAATGAAATACAATAAAGTAAATGTGAAAATGTAAAAGAGACAAGGAGCACAACCATTTTTTTACCGAGGTCTTGGAGATTAAGGGATCTCCCCTACTCCTCATTGGAGCACTCTCATAAGAGTATCTCTCTGACTTGATACCGTATAAGGAATCAAACCATCCACTCGTGGTAATCCTTCTCCACTTCAAATAGGTAGACTCCAAACCTTCACAAGTCTCCCTGCGCCTTCCACAAGCTCCTCCAAGGAAGGTAACTGGACACCTCCAAGCCATTTAGGAATGCCGATCTCCAAGAGTAATAAATCCAAGACATTCACTTAAACCTAGCTAGGATAAGCAACTAAGAATGATGCACAAATTAGACCTATCTACTCTCTCTCAATATCTCAAATCTTCAATCAAAACTCATCAATGACCCTTGAACTCCCCTAAGTGTTTGTTGTAGCTTTAGAATCATGAGAGTACTAGAATGAATGGGTAGAACCTCCTTAAATACACCCCATTTAAAAACTAGCCATTTTGTCATATTTGTTGAAAAGTTGTAGTAGACCCAATATAACACCCTCGGCTTAACAAAAACCTAAAATGTCATCCACAACTACAATTGATATCAATTTAAGCCTTTAAATATATATTACCAACAGGTAAGCTTCAAATATAATTCCACAATGTAACCATAAACATAGAAAATTTCATTAATATGAGAATCAACAATTGACATTAAGATAAACCAATTGACAATAAGATTAATCATTAATAAATTTAATCAAAGAAACTTGACAAGTATCAAGTATTTAGGTTAATCCACAAGTATCTCAATATTCACATGTTCATTCTCATTAAGTTCCATATACATATCTTATCATCTCATTTCTCTTTTCATGAATGCAATACACATGTCTCCACTTCCCTTGCTTATACGGGTATAGCAGAGTGCTCACCCGTCGATGAACAACTCTTATCCTATCCTTTTTATACAGGGTCCCAACTCTATTCCCATGGAGTGCCTACCAAAGTAGATCTTTCTCCACTCCCGTGAAGTGCCTACCGAAGTAGATTTTTCTAGCTCCTCGCATGTGTCGCCAACAAAAAGTAGGCTTTAGAGAGCTACATAAGTCAACTCTTTGCAAAATGAATGCTCAACATGTAATGCGATGATTCTTTTACTTACCAACATTAACCATTCAACATTATCATCATTTAACCATAATCATCATCAATTATCCATAGTCATGTGAGCATAAAAAGAAGCAAGTATTAAACATATGGATCATCATGTCAAGTATTTATTAACATAACAACAAGAATAAACTTTTCTAGTTGCGATGAACGGGTTGATTAGAAGATGACACCAATCCTGACGCTACTCCTTCTATAGCAAACACCCAATCTCAACAAGTCACAACAATACAAGAATAACAATTTAAACATTACACCTATACGCTCCCCAATTCTGCAACACTCCCTTTTTTTCCTTGAAAGTTATCCCTATTGTCCCGGTACTAAAACTAGCGTAATTTTCAATTCCCAAGCCCTAATGTAGCATCCCGATTTTTCAAAATCCAGTTAATTATGTTTAAAATTGGCCATTCACAAAAATTTTGAATGTATTTTAAAATTTTCAATATTTAATTAAAAGTATCACACTAAATTAAAATTTAAATCATAAAATTGAATTGTTTGAAAGATTACATTAAAATTTAATTGTTTTGATTTTTTTGTTTTTACATGCATTCAAAATCGTGTCACCTTCATGTGCTTACCTAGGGGTGCAAATGGAGCGGATATTTCCCGACCGACCATTTGTCCGTTTTAATTCGGATACAATTCGGAGCAAATTTTCGGATATCTGAAGGTTTTGTCGGATACGGAAATGGATTCGGATATTTTTTATCGGATACGGAAATGGATTCAGATCAAGCATTATCCGATGGATATGGAACTATCCGGATAGTTACCGCATAGATACCCGGATAGTTACCCAGATAGTTACCGGATACGGAAACGAAGTCAGATACATGGCCTCTCCGCCAGCCAGGTGGGATCTCCGACTCTTCTTGAAATGTAGCATCATTTATTTATATAAGATTGCTTTTTCGGTGGCTGTTGCAACGTCGGTACGCTCGTATTAGATCTTATTTTGCTTAATTTGTCTTTGTCACCATGTGAAATTTGCTTTCGCACATTATCCGATTAAATATTCGTGACCGAAACTAACCGTATTCGGAGCGACATGTATTCGCTCCGTATTCGTGACCGAGAATATCCGCATTCGTATTCGTATCCAGCACTATCTATGTCCAACTCCGACTCCGACAAAAAATATGAAAAAGGATACGGAATAAACAATATCCATCCGTATCCACTCCGTTTGCACCCCTACGCTCACCGCCCTGTTTCTCCGGTTCGATCGCCAGCGAAAGAAACATATGCTGATCACTCTTTTCCGGTCTTCAGCTAGCCTATAAAACTAATTTTTTTTCTCTCCATCACTCCCCACAACCAGCCACTTGCCTCCACTGCCATTTCACTTTCCCATAAACCGAACCGGTCCTCCCTGTTCATCCCCCCTGTCACTTCTCCAGAACAAGCGCAAAAACTTCGTGCCTCCTTCTCTCCTATAGATCACATCCAAAAACACAAAATCAAGCAATGCATGCCGTACCATTGCAATCCTCATCACTCAAGCATTCCATTCATCCAAGAATTTTTCGCATGCACGGCCATTTGAGCGATTTCGCGAGACGAGGGATGAAGCGCAGTGGCGCTGTACGGTTGCGCGGCTGGGCCGAGTGGCAGCAGCTGGGAGGCAGCCGGGCCAACCGGGCATGTTGACCTGTGGCGCGGTGAAGCCAGGCGGGACCAGCCAGCTGCACGGCGTAGCAGGGAATGACCAGCGACGACATTGGCGCAGGCGGCCGGCGCTGGAGGCCGGCGATGCCGAGACAGCTCGGCGAGGCGCAGTGCACGTGTGCGCATGGCCAGCGTGTGGCCAGAGGCAGCGGCGCCGAGGCTCAGGCAGCAGGCGCGCGGCGCGGCGGTGGCCGGCGCGGGCCGAGGCCAAGCTGGAGCCGGAGGAGGCCGGAGGCGAGCCGGAGGAAGCGGAAGGCGGCTGGCACTAGAGAGCGGCGCCGAAGGGAGCTGGAGAGAGAGAGAGAGAGAACAGTCGGCAGGAACCATGCAGAAGGGGAGACGCTGGTGAAAGAACGGAGAAGAGGAAGAAAGGAAAAAAGCAGTTGGCTGTCGGTTGGAGAAAGAGAGATGGGAGACGGCTGGCTGTTGGTGTAGGAACTAGGTAGAAAGCGTCAGCCCAGACGACGTCTCAAAACACACACGAACACTTCTTGATCAACTTAAGATACATAAGAGTTTTATCATTACGTAATATCGTACAGATTTTTTCTTTTCTTTTCTTATTTATACTACTGAATACAGCAAATGATTACAAGTCTTTGGTGATGCGTTACCACCACTAATGCTTCCATTACATGCAGCCATTAACTACACCTATGATCTGGATTTGTCCCCCAAGTTTCCCAATGACTCGGCGCACACCACGTACAACCCGAAATACTCACTCCACTAACCAATACACACAGGTAGTGGATACAACTGGTGCAGACACACTGCTACCTGACCAAGTCTACGACCTCACACAGATCTGACCAACTTCGAATCTTTCTTCGAGTCTCTCGACTACGGTGTCGTCGACCACGGCTCTTCGACAAGGGTCACTACTCGACTTACGAGTACTCCGACCATGACTTCTCGACCACGGTTCTTTGACCACGGTGTCTCAACCACGGCTCTTCGATCATGGCTGCTACTCGACTTACGAGTACTTTGACCACGACGTCGGGTGCAAAAAGAGGAGAAAATAAAGAGAAAAAGGAGAAGGAAAGGAAAAGAGAAAAAGAGAAAAAAAAAGGAAAAGAAGAAGAAAAGGTGGATGCATGGATCTGGTGGTGATGTCAACAACTACACATTAGTGGTCATGGCGATGTCAGCAACTACGCATGAGTGGTTAGGAGAGATGGAGATCTGGTGGCGATGTCAGCAATTGTGCAGGAGTGGTCGAGTAGATCACGTCCATTGGTAGTTGGCACATATAGTGCCCTCGGTGAAACCTTAATATTATTTGCATTATCGTATTTATGGTATTTAGCTATGCATGTTGCATTAACATCATTTATCATTGTATTTTTTATGCATGTTTAGTGTAAAATGCATTTGTTAGCTTAGAACTGGTATAAGTCTCCATTTGATCTTAATTGTGTGTAGGTGTGATCTAGTGGTGCTATGTCAGTGGATGTGAATGATTAGATTATTATAGCAAAACATGTTTTGTTGAACAATGGGTGTCTGATTAAATATTTTACTAGATTAATTGATCGAACAATGTTATTTTGGAGTCGTATGAAAATCGAATGAGAAACCATGGAGGTTAAATTAATTGGAAGCTTTTCTCTTTAATTGGTTTAGTAATTTTTGGATGTAAGATGCATAATGATTTTATTATCGATACTTGATGAATAGCTCGTGTGATGACATTTGATGGGATATGGAGGTTGAATTCAAGGAATGTTTAATCATGCGCAATTGGTTGGATGACTTAAGCGATAGTTATGTGAGTCATAGATGCTAGAATTAAGAGAAAACTAGCAGCAGATTGTTTGATCATGAATAATTAATTAGAGTACCATATAATTAGAGAATGAGTCCTATGTGCCGAATTGATAGACTCGTACACTGAATTTGGATTTGTAAATGTACGATTAGGAGATGGTTATGGTGGTACACATATGACTGGAATTTTGGCTATTAATTCGGTAGAGTGGATACATGTATGACGACTATTGAGCTATTGAATGTTGGATATGTAATAAAAATTGGAAGGCTTGTTAGGTGTTGGTTAGTCATATTAACCCTTGATCGATGGAAATTTAGTGTGTATAGTTATGATTTACCTAAGTGAGACTAGTAGAGCTAACTAGGTGGCAATGGCATAAATAGTCTAGTAGAGAATGATTATTAGATTGAGTCATGGTCATATGCCCACAATTGGTGGATTATTTATGATTACCAGATGGATCAAATGGACAGTGTAGCACGAGTCCGAATATTATTTATTGGATTGACTACCTTGTTTATATCTCAGTGGATGTTAGTGTGGGATTTAGACCAATCATATGGGAATGTGTTTGGAGAGTGTAATTCATGTGATTGGATTAAAACCTCTGTTAATCGATTAAATGAATTAATAAGATGGGACTAGTTACATGAGTTTGTGCATGACGAGCAATCTTAATTGATAATAGCGGAGCAACACAAGCATGTCAAATTAGACTGAGTTGGAGGAATTCTTGTGGATTCTAGCTCTCCATCATCACGCCTCCTGCTAATGTGCTTCCTCGGGTCAAAGGCTAATTTGCTAGACCCCACCTATCATATAATATGGCTTTTTCAATAAAAAATAAATATAAAACAAAATTAAAATCGCTAGACCGCACCTATCAACAAGAGAGATTCTCTTTCATATATTGTTTTATGTAATTAATCCAAAACGTAAACTTCGCAAGGTCCATTCTCATCCATCTTAAATCCAAATAAAATGAAATTTGCTTCAAATTTCATCTAAAATTAAGATCTTTCCAGTGGTACTATGTCGGAATCGGGAGTAATGACTCCTGGATCCTCTGTGTAAATCGCACTAGTCCAGGATCAGCTACTGCACACAGTACAACAAAGATACATATCAAGCACAAATGACCAATTTCATTAACTAAATAGTACGGCCCTATGGCCAAGTATTACATCAACGCTCATTGGCATAATAAATAAAGCAAAGAACTGCGGAAGCAAACTGATAAATAGCGAAGACCAAGCCTGCCCACAGGCAAACGACAGTAAGATGCCGCCTATTCGTCCAGATCTTCACCGTAGTCGACGTCATCCTTCTCTGTAGGGAGGGTGCAAGGTGAGTACAAACTTGTACTCCGCAAATCACACGGAGAAATGCAACATAATGATGAAGACTTCAATGGAAGGCTTATAGGGTTAGTTTGTATAAAACAGCATTTAATGAAATACAATAGATAGATTAAAATTGCTGAATTTTAATACAATAAATAAAAACAGTAATTATAGTTGAAAATAATACCGTCAGTGCGGGCTCCGACCAAACACCAACCTATCCACGGGCATCCCACCCGGACCATCTTTTCCAAAAGGTCACGTATAGATTCCATCCATCCACACGTTTCCAAACACTCGTGGATTCCATCCATCCACAAGCTTCCATTTCTCTCTCATGGGTTCTATCCACCCACAAGGTTTTTATTCTCTCATGGATTCCATCTATCCATAAGGTTTTCGAAAATCATTTTTGAAAAACAAAATCTAATCCATGAAAAACTTTTACTCAGCATGCCCATGACCGTGGGCACGGCTATCCAGGATAGATTATACACTCTGCAGAGGTTGTACAGCTTTACCTACAAGACACGATCATCCCGTTGTACCACTAGATTACACACTTCCTTAGGTGTGCGTGGGGAGTCGTGACAAGGCCTTTACAATGCAAAGCCTTCAACCTGGCCAAGCCAACTCTAAGGTTTCACCCCAGTAAAGAATCCACCAGACCGAGACCCCCTCTTGAGCCTGAGTGAGACTTCTCATGGCTACAACCACACTCACCCAAGTGGAACTTCTCATGGCACCAACCACGCCCACCTTCAACCTACAACTTGCTTCAGGTTGGGACTTCACAAATTATTCAGCCAAGGTTGTCCCATACCAGCCATGTGGTAGTACGATAGGGCTTTGCAACAGTAGCTCACAGACTGGTCCTTAATCTGACTTAGACCCAACCACATACCCCCGTGCACGACAATCAACCACTGCGGCTCCAACTAACAGGGCATGCCTGCACCCACCAATCTAACCCATTGCCTAAGTCTAAACCAGGTTTTATAATTTGTTTTCAAAATATTGCATAAACCTCCTTGACTCACCAAAGTCAAGAGTACATATCAAAAGCATATCATTTTATGTGAAAAGGCTCGTCATTTTATGTGAAATAATATCCCAAAACCAAGACTATATTTAAGCAGGGCTAAGCTTTTGATTTAAACTCTCTAGCCAACACTAATGTACTAACTAGAGTTTAATTCTAGGGTGACAAGGTATCGAGGAATTTCAATATCAAAGGAGGAGTTAACAAGTAGGCAATAACTAAATTTAAAATGAATTGAAATACGTTCAATAAAAATATACATGCAATATAATTTAAATCAACATAATTTTATTTTGAAAACTGGGATCAACATGATCAAGGAGTGTGACTTGCCTTGCTCTTCAACTTGGTTCACACCTTCATCGTCGAATTTTCCCGAATCGTTGAAGTCTACACGTGAAAATAACCTACTAAATTCAAATAAATTCAAATTGACTTCAATCATTTGAATTGAGGCTAGAAATGGATAGAGGGGAATTTTTGATGAATTTAGAAATTTGAATGGGTTAAATCGGAGTTAGGACGAAGAAGAACGGGCTTCGGGAAATTTAAATTCAGAGAAAAAGAAAAAGAGGAATTTCTGGAATTATTTTTCTAAAAGAAAATGGATTTATGGTGTCAGCATTGCGTCAGCCCTGGGATTTTTGTTTTCGGCCAAATTATTTTTGTACAGGAAAATAGGGGGAGGGGCTGACATGCGGGCCCTGGTCTATGGACCAGGTCCACGGACCCAGGAAAGCGCGGAGGTGGCATGGCCGCACGTGCGGCCATGATGGGGCGGAATGGGATGAGGTGGCCAAAGACGTGGCTGGCGCCCACGTCAGCCCCGGTTGCTGACGTGGCCAGGCCGACGAAGCAGCGCTCGGGCCCGGGGGTCACGCCAGCAGACGGCGGCGCGGCAGCCGGCGGCGAGAGCGGGAACGGGTAGAGGGGGCCGAGGGGAGGTGGGCTCACCATGTCGCAGAGCTCGGTGGGCACCGGTGGTGGCCGGCGGTGGCTCGGGGGTTGCGGCGCGACGGCGGTGGGGCGCTCAGGAGGGGAAGGTGAGCGGATGAGGAGGAAGTACGGGGAGAGGGGAGGCCGGGAGTGGCTTTTATAGGGGCGGAGGAGCGCGGGGGTAGCGGGAATTGCTCGCCGGAGTGGGGGAGTGGGTGGCGGCGGTTGCGGCGAATCGAGGGGAGTGGGCGATGGTTCGGGGCAGGGTTAGAGGGAGGTGGGTGCAGGAGCGCGCGCGACTCGCGGGGGGTGGAGGCGTGGCCGGGGGAAGAGGGGAGGTAGGGCCGGAAATGGCGGAGGTGGTTGTGGGCGGCGGCGCGAGAGGAGGAAGAAGGCGCGGGGGAGGGATGATAGGCGGGGCCAGGGGCGCAGAGAGAGAGGGGGCGCGGGCGGCTGCCGGGTGGGACCCGGTCGGCAGAGGGATGGGGAAGACAAGAGAGGCGCCGACAGGTGGGGTCTGAGAGAGAGAAAGAGGGGGGAAAGCGGGTGCGGTCGAGATGGAGACGCGTGGACCTGGGGGTGGATCGGACGACCGGAGATGAAGGGCGGGGCGAACGGTGGAAGATGGGCCGGGCGGTGCGGGGGAGGTCGAACTGGACTGCCACGTGTCGGCCGATGGGGAGGAGGAGGCGGGATCCCGGGCGGGCGGCGTGGGCTGATCCCGGCCGTCCACTTGGCGGCCGGAGGAGAGACGAGAGGGAAATTATTTTTAAAATTTATTTTTTATTTTCAGAAAGGCATAGGAAATTAAATAAGCCTCAGAAAAATATGAAATTAACTCCAAACATTCCAGAAAAATTCACAGAAGCTCCTGGTGGCATTTTGGAATAACAAAAATATTTCCAACTAATGTTGGTACTATGTATTTATATTTAAAATACTTTTAATTTCAAAAATAGATTTTAAACACAAGAAAATCCAGGAAACCAAATAAGAGCCAAATAAATCCAAATAATTAATTTAAAGTAGGACTTTTATAGAAAATCAAAATATCATTTTATTTAATAATAATAATTTTAGGTTTTAGACAAAATACTTTTTAAATCTAGCTTTTTTCAAAAACAGAAATTCAGGGTAAATCCAAATTTAAAATTTAGGAACAAAAATACTTATTTTAATTTAAATTTTTATTCTAATTAATTTTTATTTATTTAATTTTTTATTTTAATAAAAACTTGGGCTGTTACATACTAAAATCATGAATTTTGGAGTTCATTTGAATTTTTGATATTTATTCAAATTTATGCAAGATCGTTTAATTAGACTACGAAGCCCACGAAGAGCAACAATTTGAGTCAAACTAGGATCCTCAAAACCAAGCAACTTGTGAGCAAGTTAAGTTAATACTTTGATCATTTTGCACCTAAATTCCAAATGCAAGTATATCGATTTAAATTATTAAATTGCTTGCTTTAATTTCACTATGCAATTTATATTTGCATTAATTAATAGTTAATTCCTTATGAATAATCACTCAATTATATTCCACTCTTTGACCTTAGGCATAAAACCTTGTCACCCTAAGAATAATGGTAAACATACTAGTGATAAATCCATATTTAAACACCATGCTTATTATTACTTAGATACTCAGGGGTATTAAATTGCCCTATCATCTTTTCAAATAGGAAAATGTGGTTTGGGCAGTCACTGGTGGAGGGTGATTGATATGTTGTAACTCGGCTATTTTTACCCTCTCAAAAACCCTAAAACTTGTATAAGTATCTAGGCGGGCTAGTGTGGTGAGACACAAGAATGTGTGGTTTGCAGTAAAGACCGCCCAGATCACCCTAAGGACTTCATGTTATAACCTCTTCCCAGTGTAAAACAGTACAACCATAAGTCTATAATGGGTATGACATGGCTAACTAATTTGCATTCACCAGTGCGGGTTGCACCATTGGAGTGACCCACGAGTCATGTCGCTGGTATAAGCCATCATGGACACAGGTCGTGTTGCTGGTATAAGACATCGTTGGCACTGTAACATCCCAAAAAGCATGTTGCCTAAAATTGTGTAAAATTTAAAAACGTTTTGATTTGCATCTTGTCTCAATTGGTTTTCTAGATTTTTTATTTAAATTCCTAAGCAGCAATAATAACAACAACAACAACAACAACAACAACAACAACAACAATAATAATAATGGAAGGAAAGGAAATAAAGGCAAATGCAATTTAGAAGT
The DNA here is from genome assembly GCA_017311315.1 of Dendrocalamus latiflorus. Classification (NCBI taxonomy): domain Eukaryota; kingdom Viridiplantae; phylum Streptophyta; class Magnoliopsida; order Poales; family Poaceae; genus Dendrocalamus; species Dendrocalamus latiflorus. The sequence continues at coordinate 10,272,820 of CM029615.1, read as the reverse complement.
AAAAGTGCAAATGATGAAGTTAAATTGAAATTTAAATATGAATCTAAAAAGATGATAAAAAATTAACCTAGAGAAATCCACCTTTAATAGAAAGTTAAATTATTTTGTATACAGCTCAATTCGAGACAAAAGGAGAGGAAAAACCCTATTAAAGTGAATTGAGAGTTAAGGAAATCTTTTATTAACAATATTCATGAGCTAACGTGGAGAAGGAATGGAAATGACCACCAAGGTCAAATAGATGGAATTTTAAATGCATACCCATTGATAAATCACAATTTTTTTGCATCCAAATTAGGAAAATAATTGAAGACTTGAGAAGATTTTGCCCCCATTGCCATTAGAAACCCTAAGTAGTATTTTAGGAAAATCAATTTGGAATCCAATTCAAATTCAATTAGGGCCTAAAATGAGTTGCAATTTAAAATAGAGACTAAAAGTACAAATTCACAGGAAAATTCAAAATTCAGTGGAAAATAAATTGGGCCTAACCCCTAGGGTGTAGCCCAATTTTTCTTGGCCCACTGGGCCTCTAGCTTGGCCTAGGTCGGCCTAGTCATGCCAGAGTGCGCCCAGCGCACGCCGCCCTCGTGCAGTGCGTGTGATGTCGTGTCATGCATCATGCCATGCCAACCCCTATACTGCCACAATGCTCGACCGGCTCTGCCTGTGCTGACCTCTGCCTTGGCTCGCATGTAACCATTCTCCCCCTGACCTCTTTCTTTCTGTCCTCTCCCGCACGCCCACGTCCCGTCTGCATGCTGGGTGCTACCGTACCTGAGTACCGCCATGCCACGCCGTGACATGCATCCTCTCCATTGCTTCACGCTATCGCCAACTCCCCTCACCGACTATAAATACCTGAGCATGCTCTTGATGTCTTCGCCTCACTCCATCGCTCCTCCCCATGCAAGGAATTACAACCTAATAGCCCGTCCCTCGCCGGAGGCTCCTTGTTCAACTCTGGCCAACCAAAGATCAATCGATAAGAGCTTTCTTCGGCCAATTCCATTGGATCGGAGCATCACTGGAGCACTGCCATCCCATCCCCACTGTCGACCTAGGCTGTCATTGCTTGTTCATAGCCAGTGCCATGCTCCCCTTCGCACCGCCGCTCGTCCACGATGCCATGCCACCTCAGCTGTAACATCCCAAATTCTAGGGCATGCAAAAATGAGAAAAATTTTAAACTTTTTGAATGCATTTGTTTTTCTTGGCTTTTTATTGGAGTTTCTTTGCAAAATTTTTTATTTCCAAAAATCAAAAATTGAGACCAAGTTGTAAAGACTAAAAAGATGATTAAAAGTTTGTATGAGAAAATTTATAGTAGAAGTTATCTCAAAAACTCACAAATATAATCATTGCACTTGAAATAAATATTTGAGTAATTTTTGAACACGATCTAAGAATTAATTAAATTAGAAATCAACTTTATATGGGATAGTAGCCTTTCCAGAATTTGTGAGACAATCTAGAGCAAATAAAATTCTAAACATTTTACCGTATAATCTACTCTATGTCAGGAGCACTCACAAAAATTTTCATAATTTTTTGAGCTCATCTGTTGTGTCTAACAATTGCCTAAACCTTTCAGCCCACCTCACCTCACTCCCTCTCACTGCAGCGCTGGGCCCGCTGGTAGGGTTCATCTTCCACATCCACACCATGGTCGTGTTGCACCCAGTTTTTGATGCCACACCCATCGTTCCTCTCTGCTGCTGCTAACCCTGCTACCCATCATCTCAATGCAACGCATCTCTTCCCCCTTGTCTTCTTCAGTGCCTCGCGTTCCACAATGAGAAATCGAGCCACGCCATTCTGTGCATTCACGAAAACTAGCACTTTGCCCTCAGCCATCTCATACCTACAAAGCCCCCCAATCGTGCCTTTGCACTTTAGCTCACCTCCTCGGTCTCTTGTGCACGTTTATTGAGCACCTTGCTCACTAAAACATCGACAAACCAAGTCATTCATGACGTTGATGAGCACGTCACTGCGTTCTAGCAACTCTGGTGAGCTTCTCTCCTTCTCAACTCTGTCACAATACACCTTACCTCTCCCTTAAGCATCCTACTCATTTAATTGACCATTCATGCAGTGGACCACTCGGCTAGGCTTTCTTCTTCATCTCTGACCAAGACATCATCGTAAGCACTCCACTCTCTCTCCGGTGAGCTGTACCTTGATTCCATTCTCCCATACCTCCGTATTTCTTCATCCTAGCTCTGTTTGAACCCATTTAAATTTCTAAATTCATCTAAAATCACAAACCTCCTTCCAGTATATATTTTTTGTACTTTTGTGACTTTTTATTTATTTATTTATTTATTTGGGTTTCTCATTTTGACGCGTAGAACCCGACATCGTAGAAGAGTTTTTCGATACGCAGCAGGAAAGTCCAGACAACGTGCAAGAAGGCAAGTCTCCTTTGATCATCTTGTACCTATGATTTCTAAAATCATTTTATAATTTCAAATTTAAATGCATTGCTATGTTACATAAAATGATAAGTTCTGTTTTAAGGATAATAGTTAAACCAATAATTGTTATGCCCTCATTTGACATTGACAACCATGTACCTTTTTCACCCTAGGCTTTTCTTGTCTTAGTATTGAGATTATTATGATATTTGTTAATTTTAGAATGGTAGTAATTGCTTAGACAAGCTAGTCAGTCAGTATAACCCTTCGGGTGAAAAATTGATATTGCCTGTTTTAATCATTTTATTCAAGTAATTTAGTGGCAATATGTATTGCTGTTGTTTGTTAAAATAAAATAAGATGGTGAGAATTGGTTTTAGACTTGGGCGGATGGTAAGATTGGGTTGGTGTGGATTTAGCACGAGAACTTATGTTGTGAATGTGCCACCCGAGTCAATTAAGGGCCGATGCTTATGGTTGTCTAAACTGAGCACTACCGTACAACCACAAGTCTAAATGAGTACAACCTAGCTGAATAACTCACAAAGGTTTAGTTTAGATATCACCAGTGGTAAGTGGGTGCTAGAAATTTACCGGTTTACTCATAGTGAGGCACAGGGATTTACTGTACTTATATGGCGCAAGAGGGAGCTTCTGACTGTGGTGGATTTAACCCTTCAACGGTGAAACCTCAGCAAGTGGTGTCTAGCTAGATCGGAGTAAGGTAAAGGCTTTGTGATAAATTATCTGGGTCTTATGCCTAAGGAAGCATGTTGGCTATTAAGATAACTTACCTCTTGTGAGTAAAGTTGTATAACCTCTATAGAGTGTAAAACTATTTGAATAATCGTGCCCACAATCAAGGGCGGGCAAGGTGCGCTTTCATATGGTAGATCTTTGGTTTTGATTTTAAAGTAAAAGTTTGGGAACTCGAGAGTGGATAGATCTCTCGGGAGTGTGTCCTGGCGAATGGAGCCAATGTGAGTGGATGGAACCCGTAGTCTTGAAACTTGGCGTTTAAAGCCTATTTACTAGTGTTGGTGGTTGGAACCTTCACTAGAAAATTTATTTAATTTCAGTTATTGTAATTATTTTGTTAAATTGATGCTTCTGAGAATTTATTATGGTATTTGAAATATAATGCTGCTTTGTGTAAAAGAACCATATTATCCTTCTTCGCTAAGCCTTGCATCTACTGTATTTTTCTCAAGACTTGTGGACTACTTTATATTCTCACATGCTACATTCAAAACAAATCTCAGAGGATTATGAAGCTCAAGAAGAAGATTACAACTACTTCGCATGTGGATTCGACGAAGGCTTCTTGGAATACTAGGTTGCACGTCCCCAGTCAATTGCTTATGGCATATTGATGGGTCATCGTCAAAGTTTATTTCTGCTTCCATTGTGTTTTGTAAGTTTGAGAGATCTTGTAACCTCAGTTGTAATAAAGTGGCCATAAGCCTTGTACTCTTTATTATTATAATAAAGCATTGTTGGTTATGTAATCATCACTATTTGACTGTGTACACTAGCTTTGATCTAAGACTAGTGCAATAATACACAGAGTGTTCAGATTTGGAAATCAGGTCCCAACAGTGATGGTATCAGAACCAATTTGACTATAGGACATGGCCTAGTTAGTATGGCCATTGTCAGAAAAGCTTCAAATTTTATTTTATAAAATAAAATTTGAATAATGTGCTATCCTTATCTTTTCTTGTCTTTCTACCCTTACCTTCATCATGGCATTCTTCCTTATCTATTTGCTTATTCACTTTTTGTAATGGTAATCGGATCCACTCTCCTTTGTAATTTCTATAGATAGATTAGTGAGATCGAGTCTGAGAAGCACCCGGAGAAGCGTGTCATCATGATGGAATAAGGAGTAGTTCTTTAGTTCATAGTACCCAAGTAAAGTCACATAATTTTAGAATGCTTATATATTACTTGGTGTGCTAGGTGGACTGTACCAAGTCTTTGTGTATTGTAGTACAGCCATCCTTAAAAACTATTTTGATTTCAAGCTGAGTTTCTCCTAGATGTTGTTTGCTTCTCTCTTGTGTGTTTGTTTGGGATGTTGTTTAGTCATTCCCCTGATCTCTTATCTATGCTACTCCCCTCTTACCTTTTGCTAACCCCGGTTGCTGCTTCAGATATTGCAAGCTGTAATTCTTTCATCCCAGTTCAAGCTTAAAAAATAATTGAGGACCAAGATTATATCAAAGATCACAAATTTATAGAAAGTACTCTTGTCAGGAAAGCTGTCATAATCAGTGGAAGTCAAGTTAGGTAATTTGGAGAATTTTTGCTAAAGTGGTATATTTTGGATTTAGAATTGACAAGATTGGGTAATATTTGAGTGAATTGAGAAAAACAAAGGTATATTTGTATATACCAATTGATTATGAAGAAATATGAAGACTGTAATATTTGTGGATTGAATAGATCATGGAGAATGAATGCATTATTAAACTTAGTCTAAACTTGATGCCCTGGATTTATTATCTAGGATTGAAAGGAGCAATTGGATGTAAAACAAGATTTTAGTTGAAGGGACTATTTGTGATCACTGGAGAAGTAGTATTAAGACATTGAGCTAATAAAGGAAGAGATTAAAAGATTAAGAAGTTGGATTATCATAAACAATTCATGACATCAATTTTGGGTGATTTGGTTGAATCATGTAGAGTGGACGAATTTTATTGAGTTAATTGAGTATCAGAGTTTGGTGGACATATTGATGATGTGTTGATACCAGTAGAATTTTTGGAAGATAATACACTTATAAGAATCTTGGTGGATTAATCTTATCATTAAAAAGTGGATTTTAAAATTGTGGATTTATACCATCATTGAAAGATAATTGGATTTTAATCTATGGGATTGACTAGATCATTTAAGGATGTTCAAATGGATAACATGGAGGATTTAAATAAATTATAGAAGAGAGATTGCCTGATGAGAATTAATTAAGGTATTTGGATTCATTCAAATTTATTTAGTTTCAGTTAATTGCAATTACTTTGTTAAATTGATGCTTTTGAGAATTTGTTATGGTATTTAAAACATAATGCTGCTTTGTGCAAAAGAACCATATTATCCTTCTTTGTTAAGCCTTTCATCTACTGCATTTTTTCCAAGACTTGCGGAGTACTTTATGTACTCACATGCTACATTCAAAACAAATCTCAGAGGATTGTGAAGCTCAAGAAGGATATTACAACTACTTCACATGTTGATTCAACGAAGGCTTCCCAGAATACTAAGTTGCGCTTCCCCAGTCAATTGCTTGTGGCATATTGATAGGTCATCGTGAAAGTTTATTTCTGCTTCCGCTGTGTTTTGTAAGTTTGAGAGGTTTTGTAACCTCAGTTGTAATAAAGTGACCATAAGGCATGTACTCTTTATTATTATAATAAAGCATTGTTGGTTATGTAATCATCACTGTTTGACTATGTGCACTAATTTTGATCTAAGACTAGTGTAGTAATACACAAAGGGTTCGGATTTGGAAATCTAGTCTCGACACACTATCACTTTTGCATGTGTTCAGACTGTGGTAGCCTCGTCATCACCTGCATTGAATTGTGCCATGATGCCTGTCACCATACTGACACTCTCCCTGCCACACCGCCGATTCATTTAACTCCCTCTCTAACGATTGACTGTGAGAGTCATCCCTCCATGCACACTGCCATGCCTTATCCACCTGCCTCATCGCGTGTGCACCATCACCTCATCACCCATGTGGCCATGCTCGCAATGACACAGGCCATTAAAGCCCACCATGATGTCTCACTGCCACTGCCATACTCGGCCCACGCTGCCTAGTCGCTCCTCCACCTATAAGTACCCCGCCAAGACCATTCTAGCTTCTCCACACTCCTCTCTCCCTCCAAGAAATTGGAGAATCAAAATGAAGCCCTTTTTTGCTCAGTCTATTTGGTTCGATCCTTCCCAATAAAATGCGGCATGTTCGAGCAATCACTCTTTCCTCGCCGAAGCTCATCGGAGCCACTTTCTTCCCGGACACTGGCCATCATAGTAGTCGGTCGATTGGGAGCCTTTTTAGTCATTTTCTTTCAAGCAGAGCTTCATTGGGACTCCCTCATCATGACCACACCATCGATTTGGACCACTATTGCCCCTACATCGCCGATGCCATGCTCCAACTCTCCACCACCGTGCCTCTCACCGCCGTGCTTCCTCGACCTTTCTCGGACCCTGTCAACCCTTCAGGTAGCATCCCCTCACCTTGCTGATGCTCTCAGTACCTCCAATTAGCTCACTATGCCACCAGTGCCATGGCCACCATGTTGGTCGTGCCTCTGCCGTGCCTCTCGTTGTCATGCTGCCTCTCCTATGCATCTCTAACGGTGCCATTGCTACCCTTAGGTGTGCCTTGGTGTCAATTGTCCATTTTTACTCTCATCGGCAACCACCGTGGACCCCTTCGCCGGTGACAAGCTTGGCCATGTTGTCCCCATGTGCGCACACTGTTGCTCCCGTTTAGTTTAAATTCAAATTCCTTTAAGTTAAGTAATGTCATTAGTCTGAGTTAAGCTATCATTGATCAGTGGGCCCCATCATTAGTTTAGGTAAATACTTTATGACATGTGGGCCCAATTTAATTAAGAAAATCATTTTAAAACCGGTTAAAAGGGTATGGGCCATAGACCTGTGGGTCCCTTCTTTACTGTACCTTAAATAGTGTTGACTCCACTTGTCAGCCTCTAATGAATTTCCTATAAGAAATTAATTCAAAAGGAAAATAAAATCCGAAAGGACCCCACTTGTGATTCTCTGTAGCTTTTTTAGTAAAGAAATAAATGAAAAACAATATTAAAAATAGTGGACCCCACCTATCAGTGAGAGAGTCTTTCTCTCTTCTATTTATTTCTAGAATTAATCCAATCTTAAACTTTGAAAGGTCTGTTCTCATTCATCTTAACTCTAAATCAAGTGAAACTTATTTTTAAATTCACCTAAAATCAAGATGTTTCTAATGGAACTGAAATCATGAATTTTAGAGTTCATCTTAAGGTTATAGATACATGCCTATCAATCATTGTATTACTTACTCAAGTTATATGTAACATCCCAAAAATTTGAATTTGAACACACATAGCCTTTGGAGCATTTGGAATGAATTTTCTCGAAATTTGGAAATTTTATTGTGTTTCTTGAATTTTTGTTGAGGTTCCAAAAATTGAAGAAAGTCCTGAAAAATAAAAACCAATATTAATAAGCTATAAAGGAAAGATGGAAATAATGGAAACCTAAAATTTTAAATCCGAATCTGAAAAGATAATCCAGCATAAGGAGGGAGAAACTTGAATTAAAATATAAAATTTCATTTCGGAAATAGTAGCATAAATAGTAATAAAAGTAAATGAATAAAATACAAATATACATATATACATATATATATATACAAATTGTGCATATGCAAGGAAGAGTTTAGCAATATAGGAGGTAGAAATATGAAAATTAAGTGAGTAAGCAAAATGAACAAAATATAAAAATGTATACACAAATACACATAAAAAAGAGCCTTCGGTCGGCCAAAGCGGCCCGGCCCATTTCTTCTCCTCCCTCCTGCTCCCTTTCTCTACCCGTGGGCCCCCTTCCCCATCCCTCTGCCGCGCGGGTCCGCTTCCTCCCTCTCTTTCCTGCCTTCTTCCCCGCCTTCTCTCTTTCCTCCCCATGCTCAGCTTTCTTCTGACTTTGCTGTGCGCTCGCCTCCCCGTGGCATCCATGCACCCACCCGCACCCACCGATTTTTCCCTGTTGCCCACGGTTCCCCCGCGCCGCCCACCGTCTCCACAACCCCCCCTCCCCCTGGTGACCACAAGTAGCTCCCTGCGCGCCATTCCCCCTACCTCCTTCCTCTTCCACCCGTGCACAGGCCACCGTCTCCATCTCCACCACTGCTCCTCCTGGGCGCCGTGGCTCGATTGCCTCCAGCCGAAGCATCACCAAGGCGCCATGAGGCTTCCCCAAGCGTCGACTGCGGCTCCCCTTCACCCCAACTTGCCGGTGTCGTGCGCATGCCTGCGCCGCCCCTGGTCCCTGCCGCCGGCCCACCTCGGCCTCCCTCCGGCCACGCCAATAGCTTGGGTTAGTTCTAATGGTCCACTTCATGCTCATTCTCCCCTCCATTTTCCTCCCTGTCCCCTCTGGCGCCATCTCCACCGTCGGGCCCATCTCCGCCACTGCCAAGTAAGCCGCCGGCCATCGCCCCAGCCAAATTGGCCGGCGAGACTTTGCCCACAGGTAGGGGCGGGCGTGAGCACTCCATTTTGTGGGTTCTCACGTCCGGCCACCACCTCTACCGCTGGCGGCAACGCCAGCACCGAGCGCCACCGGGATGCTCTGTTTTGAGCTCACTTTCTGCGATTACTTTTCTAATTAAATCCCTCTCTCATTCACAACAGAGCGAATTCCCAGTTGGTCACCAGCGCTTGTTGCTTAACGCACTCACCGAGAGGTCCCGGGTTCAAATCCCCTTCCAGCACATTTCATTTCTACTTTTATTTCTATTTATTTTTAATCCATTTCAATTAAAAAAATCAAGGAAAATTAGAGAATAATTTAGAGAAGCTAATAAAATTTAATTAGGATATAAAAGAGGTTATGTAAGATTTAAATTTGGATTAGTTATCATAAATAAATATTAATGTGCCTTTAGTATTTATTTTAAATCTAATTATTAATTAAAGGCATTAATAAAGAAAAATGACTTTGGTTAAATGTCCAAATTTAATAAAGATTACCCTTAATCGCAATTAAAATATATGCCCTAACATTTATCATGCCACCATTAAACAAATCTCAGTGATATATTTAATTAAATGGCAATATTGAAATATGAACCCGAATAACAATCTCGGCCCAAATAAATAAATTTAAAAATAAAAATAAAGCTAAGCCTAATAATAACAACTAAAGTATAGACAAAATAATAATGGTGCTATTAATTAAATCCTAACTTTAGAATTTCAATAAATTATAACATCGAGCATAAATGTATATAACAAGCTAGGACCCGTATAAATAGATATATAACAAGCTAGGACCCGTATAAATGTATATAACAAGCTAGGAAATGCCCTAGATTGAATTGCCCTGGGTGTCGTCCCAGTGATAAGGTAAGCGGCTATAACGCTCCTGGGTGTCGTCCCAGTGATAAGGTAAGCGGCTATAACGCTGAAAGCTAGTATATGGTGCGGATGCCATGTAACGGTGGATGAAATCTGGATCATTATTGCTATTGCATTCTTTCAGACAATGATAAAAATCTATTTTAGTTAAAGCTGCTAGGTCTCAAGAAATTTCTATGTATCATATTTCAAATGCAATTTATGGCAAATAAAATAACTCGAGCCTTCCTTTGATAAGCCATGCATGATATCTATTTGCATCCTGTGTATTGGCTCGCAGAGCACGGTGGTTTGTGCTCACCCTTGCTCTCACAATTAATCCAGAACTAGGAGTCAGATCACAATGCTTCAACATTTCACTTGGTCATAAGGAGGAAGAAGATGAAGATGTCAAGAACTAGGTCGCGAACCCCCAGTTGGCCGCCTGTGGGCACGTCTTGAGGGTCCCACCTATGTGCTTTGTTTTTTCGCTGCTGCAATTCAATGATTTCAGCCTGATCGGCCCATAAGTCTACTATTATATTTATGATTTCGCATGATATGTATTTTGATGTCCAGTTCTGTATCTGTGAGCACTATCTACTGATCTAGGGAATAGTGCGGTAGAATCATAGCGGATTCTAGATTATAAAATCTGGGTCCTACATTATATCTGTGCAAGTTATATTTGTTTAAATTATCAAATTGCATGCTTTTATTTATTATGCAAATTATGTTCATCTTAATGTTATAGATACATGTTTATCAATCATTGTATTATTATTATACCCTACCCTTAGAACATTTGACCACATAATTCTTGTCACCCTAGAAATTTAATGGTAATCATACTAGCTATAAGTTGTATCTAAGTGTCATGCTTAGTCTATCTTAGATACTGGGGGCATTGAATTGCCCTATCATCAATTCAAATCGCGAAACTAGTTTTGGACAACCATTGGTGGGAAACGGATGGTATGTTGAGATAACTAACCTTAAAACCTGCTTTACATATCTGGGCGGATGTTAAGAGGTGTTGGTGCGGATATAGCACGAAAATATGTGGTTTGTTGTAGAACTACCCAGATAACTCTAAAGATTGAATCTTGTGATGACCTCCCAATATAAAATAGTGCAGCTACAAGTCTATAATAGATACGACCTGGCTAACTAATTTATATCTACCAATATGGGTTGCACCACTAGCATGACCCACGAGTCATGTTACTAGATATAAGCCGTCGTGGACACGGATCATATCGTTGGATATAAGTCGTCGTGTGGCGCAAGAGGGGGTCTTGGTGAGGGTAGACATAACCCCACTAAGATGAAACCTTAGCATGTAACCTTCGCTAGGAGATGCATTGTAAAGGTCTTATTGTGACCATCTTGATTTGCATGCCAAAGAAAACATGTGGAATAAAACAAGTTGGTTGTCTCTTATGGTTAAAGTGTACGACCTATACAAAGTGAAAACTATTCGAACTGCGGTGCCCATGGTCAAGGGCAGGCATGGGAACTTGCTTGAGTTAGTATCTATTTCCAAAACTTTATTGGCAGGTTGAAAAACTTGTTAGGTGGATGTAAACCTAATTTGAATTGCTCTAGGTGGATGTAACTGTCGGAACCCGGAGCAACGACTCATGGATCCTCTGTGTAAATCGCAGTAGTCCAGGATCAGCTAGTGCACACAGTCACAACAAAGATAATAACCAAGCACAAATGACTCAATATATTAAATAAAGGGTACGGCCTTATGGCCAAGTCTTACATCAACGCTCATTGGCAAAATAAATAAAGGAAATAACTGCGGAAGCAAACTGATAAATAGCGAAGCCCAAGCCTGCCCACAGGCAAACGATAGTAAGACGCGGCCTATTCATCCAGATCTTCACCGTAGTTGATGTCTTCCTTCTCTGTGTGGAAAAAGCAACGTGAGTACAAACTTGTACTCCGCAAATCACCCGGGAAAATGCAACATAATGATAAAGGCTTCAATGGAAGGCTTATAGGGTTAGTTTGCATAAAACAGCATTTAAGAAATATAATAATAGATTGAAATTGTTGAATTTAATACAGTAAGTAAAAACATTACTTGTAATAGAAAGTAATACCGTCAGTGCCGGCTCCGACCAAACACCAACCTATCCACGGGCATCCCACCCGGACCATCTTTTCCAAAAGCTCACGTATGGATTCCATCCATCCACACGCTTTCACTGCGCAACTCTGATGAATTCCATCCATTCACCAGATTTCAATCTCTCACGGATTCCATCCATCCGCAAGGTTTTCATTCTCTCATGGATTCCATCCATCCACAAGGTTTTCAAAAACATTTTTGAAAAACAAAGTCTAATCCATGAAAAACTTTTACTCAGCATGCCCATGACCGTGGGCACGGCTATCCAGGATAGATTTTACACTCTGCAGAGGTTGTACAGCTTTACCCACAAGACACGATCATCCTTTTGTGCCACGCGAGTTACACACTTCCTTAGGTGTGCGGCAAGGAGTCGTGACAAGGCCTTTACAATGCAAAGCCTTCAACCTGGTCGAGCTAACTCTAAGGTTTCACCCCAGTAAGGAATCCACCAGACCGGGACCCCCTCTTGAGCCTAGACGAGACTTCTCATGGCTTAACCACGCTCGCCCAAGTGAGACTTCACATGGCACCAACCACGCTCACTTTCAACCTACGACTTGACTCAGGTTGGGACTTCACAAATTATTCAGCCAGGGCTGTCCCATACCAGCCATGTGGTAGTACGATTAGGGCTTTGTAACAGTAGCTCACAGACCGGTCCTTAATCTGACTCAGGCCCAACCACATACCCCCGTGCACGACAATCAACCACTGCGGCTCCAACCAACAGGGCATGCCTGCACCCACCACTCTAACCAATTGCCTAAGTCTAAACCAGTTTCATATTTGTTTTCAGAATAATTTTATAAACCTCCTTGACTCACCAAAGTCAAGAGTACATATCATTTTATGTAAAAAGGGTTCATCGTTTTGTGTGAAAAGGTATCCCAAAAACAAATAATATAACTTCGCAGGGCTAAGCATTTGAATAAACTCTCTAGCCAACACTAACGTATTAACTAGAGTTTGAATCTAGGGTGACAAGGTATTGAGGAATTCAAATTCAATGGAGGGATTAACAAGTAGGCAATAACTAAATTTAAAACTGAATTGAAATACGCTGAATAAAAATATGCATGCAATATAATTTAAATCAACATAATTTTATTTTGAAAACTGGGATCAACATGATCAAGGAGGGTGACTTGCCTTGCCCTTCAAATTTGCACAAATCTTCGTCGAAGAAATCTCCCGAATCGTCGAAGTCTACACGTGAAAATAACTCACCAAATTCAAATAAATTCAAAATAAAATTCAAATTGACTTCAAATATTTGAATTGAGGCTAGAAATTGATAGAGGGGAATTTTTGATGAATTTAGAAATTTGAATGGGCCAAATCGGAGTTAAGACGAAGGAGAACGGGCTCCGGGAAATTTGAAAAGAGGGAAAATGGAAAAAGAGATTTTCTGGAATTATTTTTGTAAAGGAAATTGGGAATTATGACGTCAGGGAGGAATTTATTTCCGGATGAATTATTTTGCAGTGGAAAAAGAGATTAATGACGCCATGCTGGCGTCAGCTCTGGGGGTGGGCCGGCTGACAGTGGGCCCCGGGTCTATGGACCGGGTCCACGGGTGGCAGAGGCGGCTGAGGTGGCACGGCCACCCTTGTGGCGCCGACGGGGCAGGCGCGGGCCGAGGTGGCCGGGGGCGTGGCGCCACGTCACCGGCCACGTGGGCACGGGGACGCCGACGTGGGAGGGTGGCCGGGGTGGCGCACGGTGGTGGCGGCGACGGTGGCGCTCCGGCGGGCGGCGGCCGGCGGCGAGGGCGGAAATGGAGAGAGGAGACCGAGGGGAAGCCGGGGGTAGGGGCGGCGGTTACCGAGGGCAGCCGGGAGGTGGTCGGCGGCGAAGAGAGGCGGCGGTGGCTCGGGTCTCACGGCGCGGCGGCGCTCCGGTGGCTGGGGAGCACGGCGGAGAGGCGGAGGGACTTCGCGGCGAGGCGTAGGAGCCGAGGGAGGCGACGGAGTGGCGCGGGGAGACCGGAGGCGGCAGCGATTTCTCGCCATTGAGCTCGCCGGCGCGCACACGGGAGCTCTCGATTGCGGGGCACTCGGCTCACCGGGGAGAGGAGAGGGGCGGAGGGAGCTGCGGTGTGAAGAGGCGGAGCTTGTGGAGGGTTTTATAGGGTCGGAGGAGGGGCGGCGTGGGAAGAATTGGTCGCCGGAGGGAGTGCGGGCGGCGGCGGTTACGGGGAGAGAGGGAGGAGTGGGCGTGGAGAAGGCGGGAAGGAGGTGGGTGCGTGGGCGCGGGTCGTGCGGGAGGGGGCGGCGCACGAGAGTAGGCGACGTGGGGGCGACACTGGCGCGGGAAGGGCGGTGCGGCGAAGGGGGCGGGAGGAGGAAGACGGCCTGACAGGCCGGGCCCGCGGTGGCAGCGAGAGAACGAGGGAGGAGGGATGGCGCCGACAGGTGGGGCCGAGGCGCAGCGAGAGAGAGAGAGGAGAGGGGCATGCGTGGCGGGGATGAGGCCACGTGGCCAAGGGGGCGGATCGGGTGGCGGAGGGAGAAGGGCGACGTGGCGCAGATCGGGGCAGGCCACGTGGCGAGTGCGGAGGGAGGGTAGGCGGGATGGGGGCGACGGCCGGATGGCGGCGAGGAGGGTGGACGTGGGCGGCATCTAGCCGTCCACGTGGCGGCCGGAGGGGAGGGGAGGGAAATTTATTTTTATTTTTGATTTCTGGATTTTCAGAAAAGCACAGAAATTCCATTAAGCCTCAGAAAAATACAAAAATACCTCCAAAAATTCCAGAAAAATTCCTAGAACCTTCTGGAGACATTTTGGGCTTAATAAAAATATTTCCAACTAATATTGGTATTTCATTTTCATATTTTAAAATACTTTTAAATTTCAAAAATACATTTTCAAACTCCAGAAAATCCAGGAAACCAAATAAAGGCCAATAAAATCCAAATAACTCCAAATATTTAATTTGACATAGAATTTTTATACAAAATCAAAATATTATTTTATTTTTAATAATTTTAGGTTTTTTTTTAATGCTTTTGAAATCCAGCTTTTTCAAAAACAGAAATTCAGGGCAAATCCAAATTTAACTTAGGCACACAAAAATACTTATTTTAATTTTTATTTTATTTTATTGCATTTTTACTATTTATTTAATTTTTTTTATTTAGCAAAAATTTGGGATGTTACAGTAACCCGGTGATGATAATGGGTGGATGTAACCCTAGTAACAAAAACTAGCATATGGTGGAGGAAACCATATAACAGGTGGATGGAACCTAAACTACTATTATTGCACACTTTTACATTCTTTAAAATATGATTTAGTTGAAAATGCTAAGTCTTAGGAAATTTTTAATTACTATAACTTTCAACTATAGCCTTAGCAAATAAAATAAGCCGAGCTATCCTTTGATAAGCCATGCATCTATATAATTACATTCTATACGTTGGCTCGCAAAGCATGATTGATTGTGATCACACTCACTCACTCAATTAACTCAGAACCAGTGGAGTAAGACCCCTACGCTTATTATGACGCTCCTAGTCTCGATGGAGAAGAAGATGGAGGAAATTAAGATGATCCTTAGTATTGAAGTTCTTGTCCTAGTAAAGCAAACATTGATGGTGATTGTGTGCATATATATTATCCAAGCTTGGACAATATCTGTTGTATCCAAGCTTGGACAATATCTGTTGTATCCATTTTACCTCCAGTCACTTGCCTATGGCAAGATATGGCCTCACCTTTCGATTATCGCTTTCGCTTTCACTTTTATAATGTAAGTATTTGGTTTGATCGGCCCGTTATTGTCGGACACTAGGTTAGAA
Organism: Dendrocalamus latiflorus; assembly: GCA_017311315.1. Classification (NCBI taxonomy): domain Eukaryota; kingdom Viridiplantae; phylum Streptophyta; class Magnoliopsida; order Poales; family Poaceae; genus Dendrocalamus; species Dendrocalamus latiflorus. Next base: position 10,257,308 of record CM029615.1, on the reverse strand, counting down.
AACCCAGATCCTCTGTGATTCCACCACACTATTCCCTGGATCAGTAGATAGTGCTCATAGATACATTACTGTATATCAAAAACATATAATGCGGAAGCGTAAATAATACGGTAGTACTTACTCATGGGTCGATTAGGCCGAAAACAAGGGAATGCAGCAACAGAAACTTCACACAGATGGGACCCTCAGGACTTGCCCACAGGCAGCCAACTGGGGTGCGCGACCTAGTCCATGGCATCTTCTTCTTCCAGCTCTGTCGACCCCTTTTTAACGCCGTAGGGCTTGACATTCCTGTTCTTTCTGACTGAATGATGGTAATTAAGCAAAAGTGAGTACAACCGTACTCAGCAAGCCACCACACAGGATGCAAATAATAATAGATGCAAAGCTGTCAAGGGGGCTTAAGGTTCTTTTAGTTGCTAAAAAGTAGTGTTTTGTAATTACAATAAGTAAGGAAACTCCTGAGACTTAGCAATTTTAACTGAAACAGATTTTATAAAAATTGATTGCGAGAATGCAATAGTAATTTCAGTGTAGGTTACATCCACCTTTTACAGTGCATGACCACCTCCACCAATGCTAGTTTTCGCCACTGGAGTACTTCCCTCCAGGAAAAATTCAAAACTCAGAGTACGTCCTTCTGACTGGTTTTTATCCCACCCACAAATGTTTTTGGAAATAGAACTAACTCGAGTAAGTTCCCATGTCCGCCCTTGACCGTGGGCACGGCTGCTCGAACAGTTTTACACTCTGCAGAGGTTGTACACTTTCACCACAAGAGATAAGTTATCTTAATAGCCAACATGCTTCCTTAGGCATGAGACCCAGATAATTTATCACAAAGCCTTTACCTTACTCAGATTTAGCTAGACATCACCCGTTGAGGTTTCACCGCTGAAGGGTTCTATCCGCCACAGTCAGAGGCCCCCTCTTGCGCCGTATGGGTACAGTCGGTCTCTGTATCCCACTGTGAGTAGACCAGTATACCCTGGCACCCACTTACAACTGGTGATATCTGAACTAAACCTTTGTAAGTTAATCAACTGGGTCGTACCCATATAGACTTGTGGTTGTACTGTTTTACACAAGGAGGTCATCACAAGATTCAGTCCTTAATTTGTCCAGGCAGTTCTTACCACAAACCATGGGTTCTCGTGCGACATCGGCACCATCCACTCTCACCAACCGCCCAGACAGTGATAGCATGTTTTAAGGGTTTTGAGAAGCATAAAACAGTTGTATCAAAATACTCAGCCACGTACATCCCATGACTGTCCCAAAACAAGTACTCATGTTTTTAGAGATTGATGATCAGGGCAACTAGCGCCCTGGGCTTGACCAGACTAGCATAGCATTTTAATGTAATCTAAAGCTAGTAAAGATTAACATTAATATCTATGGTGACAAGGAGTTAGTAATTCAAGTGTCAAGGAATGGCATATTAAATGTAATACAATCGCAGGTGGGCAAGTAGCTACCTTAAACATTAACATACATTTGCATATTAAATTAGGCATGCAGGTTGATAATTTAAAGTAACATAATTTTCATACAAACGTGGGATCAATATGGTCAAAGTGATGACTTGCCTTGCTTGGTTTACCACGGCCTTGATTGCTCTAATTCAAAGCCTTCTCAGTCATTGATCTTAATTTACTAGTCCTCGCTTTTATTCAAGTCTTGATCCGGTTCGAATGTGTCGCCTCGTCGAGTCTTCAGATTCTAATACGCGGCTAGGAAAAGAACGACCAAGTAAATCCAAATACTTTAAATGCCCAATTTAATTTAAATTACACATTCATTTATGATTTGAGAATGGAAGGATGATTCGGATTAGTGGACCATAGACACAATGGTAGCTGGATTGGAGTAAGAGAACGGGTTATCGGAATAGCTTTACCGTGAGGGAAAATTTTAGGAATATGAAGGATCAAAAGTGAGGAAGTATCTACAGGAATTATCTGCTTGGGAAAAGGAAGTGGCCAAGCACAGCTGATTGGGGAAAAGGCGAGGCTCGACCTTTTATTTGGCGACTTACTTTTTATCTGACTTATATTTATCAAGGAAGTTCCATGAGTCAGGCAAGACTTATGGTTAGATGAAAGAGGTTATCGAAAAGAGGAAATAGGACTTTGTGATTTTATGATGCGAGAGTCTTACAGGAGATGGGTAATTTTAATTACTTAATGAAATTGTAATATCCCGAAAGTATTCAAAAGAATATTCGAGAGAGAATAATTAAACTAGGGGGAAGGACCAAATAGAAAAGCAACTTATCAGAGTTTTTAGGGGGGGTTTCTTCGCAAAAAGGGAGACAACCTGGGCTTGGGCCTCGGCCCAAGAGGCCTAGTGGGAGCCGGCCATAGGGGGGGAGGCGCCACCCTCCCCCAAAACC